>OZ022415.1:6178312-6924898 GCA_963989365.1 Rhimphoctona megacephalus | reverse complement strand
TGTTCACGTTCTATTCTTTTTCGAAAATAATTTCTGCAGCATCGAAAAATAAATCATCAAAATTTATTGTGAAAAATTTTTTTATTCACAACTTTTCATCATTTTCGTTTTCACGAATCATCAGTCATAACTTATTGAAGATTGATAAAACGATTCACCGAAAGTCGCAATAGTAGTCGAACAACCACATCAGCTGAGATTCGATGTGCTGCAACCCTCTATCTGTCAAAAGTATGGTACACATACATATTCATTTCTGTCACTGCGTCATTCGTCATTCGATGCTAACGTCACACGAAAGAAAAAAAAAGTTTCGCGCGCGGAAAGCGCTTCGCGTAACATTGCCTTTGAAACAAAAAGACAAGAATCTTGGCTCTGAATGCGAGCATAATCCGACCGTGAGGCGTCGCGCATCATGGCGGAAAGCGGCCTTCCTATTGGCTCAAGAAACGCAAATTCTATTGCTTGCCATTTGAAAATTACTTTGAATTTTAAAAAACGGCTTGGTAGGATTGCTTCAAATATCGTTCCGAACCCGAGGGTACCCGGTCGGTAAGTCTTTCTGAATCACCCTGTATATGTTATATATATATAATATATATATATTAAATTAATATAATAAAAATAATTCCGATGTTAATTAATAATTAATTAAGTTATTATTTTCGGGCAATTGATTTTCGATCACTGCACGCCACCAGTGAGAGAGAGAAAGAACGCGGCTGCATGTGCTGTCTCTCTCACTCAAGGGCGCATGTAAGAGGGGGTTGCCTCGTTCAGTGGGCCGGATGGCGGACAGTCGAGAAATGTAAATTATTATTAAAAGGGCGTATGGCACACCTATTCGAGCGCGACTTACGCCTGTCTGTTCCTAAATAAAGCACAGTTATCCCGAAACGTTCGATTTTATTCCGCTAAATCATCATATCTCAAGATTGGCCGAACGGATTTACTTGCAACAAAGACTAATAGAAAGAGAAAAATAGAAAAAAAATTGTCACCAATATTCAGATTTTCTGATCAAACGGTTCCTCCGTCAGAACGGTTTGAAAACGCCATGACGTCATAAAACCGGCATATTCGCGTATATAAGAGTGCCGTAGTCCTCGCGCTGGCTTTTTTCTTTTAATACTTGGCGTCGAGCCGCTACCGCGTCTCTTGATTTAAAAAGTTGTTTAAAAAAGTCTTGGGGTGCTCTTTTCCTGATAGTATCAAGATGTAGATAATTGGACTGCAGCGGATACCTGCAAACTTCGAAAATTTTGTGAAGCTACATGTGTGCTAAGTATTTCCACTTCTCGTCTTTGATTGTGGTATTATGAATTTAAAAAATTGTTACACAAAGTCATCGGATGCACATTTTTGGATGGGATAAAAATTTCTGACTTCAGAACGCAACGGATATATCCACAATTTTTCAATTTTGTTACATTAAATGGGCGTCATGTTTTTTCACTCTCCCGCATTAATTTTGGCAAAATAAATCAAAAAAATTTGTTTCAGAAAGTCTTTGGGTGCTCTTTTTCTGATAATATCAAAATATGTATCATTGGCATGCAGCGGATGCCTAAAAACTCTGAAAATTTCGTGAAGCGACATGTGTGCTAAGTATTTTCCATGTTGGGCACCGATTTGACATCATAAGTTGAAACATTTTTATTTAAAAAATTTCCTTCTATGGTCGCTCTGGTTCTGATGGCATCGAAATTTCCACGATGGTAATGCAACTGATACAACTATCCTCATTCCATTTTCTGAATAACTCAATCCATTTTCTTGTGCAGGATCCTGGTTTGAATTTATATACTTCGTTCAATATATTGTTTCGAAGTACCCATAACATACTATTTGATCTTTTTGAAATTCAATTAGAATATGAGAATAACTGTCACCTCTGATTCTCATGGTATTGACTTCTTCAATGATATTGACAAATATCATGGTAATATATTATTTTGGTTGTGGCATAATGAATTCAAAAAGTGGTTTCAAAAAGTCTTCGGATCCTCTTTTTCTATTAGTATCAAAATTTGGATCATGGGAATGCAGCAGATACCTACAAACTTTTAACATTTTGTGAAGCGCCATGTGCGCCAAGTATTTCCACTTTCTGTCTCTGATTGTGGCATTATGAATTGAAAAATTTATTACAAAAAGTCTTCGGCTGCTCATTTTTGGATGGGATTAAAATTTCTGTCCTCAGAACGCAATAGGTACATCCAAATTTTCTGAACTTTGTTGGGCCTAAAGTGCACTATGTTGTTTCACTTTTCCACATTAGTTGTGGCATAATAAATTTAAAAAGTTGTTTCACAAAGTCTTCGGGTGCCCTTCTTCTGATAGTATCAAAATGTGTATCATTGAAATGTAGTCGATATCTACAAACTTTGAACATTTTGTGAAGAGGAGACATGTGTGCTAAGTATTTCCACTTATTAGCTCTGACTATGGCATTATAAATTGATAAAAGTTCATTCATAAAGTTTTCCTCTCCGGTCGCTCTGGTTTTGATGGTATAAAAATTTGCTCAAAGCTAATGTGACTAATACACCTAAATTCATTTCATTCTCTTGAGTATGATCCTCGTCTGAATTTGTCCGCTTAGTTCAATATATTGTTTTGGAGTTCCCATAATATACTATTTGAACTTTTCTATATTCAATGAGAATATTGAAACAGTTGTAACTTTTTATTTTCGTGGTAGTAAATTCGTCAATGGTATTGAAAAATAATCATGATTCCACCGTGTTAACCCTTTAGTTGCCATTGTAGCAAATTTGCTACATTCACTTTGACCCCATCGGTGATCCCGTAACGAGATATAGTGGACAGGCTAGTTTACAGTGCCATCAATATATGCTAGATAGACCTCCAGGTGCAGGGATAACTTGAAATTCAAACTTAAACATATAAATTATATTAATATGGTGACAATGTTGTCGTGAAAATTTACGCCGCTTGCATCTGCTGTCGTTTTCGTCCAAAAAAGTCAGTAAATGGACATTTTTCAAATATTTTTTGATAGAATCGTGTAAAAGAAGCTTGACTGGATGAACTAGGCTTTGAAAATACGTGATTGAATTAGAATAATACGTCGAAATGAAAACGTGAAACCGTCAATCTAGCAAATTTGCTCTAGTCCGAAAATACTACTTCCCGGGCCCTTATCAACAAAATTATGGTTGGACATTCATATTCAGCCCATTTTCAGCCATACTACCAGAGGGAATAATTTTGAGCCATTCAGAAATAGGCGTGGCCGTTAAAGGGTTATTAAAAATAAGAATGAAAAAATGCGTGAACTTTTTTCACAATAGATTCGATATGTTTTCTCTAAACATACGTAAAACTGGTTTTTTATTTTATCATTAATCAAAAATGAAAAATTTCGAAAAAAGTCGCTCCATTTTTATCAACAAGCTGAAATAAGCGTAATATTTTTTACCACAAATCTACAAATATAACAAGGAGATGCTGCTATTTAATATGTTTCTTTGATAAACACAAATTCAAATAGTTACAAATTCTATGGAAAAGTTCTGACTGCTCTAATCTAGCCCTCAAAAGCTTTGTAAATTTTTGTATCAGACTCCAAGTTTCCGACTTATTTCAGCCTGATTCCAGAAAGGTAAAGCGAAATGTCAAAAAAATTTGACTGGCTCGAGAATAAAAAAAATGCCAAATTGAAAATTCCAACACACGTGTCCCTTTATTTCATAGGGAAAAAACCTTACTCAAAGTAGAAGGGGTCAGGGTTTGGAAACGAAAAAGCGATAATTCCCCAATATAACCTTTTCTAATCTATATAAAGCGAGATATTTGAAAAGGACGAGAACAAACGAACCATATCATGCATAAAAATCCCCCTCGCGGAAAAAACCTGGACAAGTACATTTGTTGATCGCCGTTCCCATATTTTTCCACGAATATACATACACTGCAAAAACATTTCTCACAAAAATCCTTGAGAAAATCAAATCCTATCAAAAAGTAAGAAAAGTGACCACTCTCAAAAAATGTATCAAATAAATTCAAATCACACAAAACAAAATGAGTTAATCCTCGCGAAAAGCTAAGGTTGGGTTTCGCAAAAAGTAATAAAATAAATTGAGCTATACTAAAACATATGTGGCCAAGTACGGTAGGCTTTATCGTGTGACATAAAATCTTCAAATAATGTTGAATGTTGATAGAGAAAAGTATCAAGTTCGAAAATGCAGTAGTTTTACCAACCAGAATGAAAATAAAAACTGTATCAATAAGAGTCCGAAGCAAAAAAGATTGCAAATGAAAAAAAATTAGATGAAAAAGAATTTCGGCCGAAGTACTTGGCGAGGTTGTCACCATGACCGATACATCATGTGAATTAAGGGACAACACCACTGTGACGCCTTCAAAAAATCGATTTTTTGAAAACCATTTTAAAAAATCTAAAATACTTTTAAGACTGAAATGCCGTTGGACCCAGGTCGAAAAAATAATTATTTTCGTAGATATTGAATATTTTATGGAGCGGTGCAGCGGTCCGCGACGCTCGGGGTCCCACGCAGCTGGGCGCCTTAGGGCCGCCAGGTATTCTTCCTGCCTTTCTCAGGTATTCTTTTGGCTCCCTTCACAAAAACCGGCTATTGTTAGCCGGTTAACTATTGTTATAAATATAGTTTCGAAAAATAGCACTTGGTGGCGATAATTGGAAAAATTCCATGGCAGGTATAGGGATAGCGTCATAGCGTCAGTTTACGAATAGAAGCGACGCTATTCGTGTCTAATCGCTCCGAATCGTTTCGTTTGTGAATATCAAACGCTCCAAATTATTATTTTCAAGTTGAAATGGAGGATAAGAAAGTGTGCACGGGGAAAAAGGGAACAAAACGGAGCTATGTGACGAGGAGTCGATCGAAAATTTCGAATCGAAAACCTCCGAACCGTTATAGCTCCGAAAGCAGTTCTGCAGAGCATGTGAGCGCATCGGCGAAAAAGTAAAAATCATCGGACGATTTAGAGGTCGGTGTTACTAACGATTTCAGTTATCGTATAGTACAACTTTTCACTGCATTAAACATTATATCCACGTTAGTGAAATGTAAAGTGTGTGATCGTGACATAAAATTCACCGAAAAAAGTTTGCGCGGACTCGGGTTCAAAATCGAGGTCGATTGCGGCCATTGTGAAAAAGTGTTAATCAATTCGTGTCCTATGATTGACAATGCATATGAAATAAATCGTCGTATCGTATTCAGTATGCGTCTTCTTGGCGTCGGTTTGAATGGCCTGATGAAATTTTGTGCATTCATGGACCTACCGCGCCCCATATTTCAGTCTTTTTACGATCGAATCATAAATTCGATTTCGATTGCCACTAAAGCGGTGAGCGCAATGAGCAAAAAAAGGCTGCACTTGAGGAGCAGAGAATTTCGTTGGAAAATGGGGTGGCGGACGGAATTATCGTTTCAGGCGTCGGATCGTGGCGAAAGCGCGGTTTCAGCTCGCTTTTCGGTATAACATCGCTAATCGGCTGGTACACTAAAAAAGTGATTGACGTTATGGTTAAATCGAAATACTGCAAAACTTGCGAGTATTGGGAAAAAAAGAAAACACCGCGGAGTACTGGGAATGGAAAGCTACCCACGACGATGAGTGCCAGGCGAACCATAGCGGCTCCTCCGGAAAAATGGAAGTCGACGCAGCTATCGAAATGTTTCAACGGTCTGAAGAGCTCTATGACATAAAATATAAATATTATATTGGTGACGGCGATTCTAAAATGTTTCTGGGCATATCGAATAGCAATCCATATGACGGTTTCGAGATAAAAAAAAGAGTGCATCGATCATGTCCAAAAACGTATGGGAACGCGCTTCCGCGAAATCGTGAAAAAAAAGGATTGTCTGGCAGAGGAAAGCTCACCGGAAAATTGATTGACGAGTTAAGCACATATTACGGCTTGGCTATTCGGAGGAACAGCGATGATGTTAACAAAATGAGGAAGGCAATTTGGGCAACTATCAAACATAAAATGTCCACAGACAGTGAGCCACAACATGACGATTGCCCGGAAGGAGCCGAGTCGTGGTGTTCGTGGCAGCGCGCGGTCGCAAATGGCGATATTTCTAAATATCGCCTCTTCCTCAGGAAATATTGGAGGCAATTCAGCCAATCTTCGAAAATTTGAGCAGGGACGATTTGCTGCAGCGTTGTTTGGGCGGCTATACGCAAAACAATAACGAAAGCTACAATAAATCAGTTTGGGCAATAGCCCTCAAGTGCCTGTCCGGAAGCAAAAAAATCATTGATATTGCAACTGATATCGCGGTATTAGTGTTCAATGATGGCCTGAGAAGTCTCATGAAAGTACTGGAGACGTTGCGGATAACCATCGGCCCAAATTGTTTCAACTTTTGCGTTGAGACCGACGCAGCACGGATCCAGCTCGCGGAGCGCTCGCTCACAGACGCTGCAAAAGAAGCGAGAAAAGCCTTAACAAGTTCGAGGAAAGAATCAGGAGACAACGATTTGCTTCTTGAAGGCTAGCTATATGGTGCGTGCATCGCTGATTGAAGGTAAATAATTTTTTTTTCAATTTATAACATAAATTAACAAACCTAAAACTTTGAACGCGATTTTCTCAAAACCACTTTTTTGAGTGCGGCACGCAGCAGAACTCGAGCAATTTTTATCCGATCGACTTCAAATTTTTACTGTACCAATAAACGTAGATTATCTAGAGAAGTACATAGGATTTTTTCGATATCTCAATAATTATAAAAGTTATAGCCTATTTTCGACGAGAAATTTTGCTCAAAAATCATTCTTTAATTTCAAAGGCGAGCCCATTTTTTAAAAATCAATATTTTTCCAAATCCCTATGTACTTCTCTTCAAAATATCATATTATTAACGAAAACACTCGGTATTTTTTTTCAAATCGACGTTGAAGAGAGTTCTGCTGCGTGCCGCGAACCACTGCGGAGATGACAGCACCTGACGCGAGAGCTTCCCCAGCGCCACCATGCGGCGTGAAAAATGTGAAAAAAATGTTTTTTGATACATTAATAAACAAGGAACAAAACCCAAAAAAAAATTTTCGAATATCTCTTTTTTCCCCACAAAAAAAATTCTTGAAAAATGTGAAAAAATAGGGGGTCACAGTGGTGTTGTCCCTTAAGTGAAAGAACATTCGTCAAGTACTTCGGTCGAATTTTTTTTTTAATCTAATTATTTTCTATGGTTTATAAAATAATTTGTAAGCCAAGGATGATGCATCATATTCTTCCGTCATTTCATCTGTGTAAGAATAATTATTCTGAGGCTCCTTCTGATAATAAAGTTAAATATAATTATCTATTTATAGCTTAGACCGAAATTGAATATATCCTCGCTGCCTTTTCGCCCCTGAATGACTTATTCTAATACACAACTTGAAATCTAATGATAAATTATTTAATTTTCTGAATTTTTGCCTTGGGGGAAAAACTGGTACTTGAGATCTCTTCTGTAACACATTTCTGCCAAGCGATAATCGAATAATAACCTATCAACAAATTACTAACATCTCGAAAATATTTCGAGTCTTTAGTTAACTCTTTTGGAAACATTATAACTTTTTTTCTTGTCACAGGAATGAAATGCTCTTATATTTAAACAACCTCAATAACAATGAATTTATAGTAGAAAATCTGTCTCATTTTCTTATGTCGAATTAGTAGTGTGAACAGTACAGATTCCTGTCATTGAAATAAATCGATGATGTAATGATGCAAACACGCTGTAAGTTTTTTTATTACATACAGACTCTATTGAAGTCTATATAGTGCGAAATATATGAAAATACTATAGAAAAAAGAAGTGATATCTAATAGCAAAAATCCCCTCCCGGGGAGAAAAAACCTGGACAAGTACATTGATGGTCCCTCGTTTCCCTATGATATCACAAAAAATCCAAAACCCCACTTAATTTTTTTTTATAATGTTTACTAATTTTATTCATATCCTGGAGGGAAACCAACCATATAGATCATGAAATATCCGGCCAAAAAATCAGACTTCACAATAAATGTTACTTTGAATTTATTTCCTCAGAACAAAACAGGAATCAAAACATTAAAAAATCAGCGTTATCAAGATGAGAAAAATAACACTTATAATTGGTGTGTAAGAAGTATCAATAGCCCGTGAAAAGATTTACAAAAGGCCCAGCATCGGCCCAGCATTGCGCCAGCTATGCTTTACAACTGGCCGGGCGTTGTCATCAACGTGGGGCAACGCTTGGATTAACTCCGTAATGTTACACCGGTCCTACAGTTGGCGAACAGCGTTAGCCCAGAGTTGACACCAAAGCTGACCCAGCGTTGGTGCCGAGACTGGTCCAACGTCGGCCGAGCATCGGTTTTTATTATTAGATTATTTAATTGCTATTAAATTTATGTTAATAATGATCATTTTCCGAGTCAATAAGAATATTAATTATCTCGAATGATATATATTTAAAGAAAAACAAAAAAAACCAAGTACGCTCATATTTATTCAAGTTACATATTTTCTGCCTGAGTAGGATTCGAACTGCCTACCTACGACTTTCCTTCCTAATGTCTACATCACTAACTCGGGACCCTAACCACTACACTATCGACTACTTCGAAACTTATGAAATGTAACTTTTTCTATAAGCTGATTCATACTCCAATAAGATACGATGACAAACAAGTAATAGATTACTAACGTGTATAAAAATAAAATTCGAGGTCTCTGAATCCGAAAAACGGTCAATTTTTTAAAACTCTGTATAGACATTTTTTCAACATGTTTGAAATCTGCATTTCAAATTTGTAGTAAAATTATGAGCATTAAAAGAGAGCGCTTAATGTGATATATCTATGATGGCAAAATATTGATTTTTATAGAAATTATTGATCCTGATGAAGAATAATATCAAAATATCATAACATCTGTGTAATACCGTATGGTTTTGTATATTTACAACAATTAACGTAGGAATAGTTTATGATAATTGAACCTCACATCTGCAATCATTGTAGATAGCAATCCATAACAAATTAATACAATGTTAAGACAGTGGGATCATGTACGGCTGACGTCAAAGGCCCTATGCTGGCCCAGCACCAACAGTTCGTTGTCTGCCGGTATTTACATTGAGCTCTCGATCTTGACAACACATTAAACGGTAAACATTATCGGCATAAGGCTCGCATAACCATCGGCCGTCTACTGTTGCCTGATGTTGAAATAACGCGACTGGACCAGCATTGGCATTTCGTTGTACGCCTATGCTCAATTTCAACCTTGGTGAACAGGATCGGCCGCGCATCGGCCCAAGGTTGGCGTAACCTTCAACCGCCTACTGTTGCCTGATGTTGAAATAACGCGACTGGGCCAGCATTGGCATTTCGTTGTACGCCTATGCTCAATTTCAACCTTGGTGAACAGGATCGGCCACGCATCGGCCCAAGGTTGGCGTAACCGTCAACCGCCTACTGTTGGCTGCGGTTGAAATTACGCTGCTGGGCCAGCACTGGCATTTCGTTGTACACCTATGCTCAATTTCAACCTAGGTAAACACGATCGGTCGCGCATCGGTCCTACTGTTGGACGCCACCGGTTGGGTAGCCAATGTTGTCCCGAGCGCTGGCCGTATTGTAAGTATCGGCTATTTTTTCACGGGTAGTATAGAAAAAAATAAAAAAAGGTCACCATCTAAGGTACGTGCAGCAGTAAAATTTATGATATCAGTACTAGGACAAGTATTTCTTTGATGACTGAGAAGATATCAATATGGACGTACCGGCAACGTAGGGCATGCAGTTGGTGCATTGCTTCTGGGATCTCCTAAGTCGAATAGCTACTTTTGTTTTGGCTATGGCGTGACCAATGTTGCCAAATAGTATTTACTTACATGACCTAATGAAACAACATTGCCTGCGCCGTGGCTAAAATAACGAAAAACAAGCAGGAACAGGAAGTTTCGTATAAGATCCCGTGCTTTTGTAATGTTAAAAAAAACATTAATTTATGTCTGTACATGATAGCACAGTTTTGTTTGATTGGTAATAATTTGATGAACGTTCACCACCGTACGTTGAACGTATACTCACAGAGTACTTGTCCGGCCCATAACTTTTTATTAAAATTGCTCATTCAAGTGAAAATAAAATTGGAGGTGCTTTTCGTTGCATGCGTTGCTTTTCGCCGTCAGAAATTTACAAGAAAATCAATTCTTCTGCGAATTTCAGAATGGCCTTGTATCATAAACAACATTCGACGTCTATTCAATCGGAATAAAATGGTGTTCGTAGTCATCCTAAAATTACATTAACATAAGGTGCAGTCAATTATGAAATTTCTGAAGATACGACTCATTGTCAGTAAACTATTGCCAGCAATGTAGCGTATCATACTTTCGAAAACTATTATTGCCAGCAACGAAAGTTATTATATTTTGGAAAGCTACTATTTATTAGTAGAAGATCTAAGTAACCACTGGTTAATGGTCAAAAGATCAATGTGGGCTCTGAATGCACCGTCAAATTTGTATCTAAAGTTTTAAGATCACGCAAATTTCACACAAAATAATCCCCCTCCGTTCGTTTCATTTTGATGTTCTTGGGCGCCAACTATCAAAATAGCCCTTTATGTTTTGAAAAAGAGAATTTAAACCATTATGCGGGATTAATCATAAAAAATAAAAATTAAATAAGATATTACCAATAATGAAAAAGTGCGTATTTATGACCCTTGACTTTTGAGAGAGACCACTGATTTTTACTGGAATGAGCAATTTTAATAAAAAGTTATGGGCCGGACAAGTACTCGGTGCGTATACGTTCAACGTACGGTGGTGAACGTTCATCAAATTATTACCAATCAAACAAAACTGTGCTATCATGTACAGACATAAATTAATGTTTTTTTAACATTACAAAAGCACGGGATCTTATACGAAACTTCCTGTTCCTGCTTGTTTTTCGTTATTTTAGCCACGGCGCAGGCAATGTTGTTTCATTAGGTCATGTAAGTAAATACTATTTGGCAACATTGGTCACGCCATAGCCAAAACAAAAATAGCTATTCGACTTAGGAGATCCCAGAAGCAATGCACCAACTGCATGCCCTACGTTACCGGTACGTCCATATTGATATCTTCTCAGTCATCAAAGAAATACTTGTCCTAGTACTGATATCATAAATTTTACTGCTGCACGTAACTTAGATATCGATCTTTCTTCATTTTTTTCTAGACTATTGATACTTCTTACACACCAATTATAAGTGATGTTTTTCTCATCTTGATAATTCTGATTTTTTAATGTTTTGATTCTTGTTTTGTTCTGTGGAAATAAATTCAAAGTAACAATTATTGTGAAGTCTGGTTTTTTGGCCGGTTATTTCGTGATCTATATGGTTGGTTTCCCTCCGGAATATGAATAAAATTAGTAAACATTAAAAAAAAAAAATTTAAGTGGGGTTTTGGACTTTTTGTGATATCATAGGGAAACGAGGGACCACCAATGTACTTGTCCAAGTTTTTTTTCCCCCGGGAGGGGATTTTTGCTATTTGATATCACTTCTTTTTTCTATAATATTTTCATATATTTCGCTTTATATAAACTCCAATAGAGCCTGTATATAACAAAAAAACTTACAACGTGTCTACATCATTACATCATCGACTTATTTCAATGTCAGGAATCAGCATTGCTCACACTACTAATTCGACATAAGAGAATGATACAGATTTTCTACCATAAATTCCTTGTTATTGAGATTGTTTAAATATAGGAGCGTTTCGTTCCTGTGATACGAAAAAAAGTTATAATGTTTTCAAAAGAGTTAACTACAGACTCGAAGTATTTTCTCGAGATGTTAGTAATTCGTTGATAGGTTATTATTTGATTATAGCTTGGCAGGAAGGTGTTCTAGAAGAGACCTCAAATACCAATTTTTCCCCAAGGCGAAAATTCAGAAAATTAAATACTTTATCATTAGCTTTCAAGTTGTGTATTAGAATAAGGCATTCAGGGGTGAAAAGGCAGCGAGGATATTAGCAATTTCGATCTAAGCTATAAATAGATAATTATATTTAACTTTACTATCAGGAGTCTCAGAATTATTATTCTTTCAAAGATGAAATGACGGAAGAATATGATGCATCATCCTTGACTTACAAATTATTTTATAAAACATAGAAAAAAATTAGATTGAAAAAAAATTCGGCCGAAGTACTCGACAAATGTTTTTTCACTTAATTTACATAATGTATCGGTCATGGTGACAACCTCGCCAAGTACTTCGGCTGAAATTCTTTTTCATCTAATTTTTTTTCGTTTGCAATCTTTTTTTGCTTCGGACCCTTATTGATACAGAGTTTTTATTTTCATTCTGGTTGGTAAAACAACTGCATTTTCGAACTTGATTCTTTTCTCTATCAACATTCAACATTATTTGAAGATTTTTTCACACGATAAAGCCTCCCGTACTGGGCACATATATTTTGGTATAGCTCAATTTATTTTATAACTTTTTGCGAAACCCAACCTTAGCTTTTCGCGAGAATTAACTCATTTTGTTTTGTGTGATTTGAATTTATTTGATACATTTTTTGAGAGTGGTCACTTTTCTTACTTTTTGATAGGGTTTGATTTTCTCAGGGATTTTTGCGAGAACAGGTTTTTGCAGTGTATGTATATTCGTGAAAAAAATATGGGAACGGCGGTCAACAAATGTACTTGTCCAGGTTTCTTCCCCGAGGGGGATTTTTATGCGTGATATGATTCGTTTTTTCTCTTTATTTTCAAACATCTCGCTTTATATAGATTAGAAAAAGGTTATATTGGAAAATTATCGCTTTTTCATTTCCAAACCCTGACCCCTTCTACTTCGAGTCAGGTTTTTTCCCCATGAAATAAAGGGGCACGCGTTTTGGAATTTTCAATTTGGCATTTTTTTTATTCTCGAGCCAGTCAAATTTTTTTGACATTTCGATTTATCTTTCTGGAATCAGGCTAAAATAAGTCGGGAACTGGGAGTCTGATACAAAAATTTATTTAATTTATTTAGCTTTTGAGAGCAAGATTAGAAGAGCCAGAACTTTTCCATAGAATTTGTAGCTATTTGAATTTGTGTTTATCAAAGAAACATATTAAATAGCAGTATCTCCTTGTTATATTTGTAGATTTGTGGTAAAAAATATTACGCTTATTACAGCTTGTTGATAAAAATGGAACGAGTTTTTTCGAAATTTTTCATTTTTGATTAATGATGAAATAAAAAACCCGTTTCATGTATGTTTAGAGAAAACATCGAATCTATTGTGAAAAAAGTTCACGCATTTTTTCATTCTTATTTTCATTAACAAGGTGGAATCATGATTATTTTTCAATACCATTGAAGAAGTTACTACCATGGAAATAAAAAGTTACAACTATTTCAATATTCTCATTGAATATAGAAAAGTTCAAATAGTATGTTATGGGAACTCCAAAACAATATATTGAACAAACCAAAGCGACTGTAGAGGAAAGCGTTTAGAATCAAACTTTTTAAATTTATTATGCTGTAATCAGAGCTAAAAAGTGGAAATACTTAGCACACAAGACATGTCTCCTCTTCACAAAAAGGTCAAAATTTGTAGATATCGGCTACATTCCAATGATACAAATTTTGATACTATCAGAAAAAGAGCACCCGAAGACTTTCTGAAACAACTTTTTAAATTTATTATGCTATAACTAAAGTGGAAAAGTGAAAAAACATAGTGCACTTTAAGCCCAACAAAGTTCAGAAAATTTGGATGTATCTATTGCGTTCCGAGGATAGAAATTTTAATCTCATCCAAAAATGAGCAGCCGAAGACTTTTTGTAATAAATTTTTCAATTCATAATGCCACAATCAGAGACAAAAAGTGAAAATACTTGGCGCTTCACAAAATGTTAAAAGTTTGTAGGTATCGGCTACATTCCCATGATACAAATTTTGATGCAAATTTTGATATTTATAACAATAATGGCCGTGAAAGCCTTAAAACTAGAACTTACAGATATTTTAATATTATCTTTGAATTTTGAAAAGTTCAGAAAGTATGTTGTGGATATTTTAAAACAATAAATTCAACAAAGCGGGCAAACTTAGATCAGTACTGTGCCCAAGAAAATGGATCGAGTTGAGTTGTACCAGTTGCATTATCTTCGTGCAAATTTTCGTACCATCACAAACAGAGCATCCGTAGAGCAAATCTTTTTGAAAATATTTTTCAATTCGTTATGCCACAATAGCAGCCAAAAAGTAGAAATACTGAGCACACATGTTGCTCCAGGAAATTTCCAAAGTTTGTAAGTATACGGTGCGTTCCAATGAAACATATTTTTATACTTCCAGAAAAAAGGAACCAAAGACTTTCTGACAATTTGTTGAATTAATCATGCCACAACTCAAGCATACCACACATTGGGCTCAATAAAGTTTATAAACTTTGCATGTAGCCATTCCTTTTCGAAGCCAAATTTTAATCCCATCCAAAAATGAGCAAGCGAAGAATTTTCATAATAAAATTTTCTAGTCCTAATAATGCCACTATTCCAGCAAAAAAGTGGAAATATTGGGCACACTTGTTACTTCACAGATATTTCAAAGTCTGTACGTATCTGTTGCAATTCAATGATACAAATTTTGATAATATCAGTAAAAACACATCAGAAGACTTTCTGAAACAATTTTTCAAAATTTATTATGCTACAATTAAAGTGGGGAAGTGAAAAAATATAGCTCAATAGAGCCGAATGAAATTCTGAAATTTTGCATATATTCATGGCGTTCCGAAGACAATAATTTTGATCCCATTGACAAATGAGCAACCGCAGAATTTTCATAACAAAATTTTTAATTCATAATGCCACAATCGGAGCCAAAAAGTGAAAATACTTGGTACATTTGTTGCTTTACAGAATTTCCAAAGTCTGTAGGTATCCATTGCAATCCAATGATACAAATTTTGATAATATCAGTAAAAAAACATATGAAGATTTCCTGAAACAATTTTTCAAAATTCATTATGCTACAACTAAATTACGGAATTGAAAAAATGTAGCGCACATTGGGCCCAACAAAATTCTGAAATTTTGCATGTATGCGTGGCATTCTGAAGCCAGCAATTCTTAACCCATCGACAAATGAGCAAAAGGGAAAATACTTGGCACATTTGTCGCTTCACAGAATTTTCAAAGGCTGTAGGTATCCATTGCAATTCAATTATACAAATTTTGATCATATCAGTAAAAGCACGTCGAAAGACTTCCTGAAACAATTTTTCAAAATTCATAATGTTACAACTAAAGTGGTGAAGCGAAAAAATAGAGCGCATATTGAGCCATACAAAATTCTAAAATTTTGCATATATTCATGGCATTCCGAAGACAATAATTTTGATTCCATCGACAAATGAGCAACCGAAGAATTTTCATAACAAAAGTTCAATTCATAATGCTAAAATCGGAGGCAAAAAGTAGAAGTATTTGGTACATTTGCCGCTTCACACAATTTCCGAAGTTTGTAGGCATTCGTTGTAATCCAAAGATATAAATTTTGATAATGTCAGAAAAAACACATCAGAAGACTTTCTGAAACAGTTTTTTAAAATTCATTATGCTACAACTAAAGCGGGGATGTGAAAAAATGTAGAGCATATTGAGCCAAACAAAATTCTGAAATTTTGCATATATTCATGGTGTTCCGAAGACAATATTTTTGATCCCATTGACAAATGAGCAACCAAAGAATTTTCATAACAAAATGTTCAATTCATAATGCTACAATCGGAGCCAAAAAGTGGAAATACTTGGTACATTTGTCGCTTCACAGAATTTTCAGAGTCTATAGGCATTCATTGCAATCCAAAGATACAAATGTTTATAGGATATGGAGTATATACCGCCATAGCCTTTCGACATAAAGATATATCATTACTTACTGCGGTTATCATCCAGAGGCATCCATATATATCCACATGCAGGTTGACAGTGTATTTGACTATTAATTCAGCAAACGCAAGGTGATTCTACACCATATTTTGGATAGAAAAACGACGTCGAAAATCTTTTGAAATGGATCAACAATTATCATGCAAGAAACATTTCATGATGTACAAATCTTATTATGGCAAGCGAGGAACATTTTATAATAAAGAGGAAAGGGACCAATAAAATAAATTGTCAACGGTGTAGAGTTAAAAAAAATATTTATTAAACACTGCTCAAGACTCGACATGATAATAACAAACTTTGCCATATACATTTTTTTAACACTCATTATTAGTTTTATAGAGTTTCTTTTCCAAATTTACATCGATTCACACCAATCACGATTAACAGTTCAACGTATACCATTTCATAGTTATCAAAGAATCGAAAAGAATGATTTCTCAAGAAATCTTATACGAGGAACATTTAATCGCGAAAGAGAAATTCCGTCGTAGAGTTAAGTGTGGAAAATAAAAAGTGCAAGTTTAACAATAATAAAAAAATGCATATTCATTTCAGCACTGGTCGAAAGTTGATTAAAAGCACTTCACTATTTTCACACCATCACTTTCTTATTATTACTGTAACCAAGAGTCGATCGAACCTAACCACGATATTTATAACCTCACAAATGTTCGTGAAAAAACATTCATATTTTCAATACTGTTTAAGCCACGAGATTCTAATTAGTCGCGATCGAAAGGGGGAAAAAAATAAAAAATACGTGAATTTGATGAAACTCTAAATTGCTGTCATTGAATTTATATTAAAGAAATCATTTTTGGATCGTACGCGTACGATCTAAAATTATTTCGCAATCTGTGAATAAATTTATTCATAGATCGCGAAATAATATTTTTCCCGAATTTATCCACAACAGGACCCGCGTAAGCACTGCTTACTTCGAAAATTCCGTTCAGACTTTCCGCGGTATGGGTACTTCGAACTATTTATTTATTCACAGATCGCGAAATATTTTTTTTCCCCGAATTTATCCACAAACACGTCTCGCGTATAAGCACTTATTCTCACTTCGAAAACTCCGTTCAGACTTTGCGTGGTATAGGTAGAGAAAGATGAAACGGAATGGCCAATCACAAGCTCGGAAGGCGTCAAGAGGCCTTTCATTGTGTCGTATACAGACAAGCCAATACTTCGATGTTAGCATAATCTTGAGCCTGTGCAAAGTTTTTTCTCAGCAAATACGGCATCAATCGTGCTGATTTAAGGCTCAATCGAAGTATTTTTTCGTAATAAATCTCCCGTTCAATTTTCAAATCATCATATGCCTCCTGAGCTTCGTAATTAAAGAAAATGAATTTCAGTTTTTACCTCACCACCGTGAATGGTTTTATTCATTGCTCGCACGTCCCGCACTCAGCGTTACCAGATTCTGCGACGTCGCTGTGTTAAAAGATAGCAAATTGGGCGATTTCTGGCAACGCTGCCCGCACTTCGTTGTGTCGAAACTCCATTCAAACTTTCCGCTGTGTCGGTACCGAGAAAGGAGAGAGAACTTTCCGCTGTGTCGGTAACGAGAAAAGAGAGAGAAAAGTAGTTGTGACCAATCGCAGCTCGTTGCTCTCGTCGCCAGAGACCGGCTTTCATGTAAATGGGTTTTGATGGGCATCAAAACGCCTTTGATTGTGTCATATACAGATATCCTTCGATGTGTTAGTATTTTTTACATAATCGAATCCTTCGATGTGTTAGTATTTTTTACATAATCTTGAGCCTGTGCAAAGTTTTTTCTCAGCAACTACGCCACCGATCATGCTGATTTTGGGCTCAATCGAAAGAGAATTTCTTAATTAGTCTCCAGTTAAATTTTCAAGCCATCCTGTTCTTCGTAAATGAATAAAATGACATGCCAATTTTACCCCCACCACCGCGAATCGTTTTATTCAGAGGTAATATAGTCTCGGCGAACCTCGGGCCAGCAGACGATAGAACTGTCAATGTACTTGTCCCGAGACTCTACCGAGTCTCTTGATATTATATATAAGTATATATACACTACCGCCGCAAAGTTTCCGGACAAAAATTTAAAAAAGTCTCAGCGCTCTTTTTGATGCCATTTCGTCGATAATATACATAAACGAATTTAATAAGCGGCATTTTGAAGAGGAGGAATTCAGCTTCATTTTGCATTTTCTAAAGAATTTTCACGATTTTTTTTACGAACAGTACGTCATTTCGAAAACGACCGCTTTTCACCTTTTTTTATTTTACAGTTGGACCGGGTTTCCAGAAAAATTTTTTTTTTCCATTTTCTTAATCTGATCCTTAAAGAGGGAAGTTTAAGCTTCAGTTTCATTTTTTTTAAAGTTCGGTGCAAATTTTTTTGGCAAAGTTATCCCGTTTTTGGCGAAAAAAGACAAAATTTGGAAATTGCCGCGTAACATGAGAACTATTAGGTTTAAAAGAAAATCTCAAGTTGATAAAAAGTTGCGCTTATGATTTTTGAGTTCACTAGAATTTTTTGAGATTTTTTTCCGAAATTTTTTTTTATCGATTTTCAGTCGAACCTCACGTATATTGATTGCCGTAACTTGAAAACGATGGTGTTTGTAATAAAACATCAAGAAAGAAAAAAAGTTTTATTTCTTAATTTCGAACCCATTAAAAAAAATTTCAGATTATTTTTCAAATTTTTTTTTCTAACTATTTTTGGTTCAAACTCTGATGAATTGATTCGTGTATTTTGAAAATTATGGAGTTGTGCTAAAATATATAGGGCCGGACAAGTCTCCCGGTCCGAATCTCAGCCTGATGGTGAAGAGTGGGGATAAGCAAAAGTAGGGGAAATGTCGAACTGCTACGATCGGGGCTTGCTCTATGGGCGATTTACACGCTAGGGATATTGGTACGATGTAGAGTTGACACAGTTGGAGAGTTACCCGATGGAGAGAAGCACAGGAAAGATGACACGATGGCGAAATGCCCGATGTAGACCTGACACCCTGCCACGATGGGCATGCAAAGGGGCAATCGCGTGAGTGTGACAAAGACGGCATTCTGACGAGAATCCGCCCCTCTCGCACCCATGCCACGCACCTCAATTACGATAATCCAAATAATTCTAATATCTTAAGGTATCTTACGGGACCATATTTTTGTCAAAAAATACTGTCTCAAAAACGACTTGACAATGCAATAACAAAACAATAAGTGTAATTTAAAAAATAAAATAATAATTTAAGTGAATAAAGATAAACTCTTGAATAAAAAAATTCTTTTTAATACAAACATTTTTTTATAATTTTTATTTAGAATTTATACAATTATGATTCAGATCATATTACTTTATTTGGTTGCGAAAAAAAATTATTTTTAGTCATGAAAAATATGTACGAGAAAATCTTTCTACGATATTTCACAAATCGTTCAGATGGTCAAAATAAATTCTTAAATTAAAAAAAAGGTGTCCAACATCTCAAACTTAACAATATTTTGCTTTATTCTGAAAGAAAATGTGAAAATCATTTAATCAACTTACTATTAGTACCGATTTCTGCGGCTAACGCCCATAGACTTAATCGACTTTATGAAATGGAAAAAAAAATTATGCTTACCTCATTTCTTTTTCTGGTGTTACAACAGAAGGATCCTTCATTTTTTAATCCAATAAATAGAAGCCACATACGAATGTTTTGTCACCTTTTCATTAAATTCACATCACACACAAGTGAAACGAAACACGAGACGACACATGCAAAACGAAGCAGCAGAGAGACTTGAAATGACACTGATAAATTTCAAAATTTGAACAATGTCGCTTTCGCATATCGTATACCTCAACGGAATAATATGTAACGCTCTTAATTAGAAGAAGGGAGGATTATCGAGAATGTATCTCATCGCCAAGTATGTATATATATATATATATATATATATATACATGTATGTATTATATAATACTCTATTGTATATATTAATTAAAATATATTAATATTTTTACGTATCAATATTTAATAGTTGTACATGTTAATTAAAACTATTCATTTAAATATCATATTTTGATATTATCTCTATCGCAAATGAACTCCGTATACTGGAGTCCTTAAAATTTTGTTATTGAGATATCAAAAAAAAATTAATTTAATGCCATGATCAAGAGACTCGGTAGAGTCTCGGGACAAGTACATTTGACAGCTCTGTCGTCTGCTGGCCCGAAGCTCGCCAGAGTATCAAGAGACTCGGTAGAGTCTCGAGACAAGTACATTCACAGCTCTGTCGTCTGCTGGCCCGAGGCTCGCCGAGACTATATTATCTCTGAATAAAACGATTCGCGGTGGTGGGGGTAAAATTGGCATGTCATTTCTTTCAATTACGAAGCTCAGGAGCCATTTGATGCCTTGAAAATTGAACTGGAGACTAATTAAGAAATTCTCTTTCGCTTGAGCCCAAAATCAGCATGATCGGTGGTATAATTGCTGAGAAAAAACTTTGCATAGGGTCAAGATTATGGAAAAAATACTAACCCATCGGAAATTCGACGTGTATGTACATAACACCATCAGAGGCTCATAGCCGCTCGCGAGTTTCTGATTGGTTGGTTTTTTCAACGTACTATATAACACATCGGAAATTCGACGTGTACGTACATAACACCATCAGAGGCTCAAAGCCGCTCGCGAGTTTCTGATTGGTTGGTTTTTTCAACGTGGCTCTACACACCAACATAACACCATCAAAGGCCTCTTGAAGCCTCTCGAGTTTCTGATAGGTTGGTGTCTGTATCTGTGATAAACCATTAAAGGTGTGTGATCTGTGGTCATGTTCGTTGGGTCTCATCATTTTGATGAACAAGTGCGCATGCGCATAATGATGCGCAACATGCAACTGCGCAATGAAACGAGTCATGTGCAATGTGTGAATCTGTATGAAACGGAATTCAAAAAATAAATAATGAAAACAGTGCAGGACGTGTGGAAGAGTTTGGTTATAATTTTTAAAAGTTTGATCGAAGTTTCGTAAAAACAGTGCGAGATGTGTGAGTTTAGTTAAACAATAACGATTTGACGGGCACTTGGACTAAGTGTCGAAATTATTGGAAAAACGTCGTCAGCGATATTAAAGTTTAATCGGGGTTTCGTAAAAATAGTGCGGGATGTGTGAGTTTGATTAAATAATACTTATATCGTTGAAACGTTTTTACGTGTTTATTCGCCACTTGTCTATTATTCTTCGTGTTATTATCTCTGAATAAAACGATTCGCCGTGGTGGGGGTAAAATTGGCATGTCATTTCTTTCAATTACGAAGCTCAGGAGCCATTTGATGCCTTGAAAATTGAACTGGAGACTAATTAAGAAATTCTCTTTCGATTGAGCCCAAAATCAGCATGATCGGTGGTGTAATTGCTGAGAAAAAACTTTGCATACGGTCAAGATTATGGAAAAAATACTAACACATCGGAAATTCGACGTGTCTGTACATAACACCATCCAAGGCTCAAAGCCGCTCGCGAGTTTCTGATTGGTTGGTTTTTTCAACGTGGCTCTACATAACACTGTCAAAGGTCTCTTGAAGCCGGAAATGACCCATTATTTTTCATGAATTTTTTTGTCGCGAATGGACATATACCGACACAGCGGAATGCTGGAACAGAGTTTTGACATAACCAAGTGTGGGGCGTACAAGCTAACGGATAAATTATTTTAATGTTTTAATTAATTTTAGAATCTCGTGGCTTAAACAGTATTGAAAATATGAATGTTTTTTCACGGACAGTTGTGAGGTTATAAATATCATGGTTAGGTTCGATCGATTCTTGGTTACGGTAATAATAAGAAAGTGATGGTGTGAAAATAGTGAAGTGCTTTTAACCCATTAACGCCGAGGTGATCAGAATTTTTACTAACTTTTCAACGTGTTTATTTATTATGTTATCGGACCAAAAAAATAATGCAATACCTCTATTCCTACGTGGAATTCGATGCTCTTTTAGAATCTGAGCTCAAAATTTTGATTAGACACCGAGAAAAAAAAATATGGCCGATTTAAACGTGAAAAACGTGAAAATTTTCGAAAAAAAATTTTTTTCGCATTTTTTTTCACAATGATACCGCAAAGCTATCAACTTTTTACAATGATCAGAGGTGATCATGGCACTCGAACATTAAGAGGAATTTTTTTCAGAAAAATTCATCGACGCGTTTTTTTCAAAATGGCGACGAGAATGAAAAATTTTTATAAAAATCTTAATCTATCGGTTTCTTCAAAACTATAAACTTGAGAAAAAAATTTCTAAGAGCAAAAATGGCTTAAAATTAGTCGAAGAATACTCTTAAATTTTTTCAGAATTTTTGAAAACAATTTTTAATTTTCGAAAATTTTAAAAAATCCAATTTTTCAAAAATACCTGAAAAATTTTTGGAAAAATTTGAGAGTGTTCCTTGACTAATTTTAAGACTTTTTTGTTGTTAAAAATTCTTTCGTAAAGTCTATAGGTTTAGAGAAAAAAAATTTTCTTGAATGGTACATAAAATTTTGTTTCTATCTACCACTACAAAATTCACGAACAAACTCGTATATCCTTTCACTTGTGCATGGACACATAAGTTGTATACAATTTTTACATGAATTATAGGTAAAGCATATAAAAAAAATATTAGTTTTCGCTTTTTCAATACATTTGTTATGTCACGAAAACGTTCAAAATCTTCTGCTTCATTGCATGCAGAGTATGAATCAGATTATTCGGATAGTGATTCCGACGAAAACATTTTGATTCCGAATGCAGACAATTCAGGCTCCGATGATTCTGATTCCGATTGTGATTCGATATCTGATTCAGATTCTGAACATGAATTCACAATACCAAATATTACTTATAAAAAAGCTTGTGCTACTTATTCTGAAAACTTAGATAAACTTGAAAAAATAACGAATTCATTGGGATCGATGGCGAGAAATCATATCCAAATACTTGTGAAGAAACAATATTATTATCTGAAGCTACAAAAAAGAATATACAGGCGTGCGAGCCTTTCCAATTGTTTGAAACCTTTTTTTCCGCCGAAATGAAACAATATATAATTGATGCGTCCAAAGAGAATAATTATGATCTGAAATTACAAGATCTTGACACTTTTATAGGTATAGTTATTTTCAGTTCATTCAATAAAAGAAAGTCTCAGAGAGATTATTGGTCATCTGATCCATTCTTATCTAGGGAAATTGTTTCTTCTGCAATGACTCGCGATAAGTTTGAAGAAATCAAGTCTAAAATAAAATATTCAAAAGCTGAAGACAAGGATCCAAACGATAGAGGGTGGCGGGTTCGTTCGATGTTGAAACTTTTCCAAAACAACCTCCTAAAGTTCGGAATATAGAAAACTTCTATATCTATTGATGAAATGATGGCCAAGTCTTATGCAAAAACTGTTTTGAAACAATTTATTCGAGGGAAACCAATAAGGTTTGGTTTGAAATTTTGGGGTTTATGCACTTCAGACGGCTATCTACTAAATTTAGATCTATATTGCGGTAAAAATTCCCAAACCGGAAACAAATTAGTAAAATGTGCTTTAGGTACTCGTGTAGTATTGCATTTATTAGAACCTTTTTTTCGGCTAATAAATTATAATAAAATCCCTGCATTTCATTTGTACTTTGATAATTTTTTTACAAATATGGATTTAATTTTACACTTGCAAAAATTACGTTTGAAATGCACTGGCACTATCAGAGACAATCGAGTCAAAGAAAAGAATATACTTGAAAAGAAAGCTCCACGAAGTACTTATATTGTAAAACATGATCGAAATAGTGGCATAAATTTCATCACTATTATGGATTCGAAGCCCGTTTCAATAGCTTCAACTGCTGCAGGTGTAAGTCCACTATCAACTTCGAGAAGATATAGTTCAGAGGCTCGATCCAAAACTGATATCAAGAGACTCGGTAGAGTCTCGGGACAAGTACATTGACAGCTCCGTCGTCTGCTGTCCCGAGGCTCGCCGAGTCTATATTATCTCTAAACAAGACGATTCGCGGTGGTGGGGGTAAAAATTATATGACGTTTTCGCTAATTGTAGAGCCTAGGAGTCATTTGGCGGCTTGAAAAGCGAACTTTTGACTAATTGAGCGATGCTCTTTCGATTAAGCCTAAAATCAGCACGATTGGTTGCGTAATTGCTGAGAAAAAACTTTGCACAGGCTTAGGATTATGCTCGATTCTACTACATTCAAGAATTTGCCTTGTCTGTATATGCGCTCAGACGATACAATCAAAGGCGTTTTGATGCCCATCAAAACCCATTTCCATAAAAGCCAGTCTCCGGCAACGGAAGCAACGAGTTGCGATTGGTCACGACGACTCGTCTTTCGTATGTACGGAGCCAACATAAAGTTTGAACGTTGTTTTGACATAACGAAGTGCGGGACGTGTGAGCAATTATATCGATAAATTTATAAAAAAAATCATTTCATGGTTCAGTGTGGTGATATTCGATCGATCGTCCATATGACAGCTGACCAATATCTTTTTTATAACAGTCATGAGGTTATAAAGATCGCGGTCAATTTCAACTTTTGGTTAGAGTGGTGTTTATAGATAGACGAGTAAAGAGTGACTTTTATATAGATAGAATAGTGATGGTGGGAAAATAAAGTGTAATAATGAACCATTGAACAGTGACTAAATAAATATTTTTTTAATTAAACCTAGCCCCTACAATTTTTTTCCAAACGTAAACTCTGCTACAACGGAATCGAAAATGATCCCTTTTCTCTTTTACCATCAAAATGTTCCCCGAATGCAATAACAAGGTTTATTTAGAAACCATTCCCTTCGTTTTTTCTGTTAACCAAGAGAATGGTGTATGATAAACTCGTATTCGGTGAATATTTAATATCTTTGTCGTGAGGTTATAAAGATCGCGGCCAGTTTCAACTTTTGCTTAAAGAGATTTTTATTATAGATAGAAGAGTGATAGTGCAAAAATAAAGTGTGATTCAATAAATAAACTTTTGGACAGTGTCTAAATAAATATATTTTTTTATTAACCGTAGACCCAACAATCCATTTTTCTGAACGTAAACTCTAGAACGGAGTCGAAAACGGTGCCTGTTTACTTTTACCATAAAATGTTCCTCGGATGCAATAATAATGTTTATTTAGAAACCATTCTCTTTGTTTTTTTTTCTTTTGATAACTAAGAGAAAGGTGTATGATAAACGCGTATTCGGTGAATACTTAATATCTTTGTTGGGAGGTTATAAAGATCGCGGTCAGTTCCAACTTTTGATTAAAGTGACTTTTATCATATTACCGATGGGGGTGTAATAGTGCAAAAATGAAGTGTGATTCAGTAAATAAAATTTTGAACGGTGTCTAAATAAATATTTGTTTTTATTAACCCTAGTCCCAACAATTAATTTTTCCGAACGTAAACTCTAGAACGGAGTTGAAAACGGTGCCTCTTCTCTTTTACCATAAAATGTTCCTCGGATGCAATAACAAGGTTTATTTAGAAACCATTCTCTTTTTTTTATTATAACTATATAAGGGAATGGTGTATGATAAACTCGTATTCGGTGAATAATTAATATCTTTGAACAGTCGTTAGGTTATAAAGATCGCGGTCAGTTTTATTTGGTTAAAGTGAAACTTTAGGTTAACGTGATTTGAATATGTAGATAAAAGAGTGATAGAGTGCAAAAATAAAGTGTAGTTCAATAAATAAACTTTAGAACAGTGCCTAAATAAATAATTTTTTTTAACCCTAGCCTCAATATTCGAATTTTCCGAATGTAAACTCTACAATGGAGTCAAAAACGGTGCCTTTTCTGTGTTACCATAAAATGTCCCTTGCATGCAATAATAAGGTTTATTTGGAAACTATTCTCTACGTTTTTTTATATAACCAAGAGAATGGTGTATAATACCACTCTAGGTTTGAATTATACATAGTTTTAAACCACCCTAGAGTGGTTAAATACATGAAAATACTATTTGCACTTGCAACCCAAAATGGAAACAAGTGACGCGAAATAATTTTGAGCGAAACGATATTTGATTTGAGAAAAAAAAATTCATAAGTACTTTACGAATTTTGTTTTCCCTATTGCTCATGAAATATAATTTGTGATCAATAACCGTTATAAAAGAAAAATTCATGTGGCACTTCGACCGAAATTCTTTTTTCCAATCACACTTTTTCTCTCGAAATTTGGTGCGCATACGTTTTAGGGTTCCATACCCAAAGGGTAAAACGGGACCCTATTACTAAGACTCCGCTGTCCGTCCGTCTATCTGTCTGTCCGTCTGTCACCAGGCTGTATCTCATGAGCCGTGATAGTGAGACACTTGAAATTTTCACAGATGATGTATTTCGGTTGCCGCTATAACAACAAATACTAAAAAACAGAATAAAATAAATATTTAAGGGGGCTCCCATACAACAAACGTGATTTTTTGCCGTTTTTATAGATAATGGTACGGAACCCTTCGTGCGCGAGTCCGACTTGCACTTGGCCGGTATTTTTTGTTTCAAAATCTCGTTTCGTTATGATTACTTTATTGAAAAACTTTCGGTGCATTTTCATGATATTGGAGTAATTTCTCGGTGTCATTTTTTATGGAATACTTTCTTATCTGTTGATCTGTTGGAATGGAAGTTTCAGTGTAATATTTTTTCAAATTTTTTTACAAAATAAAAAAAAATTAAAGTTTTGATACTCGTTCGTAGTTCTTTTATCAATAGACTCGGTAGAGTCTCGGGACAAGTACATTGACAGCTCTGTCGTCTGCTGGCCCGAGGCTCGCCCGAGTATATTATCCCTGAATAAAACGATTTGCCGTGGTGGGGGTAAAAACTGAAATTCATTTTCTTTAATTACGAAGCTCAGGAAGCATATGATGATTTGAAAATTGAACTGGAGATTTATTACGAAAAAATACTTCGATTGAGCACTAAATCAGCACGACTGATGCCGTGTTTGCTGAGAAAAAACTTTGCACAGGCTCAAGATTAAGCTAACATCGAAATATTGGCATGTCATACGACGCAATGAAAGGCCTGTTGACGCCTTCCGAGCTTGTGATTGGCCATTCCGTTAGATCTTTCTTGTTAGATCTGCAGTTTTTATTTTCCACATTTAACTCGACGATGGAAACGAAATCGATCTCTTTTCTCTTTCGCGATTAAATGTTCCTCGTATGAGATTTCTTAAGAAATCATTCTTTTCGTTTCTTTGATAACTATGAAATGGTGTACGTTGAACTGTTAATCATGAATGGTGTGAATCGATGTAAATTTGGAAAAGAAACTATAAACACTAATAATGAGTGACAAAAAAATGTATAT
The DNA here is from genome assembly GCA_963989365.1 of Rhimphoctona megacephalus. Taxonomy (NCBI): domain Eukaryota; kingdom Metazoa; phylum Arthropoda; class Insecta; order Hymenoptera; family Ichneumonidae; genus Rhimphoctona; species Rhimphoctona megacephalus. Next base: position 6,897,556 of record OZ022415.1, on the reverse strand, counting down.
GGCAAGATTTGTTATTATCATCCCGAGTTTTGAGCAGTGTATAATGAATATTTTTTTTAACTCTACACCGTTGACAATTTATTTTATTGGTCCCTTCCCTCTTTATTATAAAATGTTCCTCGCTTGCCATAATAAAGACTTGTACATCATAAAATGTTCCTTGCATGATAATTGTTGGTCCATTTCAAAAGATTTTCGACGTCGCTTTTCTATCCAAAATATGGTGTAGAATTATCTCGCGTTTGATGAATTAATAGACAAATACACTGTCAACCTGCATCTGGATATATATGGATGCCTCTGGATGATAACCGTAGTAAGTAATGATATATCTTTATGTGAAAATGGCTTGTATAATATATCCTTATGTCAAAAGACTATGGCGGTATATAGTCCATATCCTGGTATTATCAAAATTTGTATCTTCGGATTGCAACGAATACCTATAGACTCTAAAAATTCTGTGAAGCGACAAATGTACCAAGTATTTCCACTTCTTGGCTCCAATTGTAGCATTATGAATTGAACATTTTGTCATGAAAATTCGTCGGTTGCTCATTTGTCAATGGCATCAAAAATATTGTCTTTGGAACACCATGGATATATGCAATATTTCAGAATTTTGTTTGGCTCAATATGCTCTATATTTTTTCACATCCCCGCTTTAGTTGTAGCATAATGAATTTTAAAAAATTATTTCAGAAAGTCTTCCGATGTGTTTTTTCTGACATTATCAAAATTTATATCTTTGGATTGCAACGAATGCCTACAAACTTCGGAAACTGTGTGAAGCGACAAATGTACCAAGTATTTCTACTTTTTGCCTCCGATTTTAGCATTATGAATTGAACTTTTGTTATGAAAATTCTTCGGTTGCTCATTTGTCAATGGGATCAAAATTATTGTCTTCGGAACGCCATGAATATATGCAAAATTTCAGAATTTCATTTGGCTCTATTGAGCTACATTTTATCACTTCTCCACTTTAGTTGCAGCATAATAAATTTTGAAAAATTGTTTCAGGAAGTTTCAGGAAGGATGTGTATTTACTGATATTATCAAAATTTGTATCATTGAATTGCAACAGATACGTACAGACTTTGAAATATCTGTGAAGTGACAAGTGTGCCCAATATTTCCACTTTTTGGCTCGAATAGTGGCATTATTAGGACTTGAACATTTTATTATGAAAATTCTTCGGTTGCTCATTTTTGGATGGGATTAAAATTTGACTTGAAAAAATAATGGCTACATGCAAAATTCGTAAACTTTATTGAGCCCAATGTGTGGTATGCTTGAGTTGTGGCATGATTTATTTAAAAAATTGTCAGAAAGTCTTTGGTTCCTTTTTTTCTGGAAGTAAAAAAATTCGTTTCATTGGAGGGCAACGTATACTTACAAACTTTGGAAATTTCCTGGAGCAACATGTGTGCTCAGTATTTCTACTTTTTGGCTCCTATTGTGGCATAACGAATTGAAAAATATTTTCAAAAAGATTTGCTCTACGGATGCTCTGGTTGCGATGGTACGAAAATTTGCACGAAGATAATGCAACTGGTACAACTCAACTCGATCCATTTTCTTGGGCACAGTACTGACCTAAGTTTGCCCGCCTTGTTGAATTTATCGTTTTAAAATATCCATAACATACTTTCTGAACTTTTCAATATTCAAAGATAATATTAAAATATCTGTAAGTTCTAGTTTTAAGGCTTTCACGGCCATTATTGTTATAAATATCAAAATTTGTATCAAAATTTGTATCATGGGAATGTAGCCGGTACCTACAAACTTTTAACATTTTGTGAAGCGACATGTGCGCCAAGTATTTCCACTTTCTGTCTCTGATTGTGGCATTATGAATTGAAAAATTTATTACCAAAACTCTTCTGCTGCTCATTTTTGGATGGGATTAAAATTTCTGTCCTCGGAACGCAATAGATACATCCAAATTTTCTGAACTTTGTTGGGCTTAAAGTGCAGTATGTTTTTTCACTTTTTATACAAATATAATAAGGAGATACTGCTATTTAATATGTTTCTTTGATAAGCACAAATTCAAATTGCTACAAATTCTATGGAAGAGTTCTGACTGCTCTAATCTTGCCCTCAAAAGCTTTGTAAATTTTTGTATCGGACTCCCAGTTCCCGACTTATTTTAGCCTGATTCTAAAAAGGTAAATCGAAATGTCAAAACAATTTGACTGGCTCGAGAATTAAAAAAATGGCAAATTGAAAATTCCAAAACACGTGTCCCTTTATTTCATGGGGAAAAAACCAAACTCGAAGTAGAAGGGGTCAGGGTTTGGAAATGAAAAAGCGATAATTTCCGAATATAACCTTTTTCTAATCTATATAAAGCGAGATGTTTGAAAAGAACGAGAAAAAACGAATCATATCATGCATAAAAATCCCCCTCGCGGAAAAAACCTGGACAAGTACATTTGTTGACCGCCGTTCCCATATTTTTCCATGAATATACATACACTGCAAAAACCTTTTCTCGCAAAAATCCCTGAGAAAATCAAATCCTATCAAAAAGTAAGAAAACAGACCACTCTCAAAAAATATATCAAATAAATTCAAATCACACAAAACAAAATGAGTTAATCCTCGCGAGAATCTAAGGTTGGGTTTCGCAAAAAGTTATAAAATAAATGGAGTTATACTAAAATATATATGGCCAAATATGGGAGGCTTTATCGTGTGACAAAATCTTTAAATAATGTTGAATGTCGATAGAGAAAAGAATCAAGTTCGAAAATGCAGTTGTTTTACCTACCAGAATGAAAATAGCAACTCTGTATTAATAAGAGTCTGAAGCAAGAAAAGATTGCAAATGAAAAAAAATTAGATGAAAAAGAATTTCGGCCGAAGTACTTGGCGAGGTTGTCACCATGACCGATACATTATGTAAATTAAGTGAAAAAACATTCGTCAAGTACTTCGGCCGAATTTTTTTTTTTAATCTAATTTTTTCTATGTTTTATAAAACATTTTGGAAGTCAAGGATGATGCATCGTATTCTTCCGTCATTTCATCTTTGAACGAATAATAATTCTGAGGCTCCTGAGAGTAAAGTTAAATATAGTTATCTATTTGTAGCTTAGACCGAAATTGCTAATATCCTCGCTGCCTTTTCGCCCATAAATGCCTTATTCTAATACACAACTTGAAAGCTAATGATAAAGTATTTAATTTTCTGAAATTTTGTCTTGGGGAAAAACTGGTACTTGAGGTCTCTTCTATAACACTTTCCTGCTAAGGTATAATCGAATAATAACCTGTCAACGATTTACTAACATCTCGAAAATACTTCGAGTCTGTAGTTAACTCTTTTGAAAACATTATAACTTTTTTCTGATGACAGGAACGAAATGCTGCTATATTTAGACAACCTCAATAACAATGAGTTTATGGTAGAAAATCTGTCTCATTCTCTTATGTCGAATTAGTAGTGTGAGCAGTACTGATTCCTGACATTGAAATAAATCGGTGATGTAATGATGCAAACACCTTGTATGTTTATTTGTTATATACATACTCTATTGGAGTCTATATAAAGCGAAATATATGAAAATACTATAAAAAAAAGAAGTGATATCAAATAGTAAAAATCCCCTCCCGGGGAAAAAAAACCTGGACAAGTACATTGGTGGTCCCTCGTTTCCCTATGATATCACAAAAAATCCAAAACCCCACTTAAATTTTTTTTTTGATGTTTACTAATTTCATTCATATCCCGGAGGGAAACCAACTATATAGATCACTAAATATCCGGCCAAAAAACCAGACTTCATAATAAATGTTACTTTGAATTTATTTCCACAGAACAAAACAAGAATCAAAACATTAAAAAATCAGCGTTATCAAGATGAGAAAAATACCACTTATAATTGGTGTGTAAGAAATATCAATAGTCTACAAAAAAATGAAAAAAGGTCGACATCTAAGTTACGTGCAGCAGTAAAATTTATGATATCAGTACTAGAACAAGTATTTCTTTGGTGACTGAGAAGATATCAATATGGACGTACCGGCAACGTAGGGCGTGCAGTTGGTGCATTGCTTCTGGGATCTCCTAAGTCGAGTAGCTACTTTTGTTTTGGCTATGGCGCGACCAATGTTGCCAAATAGTATTTACTTTTATGACCTAATGAAACAATATTGCCCGCGCCATGGCTAAAATAACGAAAAACAAGCAGGAACAGGAAGTTTCGCATAAGATCCCATGCTTTTTTAATGTTAGAAAAAAAACCTTAATTTATGTCTGTACATGATAGCACAGTTTTGTTTGATTGGTAATAATTTGATGAACGTTCACCACCGTACGTTGAGCGTATACGCACAGAGTACTTGCCCGGCCCATAACTTTTTATTAAAATTGCTCATTCAAGTGAAAATCAAATTGGAGGTGCTTTTCGTTGCATGCGTTGCTTTTCGCCGTCAGAAATTTATAAGAAAATCAATTCTTCTGCGAATTTCAGAATGGCCTTGTATCATACGCAACATTCAACGTCGATTCAATCGGAATAAAATGGTGTTCGTAGTCATCATAAAATTGCATTAACATAATGTGCAGTCAGTTATGAAATTTCTGAAAATGCGACTCAGTAAACCATTGCCAGCAATGTAGCGTATCATACTTTCAAAAACTACTATTGCCAGCAATGAAAGTTATGATACTTTGGAAAGCTACTATTTATTAGTAGAAGATCTAAGTAACCACTGGTGAATAGTCAAAAGATCAATGCAGGCTATGAATGCACCGTCAAATTTGTATCCACAGTTTTAAGATCACGCAAATTTCACACAAAATAATCCCCCTCCGTTCGTTTCATTTTGACGTTCTTGGGCGCCAGCTATCAAAATAGCCCTTTATGTTTTGAAAATGAGAATTTAAACCGTTATGCGGGATTAATCATAAAACAATAAAAATTAAATAAGACAATACCAACAATGAAAAAGTGCGTATTTATAACCCTTGATTTTTGAGAGAGACCCCTGATTTTTACTGGAATGAGCAATTTTAATAAAAAGTTATGCGCGGGACAAGTACTCTGTACGTATACGCTCAACGTACGGTGGTGAACGTTCATCAAATTATTACCAATCAAACAAAACTATGCTATCATGTACAGACATAAATTAAAGTTTTTTTTCTAACATTAAAAAAGCATGGGATCTTATGCGAAACTTCCTGTTCCTGCTTGTTTTTCGTTATTTTAGCCATGGCGCGGGCAATATTGTTTCATTAGGTCATAAAAGTAAATACTATTTGGCAACATTGGTCGCGCCATAGCCAAAACAAAAGTAGCTACTCGACTTAGGAGATCCCAGAAGCAATGCACCAACTGCATGCCCTACGTTGCCGATACGTCCATATTGATATCTTCTCAGTCACCAAAGAAATAAGTATCCTAGTACTGATATCATAAATTTTACTGCTGCACGTAACTTAGATGTCGACCTTTTTTCATTTTTTTGTAGACTATTAATACTTCTTACACACCAATTATAAGTGGTATTTTTCTCATCTTGATAACGCTGATTTTTTAATGTTTTGATTCTTGTTTTGTTCTGTGGAAATAAATTCAAAGTAACATTTATTATGAAGTCTGGTTTTTTGGCAGGATATTTAGTGATCTATATAGTTGGTTTCCCTCCGGGATATGAATAAAATTAGTAAACATCAAAAAAAAACATTTAAGTGGGGTTTTGGATTTTTTGTGATATCATAGGGAAACGAGGGACCACCAATGTACTTGTCCAGGTTTTTTTTCCCCGGGAGGGGATTTTTACTATTTGTAATATATCTTTGTCAAAAGACTATGGCGGTATATACTCCATATCCTATCAAAATTTGTATCTTTGGATTGCAACGAATGCATATAGACTCTGGAAATTCTGTGAAGGGACAAATGTACCAAGTATTTCCACTTTTTGGCTCCGATTTTAGCATTATGAATTGAACATTTTGTTATAAAAATTCTTCGGTTGCTCATTTGTCAATGGGATCAAAAATATTGTCTTCGGAACACCATGGATATACGCAAAATTTCAGAATTTTGTTTGGCTCAATATGCTCTATATTTTTTCACATTCCCGCTTTAGTTGTAGCATAATGAATTTTAAAAAATTGTTTCAGAAAGTCTTCCGATGTGTTTTTTCTGATATTATCAAAATTTATATCTTTGGATTGCAACCAATGCCTACAGACTTTGGAAATTGTGTGAAGCGACAAATGTACCAAGTATTTCTACTTTTTGCCTCCGATTTTAGCATTATGAATGGAAAATTTTGTTATGAAAATTCTTCCGCTGCTCATTTGTCGATGAGATCAAAATTATTGTCTTTGGAATGCTATGTATATATGCAAAATTTCAGAATTTTGTTTGGCTCAATATGCTCTATATTTTTTTACATCCCCGCTTTAGTTGCAGCATAATGAATTTTAAAAAATTGTTTCAGAATGTCTTCCGATGTGTTATTTCTGATATTATCAAAATTTATATCTTTGGATTGCAACGAATGCCTCCAGACTTCGGAAATTGTATGAAGCGACAAATGTACCAAGTATTTCTACATTTTGCCTCCGATTTTAGCATTGCAAATTGAACTTTTGTTATGAAAATTCTTCGGTTGCTCATTTGTCGATGGGATCAAAATTATTGTCTTCGGAACGCCATGAATATATGCAAAATTTCAGAATTTTGTTTGGCTCAATATGCGCTCTATTTTTTCACTTCACCACTTTAGTTGTAACATTATGAATTTTGAAAAATTGTTTCAGGAAGTCTTCCGATGTGTTTTTACTGATATTATCAAAATTTGTATAATTGAATTGCAATGGATACGTACAGACTTTGAAATATCTGTGAAGTAACAAGTGTGCCCAATGTTTCCACTTTTTTGCTCGAATAGTGGCATTATCAGGACTTGAAAATTTTATTATGAAAATTCTTCGGTTGCTCATTTTTGGATGGGATTAAAATTTGGCTTCGAAAAGTAATGGCAACATGCAAAATTCATAAACTTTATTGAGCCCAATGTGTGGTATGCTTAAGCTGTGGCATGATTAATTCAAAAAATTGTCAAAAAGTCTTTGGTTCCTTTTTTCTGGAAGTATAAAAATTTGTTTCATTAGAACGCAACGTATACTTACAAACTTTGGAAATTTCCTGGAGCAACATGTGTGCTCAGTATTTCTACTTTTTGGCTCCTATTGTGGCATAACCAATTGAAAAATGTTTTCAAAAAGATTTGCTCTATGGATGCTCTGGTTGTGATCGTATGAAAATTTGCACGAAGATAATGCAACTGGTACAACTCAACTCGATCCATTTTCTTGGGCACAGTACTGATCTAAGTTTGCCCGCTTTGTTGAATTTATTGTTTTAAAATATCCATAACATACTTTCTGAACTTTTCAAAATTCAAACATAATATTAAAATATCTGTAAGTTCTAGTTTTGAGGCTTTCACGGCCATTATTGTTATAAATATCAAAATTTGCATCAAAATTTGTATCATGGGAATGTAGCCGATACCTACAAACTTTTAATATTTTGTGAAGCGACATGTGCGCCAAGTATTTCCACTTTCTGTCTCTGATTGTGGCATTATGAATTGAAAAATTTATTACAAAATGTCTTCGGCTGCTCATTTTTGGATGGGATTAAAATTTCTGTCCTCGGAACGCAATAGATACATCCAAATGTTCTGAACTTTGTTGGGCTTAAAGTGCACTATGTTTTTTCACTTTTCCACTTTAGTTGTGGCATAATAAATTTAAAAAGTTGTTTTAGAATGTCTTCGGGTGCTCTTCTTCTCATAGTATCAAATTTTGTATCATTGGAATGTAGCCAATATCTACAAACTTTGACCATTTTGTGAAGAGGAGACATGTATGCTAAGTATTTCCACTTCTTAGCTCCGATTATGGCATAATAAATTGAAAAAATTTTATTCCAAAGGCTTTCCTCTACAGTCGTTCTGGTTTTGATGGTAACAAAATTTGCTCAAAGCTAATGTGACTAATGCAACTAAATTCATTTCATTCTCTTGGGTACGATCCTGGTCTGAGTTTGTCCGCTTTGTTCAATATATTGTTTTGGAGTTTCCATAACATACTATTTGAACTTTTCTATATTCAATGAGAATATTGAAATAGTTGTAAGTTTTTATTTTCATGGTAGTAACTTCTTCAATGGTATTGAAAAATAATCATGATTCCACCTTGTTAATAAAAATAAGAATGAAAAAATACGTGAACTTATTTCACAGTAGATTCGATATGTTTTCTCTAAACATACGTAAAACTGGTTTTTTATTTTATCATTAATCAAAAATGAAAAATTTCGAAAAAAGTCGCTCCATTTTTATCAACAAGCTGTAATAAGCGTAATATTTTTTACCACAAATCTACAAATATAACAAGGAGATACTGCTATTTAATATGTTTCTTTGATAAATACAAATTCAAATAGCTACAAATTCTATGAAAAAGTTCTGACTGCTCTAATCTAGCCCTCAAAAGCTTTGTAAATTTTTGTATCAGACTCCAAGTTTCCGACTTATTTCAGCCTGATTCCAGAAAGGTAAAGCGAAATGTCACAAAAATTTGACTTGCTCGAGAATAAAAAAATGCCAATTTGAACATTCCAAAACACGTGTCCCTTTATTTCATGGGGAAAAAACCTTACTTAAAGTAAAAGGGGTCAGGGTTTGGAAACGAAAAAGCGATAATTCCCCAATATAACCTTTTTCTAATCTATATAAAGCGAGATATTTGAAAAGGACGAGAACAAACGAACCATATCATGCATAAAAATCCCCCTCGGGGAAAAAACCTGGACAAGTACATTTGTTGACCGCAGTTCCCATATTTTTCCACGAATATACATACACTGCAAAAACATTTCTCGCAAAAATCCCTGAGAAAATCAAATCCTATCAAAAAGTAAGAAAAGTGACCACTCTCAAAAAATGTATCAAATAAATTCAAATCATACAAAACAAAATGAGTTATTCCTCGCGAAAAGCTAAGGTTGGGTTTCGCAAAAAGTAATAAAATAAATTGAGCTATACTAAAATATATGTGGCCAAGTACGGTAGCCTTTATCATGTGACATAAAATCTTCAAATAATGTAGAATGTTGATAGAGAAAAGTATCAAGTTCGAACCAGAATGAAAATAAAAACTCTGTATCAATAAGAGTCCGAAGCAAAAAAAGATTGCAAATAAAAAAAAATTACATGAAAAATAATTTCGGCCGGAGTACCTGGCGAGGTTGTCACCATGACCGATACATTATATAAATTAAGTGAAAAAACATTCGTCAAGTACTTCGGCCGAATTTTTTTTTAATCCAATTTTTTTCTATGTTTTATAAAACAATTTGTAAGTCAAGGATGATGCATCATATTCTTCCGTCATTTCATCTTTGAAAGAATAATAATTCTGAGGCTCCTGACAGTAAAGTTAAATATAATTATCTATTTATAGTTTAGACCGAAATTGCTAATATCCTCGCTGCCATTTCGCCCCTGAATGCCTTATTCTAATACACAATTTAAAAGCTAATGATAAAGTATTTAATTTTCTGAATGTTTTCCTTGGGGAAAAACTGGTTCTGAGATCTCTGAGGTCTCTTCTATAACACCTTCCTGCCAAGCTATAATCGAATAATAACCTATCAACGAATTACTAACATCTCGAAAATACTTCGAGTGTGTAGCTAACTCTTTTGAAAACATTGTAACTTTTTTTCTTATCAGAGAAACGAAACGCTCCTATATTTAAACAACCTCAATAACAATGAATTTATGGTAGAAAATCTGTCTCATTCTATTTTATGTCGAATTAGTAGTGTGAGCAGTACAGATTCCTGACATTGAAATAAATCGATGATGTAATGATGCAAACACGTTGTAAGTTTTTTTGTTATATACAGACTCTATTAGAGTCTATATAAAGCGAAATATATGAAAATACTATAGAAAAAAGAAGTGATATCAAACAGCAAAAATCCCGGGGGAAAAAAACCTGGACAAGTACATTGGTGGTCCCTCGTTTCCCTATGATATCACATAAAATCAAAACCCCACTTAATTTTTTTTTTCTTATGTTTACTAATTTTATTCATATTCCGGAGGGAATACAGATTACGAAATATCCGGCCAAAAAACCAGACTTCATAATAAATGTTACTTTGAATTTATTTCCACAGAACAAAACAAGAATCAAAACATTAAAAAATCAGCGTTATCAAGAGGAGAAAAATACCTCTTATAATTGGTGTGTAAGAAGTATCAATAGTCTAGAAAAAAATGAAAAAAGGCTGACATCTAAGTTACGTGCAGCAGTAAAATTTATGATGTCAGTACTAGGACAAGTATTTCTTTTGTGACTGAGAAGATATCAATATGGACGTACCGGCAACGTATGGCATGCAGTTGTTGCATTGCATCTGGGATCTCCTAAGTCGAGTAGCTACTTTTGTTTTGGCTATGGCGCGACCAATGTTGCCAAATAGTATTTACTTATATGACCTAATGAAACAACATTGCCTGCGCCTTGGCTAAAAGAACGAAAAACACGCAGGAACAGGAAGTTTCGCATAAGATCCCGTGCTTTTTTAATGTTAAAAAAAAACTTTAATTTATGTCTGTACATGATAGCACAGTTTTGTTTGATTGGTAATAATTTGATGAACGTTCACCACCGTACGTTGAGCGTATACGCACAGAGTATTTGTCCTGCCCATAATTTTTTATTAAAATTGCTCATTCAAGTGAAAATCAAATTGGAGGTGCTTTTCGTTGCATGCGTTGCTTTTCGCCGTCAGAAATTTACAAGAAAATCAATTCTTCTGCGAATTTCAGAATGGCCTTGTATCATAAACAACATTCGACGTTGATTCAATCGGAATAAAATGGTGTTCGTAGTCATCATAAAATGACATTAACATAAGGTGCAGTCAATTATGAAATTTCTGATGATGCGACTCATTGTCAGTAAACTATTGCCAGCAATGTAGCGTATCATACTTTCGAAAACTAGTATTGCCAACAATGAAAGTTATTATATTTTGGAAAGCTACTATTTATTAGTAGAAGATCTAAGTAACCACTGGTGAATGGTCAAAAGATCAATGTGGGCTCTGAATGCACCGTCAAATTTGTATCCAAAGTTTTAAGATCACGCAAATTTCACACAAAATAATCCCCCTCCGTTCGTTTCATTTTGATGTTCTTGGGCGCCAACTATCAAAATAGCCCTTTATGTTTTGAAAAAGAGAATTTAAACCATTATGCAGGATTAATCATAAAAAATAAAAATTAAATAAGATATTTCCAACAATGAAAAAGTGCGTATTTATGACCCTTGACTTTTGAGAGAGACCACTGATTTTTACTGGAGTGAGCAATTTTAATAAAAAGTTATGGGCCGGACAAGTACTCTGTGCGTATACGCTCAACGTACGGTGGTGAACGTTCATCAAATTATTACCAATCAAACAAAACTGTGCTATCATGTACAGACATAAATTAATGTTTTTTTTTTTTTTTAACATTACAAAAGCACGTGATCTTATGCGAAACTTCCTGTTCCTGCTTGTTTTTCGTTATTTTAGCCACGGCGCAGGCAATGTTGTTTGATTAGGTCATGTAAGTAAATACCATTTGGCAACATTGGTCACGCCATAGCCAAAACAAAAGTAGCTACTCGACTTAGGAGATCCCAGAAGCAATGCACCAACTGCATGCCCTACGTTGCCGGTACGTCCATATTGATATCTTCTCAGTCATCAAAGAAATACTTGTCCTAGTACTGATATCATAAATTTTACTGCTGCACGTAACTTAGATCTCGATCTTTCTTCATTTTTTTCTAGACTATTGATACTTCTTACACACCAATTATAAGTGGTGTTTTTCTCATCTCGATAATTCTGATTTTTTCATGTTTTGATTCTTGTTTTGTTCTGTGGAAATAAATTCAAAGTAACAATTATTGTGAAGTCTGGTTTTTTGGCCGGTTATTTCGTGATCTATATGGTTGGTTTCCCTCCGGAATATGAATAAAATTAGTAAACATTAAAAAAAAAATTTAAGTGGGGTTTTGGACTTTTTGTGATATCACAGGGAAACGAGAGACCACCAATGTACTTGTCCAAGTTTTTTTCCCCGGGAGGGGATTTTTGCTATTTTTTATATATTTTTTGAACTGTTAGATCGTTCACTTGTTTAAGCGTTTATGTATTTATTTCTTCGTCTATTTAACCCGTTAGCGGTCGCGCTACCAGTTTCAACTAGTTAATTTAATAAATAAGGACTTGAAAATAATTTCTTTACAGTAATTATGACTTTTGAATACTTTTATTTCTCAAAAATCATAAGTTCAATGATTATTGATTCTTTTTAAAAAATTAAAAATGAAAATTGGAAAAAAAAATTTAACTCTGATCATATAGAAGAATACATTAGAAGAAGATAGAAAAAATTTCAAATGCTTATGCCATTTGAAATTTTCGAGTTATTATTGTTTTAATAGAAGTGTGAGGAAAAATTTCATAACGCGACCGCGGATGGATTAATGGATGATATATTCGATTGATGACCTATTTATTCGATTGTTTATTTAATGATTCATTTCTTTATTCGTCTTTTCAAAAATTTCTCTGACTCTTTTTATTCGATAATTTTACTTATTTTTTTATATATCTACTCGTTTAGTTGTTCAATATTTATTTAACTATTTGTTCCATGTTTGGTTATAATGTAGACCTTAAAACCTTGTAGTTTTCGAATTACGCCAACGAATAAATAAGACAAATCGTTGATTTGAATGAAATTGTTGAAAGAATTTGAAGTTGAAAGAAATTTCGAAAAAAAAACTAAAATTATATTAATAAATCGACAATAACAAAAAACGACTTTTTACTTTTTACACAAAATATTTGAAATCCGAAAGTTTCCCAGTTACCCCGCCTTTCCGGAAACTTGCCTTTTTTTTGTAAAAAAATTAAAAACTCTATGAAAAACATGGCAAATTTTTTTTTCTAAAAACCAAATTGAAGCTGAAGATGTTTTTTTGAAGGTTTTCTAACCCAAATATCAGTTTACTATTTTTCAAAAGCCCAGCATCCGATTTAGAGAAGTGAGAAAATTGCGAAAAAACGCAATGTTCAAAATGACGTGCCGAGTTAAAAAAAATCGCATGAATTAAATAAAAGAAAGCAAAATAAAACTGGATTTGTGCGCTTCAAAACTCCATTTGCTAAATTGGTTTATGATTTTGTTGCCCGAAATATTCGACTTTTTGTTCGGATAAAACAATTACAGGGTGCCTAATACTTTTAAGCAGGGCTGTATATTCTTGTTGACTTTTCGTTGGATAATTAGAAATACTGACGCTCCAATTTTCATTTTGGATGGATATGGATTTATCTCTCAACCGTCCACTTATTCATGCAGGTAATATTCATGTTTTATTAACAATAATGCATTAATAAATTATTCGTTCCGTACACGCACATGTACTCTCTCTCTCTCTCTCTCTCTCTCTCTCTCTCTCTCTCTCCCCCCCCCCCACTCCCCCTACTCCCCCCCTCTCTCTCTCCCCCTCCCCCTCCCTATTTCCCTATTTCCCAAACACTTTTGACTGCAAGTTCTTATTCATAGGCCTCTTCACATTCAAATCGAGGCAAAAAAGACTATTGTAGGAGAGTATGTTCTCATAACTGTTTTCCATAAGTTAACAGTGGAAGTATTATGTATTTACTGAATTTTTGGCGTATTCAATAATTGATTATATGTTTCAATTTATATTGTATACCATTTTCAAAATCTTTTAGTGAAACGTGTCCGTTGTGTGATTGTAGTTAAACATAGACAAAATAAAACCAATTTTGTCCTTGCGACAGAACTAGGAATAACAATTATTAAATAAATTTCAGATTCCTATAAGAGTCATGAAAATATTAATCGAACAAAAAATTATGGAAATGAATTTTCTCTGCCGAATGTAAAAAATTAGTCAAGTTAATATATTCAAAATTTTAGACTTTGTTATAATTCAGAGCATTTTTGAAAACAAAACATTCTACCCCCTTACATATCGATTTGATTTCTTCAATTTGTAGAGAAATTATAAAGATTCGAAAAAAAAACGTCACATAACAAAATTCTTCACATTCTATCTACGAACCATGGCGATGTAGCAGTTATTCGCTCAACGCGTGAGTGGGAGAGTGATAGCTGAATAGCTCGTTCCTATTTATCTCGGAGACCCTTGATACGTCGAGAAAAAGAAAAGTTACACCTAATCTGTAACGCCAATCGACTACGTGTAACATGTATTATTCGCCGAAATGTAACATTATCGGAGAAAAAAGACTTTAAATTGATATTTACTTTGAAGAAACCGTACAAAGCCTAAATATCAATTTGGTTTCTACACAGTGGAAGAAACAAATGTGAAAAACATATTGTGTTATAACTTTTGAAATTCTATTGTTTAACATTGACTTCGCACAACGGTGTCAGTTGAAGGGTTTTGTAATGGGAAAACACGAGTCGCCATAAATCTAATGTGCGTAAATCTAAGGCGCTCTAATAGTCGTATCGTCGATAAAAATGTGTATCTCATTTTCTACTATCTCTTTCGAACTCACGGAACTGATAGAGCGACTTAATGTCGGGTATGATTTTTTAAAATTACTTTTTATCCAAATACAATGACACATAACGATCAAAAATATTCGAAGCAGATTCATTTACTCGAGATTTCAGACTATAAACGCTTTTTTGATAAAAGAAATAAACATACAACCATTTTCCTCGAAAATACACTCATTCGAAAATAGCCTTAAAAACTTTCCTTAATATTCATATTATTTAAAAAGAAATGCATTCATGTCTTTAAGGGGACATGTTACTTTCTCGGGTTGATGAAAATACATTTTTTTTTAAATTTCTGCAATTGTTGTTATGGAATTCTTAACATTTCCAACGTTATAGACCAGTATGTCGGCGCAGGTCGATTCTCTACTAGGGACTTCCATGCCACAGCCAAACAAGGTTCTAGAAGGGGAATAACAGAGCTGGTTGAGTTTACAAGAAAAAACTGCAGTGAGGAAACTTATTGAGGGCCCGGACGGGCATTGTCAAGGTAGCCTTAAGTTTATCGCCCTAATAATGCCAGGCCAGCACTAGATCGGGGAATGTCAGGTTCGCCAACATTATTAAAAAATGATGCGTTTGAATTCAATTTTTGAGAATCCAGTCCGTTTTCATCATAGTAACTCTTAAAATAGCAAAAATCCCCTCCCGGGGAAAAAAAACCTGGACAAATACATTGGTGGTCCCTCGTTTCCCTATGATATCACAAAAAATCAAAACCCCACTTAATTTTTTTTTTTTTTATGTTTACTAATTTTATTCATATCCCGGAGGGAAACCAACTATATAGATTACGAAATATCCGACCAAAAAACCAGACTTCATAATAAATGTTACTTTGAATTTATTTCCACAGAACAAAACAAGAATCAAAACATTAAAAAATCAGCGTTATCAAGATGAGAAAAATACCTCTTATAATTGGTGTGTAAGAAGTATCAATAGTCTAGAAAAAAATGAAAAAGGTCGACATCTAAGTTACGTGCAGCAGTAAAATTTATGATATCAGTACTAGGACAAGTATTTCTTTGGTGACTGAGAAGATATCAATATGGACGTACCGGCAACGTATGGCATGCAGTTGATGCATTGCTTCTGGGATCTCCTATGTCGAGTAGCTACTTTTGTTTTGGCTATGGCGCGACCAATGTTGCCAAATAGTATTTACTTATATGACCTATTGAAACAACATTGTCTGCGCCGTGGCTAAAATAACGAAAAACACGCAGGAACAGGAAGTTTCGCATAAGATCTCGCGCTTTTGTAATGTTAAAAAAAAACTTTAATTTATGTCTGTACATGATAGCACAGTTCTGTTTGATTGGTAATAATTTGATGAACATTCACCACCGTACGTTGAGCGTATACGCACAGAGTACTTATCCGGCCCATAATTTTTTATTAAAATTGCTCATTCAAGAGAAATCAAATTGGAGGTGCTTTTCGTTGCATGCGTTGCTTTTTGCCGTCAGAAATTTATAATAATATAATAAAATATTTATAATATATAATAAAAAGTTATGGGCCGGACAAATACTCTGTGCGTATACGCTCAACGTACGGTGATGAACGTTCATCAAATTATTACCAATCAAACAAAACTGTGCTATCATGTACAGACATGAATTAAAGTTTTTTTTTTAACATTACAAAAGCGCGGGATCTTATGCGAAACTTCGTATTCCTGCGTGTTTTTCGATATTTTAGCCACGGCGCAGACAATGTTGTTTCATTAGGTCATATAAGTAAATACTACTTGGCAACATTGGTCGCGCCATTGCCAAAACAAAAGTAGCTACTCGACTTAGGAGATCCCAGAAGCAATGCATCAACTGCATGCCATACATTGCCGGTACATCCATATTGATATCTTCTCAGCCACCAAAGAAATACTTGTCCTAGTACTGATATCATAAATTTTACTGCTGCACGTAACTTAGATGTCGACCTTTTTCATTTTTTTCTAGACTATTGATACTTCTTACACACCAATTATAAGAGGTATTTTTCTCATCTTGATAACGCTGATTTTTTAATATTTTGATTCTTGTTTTGTTCTGTGGAAATAAATTCAAAGTAACATTTATTATGAAGTCTGGTTTTTTGGCCGGATATTTCGTAATCTATATAGTTGGTTTCCCTCCGGGATATGAATAAATTTAGTAAACGTCAAAAAAAAAAAATTAAGTGGGGTTTTGTTTTTTTGTGATATCATAGGGAAACGAGGGACCACCAATGTACTTGTCCAGGTTTTTTTTCCCCGGGAGGGGATTTTTGCTATTTGATATCACTTCTTCTTTCTATAGTATTTTCATATATTTCGCTTTATATAGACTCTAATAGAGTCTGTATATAACAAAAAACTTACAACGTGTTTGCATCATTACATCATCGATTTATTTCAATGTCAGGAATCAGTATTGCTCACACTACTAATTCGACATAAAAGAATGAGACAGATTTTCTACCATAAATTCCTTGTTATTGAGGTTGTTTAAATATAGGAGCGTTTCGTTCCAGTGATAAGAAAAAAAGTTATGTTTTCAAAAGAGTTAACTATAGACTCGAAGTATTTTCGAGATGTTAGTAATTCGATGATAGGTTATTATTTGATTATAGCTTGGCAGGAAGGTGATATAGAAGAGACCTCAAGTGCCAGTTTTTCCCCAAGGAAAAAATTCAGAAAATTAAATACTTTACCATTAGCTTTCAAGTTGTGTATTAGAATAAGGCATTCAGGGGCGAAATGGCAGCGAGGATATTAGCAATTTCGGTCTAAGCTATAAATAGATAATTATATTTAACTTTACTGTCAGGAGCCTCAGAATTATTATTCTTTCAAAGATGAAATGACGGAAGAATATGATGCATCATCCTTGACTTACAAATTGTTTTATAAAACATAGAAAAAAATTGGATTAAAAAAAAATTCGGCCGAAGTACTTGACGAATGTTTTTTCCCTTAATTTATATAACGTATCGGTCATGGTGACAACCTCGCCAAGTACTTCGGCCGAAATTCTTTTTCATCTAATTTTTTTTCATTTGCAATCTTTTTTTGCTTCGGACTCTTATTGATACAGAGTTTTTATTTTCATTCTGGTTGGTAAAACAACTGCATTTTTGAACTTGATTCTTTTCTCTATCAACATTCAATAATATTTGAAGATTTTATGTCACACGATAAAGCCTCCCGTACTTGGCCACATATATTTTACAAGGAAACCTTCCCAGGTGTACCCCGCCGATTTTGTTCCGCTTGGTGTATGTTATTCTACATTGAAATCTAAGAGATACCTATTTTTTTTTTTTTGCGGAAACTCATATTTAAGGGGTGAAACACACCCCTAAAGTTGAGGTCTCCTAGGGGAGGTTGTTCAGTTCCATATATATGCAGACAAGGGGGCGAAATCAAACCAATTGCATTCAATATTTCATAAAAAGTTATGACTACTCGATTTTTTTCAGCCCTGAGGGGGTGAATAAGCCGAAGTTATAGGGGTTGAAAATTAAAAAAACGTTATAACAAACAGAATATGCTCGATATGGAAGTGAAAAAAATTGCATAATTAACAGTTTCAAAAGTTAAGAGATACATGTTTATGCATTTTTTGAAAAAATGCATCCTTAAGGGTGTACTACCCTTACATCCGAATACCTTTAATTTCTGTAGATACGTATTTTTTTAAGTATCTATCTGCTAGAAAATATTCTTTTGGATATATTAATATATTTTGGATATATTAATGGATGTAAGATTGTTATCAACATAAAAAAAAAATCCCTTGAAAACAATTGTTTTAATTAAAAAATTGCGATTTCGTCTTTGTTATATATAATAATCGTCACAACATATGATTTAGACATCGCAGATAATGAAAATTCTTTTCAATCACATTGTTACCATATTAATATTTCTAGTTATTGTATCATTGTTTTTATTATATTTTATATGCTGTATTTTGTACAGATATATTTTTGATTGACAAATGAAATTATTCATTATATTCTTTGCAATAGTGGAAATCGTCAAAAAAGTGTTGGAAACATAATGATTTTTTACACGATGAACACCTAACCACAGCAATATTTTGACAACCGGGTACATCACAATGCGCTTTGCGAGTTTTAAAACTAAAATCTACAGGATTTTCAAAATTCTTCGGTCGCCATTCATTATAACCGCTTTTGAACCATGAATACCTAAATAAGTTTACATATCGTGGAGATGATAATTGGTTGTGAACAAGTGACTGAAGCTTAATTATATTATTTCGTAAATGCAAATTTAAATCATAATCCATTAATATGACATTGTCAGAAAAATGTTTCACATAATTTTTCCATATCCTGAAGCCAAAAACATCCAAACGTTGAATCTTTCCCGTTGTACCCTGCAGTATTTTTCTTAATTTTATATTTTTATCCCGAGGTTTCGCTTCGTCAACAGCTCGAGGGCAATGTCCAGTCCAGGAGTCAATTAATAAAATACTGTTTGAACCAACTTGGGGGAAGAAGACATTTTGTAGCCAGGTTTTAAAATGTTCTGAAAGTATGAATTAATTTTTCAATTTGCTTCGTTGCAAGAAATAAACAGTATCTTATGTGTCAATATAAGGAATTCTCTAAAAAAATAATTTTTATTATTGCCTGAAGCGAGTTTTCCAGATTTCGATACTTCTATGCAAACGTTTTCTGGTCTGAATAGTGACGATTCCACTATTGGACCAAATTTACCAATTGGTTCTTTCAAAACCAGGAATAGCGGAGAAAGAAGCCTTCCGTCACCTGCTATAGTGGGCTGAATCGTATAACTATGTGTTGTAGAAGCAATTGATTGTACAAGGCATTCAACTTGTTTCTCTCCTTCAACTGTTAATGTTCTTCCAGAATGCATTTCTAATTGGAAACCACTTTGGTCCGAATTCTAGACGTTCGATAACCCATATTCTTCTAGATCGTTCTTCACTTCAGAAACAAATTGTTCAGCAAGCTTTCGCAGATTGCCTACATTTTCAATACTTTTTTGTGATAAATTTACGGATTTTTCTGGAAACAATCCTATGAGCTTTCTTAAATGAGTGTACCCACGTGTCTGACGCCTTAAAATGGACATTTTCATGACCGATTTCTTTTTGTGCTTGCATTGCCCATTTTTTCAAGTCGATGTCATGTACCATAAGACCAGCACCAACGGCAGCTTTAAAATTGACTAAAGTTTACTCGCAAATTCTAGCCATTTTTTCTTTATAAGTTCCACCTTTATTTAAATATTTAGTCCATCTTTTTAATTGAGTTACTAACTGTACTTCTCTAAATTTTTGTTTAACGCCTTATAGGCTCAAATTTTTAATTTTGCCACTTCTCCAATAGTTGACTGCCCTCGATTTATACTCGTACGAAACAGATTCATCATCAATAGTACAAACATCCGGGGGTAGTACCGGATCATTGATTGCCGATCCCCATTCTTCGTCTTCTACTATTTTCATATCCCAATCTTTGTAAGGTTCTTGGAAATATAATGAATCTTCTACGATTGTTTCGACGCCCATGTAATCTTGCATAGCATTCGTTAATATATTTTCAATGCTTTCTTTTAATTGTATTTCATCATTATTTATAGGGCTTTCAGGTATATTTAGGGCTTGAAAATGTGCCAAAACTAATCGTATCACATTAAGCGGATTCACTTTCATTTTTGATAATAAATACACTTGATTTCTTAACTTATGGAACTTTTAACAACTTTTGATTGCAAACAAAACATAGAGCTATACACGCTTTTGATTGTTGATATTATTTTATCACGAGATAAATTCCTTCTAACTCGCACTTATCGAATTGAATCAATTTCTGAAGAACGCGACCTACAAGCGTAGCACAGGCCATCATATGTTAAATAAGAGAGGCAGAGGCAGATAACAGTTATATATTTCTTATCAACGTATTTTGAAACTTCTTTCAATGATAGGTGAAGTAGAATATCAACTCGAAGAATTAGATAGCTAATAAGCAGGGCTAACGAACACATACAAAGTAAGGTTCGAAATGATAAAACATATCAGTTCATTTACTGCTACGTGATTGTAACAACAATCATCACGTGTATAACAAACTTCTTTTTCTCTAACAAAACGAGAATGAATTTAGCCTATTTTTTCAACAGTTTTTTGATAATTAAAAATAAAAAATAAAAATAAAAATAAACCCTCCATAGCAAAATAGTGACACAGATGCGAATTAATAATCTTTTTAAAATTTTGTTTCAGACAATAATTACGGCTAGAATCGTGCACATCGTTTTTTTATAGGACATTTTCAATGATAGAAAAAAAAACAGTGTAAAAAATGAAAATGTTAAGAATTCATCCTCTATTCTTTAAGAGTGATTTAATGAAACATCAAAAACTCGATTGAAACAAAATCGCGAAAAAAGCTACTTTTCGATCTCTCAAGAAAAGGATTTTCATTATCTGCAATGCCTGAATCATATGTTCTATCGATTATTTTCAAGGCATTTTTTTTTATGTTGATAACAATCTTTTTAAATAATTTCACGATATGTTCTATATCCAAAAGAATATTTTCTAATAGATAGATACTTAAAAAAATACGTATCTACAGAAATTAAAGGTATTCGGATGTAAGGGTAGTACACCCTTAAGGATGCATTTTTTCAAAAAACGCAAAAACGCGTATCTCTTAACTTTTGAAACTGTTATTATGCAATTCTCTTCACTTCCATATCGAGCATATTCTATTTGTTATAACGTTTTTTTAATTTTCAACCCCTATAACTTCGGCTTATTCACCCCCTCAAGGCTGAAAAAAATCGAGTAGTCATAACTTTTTATGAAGCATTGAATGCAATTGGTTTGATTTTGCCCCCTTGTCTGCATATATATGGAACTGAACAACGTCTCCTAGGAGACCTCAAATTTAGGGGTGTGTTTCACCCCTTAAATATGAGTTTCCGCAAAAAAGAAAAAATAGGCGTCTCTTAGATTTCAATGTAGAATAACATACTCCAAGCGGAACAAAATCGGCGGCGTACACCTGGGAAGGTTTCCTTGCAAGTCGAGTAGCTACTTTTGTTTTGGCTATGGCGCGACCAATGTTGCCAAATAGTATTTACTTATATGACCTAATGAAACAACATTGCCTGTGCCGTGGCTAAAAGAACGAAAGACATTCAGAAATCAGTCGAAAACTCGACACACAAACGCAGGAACAGGAAGTTTCGCATAAGATCCCGTACTTTTGTAATGTTAAAAAAAGGCTTTAATTTATGTTCGTACATGATAGCACAGTTTTGTTTGATTGGTAATAATTTGATGAACGTTCACCACCGTACGTTGAGCGTATACGCACAAAGTACTTGTCCGGTCCATAACTTTTTATTTGATTTTTACTTGAATGAGCAATTTTAATAAAACGTTATGGGCCGGACAAGTACTTTGTGCGTATACGCTCAACGTACGGTGGTGAACGTTCATCAAATTATTACCAATCAAACAAAACTGTGCTATCATGTACGAACATAAATTAAAGCCTTTTTTTAACATTACAAAAGTACGGGATCTTATGCGAAACTTCATGTTCCTGCGTTTGTATGTCGAGTTTTCGACTGATTTCTGAATGTTTTTCGTTGTTTTAGCCACGGCACAGGCAATGTTGTTTCATTAGGTCATATAAGTAAATACTATTTGGCAACATTGGTCGCGCCATAGCCAAAACAAAAGTAGCTACTCGACTTAGGAGATCCTAGAAGCAATGCACCAACTGCATGCCCTACGTTGCCGGTACTTCCATATTGATATCTTCTCAGTCACCAAAGAAATACTTGTCCTAGTACCGATATCAAAAATTTTACTGCTGCACGTAACTTAGATGTCCATCTTTTTTCATTTTTTTTTAGAATTTTGATACTTCTTACACACCAATTAAAAGTGGCATTTTTCTCATCTTGATAATGCTGATTTTTTAATGTTTTGATTCTTGTGTTGTTCTGTGGAAATAAATTCAAAGTAACATTTATTGTGAAGTCTGGTTTTTTGGCCGGATATTTCGTGATCTATATGGTTGGTTTCCCTCCGGGATATGAATAAAATTAGTAAACATTAAAAAAAAAAAAAATAAGTGGGGTTTTGGACTTTTTGTGATATCATAGGGAAACGAAGGACCACCAATGTACTTGTCCAGGTTTTTTTCCCCGGGAGGGGATTTTTGCTATTTGATATCACTTCTTTTTTCTATAGTATTTTCATATTTCGTTTTATATAAACTCCAATAGAGCCTGTATATAACAAAAAAAACTTACAACGTGTCTGCATCATTACATGATCGATTTATTTCAATGTCAGGAATTAGCATTGCTCACACTACTAATTCGACATAAGAGAATGATACAGATTTTCTACCATAAATTCCTTGTTATTGAGATTGTTTAAATATAGGAGCGTTTCGTTCCTGTGATAAGAAAAAAAGTTATAATGTTTTCAAAAGAGTTAACTACAGACTCGAAGTATTTTCGAGATGTTAGTAATTCGTTGATAGGTTATTATTCGATTATAGCTTGGCAGGAAGGTGTTATAGAAGAGACGTCAAGTACCAATTTTTCCCCGAGGCGAAAATTCAGAAAATTAAATACTTTATCATTAGCTTTCAAGTTGTGTATTAGAATAAGGCATTCAGGGGCGAAAAGGCAGCGAGGATATTAGCAATTTCGGTCTAAGCTATAAATAGATAATTATATTTAACTTTACTGTCAGGAGCCTCGGAATTATTATTCTTTCAAAGATGAAATGACGGAAGAATATGATGCATCATCCTTGACTTAAAAATTGTTTTATAAAACATAGAAAAAAATGTGATTGAAAAAAAATTCGGCCGAAGTACTTGACGAATGTTTTTTCACTTAATTTACATAATGTATCGGTCATGGTGACAACCTCGCCAAGTACTTCGGCCGAAATTCTTTTTCATCTAATTTTTTCTCGTTTGCAATCTTTTTTTGCTTCGGACCCTTATTGATACAGAGTTTTTATTTTCATTCTGGTTGGTAAAACAACTGCATTTTCGAACATGATTCTTTTCTCTATCAACATTCAACATTATTTGAAGATTTTATCACACGATAAAGCCTCCCGTATTTGGCCACATCTATTTTAGTATAGCTCAATTTATTTTATAACTTTTTGCGAAACCCAACCTTAGCTTTTCGTGAGGATTAACTCATTTTGTTTTGTGTGATTTGAATTTATTTGATACATTTTTTGAGAGTGGTCACTTTTCTTACTTTTTGATAGGATTTGATTTTCTTAGGGATTTTTGCGAGAACAGGTTTTTGAAGTGTATGTATATTAGTGGATAAATATGGGAACGGCGGTCAACAAATGTACTTGTCCAGGTTTTTTCCGCGAGGGGGTTTTTATGCGTGATATGATGCGTTTTTTCTCTTTCTTTTGAAACATCTCGCTTTATATAGATTAGAAAAAGGTTATATTGGGAAATTATCGCCTTTTCATTTCCAAACCCTGACCCCTTCTACTTCGAGTCAGGTTTTTTCCCCATGAAGTAAAGGGGCACGTATTTTGGAATTTTCAATTTGGCATTTTTTTTATTCTCGAGCCAGTCAAATTTTTTTGACATTTCGATTTATCTTTCTGGAATCAGGCTAAAATAAGTCGGGAACTGGGAGTCTGATACAAAAATTTACAAAGCTTTTGAGAGCAAGATTAGAAGAGTCAGAACTTTTCCACAGAATTTGTAGCTATTTGAATTTGTGTTTATCAAATAAACATATTAAACAGCAGTATCTCCTTGTTATATTTGTAGATTTGTGGTAAAAAATATTACGCTTATTTCAGCTTGTTGATAAAAATGGGGCGATTTTTTTCGAAATTTTTCATTTTTGATTAATGATAAAATAAAAAACCAGTTTCACGTATGTTTAGAGAAAACATATCGAATCTATTGTGAAAAAAGTTCACGCATTTTTTCATTCTTATTTTTATTAACAAGGTGGAATCATGATTATTTGTCAATACCATTGAAGAAGTTACTACCATGAAAATAAAAAGTTACAACTATTTCAATATTCTCATTGAATATAGAAAAGTTCAAATAGTATGTTATGGGAACTCCAAAACAATATATTGAACAAAGCGGACAAATTCAGATCAGGATCGTACCCAAGAGAATGAAATGAATTTAGTTGTATTAGTCACATTAGCTTTGAGCAAATTTTGATACCATCAAACCCAGAGCGACTGTAGAGGAAAGCCTTTGGAATAAATTTTTTTCAATTTATTATGCCATAATCAGAGCTAAATAGTGGAAATACTTGACACACATATCTCCTCTTCACAAAATGTTCAAAGTTTGTAGATATCGGCTACATTCCAATGATACAAATTTTGATACTATCAGCAGAAGAGCACCCGACGACTTTCTGAAACAACTTTTTAAATTTATTATGCCATAACTAAAGTGGAAAAGTGAAAAAACATAGTGCACTTTAAGCCCAACAAAGTTCAGAAAATTTGTATGTATCTATAGCGTTCCGAGGACAGAAATTTTAATCCCATCCAAAAATGAGCATCCGAAGACTTTTTGTAATAAATTTTTCAATTCATAATGCCACAATCAAAGATAAAACGTGGAAATACTTGGCGCTTCACAAAATGTTAAAAGTTTGTAGGTATCGGCTACATTCCCATGATACAAATTTTGATGCAAATTTTGATATTTATAACAATAATGGCCGTGAAAGCATCAAAACGAGAACTTACAGGTATTTTAATATTATCTTTGAATTTCGAAAAGTTCAGAAAGTATGTTATGGATATTTTAAAACAATAAATTCAACAAAGCGGGCAAACTTAGATCAGTACTGTGCCCAAGAAAATGGATCGAGTTGAGTTGTACCAGTTGCATTATCTTCGTGCAAATTTTCGTACCATCACAACCAGAGCATCCGTAGAGCAAATCTTTTTGAAAATATTTTTCAATTCGTTATGCCACAATAGAAGCCAAAAAGTAGAAATACTGAGCACACTTGTTGCTCCAGGAAATTTCCAAAGTTTGTAAGTATACGTTGCGTTCCAATGAAACAAATTTTTATACTTCCAGAAAAAAGGAACCAAAGACTTTCTGACAATTTTTTGAATTAATCATGCCACAACTCAAGCATACCGCACATCGGGCTCAATAAAGTTTATGAATTTTGCATGTAGCCATTACTTTTCGAAGCCAAATTTTAAACGACGCTGAAGTTTGCAACGTTGGAGTCCAACGAAATGAACGAAAAAAAAATGTTTGTAATTCACCAATTTTTTATTTCACGAATTATTGGTGTAGGTTGAAAAACTACGAATTGCAAATCCGGCAGGGAACAAAATTGGAGAATTACTGGACTTATTGAAGTTTTTTTAGATCATTTCGTTGGACTCCAACGTTGCAAACTTCAGGATCATAATTTTAATCCCATCCAAAAATGAGCAAGCGAATAATTTTCATAATAAATTTTCAAGTCCTAATAATGCCACTATTCCAGCAAAAAAGTGGAAATATTGGGCACACTTGTTACTTCACAAGTATTTCAAAGTCTGTACGTATCTGTTGCAATTTAATGATACAAATTTTGATAATATCAGTAAAAACACATCAGAAGACTTCCTAAAACAATTTTTCAAAATTTATTATGCTACAACTAAAGTGAGGAAGTGAAAAAATATAGCTCAATAGAGCCGAATGAAATTTTGAAATTTTGCATATGTTCATGGCGTTCCGAAGACAATAATTTTGATTCCATTGACAAATGAGCAACCGCAGAATTTTCATAACAAAATTTTTAATTCTTAATGCCACAATCGGAGCCAAAAAGTGGAAATACTTGGTACATTTGTTGCTTTACAGAATTCCCAACGTCTGTAGGTATCCGTTGCAATCCAATGATACAAATTTTGATAATATCAGTAAAAAAATATCAGAAGACTTCCTGAAACAATTTTTCAAAATTCATTATACTACAACTAAATTAGGGAATTGAAAAAATGTAGCGCACATTGGGCCCAACAAAATTCTGAAATTTTGCATGTATGCATGACATTCTGAAGGCAGCAATTCTTAATCCATCGAAAAATGAGCAAAAGGGAAAATACTTGGCACATCTGTCGCTTTACAGAATTTTCAAAGGCTGTAGGTATCCATTGCAATTCAATTATACAAATTTTGATAATATCAGTTAAAGGACATCGGAAGACTTCCTGAAACAATTTTTCAAAATTCATAATGTTACAACTAAAGTGGTGAAGTGAAAAAATAGAGCGCATATTGAGCCATACAAAATTCTAAAATTTTGCATATATTCATGGCGTTCCGAAGACAATAATTTTGATCCCATTGACAAATGAGCAACCGAAGAATTTTCATAACAAAAGTTCAATTCATAATGCTAAAATTAGAGGCAAAAAGTAGAAATACTTGGTACATTTGTCGCTTCACACAATTTCCGAAGTTTGTAGGCATTCGTTGCAATCCAAAGATATAAATTTTGATAATGTCAGAAAAAACACATCGGAAGACTTTCTGAAACAATTTTTTAAAATTCATTATGCTACAATTAAAGCGGGGATGTGAAAAAATATAGAGCATATTGAGCCAAACAAAATTCTGAAATTTTGCATATATCCACGGTGTTCCGAAGACAATATTTTTGATCCCATTGACAAATGAGCAACCGAAGAATTTTCATAACAAAATGTTCAATTTATAATGCTACGATCGGAGTCAAAAAGTGGAAATACTTGGTACATTTGTCGCTTCACAGAATTTCCAGAGTCTATAGGCATTCGTTGCAATCCAAAGATACAAATTTTGATAGGATATGGAGTATATACCGCCATAGTCTTTTGACATAAAGATATATTATACGAGCCATTTTGACATAAAGATATATCATTACTTACTACGGTTATCATCCAGATGCATCCATATATATCCAAATGCAGGTTGACAGTGTATTTGTCTATTAATACATCAAACGCGAGATGATTCTACACCATATTTTGGATAGAAAAACGACGTCGAAAATCTTTTGGAATGGACCAACAATTATCATGCAAGGAACATTTTATGATGTACAAATCTTATTATGGCCAGCGAGGAACATTTTATAATAAAGAGGAAAGGGACCAATAAAATAAATTGTCAACGGTGTACAGTTAAAAAAAAATATTTATTAAACACTGCTCAAAACTCGGCATGATAATAACAAACTTTGCCATATACATTTTTTTGACACTCATTATTAGTTTTATAGAGTTCCCTTTCCAAATTTACATCGATTCACACCAATCATGATTAACAGTTCAACGTACACTATTACGAAAAGTACGAAAACTATACACTAGTACGAAAAGAACGATTTCTCAAGAAATCTTATACGAGGAACATCTAATCGCGAAAGAGAAATTCCGTCGAAGAGTTAAGTGTGGAAAATAAAAACTGCAGGGTTAACAATAATAAAAGAATGTATATTCATTTCAGCACTGTTCGAAAGTTGATTAAAAGCACTTCACTATTTTCACACCATCACTGTCTTATTATTGCTGTAACCAAGAGTCGATTGAACCTAACCTCGATATTTATAACCTCACAAATGTTCGTGAAAAAAGATTAATATTTTCAATACTGTTTAAGCCACGAGATTCTAATTAGTCGCGATCGAAAGGGGGAAAAAAATAAAAAATACGTGAATTTGAATGAAACTCTAAATTGCTGTCATTGAATTTATATTAAAGAAATCATTTTTGGATCGTACGCGTACGATCCAAAATTATTTCGCGATTTGTGAATAAATAATTTATTTATAGATCGCGAAATAATTTTTTTTCCCGAATTTATCCACAACACGTCCCGCATAAGAACTTCTCACTTTGAAAACTCCGTTCAGACTTTCCGCGGTATGGGTACTTCGAACTATTTATTTATTCACAGATCGCGAAATAATTTTTTTCCCGAATTTATCCACAAACACGTCTCGCGTATAAGCACTCATTTTCACTTCGAAAACTCCGTTCAGACTTTGCGTGGTATAGGTAGAGAAAGATGAAACGGAATGGCCAATCACAAGCTCGGAAGGCGTCAAGAGGCCTTTCATTGTGTCGTATACAGACATGCCAATACATCGATGTCAGCATAATCTTGAGCCTGTGCAAAGTTTTTTCTCAGCAAATACGGCATTAATCGTGCTGATTTAAGGCTCAATCGAAGTATTTTTTCGTATTAAATCTCCAGTTCAATTTTCAAATCATCATATGCCTCCTGAGCTTCGTAATTAAAGAAAATGAATTTCAGTTTTTACTCCCACCACGGTGAATCGTTTTATTCAGAGATAATAACAACACTTGACCTGTCAAACTTTCCGCGGTTCGGTATATATATATATATAGCGACGAGGTGGAGGAAGTCTCATGTGACGTCGGTCTGCGACAGCGCCGTGAAGTTAACCGCGAGGACATGAGGTCTTTGATAGTGTTATATATATATGGGTGTCGTCAGAATGAACCAATCAGAAACTCGAGAGACACTTTCAGCCGGCTTTGGTGTTGTATACAGACACGTCTGTTTCTTGAATGTGTAGGTGACTTTTGCGTGATTTTGAGCCCGTGCAAAGTTTTTTCTCAGCATTTACGTCACCGATCGTGCTAAATTTGGGCTCATTCGAAAGATAATTTCTTAATGAATCTCCAGTTCAATTTTCAAGGCCTCAAACGACTCGTGAGCTTCGAAAACGAACAAAATGATGTGCCAATTTTACCCCCACCACCGCGAAAAGTTTTGTTTCGAGAAAGTATAGTCTCGGCGAGCCTCGGGCCAGAGCAGACGACAGAGCTGTCAATGTACTTGTCCCGAGACTCTACCGAGTCTCTTGATTTTGGACACGTTTTGTCACCGTTGTGTAATCTCGCTGAATGCCAGTCAATCATCTTCGTAGATACTTGAGATGGCTGCTCCCCTGCGAGACCGTCAGCGCGCGTATTTTGTAGTAATATGCGACCCCGCGAAAAAACAGCATAAATGCTGTAAAAAAGTTGAGACAAGTACATTTACTTCCCCCAAATAGTTTGTCCGGTAACAAATCTCAGTTTCGACACAAAACCTTCACTAAAAATTATTAAAGAGATTTTCTCCCAAGAAAACCAACCTTGCAAAAATTCTCTGATTCATATCAAATCTCTCAAAAAATGATAGGAGAACCCTACAAACATTTTCTCAATAAAGTAGAAACTCACAAAACGTTATAAGAGCCTCTTAAAAATGTATCAATCAAATAATAATTTCACAAAAGATACCAATTAAAACCTGCCCAAAAATTAAGTCAAAACTTCCCACAAAGTTATTAAATAAATAAAAATGATAAAAGCATTAATAATCAAATACATTAAAACCTATTGAAATCCAATAAAAACACTTTCGACGAATTGAAAATATAGTTGTTCTACCCAATAAGAATAAGAATAAAAAATAATTATGAGAAAAAATTTTGATACAAAAAAGATTTCAAACGCAAAAATTAGATTGAAAAAAAAATTTCGACCGAAGTACTTGGCGAGTTTGTAACCATAAGTGATATATTATGTAAATTAAGCGAAAAAACTCACCAAGTACTTAGGCCAAATTTTTTTTTCAATCTAATTTTTTCGTTTGAAATCTTTTTTGTATTAAAATTTTTTCGCATAATTATTTTTTATTCTTATTCTTGTTGGGTAGAACAACTGTATTTTCAATTCGTTGAAAGTGTTTTTAATGAATTTTAATAGGTTTTAATGTATTTGACTATTAATGCTTTTATCATTTTTATTTATTTAATAACTTTTTGTGAAGTTTAGACTTAATTTTTGGGCAGGTTTGAATTGGCATCTTTTGTGAAATTATGATTTGATTGATAAATTTTTGAGAGGCTCTTATAACTTATTGTGAGTTTCAAATTTATTGAGAAAATTTTTGTGGGGTTCTCCTATCATTTTTTAAGAGATTTTCTATGAATCAGAGAATTTTTGCAAGGTTGGTTTTCTTGGGAGAAAATCTCTTTTATAATTTTTAGTGAAGGTTTTGTGTCGAAACTGAGATTTGTTACCGGACAAATTATTTGGGGGGAGTAAATGTACTTGTCTCAACTTTTTTTACAGCATTTATACTGTTTTTTGCGGGGATTTGTTGACTTTTTTGTATGAAATTCATAGCTTGCCAATTAAACATGTCTATATTGTATACGTATCTGAATGATATAAAAGAATTAACATTTTTTTCGGTATTGCAGCAAAATATGGTAACATTTTATCAAAAAGTGACTCTCTCAAGAATTGGATCCTGAATAAAAATTTTAAAGGTCGCTCAAGCGATTTTTTAATTGTTTCTGCTAAAAATGGATACACGATCGAATTTCGAGCTGGTATATCGCGACAATATTCGGACTAAAGATGCAATGTGAAATATTGATCTAAGAAGTGTTCAAATGAATTCAATCTTCGTAATTAACCGTCAATACTTATAAAATTATTAGATTACTTAATACGTACAGTAGTTCTGAAAAGATACGACGCATAAACGAACGACGAACAAGTAAAAACTTGAATTTTTTAAATTTTGTTAATAAAAATTTCAAAAGATATTACACCGAAATATGCATGCCAACGGATCAACGGATCGGAACATGTTTCATAAAAAATGATACCGAACAAATACTCCAATAGCATCAGAATGCACCGAAAGTTTTTAAATAAAAGTACTCATTACGAAACGAGATTTTGAAACAAAAAGTATGCACACGAAATTTCGAGAGCAAACGTTTGATTGGAATCAAGAATTTTGGCCGAACTACTACGCGAGTTTTTCTTTTATAACGTTTATTGATCACGAATTATATTTTATGAGCAATAGGTAAAACAAATCGGTGAAGTACTTATGAATTTTTTTTTTCTGGAATCAAATATATTTTCGCTCAACATTATTTCGCATCACTTGATTCCATTTTGGGTTGCAAGTGCAAATAGTATTTTCATATATTTAAGGTCTCTACCACTCTAGGGTGATTCAAAACCATATATAATTCAAACCTAGGGTGGTATCATACATCATTCCCTCAGTTATATAAAAACGAAGAGAGTAGTTTCCAAATAAACGTTATTATTGCATGCAAGAGACATTTTATGGTAAAAGAGAAAAGGCACCGTTTTCGACTCCGTTCTAGAGTTTACGTTCAGAAAAATGGATTGTTGGGGCTAGGGTTAACAAAAAAAATTATTTATTGAGGCACTATGCAAAAGTTTATTTATTTAATTACACTTTATTTTTGCACTATCACTCTTCTATCTATATATATAAAAATCACTTTAACCAAAAGTTGAAACGAACCGCGATCTTTATAACCTCACGACAAAGATATTAAATAATCATCGAATACGAGTTTATCATGCAGCATTCTCTTAGTTATAAAAAATAAAAACGGAAAATGGTTTTTAAATAAATCTTATTATTGCATTCGAGGAACATTTTATGGTAAAAGAGAAAAAGTATCGTTTTCAAGTCCGTTGTAGAGTGAGATGTGGAAAATAAAAATTACAGGCTAAAAAATAATAAAAAATTCATATTTGTTCAAGCACTGTTTGAAAGATGATTGAATTGAATTGCACCTTATTATTTTCGCACTATTACTTTCTTATTATAATAACAGTCACTGTAACCAAAAGTCGATCGAAACTAACCGCGATCTTTATAACCTCATGACTGTTCAAAAATATAGTATGCTTGTCGGTTAGCTGTCATATCCAGCGATCGTTTGAATATTACCAGAGTTTTACTAATATCACTAGTGTCACTAGACAGCGACTGCGAAAAAAACAGTTGCGCATCAATATGTGTGCGAAAAAATGCTCAATTTTTCGGCACAACGAAAAAAAAAACATTAATATTTTTAATACTATTTAAGCTACGAGGTTCTAGTTAATGGCGCTCGAAAGAGAAAAAATAAATAAAAAATGTGTGAACTTAAATGAACCTCCAAAATGCTATAATTTAGTTTATATTAAAGAAACAATTTTCGAGAACAAGTAGAATCACGGTCCTTCTGGTAAAAGTGTCTTGTGAGACTCGCTTCGTAAATGTACTTGTCTCGAGTCGCTACCGCGACTCTTAATGTCAAAAGATTATGGCAGTATATCAAGAGACTCGGTAGAGTCTCGGGACAAGTACATTGACAGCTCTGTCGTCTGCCGGCCCGAGGCTCGCCGAGACTATATTATCTCTGAATAAAACGATTCGCGGTGGTGGGGGTAAAATTGGCATGTCATTTCTTTCAATTACGAAGCTCAGGAGCCATTTGATGCCTTGAAAATTGAACTGGAGACTAATTAAGAATTTCTCTTTCGCTTGAGCCCAAAATCAGCATGATCGGTGGTGTAATTGCTGAGAAAAAACTTTGCATAGGGTCAAGATTATGGAAAAAATACTAACACATCGGAAATTCGACGTGTATGTACATAACACCATCAGAGGCTCAAAGCCGCTCGCGAGTTTCTGATTGGTTGGTTTTTTCAACGTTCTATATAACACATCGGAAATTCGACGTGTATGTACATAACACCATCAGAGGCTCAAAGCCGCTCGCGAGTTTCTGATTGGTTGGTTTTTTCAACGTGGCTCTACACACCAACATAACACCATCAAAGGCCTCTTGAAGCCTCTCGAGTTTCTGGTTGGTGTCTGTATCTGTGATAAACCATTAAAGGTGTGTGATCTGTGGTCGTGTTCGTTGGGTCTCATCATTTTGATGAACAAGTGCGCATGCGCATAATGATGCGCAACATGCAACTGCGCAATGAAACGAGTCATGCGCAATGTGTGAATCTGTATGAAACGGAATTCAAAAAATAAATAATGAAAACAGTGCAGGACGTGTGGAAGAGTTTGGTTATAATTTTTAAAAGTTTGATCGAAGTTTCGTAAAAACAGTGCGGAATGTGTTGGTTGGTTTTTTCAACGTGGCTCTACATAACACCGTCAAAGGTCTCTTGAAGTCGGAGGAAATGACCCATTATTTTTCATGAATTTTTTTGTCGCGAATGGACATATACCGACACAGCGGAAAGCTGGAACAGAGTTTTGACATAACCAAGTGTGGGGCGTACAAGCTAACGGATAAATTATTTTAATGTTTTAATTAATTTTAGAATCTCGTTGCTTAAACAGTATTGAAAATATGAATGTTTTTTCACGGACAGTTGTGAGGTTATAAATATCATGGTTAGGTTCGATCGACTCTTGGTTACGGTAATAATAAGAACGTGATGGTGTGAAAATAGTGAAGTGCTTTTAATCAACTTTCGAACAGTGCTGAAATGAATATGTATTTTTTTATCATTGTTAACCCTGCTGTTTTTATTTTCCAAACTCTACGACGGAATTTCTCTTTCGCGATTAAATGTTCCTCGTATAAGATTTCTTGAGAAATCATTCTTTTCGTTTCTTTGATAACTATGAAATGGTATACGTTGAACTGTTAATCATGATTGGTGTGAATCGATGTAAATTTGGAAAAGAAACTATAAAACTAATAATGAGTGTCAAAAAAATGTATATGCGGCAAAGTTTGTTATTATCATGCCGAGTTTTGAGCAGTGTCTAATAAATATTTTTGTTAACTCTACACCGTTGACAATTTATTTTATTGGTCTCTTTCCTCTTTATTATAAAATGTTCCTCGCTTGCCATAATAAGATTTGTACATCATAAAATGATCCTTGCATGATAATTGATGGTCCATTTCAAAAGATTTTCGACGTCGTTTTTCTATCCAAAATATGGTGTAGAATCATCTCGCATTTGATGAATTAATAGACAAATACACTGTCATCAACCTGCATCTGGATATATATGGATGCATCTGGATGATAACCGTAGTAAGTAATGATATATCTTTATGTCAAAATGGCTCGTATAATATATCTTTATGTCAAAAGACTATGGCGGTATATACTCCATATCCTATCAAAATTTGTATCTTTGTATTGCAACGAATGCATATAGACTCTAGAAATTCTGTGAAGGGACAAATGTACCAAGTATTTCCACTTTTTGGCTCCGATTGTAGCATTATGAATTGAACATTTTGTTATAAAAATTCTTCGGTTGCTCATTTGTCAATGGGATCAAAAATATTGTCTTCGGAACACCATGGATATATGCAAAATTTCAGAATTTTGTTTGGCTCAATATGCTCTATATTTTTTCACATTCCCGCTTTAGTTGTAGCATAATGAATTTTAAAAAATTGTTTCAGAAAGTCTTCCGATGTGTTTTTTCTGATATTATCAAAATTTATATCTTTGGATTGCAACAAATGCCTACAGACTTTGGAAATTGTGTGAAGCGACAAATGTACCAAGTTTTCTACTTTTTGCCTCCGATTTTAGCATTATGAATTGAACTTTTGTTATGAAAATTCTTCGGTTGCTCATTTGTCGATGGGATCAAAATTATTGTCTTCGGAACGCCATGCATATATGCAAAATTTCAGAATTTTGTTTGGCTCAATATGCTCTATATTTTTTTACATCCCCGGTTTAGTTGTAGCATAATGAATTTTAAAAAATTGTTTCAGAATGTCTTCCGATGTGTTTTTTCTGATATTATCAAAATTTATATCTTTGGATTGCAACGAATGCCTACAGACTTCGGAAATTGTATGAAGCGACAAATGTACCAAGTATTTCTACATTTTGCCTCCGATTTTAGCATTGCAAATTGAACTTTTGTTATGAAAATTCTTCGGTTGCTCATTTGTCGATGGGATCAAAATTATTGTCTTTGGAACGCCATGAATATATGCAAAATTTCAGAATTTTGTTTGGCTCAATATGGGCTCTATTTTTTCACTTCACCACTTTAGTTGTAACATTATGAATTTTGAAAAATTGTTTCAGGAAGTCTTCCGATGTATTTTTACTGATATTATCAAAATTTGTATAATTGAATTGCAATGGATACGTACAGACTTTGAAACTTTGATACTTCACAGATATTTCGGTGAAGTAACAAATGTGCCCAATATTTCCACTTTTTTGCTCGAATAGTGGCATTATCAGGACTTGAAAATTTTATTATGAAAATTCTTCGATTGCTCATTTTTGGATGGGATTAAAATTTGGTTTCGAAAAGTAATGGCAACATGCAAAATTCATAAACTTTATTGAGCCCAATGTGTGGTATGCTTAAGTTGTGGCATGATTAATTCAAAAAATTGTCAAAAAGTCTTTGGTTCCTTTTTTCTGGAAGTATAAAAATTTATTTCATTGGAACGCAACGTATACTTACAAACTTTGGAAATTTCGTGGAGCAACATGTGTGCTCAGTATTGCTACTTTTTGGCTCCTATTGTGGCATAACCAATTGAAAAATGTTTTCAAAAAGATTTGCTCTATGGATGCTCTGGTTGTGATGGTACGAAAATCTGCACGAAGATAATGCAACTGGTACAACTCAACTCGATCCATTTTCTTGGGCACAGTACTGATCTAAGTTTGCCCGCTTTGTTGAATTTATTGTTTTAAAATATCCATAACATACTTTCTGAACTTTTCAAAATTCAAACATAATATTAAAATATCTGTAAGTTCTAGTTTTGAGGCTTTCACGGCCATTATTGTTATAAATATCAAAATTTGCATCAAAATTTGTATCATGGGAATGTAGCCGATATCTACAAACTTTTAATATTTTGTGAAGCGACATGTGCGCCAAGTATTTCCATTTTCTGTCTCTGATTGTGGCATTATGAATTGAAAAATTTATTACAAAATGTCTTCGGCTGCTCATTTTTGGATGGGATTAAAATTTCTGTCCTCGGAACGCAATAGATACATCCAAATTTTCTGAACTTTGTTGGGCTTAAAGTGCACTATGTTTTTTCACTTTTCCACTTTAGTTGTGGCATAATAAATTTAAAAAGTTGTTTTAGAATGTCTTCGGGTGCTCTTCTTCTGATAGTATCGAAATTTGTATCATTGGAACGTAGCCGATATCTACAAACTTTGACCATTTTGTGACGAGGAGACATGTATGCTAAGTATTTCCACTTCTTAGCTCTGATTATGGTATAATAAATTGAAAAAGTTGTATTCCAAAGGCTTTCCTCTACAGTCGCTCTGGTTTTGATGGTAACAAAATTTGCTCAAAGCTAATGTGACTAATACAACTAAATTCATTTCATTCTCTTGGGTACGATCCTGTTCTCAGTTTGTCCGCTTTGTTCAATATATTGTTTTGGATTTTCCATAACATACTATTTGAACTTTTCTATATTCAATGAGAATATTGAAATAGTTGTAACTTTTTATTTTCATGGTAGTAACTTCTTCAATGGTATTGAAAAATAATCATGATTCCACCTTGTTAATAAAAATAAGAATGAAAAAATGCGTGAACTTTTTTCACAATAGATACGATATGTTTTCTCAACTGGTTTTTTATTTTATCATTAATCAAAAATGAAACTTTCGAAAAAAATCGCTCCATTTTTATCAACAAGCTGAAATAAGCGTAATATTTTTTACCACAAATCTACAAATATAACAAGGAGATACTGCTGTTTAATATGTTTCTTTGATAAACACAAATTCAAATAGCTACAAATTCTATGGAAAAGTTCTGACTGCTCTAATCTTGCCCTCAAAAGCTTTGTAAATTTTTGTATCAGACTCCCAGTTCCCGACTTATTTTAGCCTGATTCCAGAAAGGTAAATCGAAATGTCAAAAAAATTTTACTGGTTCGAGAATTAAAAAAATGCCAAATTGAAAATTTCAAAACACGTGCCCCTTTATTTCATGGGGAAAAAACCTAACTCGAAGTAGAAGGGGTCTGGGTTTGGAAATGAAAAAGCAATAATTTCCCAATATAACCTTTTTCTAATCTATATAAAGCGATATGTTTGAAAAGAACGAGAAAAAACGCATTATATCATGCATAAAAATCCCCCTCGCGGAAGAAACCTGGACAAGTACATTTGTTGACCGCCGTTCCCATATTTTTCCACGAATGTACATACACTGCAAAAACCTTTTCTCGCAAAAGTCCCTGAGAAAATCAAATCCTATCAAAAAATAAGAAAAGTGACCACTCTCAAAAAATGTATCAAATAAATTCAAATCACACAAAAAAAAATGAGTTAATCCTCGCGAAAAGCTAAGGTTGGGTTTCGCAAAAAGTTATAAAATAAATTGAGCTATACTAAAATATATGTGGCCAAGTACGGGAGGCTTTATCGTGTGACATAAAATCTTCAAATAATGTTGAATGTTGATAGAGAAAAGACTCAAGTTCGAAAATGTAGTTGTTTTACCAACCAAAATGAAAATAAAAACTCTGTATAAATAAGAGTCCAAAGCAAAAAAAGATTGCAAACGAAAAAAAATTAGATGAAAAAGAATTTCGGCCGAAGTACTTGGCGAGGTTGTCACCATGACCGATACATTATGTAAACTAAGTGAAAAAACATTCGTCAAGTACTTCGGCCGAATTTTTTTTAAATCTAATTTTTTTCTGTTTTATAAAACAATTTGTAAGTCAAGGATGATGCATCATATTCTTCCGTCATTTCATCTTTGAAAGAATAATAATTCTGAGGCTCCTGACAGTAAAGTTAAATATAATTATCTATTTATAGCTTAGACCGAAATTACTAATATCCTCGCTGCCTTTTCGCCCCTGAATGCCTTATTCTAATACACAACTTGAAAGCTAATGATAAAGTATTTAATTTTCTGAATTTTTGCCTTGGGGAAAAATTGGTACTTGAGGTCTATTCTATAACACCTTCCTGCCAAGCTATAATCGAATAATAACCTATCAACGAATTACTAACATCTCGAAAATACTTCGAGTTTGTAGTTAACCCTTTTGAAAACATTATAACTTTTTTCTTATCACAGGAACGAAACGCTCTTATATTTATACAACCTCAGTAACAATGAATTTATGGTAGAAAATTTGTCTCATTCTCTTATGTCGAATTAGTAGTGTGAGCAGTACTGATTC
The DNA here is from genome assembly GCA_963989365.1 of Rhimphoctona megacephalus. Taxonomy (NCBI): domain Eukaryota; kingdom Metazoa; phylum Arthropoda; class Insecta; order Hymenoptera; family Ichneumonidae; genus Rhimphoctona; species Rhimphoctona megacephalus. The sequence goes on along the minus strand of OZ022415.1, from coordinate 6,858,767 downwards.
CTGTCATTCAAATAAATCGATGATGTAATGATGCAAACACGTTGTAAGTTTTTTTGTTATATGCAGACTCTATTGGAGTCTATATAAAGCGAAATATATGAAAATACTATAGGAAAAAGAAGTGATATCAAATAGCAAAATTCCCCTCCCGGGGAAAAAAACCTGGACAAGTACATTGGTGGTCCCGCGTTTCCCTATGATATCACAAAAAATCCAAAACCCCACTTAATTTTTTTTTTTATGTTTACTAATTTTATTCGTATCCCGGAGGGAAACCAACCATATAGATCGCGAAATATCCGGCCAAAAAACCAGACTTCACAATAAATGTTACTTTGAATTTATTTCCACAGAACAAAACAGGAATCAAAACATTAAAAAATCAGCGTTATCAAGATGAGGAAAATACCACATATAATTGGTGTGTAAGAAGTATCAAGAGTCTAAAAAAAAATGAAAAAAGGTCACCGTCTAAGTTATGTGCAGCAGTAAAATTTATGATATCAGTACTAGGACAAGCATTTCTTTGGTGACTGAGAAGATATCAATATGGATGTACCGGCAACGTAGGGCATGCAGTTGGTGCATTGCTTCTGGGATCTCCTAAGTTGAGTAGCTACTTTTGTTTTGGCTATGGCGCGACCAATGTTGCCAAATAGTATTTACTTATATGACCTAATGAAACAACATTGCCTGCGCCGTGGCTAAAATAATGAAAAACAAGCAGGAACAGGAAGTTTCGCATAAGAACCCGTGCTTTTGTAATGTTAAAAAAAAACTTTAATTTATGTCCGTACATGATAGCACAGTTTTGTTTGATTGGTAATAATTTGATGAACGTTCACCACCGTACGTTGAGCCTATACGCACAGAGTACTTGTGCGGCCCATAACTTTTTATTAAAATTGCTCATTCAAGTGAAAATCAAATTGGAAGTGCTTTTCGTTGCATGCGTTGCTTTTCGCTGTCAGAAATTTATAAGAAAATCAATTCTTCTGCAAATTTCAGAATGGCCTTGTATCATACACAACATTCGACGTCGATTCAATCGAAATAACATGGTGTTCTTAGTCATCATAAAATTACATTAACATAAGGTGCATTCAGTTATGAAATTTCTGAAGATGCGACTCAGTAAACCATTGCCAGCAATGTAGCGTATCATACTTTCGAAAACTACTATTGCCAGCAATGAAAGTTATTATACTTTGGAAAGCTACTATTTATTAGTAGAAGATCTAAGTAACCACTGGTGAATGGTCAAAAGATCAATGCAGGCTATGAATGCACCGTCAAATTTGTATCCAGTTTTAAGATCACGCAAATTTCACACAAAATAATCCCCCTCCGTTCGTTTCATTTTGACGTTCTTGGGCGCCAGCTATCAAAATAGCCCTTTATGTTTTGAAAAAGAGAATTTAAACCGTTATGCGGGATTAATCATAAAAAAAAATAAAAATTAAATAAGACAATACCAACAATGAAAAAGTACGTATTTATGACCCTTGACTTTTGAGAGAGACCCCTGATTTTCACTTGAATGAGCAATTTTAATAAAAAGTTATGGGCGGGACAAGTACTCTGTGCGTATAGGCTCAACGTACGGTGGTGAACGTTCATCAAATTATTACCAATCAAACAAAACTGTGCTATCATGTACGGACATAAATTAAGGGGACCGTATGGTCTAGAAATTTGAAAAAATCGATTTTTTTTTTTTTCGATATGTCGAAAGTATAGTATCTCAAGAATATACTGTGAAATTTTCATGCGGAAATTCTCAATATTACAGCTTCTACAGCCCATAACGCAGGTAGAGAGCGGTCCGCGACACGAAAACGTTCAAAGCGTTATTAGACACAAAGCCTTACGGGGATGATTTTTTAGTTTGCAAAAAGGAATGTGTTTTGCATGTTAAAAAACGTTTGTACAAACGTGCTGTTGATGCGAAAAAAAAACATGCACAAATAACGAAAGCAACAAAGAAATTGACAGAAAAAGAAGAGGGAAAAAAGACACAGCGGAAATCGATAAATAAAACACCGAAGCGTCAACAATTGACGAATAAATTATTGCAAGAGCTGTCAACTTATTACGGTCTAGCAATTAGACGTAATTCAGATTCGACTGAAGGGATGAGAAGTGAAATATGGGCAGCATATTATCACAAAATTTCAACAGATGAAAATCCGCAACACTCGTACTGTCCTCCAGGTTCCGAATCGTGGTGCAAGTGGCGTCAAAGTGAGGCTGCAGGTACTTTAGACACCTACGAGCACCCACCTGCTCTGTGCGATGAAGCACAAGAGATATTAAAACCAATTTATGAAGAATTGACAGCAGAGACTTTATTGGAAAGGTGTATTGGCAGTAATACGCAGAACAATAACGAAAGTTTCAATGCTTGCGTGTGGCACCTTGCGCCGAAACATCTGTTTGCCGGAAAAAAAATCATTGATATTGCCACTCACATTTCCGCTTGCATATTCAATGAAGGATTTGCATCCCTATTGAAAATAATGGAGACCATGGGCATAACAATCGGGCCACAAGCGGAGCAACTAGCGCAAAACCGAGACGAGCTGCGAGTATCGAGCGCCAACCGTAGGAGCACGGACAACTCCAAAGAGGCTCGGACAGCTCGAAGAAATGAAAGGAGTGAGGAAATCTTGAATTATGAACGTTCCGAAGGAATCCTATATGGTGCCGGAATCGCGGATTAACTGTAAGTATTCAAAATTTGCTCAATTTTTGAAAATATCTGTACCTCAAACTTTAAACTCATTTATCTCGAAACGACTTTTTTCGGCACTGCGCAGGTGAAAACAAAAAAACTATTCAACCGAATCACTTGAAATTTGGATATGTTGTTCACAACATGTATGGCTATCGTCGGAACTACAATCATAATTTTATTTAAATAATTTCTTATTGTTTATACTAAAAAACTGGTGAAAAAAAACCCGATTTTACGAATTTTTTTTCAAAAGCGCGCCATTTTGTCAATTTTTAATTTTTTCGATTTGTTCTAGTCCCGACCATAACTGCACTCTTTCTGATTAAGAATCTTCTTGAATTTTGTGTTTCAGATGAGTAGAAGTCTCGGATCGATCTTCACCGTCCGGGTCGGATTTTTCGAGAGGGTCGTCTTCAATGCCAATTATATGATAATAAACACTGTTTTTAAAATTAAAAAAAAATTTTTTTGTATACTTAATAAAGGTAGTAATAAACCCGAAAAGTTAAAACATCGATTTTTAAATTTTTTAAGGCAAAAAAAAAATCGTGAAAATAGGTGAAATTTTCGTGCTCTAGACCATACGGTCCCCTTAACGTCATTGTTTATCGTGCTATGGAAGCTTTTTTTTTTTGACATCTTCCTATTTTTTTGTAAAAAAAACTGCCAAAAAAAAATGCTAAAATCGATACTTTTTGTTCAAACCGGCGCCATTTTTGCAAAAAAAAAAAAAAAAAGCCTCCATAGCACGAAAGCCAATTATATACCGATCAATAATCTTTTTGTGTTTTTTGTTTCAGATCAAAATTGTGACCCCCAACGTGGACACCACATCCAAGTGCATTTTCTGCAACAATTGTTTCATCATTTTTATAGATATTAATTAATAAATAAATCGATCTTTAAAAAATTGTTTTGTATTCTTCAATACCCAATTAATATACAAAAAAAAACCAGACCGATTAGATTATTTTTTCTTTAAAAAAAAAAATCGCGAAAAACAGCGATTTTTCGGGCTGTCACACTGGAAAGCTCCCTTAACATAAAGTGCAGTCAGTTATGAAATTTCTGAAAATGTGACTCAGTAAACCATTGCCAGCAATGTAGCGTATCATACTTTCGAAAACTACTATTGCCAGCAATGAAAGTTATTATACTTTGGAAAGCTACTATTTATTAGTAGAAGATCTAAGTAACCACTGCTGAATGGTCAAAAGATCAATGCAGGCTATGAATGCACCGTCAAATTTGTATCCAAAGTTTTAAGATCACGCAAATTTCACACAAAATAATCCCCCTCCGTTCGTTTCATTTTGACGTTCTTGGGCGCCAGCTATCAAAATAGCCCTTTTTATTTTGAAAATGAGAATTTAAACCCTTATGCGGGATTAACCATAAAAAAATAAAAATTAAATAAGACAATACCAACAATGAAAAAGTGCGTATTTATAACCCTTGATTTTTTAGAGAGACCCCTGTTTTTTACTGGAATGAGCAATTTTAATAAAAAGTTATGGGCCGGACAAGTACTCTGTGCGTATACGCTCAACGTACGGTGGTGAACGTTCATCAAATTATTACCAATCAAACAAAACTGTGCTATCATGTACAGACATAAATTAAAGTTTTTTTTTAACATTACAAAAGCATGGGATCTTATGCGAAACTTCCTGTTCCTGCTTGTTTTTCGTTATTTTAGCCATGGCGCGGGCAATGTTGTTTCATTAGGTCATAAAAGTCAATACTATTTGGCAACATTGGTCGCGCCATAGCCAATACAAAAGTAGCTACTCGACTTAGGAGATCCCAGAAGCAATGCACCAACTGCATGTCCTACGTTGCCGGTACGCCCATATTGATATCTTCTCAGTCACCAAAGAAATACTTGTCCTAGTACCGATATCATAAATTTTACTGCTGCACGTAACTTAGATGTCGACCTTTTTTCATTTTTTCCTAGACTATTGATACTTCTTACACACCAATTATAAGTGGTATTTTTCTCATCTTGATAACGCTGATTTTTTAATGTTTTGATTCTTGTTTTGTTCTGTGGCAATAAATTCAAAGTAACATTTATTGCGAAGTCTGCTTTTTTGGCCGGATATTTTGTGATTTATATGGTTGGTTTCCCTCTGGGTTATGAATAAAATTAGTAAAGATTTAAAAAAAAAATTTAAATGGGGTTTTGGATTTTTTGTGACATCATAGGGAAACGAGGGCCCACCAATGTACTTGTCCAGGTTTTTTTCCCCCGGGAGGGGATTTTTGCTATTTTTTATTATTTCCTTTTTAGAGCTTTTTCAAAGTCGGTTTTTTCCGTAAAATAGTTCGTTGTGTTCCGTTTTTCAATTGTCTTCGCGCGAGAAAGTTATGGCATACTCTTTAAAATAGACTTTATAGTACACGAAATGATTTGTTTAATAATATACTAGATTTTTGGATTGTAAAAAAAAAGGATTGTGATTAAAAGACATTAAAAAAGATGTCTTATGAAAATATCAAAGTTTACCATCATCATCGGATGGTGACAAAATTAATATGGGACCACCTCGAGAGATCCATCTTTCAAACAAAGAAGATTGATCCAAATTGATGACCCAGATGAAAAGTTGTGCCTGAATCTACATAAAAATAAAAGAAGCTGGTCGAATTAAGGCATTCTATCAGTTGCGTTAGTGCGAGAGCGATAGGTGAAAAGCAGATTCGTACTTTTCTCGGAGACACTTGATATTGCCAAAAAAATAACAGTTTGTAGCGTATAATCTTTGCGCAGTCTATCTATTGTACTATAGGTGTGTTTGTATACGTAGTATTCGAAATGTGCGTAAATCATAATTATAATAATGTATCATTGAATTTCCTCTTTTTGCAATTTAGGCTTACGGAGAATTCCAGTGAGTGATCCTTCGTCTCGACACTTCTTGCTCGACCTTCATACTGTCAATAAGTACCGGTCGTTGTCTTCGTATATCAGTCCATATAATATCTATATGTCGGATCACATCGTGTCATAGTTTTTGTGTTCATTCCAATGTATTGCGAATATTACCGCCATTTTCGACAAATGCACATATCGAGGATCCAACATCACGCATAACATTTCTTCGGTGATATCGTGGCCTGAAATCAGTCCCCAAGGAGATTGCGGAGCATCAGCAACTACACTTTGCGTCGTCGAAAATACGGACATTACACATACGTATGTTCGTGAGCATCTTCTTGATTCATGAAGACGATAATCGAGGACGGTTTGGAGAGATCGCGACCTTTAATCGAAAATTTTTCATTTTCAAGTAACTACTGCAAGGAGTTTTTAGGAATTTTTTTAGATTTTTATCTCAACCCGTTTCAAAGTAATGAATTTTTCAAAATGTCGCAAGAAATTTTTTGAAATGCTCATAACTTTTTCAACGTCAGAGATATGAAAATAAAATAGAAGGTAATTTTTTTCGCCTTGAATGGTAGTTTCATAAAAGAAATACAAAAAAATTATCAAAAGTCAGTTTCATGTGTTTCTTTTAGTTTTAATCCAAAAATATTTTTTTTTCAAAACTTGAACCGTTTTGATTTCTTTGAAAAAATTCACCATTGTTCTAGACATATTTTCACATGTCTCGAAAAATTTACAGCTTGTGATATTCATACCTTCTATTTTTTTTCTCATTTTTTATCACGTATAAATCAGTAATAAAGAGTTGTCAAACCTGGATTATACTTTTTTATTGTTTTTTTCCACTCATAATTCCATTCCTCAAGAAATTATGAATGAAAAAATTTTTTTTTACAACTTAGGCTATTTTGATTTTTCTGAAAAAATTCAACATTTTTCACGACACATTTTTACACGTCCCAAACAATCGAATGATTATCAATTATTAATCCTTATTCATGAACATCATACGCTGCGGATTTTGTGGGACGTGTAAAAATGTGTCGTGAAAGATGGTGAATTTTTTCAGAAAAATCAAAATGGTCCAAGATGTGAAAGTAAATGTTTGGTTGAAAACTGAAAAACACATGGAAATCAGTTCCAATATTTATTTTTTAATTTTTTTCATCCATAATTTCTTGAGGAATAGAATTATACGTGGAAAAAAAACAATAAAAAAATATAATTCAGGATTGACAACTAATAATCATTGGTTTACACGGGGTAAAAAATAAGAAAAAAATAAAAGGGATGGATATCACAAGCTGTGAGTTTTTTGAGACATGTAAAAATATGTCTACAAAAAAGGTGAATATTTTCAAAAAAATCTAAACGGTCCAAGTTTTGAAAAAAAAAATGTTTGGATTAAAACTAAAAAAAAACATATGAAATTGCCTTTTGATAGTTTTTTGGTATTTTTTTTACGAAACTACAATTCAAGACGAAAAAAATTGCCTTCTATTTTATTTTGATATCTCTGTGCTGAAAAAGTTATGAGCATTTAAAAAAATGTCGTGCAAAATTTTGAAAAATTAATTATTTTTAAACGGGTGAGCTATTTCTTTTCCGGAAAGGGAGCGGTAGGACAGTATAAGTTAGGGATGTTCTGACGTAACATCACGCGGAGTAAATACTCTACACCCCATTTGTGTTATGAATAGTTATTACAATGCCATAAATATTGCATCACTGTGACGTTACCGTGAACGCTGGATATGCATCAACCAAGCGCCACGTAACAACATGATGGTATAATTTTATTTCAGTGAATACGGGCATTGAAGCTTCTCGCTCCGGCCACAGCGTGGCGCAGAGCATCGAGACTCAACCCGCGTACGCATAGTCCCCCGGATGAGCATATATTGTCAGAGTCGAAAGACATCGCGGCCGCCTGAAAAAACGGTCATGTACCAAATTTTAAAATACCGCGGGTTATGTCTCAAGTTGCGAATACAGTTTCTCAAGCAAGTGAGAGGTACTACTTTTCGTACCTTTCGATTTGCAAGCTACTGAATGGAGATACTAAAATGTATCTCGGACAAAATACATGTCCCAGAAATTTCAAAAATTCTTTATTTTTCTCCAAATGAGGTTAATTTAAATAGAGTTAACTTCGAATTGTAATGACAATTTTAATTAAATGAGGAACATTTTACTAAATTACACATTTTCTACTTTCAAATGATAATTCAACTGCCATACTATTTTAACGGACAACACCACTGTGACGGCTTCAAGAAATCGATTTTTTGAAAACCATTTTAAAAAATCTAAAATACTTTTAAGATTGAAATGCCGTTGGACCCAGGTCGAAAAAATAATTATTTTCGTAGATATTGAATATTTTGTGGAGCGGTGCAGCGGTCCGCGACGCTCGGGGTCCCAACTTTGAACGCGTTTTTCTCAAAACCACTTTTTTGAGTGCGGCACGCAGCACAACTCCAGCAATTTTTATCCGATCGACTTCAAATTTTTACTGTATCAATAAAGGTAGATTATCTAGAGAAGTACATAAGATTTTTTCGATATCTCAATAATTATAAAATTTATAGCCTATTTTCGACGAGAAATTTTGCTCAAAAATCATTCTTTAATTTCAAAGGCGTGCCTATTTTTTAAAAATCAATATTTTTCCAAATCCCTATATACTTCTCTTCAAAATATCATATTATTAACGAAAACACTCGGTATTTTTTTTTCAGATCGACGTTGAAGAGAGTTCTGCTGCGTGCCGCGAACCACTGCGGAGATGACGCGAGAGCTTCCCCAGCGCCACCATGCGGCGTGAAAAATGTGAAAAAAATGTTTTTTGATACATTAATAAACAAGGAACAAAACCCAAAAAAAATTTTTCGAATATCTCTTTTTTTCCCACAAAAAAAAATTCTTGAAAAATGTGAAAAAAATAGGGGGTCACAGTGGTGTTGTCCGTTAATATACAAAATTAGTATTTTCTTATCTTAGTTGAATTATTTTTCGTTAGAATCCAAAGTTAGCTAATTGAAGAATTTGGAAATATTTAATTAGTGAATACTCATTAGTGAATACTTAACTAGTGAATTTCAATCGTATGATATGCTTTCAAAATGGAACGCTAGAATACTGTTGAAACATGATGCTAGAATACTGCTATAATCTAACGTTAGAATACCCTCACAAGCTGACGCTAGACTGCAGTTAAAACCTAATACTAGGATGCTATTATAACCTAACGCTAGAATGCCGTTACAACCTAACGCTAGAGTGCCGTTAAAACAACAGCACTGAATAACGTCACGTCTGCGTTAGTAGAACGTCAGTCAGTAACGTTATTTACTAACGCAAAAGAAAGACCGAAATGCGGCAGTAGAAACCTACGTTTAATACGTCACATAATGCTGGAGTATGACCCGATTCTAGTGTTAGTCTAACGCTAGATACTTTTGAACGTCAGCTTTGGTTATCGGGGTGTAAGAAGGTAAGTATATTTGGTATAAAAATGTAAATTTGAAATGAAATAATAGTATTCACGTAACAATGAGTTGTGATGGATGTACGATGTCGCTTACCCATGCAATTATAAAATTTCAAATCGTGCAGATAGTACTGCCTTTTTACAAAACCATGGAATAATACAACTTGATAATAAAACAATAATAAAACATAATAAATAATAAATATAATTAAAATATAATAATAAATAAAATAAAAATAAGATAATAAAAAATAATAAAACAAATGGAATGGAAACATGGAAAAATATTGAATGAGCGGATACATAGCCGAATTTTTGTTTCGCTGTAAATTTTCGACTCACATGGAGCGCTTGCATCCATTATTAATCGCGATCAGCGATTTCTTCAACGCCAACGATGATGAAGACAACGAATAAGAGTGTGTATGATATTGTCGTATCATTTACTACATGTGAAGACGATGAATAAGTGGGTGTGATATTGTCGTATCATCTACTACATGTGATACTACATATTTACAATACTTCATATTTTCACTTTTTATTTTTTTTTTGTGTTAAAGATCATACGCCAGCATAAAATTATATATTACATCATTAGTTAATAATAACAAACATGATAAAAAAAATTAGAGTTGTTTTGAGGTGGAGCCGTGATTCGAAACAATTACCAAAAATGTATCATCATTTTAGGGAAAAGCCGCTCAACTACATAATTACATTCTTTTTTTCATTAAAAAACTTTCGTTCCCACGAAATATCCATAGATTTTCAAGTTTGGACTGATCATTTTTGTAACGGATGAAACCTTATTCGCAACGCAGACAAGTGAAAAATATATTTTTTTTTTAAAGGAAAATTAAAAAAAAATGAATTCTTCTAATGTTCCAAAAAATCGAGCTTTTTGCTCGCAAAACATACCTATTCGAGTGCGTACGGTTACAAAATTTAAATATCTTAATAACCTAACATTCCGACGCAGTTTTATATTTTTATTACACAATTTCGCACTTCGATGGTTTTCTAGAGTTCGATGACAATTTTTAGGACACCCCGTGCACACAAAATAACATATATGTATTCCTATGATCAGCATTCATGAAAAAAAGAACTAATCCTCTTGAGGCCTGGTGAGGGACAGACGCGGCGCTTATGTAGTTGGTATAAAAATGGACAAATAAATTCAAAGAGTTGGCAAACGAGTGAAGAGAGATCGCTCGAGAGTGACGGAAGCATTTGAGCACATTGACGCGAGCCCGTCTCGTATTACATAGAAATTATTGTATTTAATCGTCGTCGTCGTTGTCGTCTTCGTCTCGTTCACGTTGATGGGCCCCCGGAGAGAAAGAGAGAGAGAGAGAGAGAGAGAGAGGACATACTCTCCTGATGATATGAATAGTCTCGTTCTCGGATTAAACACGTTTCAGTCTTATAACTCAATCCCCTCCCTTCGCCCCTTGCCCGGGATTTTGCCGCCCTTTTCTCTCGTGATGAAGTAACTATTTTTGTTCCATTATGAAACTCAAAGAATTTTAGTAAAATAATAGTAAACAGCTGAACTATTTTTTTTAACGAGTGTAATTGGGCAGGTAGATGATTGAATCGAACATGCAAAAATTGTTTTAAAAAACAAAAAACTCCCGACTGCTATAATATATATAACTTCATAAAAATATATTTTTATAAAATATTTATAAAAAAGAATGAAAGAAATTTCCAAAAAACGATTTATTTTGAAACCCCCCTGCCAAAAGTAGATAGTAGTGAATTTGAAAAAGTGTGAAATAAAAATTGATCAGAAATAATACATATAGATAAAAAATCATTCAATTGGTTAGTGTAACTCCATCGAAATTCAATTTTTATGGTTAATGTTAATTGACGGTAGGATAAGTTATTTACATGCGAAAAATAAAAATCAAAAAGTAATTATCAAAGTTAAATAATTGTACGAAAAATGTAGATGATTAAAAAATGTACAATTTACATAAAATTAACAAATATTATAATTATAATCGAATTTAATTGTGGTCGGGAGACGTCTCCATTTCTCATAATGACTTAGAGACTTCTCCCGACCACAATTAAATTCGATTATAATTATAATATTTGCTAATTTTATGTAAATTGTACATTTTTTTAATCATCTACATTTTTCGTACAATTATTTAACTTTGATAATTACTTTTTGATTTCTATTTCTCGCATGTAAATAACTTATCCTACCGTCAATTAACATTAACCATAAAAATTGAATTTCGACGGAGTTACACTAACCAATTGAATGATTTTTTATCTATATGTATTATTTCTGATCAATTTTTATTTCACACTTTTTCAAGTTCACTACTATCTACTTTTGGCAGGGGGGTTTCAAAATAAATCGTTTTTTGGAAATTTCTTTCATTCTTTTTTATAAATATTTTATAAAAATATATTTTTTTGAAGTTATATATATTATAGCAGTCGGGAGTTTTTTGTTTTTTAAAACAATTTTTATTTCACACTTTTTAAAATTCACTAGTATCTACTTTTGGCTTTTTTGGAAATTTATTTCATTCTTTTTTATAAATATTTTATAGAAATATAGTTTTATGAAATTATATATATTATAGCAGTCGGGAGTTTTTTGTTTTTTAAAACAATTTTTATTTCACACTTTTTAAAATTCACTAGTATCTACTTTTGGTGGTGGGTGTTAAGTTAATTCATTTTTTTAATATTTACTTCATTCTTTTTTTAAAACATTTAAAAAAAAATTAAATTCAAAAAATATATTTTTTATTATAAATGTTCATTTTTATAAATGCAGCTTTTCTTCAGTAAACGTTCGTCGAATATATAAATCCAAAGCTTTGTTTTTCCCGATTTCATTGTGATTTTTTGTCAGATTTATATGTACTTCCATAAAAAGTTATCTTTTTTTTACACATTTTCTCCATTCTACGTTTGTTGAATTTATAAATTTAAAGTTTTGTTTTTCCCAACTTTATTCATTTTTTTGTCAGATTCATACTTAAAAGAAATACTGTTGCTAAGTTCGATTAGTTGAAAAATTGTAACCTATAATTTTTCAAACTTCACGTTTATGTATTTCTTTTTTAATTCAGTTTGTGTGCATAGTAATAATAACTTGTCTTTTGTCAAACTGACACTCAAATAACTTGTTTTCTTTCAAATTTGTACTAATAAAATATTGACAAGTTCGCTCATTAAAAAAAATGATGTAATTTTCTATAATGCTATCAAGTTTTGTTAAAATTCACTTTGCGTGATGAAAAAATTAAACACGGTTTTATTTATAAGCTCATTCTGTGTACGCACTAAAAAATAAAATTACTAATAAAATTTCACAAAAAATGTTATTGGAATCTTTTTATTAAAAATATAATTTTGTTCACTTGTACATTTGCTAAATTAAAAAATTTAAAGTTTTGTTCTTCCCAATTTGTTCGTTTGTCAAATTTACTATTAAAATCTATATATTGATCAGTCTACTTGAAAAAATAAAAAAAATCACTGTAACTTTCAATAACGCAATAAAATTTCATGTTTATATACTTCCGTTGTCGATTTCGTTCATTGTTGTTGCTTTGAGTTCGTAGCACTTTACACGGCTTTTTATTACTCTTATTTTTAAATTCACTTTGTGTGTCACGCAATAATAAAAAATAATAAATAAAAAAAAAAATAAGAGTAAGAAAATCACTATAACACAAAACTTTATTATATTAAATAAAAATAATAATCGCAGCGAAACGCATAACCTAAAAAAAAAGTCGAGGACTACCTCATCTTTCGATATGGCAAAATGAGTTTGAATGTGAATATTAATAATTTCAGCGAGTTTGCAATAGATTTTAACAAACTATGTCGAAGAACACTGTCTGCCACACACAGAAAATACATGCAATTATAACACAAAAAAACAATATATACATGTATATAGACGAACTGTATAGACAGAGGCGCGCAGGTCGGATTGAAATTAGCAACGCACAAGGGTGTGAATTTGGCGATAGTCGAATAAGGGTCCCCTTTCGATATGGCAAAATGCAATGTGAATATTAATAATTCTTAATTATTTCAGCGAGTTTGCAATAGAATTGAACAAACTATGTCTAAGAACACTGTCTGTCACACATGGAAAGTACATGCGAAAATTGGTCAAGACAGTTGTCACCGTTTCGGAGAAAAGTGGTGACAAAGAAATAGCCCCAATCAGCTGATCGCAGTGAAACGCATAACTCCCGACTTTTTGCCCTGCGGGCAGTCGGGAGTTAAAAAAATGCGGTTTACTAAAGTTGACCAATTTGTTAAACATGCATGGGAGGTACAATCGTATAGACACAAGTGTATGAATATTTACTAAAGACGAAAAAAATACGATTCAACGTTAATAAATATATTTCGAATAACTGATCGTAAAATAAAAGTCTTAGATAAAAGTAAATATTTTGAGTTATTTTTCTATCATTGTGAAAAAATATAAAAATGCAATACTAGGTATTAAATCGCACACACGTTTGAAAAAAAAAAACAAAACGAAGAAATAAAAAATAGCATGTACGAATAAACGTCGTTCGTGACGATGAGGAATGCAATAAATATGTTATATAAATATTTTTTCTCTATCATACGACGTTCGTATAATGTTTCAATCTCGAGAATAGCAACCCGATTCTCATTACAACCGTGAAGCACTCGATCATCAAAAAATTTGGACAAAAACGATGAGGAAGAGGGAGGGAGGAGAGAGAATACGAAAAAAGTAACAAATCGTTCGAATAAAAATTTGAAAAAAATGATGATTGATAACAGCTCGGCGATTTATCAAATTTCGGAGTGTAATAAAATATAATATTCATGATTGTTGCGATTGTACGATAATTGGCGAAAATTGCACATTCACGATCGAAGTGAAAACATTAATTTGGACAATACGAACGAGACGAAAAGGGAGCTGAAAAAGAATTAAAAAAAGAAACAAAAACAAAATGGAGAAGAGTTTAATGTTATGATTGCGTAAGAAGAGAAGAAAAAAGATCAGCCGAAACTACAAACATAAGGGGCTGAATAAAATTTTCTCAATTGGCCAATTATTTTCGTCCGGAGCGAAAGTCGTAATATCGAGAGCGTAATACAAAAGAGGGCGTCCGAGGAATAAATTAGAGGTTTGCCATCGCCGCTTCGAGAACCGAGTCACTCCGAGTAATTGCGCTCAATCTTAGCATTGTTCAGATCATTATTTTCAATACTCTACACACGTTTGTATAAATACAGTTTACGAAAATCTTGAAACACCAAATATATAGTTTTTTGTAAATTCTCGTTAGCCAGATTAAAATTGGTGACTCGGAAGAGATAACCCCAGATAAGATAAACCAGAGTCAGATAACCCCCCACCAAGATTTCCATGGGACAATGAAGAGGATTTTTTTTACCATCACATGAAAGCTCATAACGTTGTAAATTTTTAATATTTTTCAATAAAAATTGGTATCAAAACAGTTGAATATAAACCCAATAAAGTATCCATTACCCGATCGTGCATATGACAGCTGACCAAGTCGTGGGGTTATAAAGATCGCGGTCAATCTGAACTTTTGGTTAGAGTGGCGTTTATAGATAGTAGATAGACGAGTAAAGAGTGACTTTTATTATTATGGATAGACGAGTGATAGTGGGAAAATCAAGTGTGATAATAAACTATTTAACAGTGCCTAAATAAATAATTTTATTTATTAAGGAGTTTCGGTACAAGTGGCAAAATATAATCATTTACTTCAAATTTACACAGTATATTCTTTGACATATACTGGATGTGTCGTTCAAATTTTAAATCGATCGTTTACACCGTTTTTGTGAAATTAAATATAAAAAAAAAACACTTTTTAACATGGTGAGATGCCTACGATCATTGGTGAACGACAGTTTTACGAATGGAATACTGAGAAAAAATGTTAAAAACTAATTCAAAAACTGCCAAACCACTAAGTATACTATTGCAATTCCGGTATCAAAAAATTAAATAATTCATCTACATGGTTTATTAATTAATCATTTATTCATCAACGAAAACGGTGAGTTTTCCCCCCATCGACCGAACGAACAGGCTTTTCATATTTGTTTTCGATGAAACATTGCTATGTGAAGTTGGCGCTTTGCTTGAAAACAACAGAATTGTACCGAAATCCCTTAAACTTAGCCCCTACAATTTATTTTCCGAACGCAAATTCTACAACGGAATCGAAAACGATCCCTTTTCTCTTTTACCATAAAATGTTCCTCGAATGCAATAATAAGGTTTCTTTAGAGACCATTCTCTTTGTTTTTTTGATAACTCAGACAATGGTGTATAATCAAGAGACTCGGTAGAGTCTCGGGACAAGTACATTGACAGCTCTATCGTCTGCTGGCCCGAGCTCGCCGAGACTCTATTTTCTCCTAATAAAACGATTCGCGGTGGTGGGGGTAAATTTGGCACGTCATTTCGTTTAATTACGAAGCTCAGGAGCCATTTGATGCCTTGAAAACTGAACTGGACACTAATTAAGAGTCGCGGTAGCGACTCGTGACAAGTACATTTACGAAGCGAGTCGCACAAGACACTTTTACCAGAAGGGCCGTGATTCTACTTGTTCTCGAAAATTATTTCTTTAATATAAACTAAATTACAGCATTTTGGAGGTTCATTTAAGTTCACATATTTTTTTATTTTTTTTTCTCTTTCGATCATCACTAATTAGAACGTCTAATAAAGCTTAAATAGTATTTAAATATTAATGTTTTTTTTTTCATTGTGCCGAAAAATTGAGCATTTTTTGGCACACATTTTGATGCGCAACTGTCTTTTTCGCAGTCGTTGTCTAGTGACACTAGTGATATTGATAAAACTTTGGTAATATTCAAACGATCGCTGGATACGACAGCTAACCGACAACCGTAATATATTTTTGAACAGTCATGAGGTTATAAAGATCGCGGTTAGTTTCGATCGACTTTTGGGTACAGTGACTTTTATTATAATAAGAAAGTGATAGTGCGAAAATAATAAAGTGCAATTCATTTCAATCATCTTTCAAACAGTGCTTGAACAAATATGTATTTTTTATTATTTTTAAGCCTGTAATTTTTATTTTTCACATCTAACTCTACAACGGATTCAAAAACGATACCTTTTCTCTTTTACCATAAAATGTTCCTCGAATGCAATAATAAGGTTTATTTAAAAACAATTTTCCGTTTTTATTTTTTATAACTAAGAGAATGGTGTATGATAAACTCGTATTCGATGATTATTTAATATCTTTGTCGTGAGGTTATAAAGATCGCGGTTCGTTTCAACTTTTGGTTAAAGTGATTTTTATATATATAGATAGAAGAGTGATAGTGCAAAAATAAAGTGTAATTAAATAAATAAACTTTTGCATAGTGCCTCAATAAATAATTTTTTTTGTTAACCCTAGCCCCAACAATCCATTTTTCTGAACGTAAACTCTAGAACGGAGTCGAAAACGGTGCCTCTTCTCTTTTACCATAAAATGTCTCTTGCATGCAATAATAACGTTTATTTGGAAACTACTCTCTTCGTTTTTATATAACTGAGGGAATAATGTATGATACCACCCTAGGTTTGAATTATATATGGTTTTGAATCACCCTAGAGTGGTAGAGACCTAAAATATATGAAAATACTATTTGCACTTGCAACCCAAAACGGAATCAAGTGATGCGAAATAATTTTGAGCGAAAATATATTTGATTCCAGAAAAAAAAATTCATAAGTACTTCACCAATTTGTTTTACCTATTGCTCATAAGATATAATTCGTGATCAATAAACGTTATAAAAGAAAAACTCGCGTAGTAGTTCGGCCAAAATTCTTGTTTCCAATCAAACGTTTGCTCTCGAAATTTCGTGCGCATACTTTTTTGTTTCAAAATCTCGTTTCGTTATGAGTACTTTTATTTAAAAACTTTCAATGCATTCTGATGCTATTGGAGTATTTGTTCGGTATCATTTCTTATGAAATATTTTCCTATCCGTTGATCCGTTGGCACGCATGTTTCGGTGTAATATCTTTAAAAATTTTTTTTTAACAAAATTTAAAAAATTCAAGTTTTTACTTGTTCGTCGTTCGTTTATGCGTCGTATCTTCTCAGAACTACTGTACGTATTAAATAATCTAATAATTTTATAAGTATTGACGGTTAATTACGAAGATTGAATTCATTTGAACACTTCTTAGATCAATATTTCATATTGCATTTTTAGTTCGAATATAGTCGCGATACACCAGCTCGAAATTCGATCATGTATCCATTTTTAGTTAGCCAAAATCAGAAAAAAATCGTTAGAGCGGCCTTTAAAATTTTTATTAAGGGTCGAATTCTTGACAGAATCACTTTTTGATAAAATATTATTATATTTTGCTGCAGCACCGAAAAAAAAGTAGATTTTTTTGTATCACCCAAGTACGTATACAATACAGACATATTTAATTGATAAGGTATGAATTCCATACAAAAAGTCAACAAATCTCCGCAAAAAACAGCATAAATGCTGTAAAAAAAGTTGAGACAAGTACATTTACTTCCCCCAAATAGTTTGTCCGGTACCAAATCTCAGTTTCGACACAAAACCTTCACTAAAAATTATAAAAGAGATTTTCTCCCAAGAAAACTAACCTTGCAAAAATTCTCTGATTCATAGCAAATCTCTCAAAAAATGATAGGAGAACCCCACAAAAATTTTCTCAATAAATTAGAAACTCACAAAAAGTTATAAGAGTCTCTCAAAAATTTATAAATCAAATCATAATTTCACAAAAGATGCCAATTCAAACCTGCCCAAAAATTAAGTCTAAACTGCACAAAAAGTTATTAAATAAATAAAAATGATAAAAGCATTAATAGTCAAATACATTAAAACCTATTAAAATTCAATAAAAACACTTTCAACGAATTGAAATTACAGTTGTTCTACCCAACAAGAATAAGAATAAAAAATAATTATGAGAAAAAATTTTAATACAAAAAAGATTTCAAACGCAAAAAATTAGATTGAAAAAAAAATTTCGGCCGAAGTACTTGGCGAGTTTGTAACCATAAGTGATATATTATATAAATTAAGCGAAAAACCTCGCCAAGTACTTCGGCCGAAATTTTTTTTTCAATCTAATTTTATGCGTTTGAAATCTTTTTTGTATTAAAATTTTTTCACATAATTATTTTTTATTCTTATTCTTGTTGGGTAGAACAACTGTATTTTCAATTCGTTGAAAGTGTTTTTATTGAATTTTAATAGGTTTTAATGTATTTGACTATTAATGCTTTTATCATTTTTATTTATTTAATAACTTTTTGTGCAGTTTAGACTTAATTTTTGGGCAGGTTTGAATTGGCATCTTTTGTGAAATTATGATTTGATTTATAAATTTTTGAGAGACTCTTATAACTTTTTGTGAGTTTCTAATTTATTGAGAAAATTTTTGTGGGGTTCTCCTATCATTTTTTGAGAGATTTGCTATGAATCAGAGAATTTTTGCAAAGTTGGTTTTCTTGGGAGAAAATCTCTTTTATAATTTTTAGTGAAGGTTTTGTGTCGAAACTGAGATTTGTTACCGGACAAACTATTTGGGGGGAGTAAATGTACTTGTCTCAACTTTTTTTACAGCATTTATGCTGTTTTTTGCGGGGTTAAGAAAATATCTTTCGATTGAGTCCAAAATCAGCATGATCGGTTGCGTAATTGCTGAGAAAACACTTTGCACGAGCTCAAGATTATGCAAAAGTTACTAACACATTCAAGAATTTGACGTGTCTGTATCATATATGTAATACTCCTATATTGCCAGTGGTCCTTAGAACGTGACGAGAACATTACGGTGCAGACAATATCGCTCTCTCGCTTATGGCTCGTCACTTTGGCTTGCAATGCGCAAACGCGAATGAAAAGTGGGAGTGCGCAACAGTTGTATCGAGTAAATGGAAACACTTCATTCCTTGACTACGCCATTGCATGGCCGTTGCTAGTTTAAGTTGCCAGTTTAAGGTGCTGTGAGGTTATGAGTGCTCGTGTTTTGGAAATCGAAAACGTGTTTTGGACGACTCACTTTTCTGCGGATAATCTTGAAAAAGTGGATGCGCACCGACAGTCAAGAATTCGTTTAAAGATAGGAGCAGTGCCATCGATATCCGTTCCTGTCACAACTCCTACACCTCTTGCATCATTGTCTCACAATGTGCAGGATAACACCAGTGACCGCAGTTTGGAAGTCGCTATGGAGATTGATGCTACTCAATCTGCAGAAAATTATGGTTCTTGTTTGACGGAAATAGCCGTAAATAATGATGAAAAAATATCACGTAAGATATGAATAATATATGACTCGTTATAAATTAGTAACATGTTTTATATAAATTTTGATATTTTTCACAGAGCTGGCCTCTAGCGAATTGAACACGACTCGGCAACAACAGTTTGCTGAACGACGCTTGATCTCGGAAAACGCATCACGTAACATATGACGCATTATAAATTTGTAACATGTTTTATATGCATATCGATATTTTTCACAGATCCGGCCTCGAGTGAATTACACACCACTCGACGACGACGATTTGCTGAACCACGCTATATCGCGAAAATCAGCACACCTGATTTTTCAACTCCCAAGAGAGCTCGGCGGGTTTTAAAACTAGTGAAAGAGACCGATGACAAGAAATCCAAAACTGTAAAGAGGCTCCAGGACCAAGTTCTGCATTTGAAGAAATGTATCGTCTCTTTACAAGATTTGGTACAACATTTAACCGATAAAGGACTCATGACCGAGGAAGCTGGCGATAATTTATTGGTAACATATAGTTTAAATTGAGAGTAGTACTTTAAGCGGTTAGGGATAGTCCAAGGCGTGAAAAAATGAATATTTTCAATAATTTTTTAGGCAGTAATTAAAGTTATTTTATACAACTAATAATAAAGTTATTGTGTTATATTTTGAGGAGGGAGATTTAAGGAGAGTAAGGAGGGAGGAGCGATGATGCCCATATTAAAAGCATAGGAAATTTTAAAAAGCTTAGAATTGAATCAAATTTGGTGAGCATATTCTTTAGTATTTAATATAATAATTGTATATAAATTTAATTACTGTAAAACAAAATTCATTGAAAATACTCATTTTTTCACGCCTCTTACTACCCCTAACCTCTTGAAATATTACTGTTAAAAGTATAAGGTACGTTTGACGACAAGATAATTTTATACATTGCAAGGAAATTGAGCTGTATTACCAGCAACAACATATATAATGTTCAAGAGTTTATTCTTTATATGTATATGTATGTAATATTTATATGTAATATTTTTATTTTTATATGTAATATCTATTCTTTAAGCATACACTTATCGATTCATGTACGCCGAATAGTCTTAACTTCTCATTACATCACACATGAATGAAATTACTGTAAAGTTGAACAATGGGGAACATTTGAAATTTATTTGAGTGCTTTTTTACAATAACATCGTGCTAAAATCTTATAACTTTTTCAACCAGCAATATCATAGCAAAAAGAGTCGATAAAAAAGCAATTTAAAATTTTTTCCTACTTGTATGTCATAGTAATTTTATTCGTGCATAATGTCGCAATGCGACATGTATAATGTCGCACGTCGTATAATAATTATGCATAATGTATAATGATGTAGCTATGGAAGATAAAAAAGGAACGACAGATATGTATGATATTATTTCATTTCATTTGATTAGTAATCAAGAGACTCGGTAGAGTCTCGGGACAAGTACATTGACAGCTCTGTCGTCTGCTGGCCCGAGGCTCGCCGAGACTATACTTTCTCGAAACAAAACTTTTCGCGGTGGTGGGGGTAAAATTGGCACATCATTTTGTTCGTTTTCGAAGCTCACGAGTCGTTTGAGGCCTTGAAAATTGAACTGGAGATTCATTAAGAAATTATCTTTCGAATGAGCCCAAATTTAGTACGATCGGTGACGTAAATGCTGAGAAAAAACTTTGCACGGGCTCAAAATCACGCAAAAGTCACCTACACATTCAAGAAACAGACGTGTCTGTATACAACACCAAAGCCGGCTGAAAGTGTCTCTCGAGTTTCTGATTGGTTCATTCTGACGACACCCATATATATATAACACTATCAAAGACCTCATGTCCTCGCGGTTAACTTCACGGCGCTGTCGCAGACCGACGTCACATGAGACTTCCTCCACCTCGTCGCTATATATATATATATACCGAACCGCGGAAAGTTTGACAGGTCGAGTGTTGTTATTATCTCTGAATAAAACGATTCACCGTGGTGGGAGTAAAAACTGAAATTCATTTTCTTTAATTACGAAGCTCAGGAGGCATATGATGATTTGAAAATTGAACTGGAGATTTAATACGAAAAAATACTTCGATTGAGCCTTAAATCAGCACGATTAATGCCGTATTTGCTGAGAAAAAACTTTGCACAGGCTCAAGATTATGCTGACATCGATGTATTGGCATGTCTGTATACGACACAATGAAAGGCCTCTTGACGCCTTCCGAGCTTGTGATTGGCCATTCCGTTTCATCTTTCTCTACCTATACCACGCAAAGTCTGAACGGAGTTTTCGAAGTGAAAATGAGTGCTTATACGCGAGACGTGTTTGTGGATAAATTCGGGAAAAAAATTATTTCGCGATCTGTGAATAAATAAATAGTTCGAAGTACCCATACCGCGGAAAGTCTGAACGGAGTTTTCAAAGTGAGAAGTTCTTATGCGGGACGTGTTGTGGATAAATTCGGGAAAAAAAATTATTTCGCGATCTATAAATAAATTATTTATTCACAAATCGCGAAATAATTTTGGATCGTACGCGTACGATCCAAAAATGATTTCTTTAATATAAATTCAATGACAGCAATTTAGAGTTTCATTCAAATTCACGTATTTTTTATTTTTTTCCCCCTTTCGATCGCGACTAATTAGAATCTCGTGGCTTAAACAGTATTGAAAATATTAATCTTTTTTCACGAACATTTGTGAGGTTATAAATATCGAGGTTAGGTTCAATCGACTCTTAGTTACAGCAATAATAAGAAAGTGATGGTGTGAAAATAGTGAAGTGCTTTTAATCAACTTTCGAACAGTGCTGAAATGAATATACATTCTTTTATTATTGCAGTGTTGCCAACTTGGTGATTTTCTCGCTAAATTTGGTGATTTTGGAAGGTTGTTGGTGGGAACACCTAGCGGTGTAGCGGTTAGCGGGGAAATTGGTGGTTTCACGGTAAATTTGATGGAAATTTGACGACTTCGAAATTGTGGTTATTCAGGTTCGATTTTTATTGGTGGGGATACACAACAGTTTACCGGTTAGCGGAAAATTGGTGGTTTTAGGGTAATTTTGGTGTTTTTAAGTGGAAATTTACTGACTTTAAAACGATCCTCGTTTAGGCCCAAAATCTCAGTACAGAGTACCTCCCCATTGCGCACAAAAAAAAACGAAGAGACTCGAATGAATTTGAAATGATCTGTTTTATTTTATAATCAATAAACTATTTTATAACATAGTTCGTATTGCAGTGAATATAAAAATACTTAACATTATATTTTTTTATATCTGTGATGATATTAACGAAATAACGTTTATAATGAATCATTAAATATGATAAATAATTAAAACGCAGCATATTCGCCGAAACGACAATCTGCCATTTCTAAATGTTATAACATGGTAATGAAAATTTTATTCCAGCTATAATAAAGTTTTTTCATTGACATTATTAAGAAAATAATTATTATAAACGCAAAATACCAGTGCATTTAATTTCTTATAGACGAGTGTAAATAACATTCTGGAAGAACCAATCATTTGCATATCCAAATCCATCTATGTAAGAAACATGAAAAAGAAATTTACGACTAGTTAATAATAATTAAATAGTTTAACAAATAAAAGAAATTAATTATTCGCATATTACTATTGATCCATATTCGTTATATAAATAAAAAAAAAAAATAGCTGGAAGGTGGGATCGAACGCTCGACCTTCGGATTGAGAGACTAGCATTGACCCGATCTGCTACTGACATACATAAGTATTTAATGCAACAAAATGGTACATGCTCATCAGCGTCACTTGACTTAATGGAGTTTTATGGTGTATAAAACTGTGGTCTAAACATTTTCTTTCTATTTAACAATATAATAATATAATAAATTGTCCTGTGATAGATATCGTTACCCTGAGAGTTGGTTGTTTTTTTGGCAGAAAAATACTGTTTCTGGTGATTTTCTGGTGGAAATTGTTGCGGACGAATATAGTGGTTTTTGGCGGGATCGGGGGAGGCAGCTAGCGGGGTTACGACAATACGGGCTGGCAACTCTGTATTATTGTTAACCCTGCAGTTTTTATTTTCCACACTTAACTCTTCGACGGAATTTATCTTTCGCGATTAAATGTTCCTCGTATAAGATTTCTTGAGAAATCGTTCTTTTCGTTTCTTTGATAAATATGAAATAGTGTACGTTGAACTGTTAATCATGATTGGTGTGAATCGATGTAAATTTGGAAAAGGAACTCTATAAAACTAATAATGAGTGTCAAAAAAATGTATATGGCAAAGTTTGTTATTATCATGCCGAGTTTTGAGCAGTGTTTAATAAATATTTTTTTTTAACTGTACACCGTTGACAATTTATTTCATTGGTCCCTTTCCTCTTTATTATAAAATGTTCCTCGCTGGCCATAATAAGATTTGTACATCATAAAATGTTCCTTGCATGATAATTGTTGGTCCATTCCAAAAGATTTTCGACGTCGTTTTTCTATCCAAAATATGGTGTAGAATCATCTCGCGTTTGATGTATTAATAGACAAATACACTGTCAACCTGCATTTGGATATATATGGATGCATCTGGATGATAACCGTAGTAAGTAATGATATATCTTTATGTCAAAATGGCTCGTATAATATATCTTTATGTCAAAAGACTATGGCGGTATATACTCCATATCCTATCAAAATTTGTATCTTTGGATTGCAACGAATGCCTATAGACTCTGGAAATTCTGTGAAGCGACAAATGTACCAAGTATTTCCACTTTTTGACTCCGATCGTAGCATTATGAATTGAACATTTTGTTATGAAAATTCTTCGGTTGCTCATTTGTCAATGGGATCAAAAATATTGTCTTCGGAACACCGTGGATATATGCAAAATTTCAGAATTTTGTTTGGCTCAATATGCTCTATATTTTTTCACATCCCCGCTTTAATTGTAGCATAATGAATTTTAAAAAATTGTTTCAGGAAGTCTTCCGATGTGTTTTTTCAGACATTATCAAAATTTATATCTTTGGATTGCAACGAATGCCTACAAACTTCGGAAACTGTGTGAAGCGACAAATGTACCAAGTATTTCTACTTTTTGCCTCCGATTTTAGCATTATGAATTGAACTTTTGTTATGAAAATTCTTCGGTTGCTCATTTGTCAATGGGATCAAAATTATTGTCTTCGGAACGCCATGAATATATGCAAAATTTTAGAATTTTGTATGGCTCAATATGCGCTCTATTTTTTCACTTCACCACTTTAGTTGTAACATTATGAATTTTGAAAAATTGTTTCAGGAAGTCTTCCGATGTCCTTTAACTGATATTATCAAAATTTGTATAATTGAATTGCAATGGATACCTACAGCCTTTGAAAATTCTGTAAAGCGACAGATGTGCCAAGTATTTTCCCTTTTGCTCATTTGTCGATGGATTAAGAATTGCTGCCTTCAGAATGTCATGCATACATGCAAAATTTCAGAATTTTGTTGGGCCCAATGTGCGCTACATTTTTTCAATTCCCTAATTTAGTTATAGTATAATGAATTTTGAAAAATTGTTTCAGGAAGTCTTCTGATATTTTTTTACTGATATTATCAAAATTTGTATCATTGGATTGTAACGGATACCTACAGACGTTGGGAATTCTGTAAAGCAACAAATGTCCCAAGTATTTCCACTTTTTGGCTCCGATTGTGGCATTAAGAATTAAAAATTTTATTATGAAAATTATGCGGTTGCTCATTTGTCAATGGAATCAAAATTATTGTCTTCGGAACGCCATGAATATATGCAAAATTTCAAAATTTCATTCGGCTCTATTGAGCTATATTTTTTCACTTCCTCACTTTAGTTGTAGCATAATAAATTTTGAAAAATTGTTTTAGGAAGTCTTCTGATGTGTTTTTACTGATATTATCAAAATTTGTATCATTGAATTGCAACAGATACGTACAGACTTTGAAATACTTGTGAAGTAACAAGTGTGCCCAATATTTCCACTTTTTTGCTGGAATAGTGGCATTATTAGGACTTGAAAATTTTATTATGAAAATTATTCGCTTGCTCATTTTTGGATGGGATTAAAATTTGGCTTCGAAAAGTAATGGCTATATGCAAAATTCATAAACTTTATTGAGCCCGATGTGCAGTATGCTTGAGTTGTGGCATGATTAATTTAAAAAATTGTCAGAAAGTCTTTGGTTCCTTTTTTCTGGAAGTATAAAAATTTGTTTCATTGGAACGCAACGTATACTTACAAACTTTGGAAATTTCCTGGAGCAACATGTGTGCTCAGTATTTCTACTTTTTGGCTCCTATTGTGGCATAACGAATTGAAAAATATTTTCAAAAAGATTTGCTCTACGGATGCTCTGGTTGTGATGGTACGAAAATTTGCACGAAGATAATGCATCTGGTACAACTCAACTCGATCCATTTTCTTGGGCACAGTACTGATCTAAGTTTGCCCGCATTGTTGAATTTATTGTTTTAAAATATCCATAACATACTTTCTGAACTTTTCGAAATTCAAAGATAATATTAAAATACCTGTAAGTTCTAGTTTTGATGCTTTCACGGCCATTATTGTTATAAATATCAAAATTTGCATCAAAATTTGTATCATGGGAATGTAGCCGATACCTACAAACTTTTAACATTTTGTGAAGCGCCAAGTATTTCCACGTTTTATCTTTGATTGTGGCATTATGAATTGAAAAATTTATTACAAAAAGTCTTCGGATGCTTATTTTTGGATGGGATTAAAATTTCTGTTCTCGGAACGCTATAGATACATCCAAATTTTCTGAACTTTGTTGGGCTTAAAGTGCACTATGTTTTTTCACTTTTCCACTTTAGTTATGGCATAATAAATTTAAAAAGTTGTTTCAGAAAGTCGTCGGGTGCTCTTCTGCTGATAGTATCAAAATTTGTATCATTGGAATGTAGCCGATATCTACAAACTTTGAACATTTTGTGAAGAGGAGACATGTGTGTTAAGTATTTCCACTATTCAGCTCTGATTATGGCATAATAAATTGAAAAAAATTTATTCCAAAGGCTTTCCTCTACAGTCGCTCTGGGTTTGATGGTATCAAAATTTGCTCAAAGCTAATGTGACTAATACAACTAAATTCATTTCATTCTCTTGGGTACGATCCTGATCTGAATTTGTCCGCCTTGTTCAATATATTGTTTTGGAGTTCCCATAACATACTATTTGAACTTTTCTATATTCAATGAGAATATTGAAATAGTTGTAACTTTTTATTTTCATGGTAGTAACTTCTTCAATGGTATTGACAAATAATCATGATTCCACCTTGTTAATAAAAATAAGAATGAAAAAATGCGTGAACTTTTTTCACAATAGATTCGATATGTTTTCTCTAAACATACGTGAAACTGGTTTTTTATTTTATCATTAATCAAAAATGAAAAATTTCCAAAAAAATCGCCCCATTTTTATCAACAAGCTGAAATAAGCGTAATATTTTTTACCACAAATCTACAAATATAACAAGGAGATACTGCTGTTTAATATGTTTATTTGATAAACACAAATTCAAATAGCTACAAATTGTATGGAAAAGTTCTGACTCTTCTAATCTTGCTCTCAAAAGCTTTGTAAATTTTTGTATCAGACTCCCAGTTCCCGACTTATTTTAGCCTGATTCCAGAAAGGTAAATCGAAATGTCAAAAAAATTTGACTGGCTCGAGAATAAAAAAAATGCCAAATTGAAAATTCCAAAATACGTGCCCCTTTATTTCATGGGGAAAAAACCTGACTCGAAGTAGAAGGGGTCAGGGTTTGGAAATGAAAAGGCGATAATTTCCCAATATAAC
The DNA here is from genome assembly GCA_963989365.1 of Rhimphoctona megacephalus. Lineage (NCBI taxonomy): Eukaryota > Metazoa > Arthropoda > Insecta > Hymenoptera > Ichneumonidae > Rhimphoctona > Rhimphoctona megacephalus. The sequence goes on along the minus strand of OZ022415.1, from coordinate 6,831,443 downwards.
CTTTTTCTAATCTATATAAAGCGAGATGTTTCAAAAGAAAGAGAAAAAACGCATCATATTACGCATAAAAACCCCCTCGCGGAAAAAACCTGGACAAGTACATTTGTTGACCGCCGTTCCCATATTTTTCCACTAATATACATACACTGCAAAAACCTGTTCTCGTAAAAATCCCTAAGAAAATCAAATCTTATCAAAAAGTAAGAAAAGTGACCACTCTCAAAAAATGTATCAAATAAATTCAAATCACACAAAACAAAATGAGTTAATCCTCACGAAAAGCTAAGGTTGGGTTTCGCAAAAAGTTATAAAATAAATTGAGCTATACTAAAATAGATGTGGCCAAGTACGGGAGGCTTTATCGTGTGATAAAATCTTCAAATAATGTTGAATGTTGATAGAGAAAAGAATCATGTTCGAAAATGCAGTTGTTTTACCAACCAGAATGAAAATAAAAACTCTGTATCAATAAGGGTCCGAAGCAAAAAAAGATTGCAAACGAAAAAAAATTAGATGAAAAAGAATTTCGGCCGAAGTACTTGGCGAGGTTGTCACCATGACCGATACATTATGTAAATTAAGTGAAAAAACATTTGTCAAGTACTTCGGCCGAATTCTTTTTCAATCAAATTTTTTTCTATGTTTTATAAAACAATTTGTAAGTCAAGGATGATGCATCATATTCTTCCGTCATTTCATCTTTGAAAGAATAATAATTCTGAGGCTCCTGACAGTAAAGTTAAATATAATTATCTATTTATAGCTTAGACCGAAATTGCTAATATCCTCGCTGCCTTTTCGCACCTGAATGCCTTATTCTAATACACAACTTGAAAGCTAATGATAAAGTATTTAATTTTCTGAATTTTCGCCTCGGGGAAAAATTGGTACTTGACGTCTCTTCTATAACACCTTCCTGCCAAGCTATAATCGAATAATAACCTATCAACGAATTACTAACATCTCGAAAATACTTCGAGTCTGTAGTTAACTCTTTTGAAAACATTATAACTTTTTTTCTTATCACAGGAACGAAACGCTCCTATATTTAAACAATCTCAATAACAAGGAATTTATGGTAGAAAATCTGTATCATTCTCTTATGTCGAATTAGTAGTGTGAGCAATGCTGATTCCTGACATTGAAATAAATCGATCATGTAATGATGCAGACACGTTGTAAGTTTTTTTTTGTTATATACAGGCTCTATTGGAGTTTATATAAAACGAAATATGAAAATACTATAGAAAAAAGAAGTGATATCAAATAGCAAAAATCCCCTCCCGGGGAAAAAAACCTGGACAAGTACATTGGTGGTCCTTCGTTTCCCTATGATATCACAAAAAGTCCAAAACCCCACTTAATTTTTTTTTTTAATGTTTACTAATTTTATTCATATCCCGGAGGGAAACCAACCATATAGATCACGAAATATCCGGCCAAAAAACCAGACTTCACAATAAATGTTACTTTGAATTTATTTCCACAGAACAACACAAGAATCAAAACATTAAAAAATCAGCATTATCAAGATGAGAAAAATGCCACTTATAATTGGTGTGTAAGAAGTATCAAAAGTCTAAAAAAAAATGAAAAGAGATGGACATCTAAGTTAGGTGCAGCAGTAAAATTTTTGATATCGGTACTAGGACAAGTATTTCTTTGGTGACTGAGAAGATATCAATATGGAAGTACCGGCAACGTAGGGCATGCAGTTGGTGCATTGCTTCTAGGATCTCCTAAGTCGAGTAGCTACTTTTGTTTTGGCTATGGCGCGACCAATGTTGCCAAATAGTATTTCCTTATATGATCTAATGAAACAACATTGCCTGCGCCGTGGCTAAAACAACGAAAAACATTCAGAAACCAGTCGAAAACTTGACACACAAACGCAGGAACAGGAAGTTTCGCATAAGATCCCGTACTTTTGTAATGTTAAAAAAAGGCTTTAATTTATGTTCGTACATGATAGCACAGTTTTCTTTGATTGGTAATAATTTGATGAACGTTCACCACCGTACGTTGAGCGTATACGCACAAAGTACTTGTCCGGCCCATAACGTTTTATTAAAATTGCTCATTCAAGTAAAAATCAAATAAAAAGTTATGGACCGGACAAGTACTTTGTGCGTATACGCTCAACGTACGGTGGTGAACGTTCATCAAATTATTACCAATCAAAGAAAACTGTGCTATCATGTACGAACATAAATTAAAGCCTTTTTTTAACATTACAAAAGTACGGGATCTTATGCGAAACTTCCTGTTCCTGCGTTTGTGTGTCAAGTTTTCGACTGGTTTCTGAATGTTTTTCGTTGTTTTAGCCACGGCGCAGGCAATGTTGTTTCATTAGATCATATAAGGAAATACTATTTGGCAACATTGGTCGCGCCATAGCCAAAACAAACGTAGCTACTCGACTTAGGAGATCCTAGAAGCAATGCACCAACTGCATGCCCTACGTTGCCGGTACTTCCATATTGATATCTTCTCAGTCACCAAAGAAATACTTGTCCTAGTACCGATATCAAAAATTTTACTGCTGCACGTAACTTAGATGTCCATCTCTTTTCATTTTTTTTTAGACTTTTGATACTTCTTACACACCAATTATAAGTGGCATTTTTCTCATCTTGATAATGCTGATTTTTTAATGTTTTGATTCTTGTGTTGTTCTGTGGAAATAAATTCAAAGTAACATTTATTGTGAAGTCTGGTTTTTTGGCCGGATATTTCGTGATCTACACTCCCGCTCAAAAGTTTGGATACACCAGTCGATTTTTCTTGCCGCACTAAAAGTTAGATAGCTCGGTCAAAAATGAAGATAATCCAATTTAACAAACGGCGTTTTGTAGGGGATAAATTTAGCTTCAATTTGCGTCTTCCAAATATTTTTTATGATTTTTTTTCGACCCAGTACGCACTTTTGTACATGACCGTTTTTCGGCTATTTTTTGACCATCGGGAATCGCGTGCATAGCTTATGGAAATTTTCTTTGCTATTTTGTTTTATGACAAATATAAAGAGGGTAGCAAGAGCTCCATTTTCGTTTTTGGAAAAGTTTCGTACGATTTGTTTTCACACAGTTATTTTATTTTTGGCTAAAAAAGACAAATTTTGGAAAATGTAACGTAGCTCAAGAACTATAGGGTTTAAGGGGAAATATCAAGAGTGTAAAAAGTTGCGCAAATTTGTTTTGAATCGCTTGGAATTTTTTCAGAATTTTCCTCCGAAATTTTTTTTTTTACCATTTCCGCTCGGAACTCTGATGAGTAGGATGGCTCAACTCAAAAAGTATTGTGTTCAAAACAAAATACCAAGAGGAGAAACTTGCTCAATTTTCGTTTTTGAATGCGCCTAAATTTTTTCAGAATTTTTTTTGAAATTTTTTTCAAAATTTTTTTTTCGAAACTCGGAGAATTAACCAAACAATTGGACTGGCGTATCTCAATAGCTATTGAGTTGAAGACAAAACATCAAGAGGGAAAAATGTAACAGTATCTCTTTTTGGATACGTGGAAATTTTTTCAGAATTGTTTCAAAATTTTTTTCAAAATTTTTTCAAAATATTTCAAATTTTTTTTAAAACCTTTTGCAAATGTTTTTTTTCCTCTCAATGCTAATCAATAATTTTAGTCAATCAAATCACTTACTTTTTCTAGACGAGATTTTCATCAAAAAAGCCACCTAACTAATCGAGCGAATGCCGCGACTGGTCAACGCGGTGCTCAAAGCCAAAGGTGGCTTTTTTGATGAAAATCTCGTCTAGAAAAAGTAAGTGATTTGATTGACTAAAATTATTGATTAGCATTGAGAGGAAAAAAAACATTTGCAAAGGGTTTTAAAAAAAATTTGAAATATTTTGAAAAAATTTTGAAAAAAATTTTGAACCAATTCTGAAAAAATTTCCACGTATCCAAAACGAGATACTGTTACATTTTTCCCTCTTGATGTTTTGTCTTCAACTCAATAGCTATTGAGATACGCCAGTCCAATTGTTTGGTTAATTCTCCGAGTTTCGAAAAAAAAATTTTGAAAAAAATTTCAAAAAAAATTCTGAAAAAATTTAGGCGCATTCAAAAACGAAAATTGAGCAAGTTTCTCCTCTTGGTATTTTGTTTTGAACACAATACTTTTTGAGTTGAGCCATCCTACTCATCAGAGTTCCGAGCGGAAATGGTAAAAAAAAAAATTTCGGAGGAAAATTCTGAAAAAATTCCAAGCGATTCAGAACAAATTTACGCAACTTTTTACACTCTTGATATTTCTCCTTAAACCCTATAGTTCTTGAGCTACGTTACATTTTCCAAAATTTGTCTTTTTTAGCCAAAAATAAAATAACTGTGTGAAAAAAAATCGTACGAAACTTTTCCAAAAACGAAAATGGAGCTCTTGCTACCCTCTTTATATTTGTCATAAAAAAAAATAGCAAAGAAAATTTCCATAAGCTATGCACGCGATTCCCGATGGTCCAAAAATAGCCGAAAAACGGTCATGTACAAAAGTACGTACTGGGTCGAAAAAAAATCATAAAAAATATTTGGAAGACGCAAATTGAAGTTGAATTTATCCCCTACAAAACGCCGTTTGTTAAATTGGATTATCTTCATTTTTGACCGAGCTATCTAACTTTTAGTGCGGCAAGAAAAATCGACTGGTGTATCCAAACTTTTGAGCGGGAGTGTATATGGTTGGTTTCCCTCCGGGATATGAATAAAATTAGTAAACATTAAAAAAAAAAAAATTAAGTGGGGTTTTGGACTTTTTGTGATATCATAGGGAAACGAAGGACCACCAATGTACTTGTCCAGGTTTTTTTCCCCGGGAGGGGATTTTTGCTATTTTTATACTCTTTCAAATTATTTAGAATATGATGCCCCAGCATGTCAAACAATTAATGACGAAGAAAGTAGGCCGTGGTCGAGTTGGCGGTCAAGGTGGTGGGCCGTATACCGAGGAATTACGGAGTTTTGTCCTAACTTTGCAGTTTTATTCGCCCAAGGCCTATAATTATGTGCGAAAAACATGGGACAAACTTCTGCCTTCTCCGTCTACCATAAGATCATGGTATAGAACAGTAAATGGGTCACCAGGCTTTACGAAAGAGGCATTCGATGCAATTAAGATGCGAGCGTCACTAAAACAAATTGTCGTTAATCTTACCATTGACGAAATGTCTATAAAAGAAGAAGTTATCTATCGCAATGGACAGTTTCATGGCGGCGTTGATTGCGGGAACTTAGATAATGAACCTGGCAAAAAGTCCTCGGAAAATGACAACGTTGAAAAAGCCAAAAGTGCACTTACTTTCATGGCAGTGTCTTTAAACGAAAGCTGGAAAGTCCCTATAGGCTACTTTTTAACTCCCGACTGCCCGCAGGGCAAAAAGACGGGAGTCATGCGTTTCACTGCGATCAGCTGATTGGGGCTATTTCTTTGTCACCACTTTTCTCCGAAACGGTGACAACTGTCTTGACCAATTTTCGCATGTACTTTCCATGTGTGACAGACAGTGTTCTTAGACATAGTTTATTCAATTCTATTGTAAACTCGCTGAAATAATTAAGCATTATTAATATTCACATTCAAACGCATTTTGCCATATCGAAAAGGGGACCCTTATTCGACTATCGCCAAATTCACACCCTTATGCGTTGCTAATTTCAATCCGAACCGGCGCGCCTCTGTCTATACAGTTCGTCTATATACATGTATATATTGTTTTTTTTGTGTTATAATTGCATGTATTTTCTGTGTGTGGCAGACAGTATTCTTCGACATAGTTTGTTAAAATCTATTGCAAACTCGCTGAAATTATTAATATTCACATTCAAACTCCACCAAAAGTAGATACTAGTCAATTTTAAAAAGTGTGAAATAAAAATTGTTTTAAAAAACAAAAAACTCCCGACTGCTATGATATATATAACTTCATAAAAATATATTTTTATAAAATATTTATAAAAAAGAATGAAATAAATTTCCAAAAAAGCCAAAAGTAGATACTAGTGAATTTTAAAAAGTGTGAAATAAAAATTGTTTTAAAAAATAAAAAACTCCCGACTGTTATAATATATATAACTTCATAAAAATATATTTTTATAAAATATTTATAAAAAACAATGAAAGAAATTTCCAAAAAAAGATTTATTTTGAAACCCCCCCGCCAAAAGTAGATAGTAGTGAACTTCAAAAAGTGTGAAATAAAAATTGATCAGAAATAATACATATAGATAAAAAATCATTCAATTGGTTAGTGTAACTCCATCGAAATTCAATTTTTATGGTTAATGTTAATTGACAGTAGGATAAGTTATTTACATGCGAAAAATAAAAATCAAAAAGTAATTATCAAAGTTCAATAATTGTACGAAAAATGTAAATGATTAAAAAAATGTACAATTTACATAAAATTAACAAATGTTATAATTATAATCGAATTTAATTGTGGTCGGGAGAAGTCTCTAAGTCATTAAATGAGAAATGGAGATGTCTCCCGACCACAATTAAATTCGATTATAATTATAACATTTGTTAATTTTATGTAAATTGTACATTTTTTTAATCATCTACATTTTTCGTACAATTATTTAACTTTGATAATTACTTTTTGATTTTTATTTTTCGCATGTAAATAACTTATCCTACTGTCAATTAACATTAACCATAAAAATTGAATTTCGATGGAGTTACACTAACCAATTGAATGATTTTTTATCTATATGTATTATTTCTGATCAATTTTTATTTCACACTTTTTCAAGTTCACTACTATCTACTTTTGGCAGGGGGGTTTCAAAATAAATCGTTTTTTGGAAATTTCTTTCATTCTTTTTTATAAATATTTTATAAAAATATATTTTTTTGAAGTTATATATATTATAGCAGTCGGGAGTTTTTTGTTTTTTAAAACAATTTTTATTTCACACTTTTTAAAATTCACTAGTATCTACTTTTGGCTTTTTTGGAAATTTATTTCATTCTTTTTTATAAATATTTTATAAAAATATATTTTTATGAAGTTATATATATCATAGCAGTCGGGAGTTTTTTGTTTTTTAAAACAATTTTTTAATACGAGGGTTAAGTAGTCGCGAACGCGCTGATTTATTAAAACTGGCATTGGAAACTTTGCATGACCATCAATGCGATATCTATTCAATAACGTTTGATGGCGCATCTACAAATATATCTATGTGCGAAAAGCTAGGTTGTAATTTCACCTATGGACCCAATTTTAAGCCATTTTTTTACAAATCCAGTGATATCTGAGCCATGTTACGTATTTTTGGATTTTTGTCACATGATCAAATTAATTCGGAACACGTTGGCTGATTGGGAAGCTTTAAAAACGTCTGACGGTAGAGAAATTCGTTGGTCTCATATTGTACAATTGTACAAGTTTTCAAGCGATGAGGGCCTCAAACCTGCCAATAAGCTAACCAAAAAACACATATATTTTAAAAATAACAAAATGAATGTAAGATTAGCTATCCAAACTTTAAGTGAAAGCTTCAGCAAATCATTTATATTTTTAAATCAATTTCCGGATCAGAGAGTACAAAAACAATTTTCCAACGTTACGCACACTGCAGAGTTTTGCTTGAATTTCAATAACATGCGTGATATGCTCAATTGTAAAAATGTTTTTTCAAAACATGAATTCAACAAACCTCTAAATGACGAAAGTTACTCGACATTGAAATCCCACGCAGAATTCTTTGAAAAGTACATAAATTCTTTATATACGTATGAAGGAAAATGTATCTTAGATACTGGTCGCTGCACGGGCTTCTTAGGCATGATTGTATGTTTGAGAAACATGTTTCCGTTATTCAATAAATTAAAATCATTGGGCTTCACGTATTTGTTGACATACAAATTATCGCAGGACTACTTGGAAACCTTTTTTCTGCTATTCGAAGCCGCGGAGGTTTTAATAACAATCCCAACGCCCTACAATTAAAAAGTGCCTATAAACGACTTTTGATTAGACACGAATTGAAAGAATTCGAAAACGGCAATTGTCTTTTTGATGGCATTGACATATTGCATGTTTCGTCGAGACCTAAAAATTATAAATGCCCCATTGGTAATGTACAATTTTCGTAGAATGCCATACAATTTGATCACGATTACATACAATCATGTTTTTCATTATCTCCTTATGTAGAAAGCATTGTATCTTACATATCGGGATACATTTCTTACAAATTACAATCATTGGTTGATTGTGTGACGTGCAAACAGCAGTTGATAGGTGTTAAGGGGACCGTATGGTCTAGAGCACGAAAATTTCACCTATTTTCACGATTTTTTTTTGCCTTAAAAAATTTAAAAATCGATGTTTTAACTTTTCGGGTTTATTACTACCTTTATTAAGTATACAAAAAAAATTTTTTTTAATTTTAAAAACAGTGTTTATTATCATATAATTGGCATTGAAGACGACCCTCTCGAAAAATCCGACCCGGACGGTGAAGATCGATCCGAGACTTCTACTCATCTGAAACACAAAATTCAAGAAGATTCTTAATCAGAAAGAGTGCAGTTATGGTCGGGACTAGAACAAATCGAAAAAATTAAAAATTGACAAAATGGCGCGCTTTTGAAAAAAAATTCGTAAAATCGGGTTTTTTTTCACTAGTTTTTTAGTATAAACAATAAGAAATTATTTAAATAAAATTATGATTGTAGTTCCGACGATAGCCATACATGTTGTGAACAACATATCCAAATTTCAAGTGATTCGGTTGAATAGTTTTTTTGTTTTCACCTGCGCAGTGCCGAAAAAAGTCGTTTCGAGATAAATGAGTTTAAAGTTTGAGGTACAGATATTTTCAAAAATTGAGCAAATTTTGAATACTTATAGTTAATCCGCGATTCCGGCACCATATAGGATTCCTTCGGAACGTTCATAATTCAAGATTTCCTCACTCCTTTCATTTCTTCGAGCTGTCCGAGCCTCTTTGGAGTTGTCCGTGCTCCTACGGTTGGCGCTCGATACTCGCAGCTCGTCTCGGTTTTGCGCTAGTTGCTCCGCTTGTGGCCCGATTGTTATGCCCATGGTCTCCATTATTTTCAATAGGGATGCAAATCCTTCATTGAATATGCAAGCGGAAATGTGAGTGGCAATATCAATGATTTTTTTTCCGGCAAACAGATGTTTCGGCGCAAGGTGCCACACGCAAGCATTGAAACTTTCGTTATTGTTCTGCGTATTACTGCCAATACACCTTTCCAATAAAGTCTCTGCTGTCAATTCTTCATAAATTGGTTTTAATATCTCTTGTGCTTCATCGCACAGAGCAGGTGGGTGCTCGTAGGTGTCTAAAGTACCTGCAGCCTCACTTTGACGCCACTTGCACCACGATTCGGAACCTGGAGGACAGTACGAGTGTTGCGGATTTTCATCTGTTGAAATTTTGTGATAATATGCTGCCCATATTTCACTTCTCATCCCTTCAGTCGAATCTGAATTACGTCTAATTGCTAGACCGTAATAAGTTGACAGCTCTTGCAATAATTTATTCGTCAATTGTTGACGCTTCGGTGTTTTATTTATCGATTTCCGCTGTGTCTTTTTTCCCTCTTCTTTTTCTGTCAATTTCTTTGTTGCTTTCTTTATTTGTGCATGTTTTTTTTTCGCATCAACAGCACGTTTGTACAAACGTTTTTTAACATGCAAAACACATTCTTTTTTGCAAACTAAAAAATCATCCCCGTAAGGCTTTGTGTCCAATAAGGCTTTGAACGTTTTCGTGTCGCGGACCGCTCTCTACCTGCGTTATGGGCTGTAGAAGCTGTAATATTGAGAATTTCCGCATGAAAATTTCACAGTATATTCTTGAGATACTATACTTTCGACATATCGAAAAAAAAAAAATCGATTTTTTCAAATTTCTAGACCATACGGTCCCCTTAATATGCCACTTCTCGCAAAAATAAAAAATAGAGGTCCTTTTGTCATGCCATCCAAGGATGTAGAAGCGATTTGAAAAATTTCCGAAAGAATTATTCGCCAATATTCCCATGCGTTGTTGAAAACAAACGTCAAGGCAACATTAATAAATAAAATGATGGGCAATCTAGGAACTCAATTCGACAATAATATCATGAATGAACATGTATTGACCCAAGACATATTCGACAATCATCGATACCAATTGACAAAATACATCATAGAGTGCTATTTAAAAGTTCGCATGTATGCCGAAGCGAAGAAAATGTCGGAAAAGGAGTGTTACATGCGATCTAAGTATACAAAACTCATATTATTTTCCAATCAGTAAACTTCACACTTGTAAACATATTTATATTTAATAGATGCATGTAAACTACAAATATTATGATGACTTATTATTATTCTCAGTTTTTTATTTATTATCCAAAACCATTACAAATTTCCTTCCAAACCTACAATAGTTATTTCAGTCATCGAGCGATTTATACAAAGCGCCAGGTGGCTAATAACTAAACTACATCCTGAATAGTACAAACTAGCTTTACAAAACTAGCTTTAATATTCCAATGGATAGCTCTATTGATGGCGTGCTCGGGGATAAGGATGAATTTTTATAATAAACGTATTCATTCAGCATCTACTTACAAATTTATTATCTACAATTATTTATGTTTTATACTCAATCAATTATTATATGAATTTAATTTTCTTTGTATTTTTTCATCACTTAGTAATGACATAGTAACAAACGTATCACGATGATTTTTATGAATGAAGAAGTCCATAGCATTTATAGATGACAAAGCTAGTAAGCTAGTCTTCCAATATTTAAGTTTATGGTAACCCGTATTTTTAAATATAACGAGAAAAGAAGTTTCTATCAGCACATATCATACACGTGTCGCCAAAATAAAGCATACAAAAGATCAGTGAGATCCTCGTTGAGTCTATATTGAACATACACGAGAGTGCTTATGAAAATGAAATATAATATGAATGAATATAAAAAAATTTGAAAGTGTACAATACATGTGAATAATAGATTTATGCAATTGTTGAAGTTTCTTGAATGTGTGTTTAAAAAGCCGAACCTCTCTTTTCCCCGCTAGAGGCATTAACATTTCTCGCGCAAGTAACATATATCTATTGCATCTACGCCAATGGGTCGCGCGTGTGCAAAATGACCAAAAATAACTCGCTCTGTCTCACTTCATCGCCGTCCTCACCACTCATAGGGAAGCATGGGCCACTCGCAATATAGGAGTATTACATATATGGTCTGTATACAACACCATCAGAGGTCTCTACGGTCGCCACAAGACCCATTTCCATCGAAGCCGGTCTCCAGTGACGGCGGCGGGAGAGCAACAACGGCGGCAGTGGAAAGTTTATAAATGAAGTTTTGACATAACCAAGTGCGGGACGTCCGAACAATATGTCTATATATTGTACAACCATCTATCAGTTTTTGATGGTACAAACAAACGGAGTTTCAACATTACGAAGTGCGGGATAAATAAAAAAAAAATGTGCTGGTATTATAATCTTAATATCAAGAGTGAAATATCAAGAGTGACAGTTTTATAATTTGCTGGACCGAGTCTTATCGAGTGTATATACTTTTACCGCGCAAGAGGGCGGGACGTACGATCCAAAAATGACTTCTTTAATATAAATTCAATAACAGCAATTTAGAGTTTCATTCAAATTCACGTATTTTTTATTTTTTTCCCCCTTTTGATCGCGACTAATTAGAATCTCGTAGCTTAAACAGTATTGAAAATATTAATTTTTTTTCACGAACAGTTGTGAGGTTATAAATATCGTGGTTAGGTTCGATCGACTCTTGGTTACAGTAATAATAAGAAAGTGATGGTGTGAAAATAGTGAAGTGCTTTTAATCAACTTTCGCACAATGCTGAAATGAATATGTATTTTTTTATGATGCTGAAGTTTGCAACGTTTTTTCGCAACGAAATTGAAAAAAAAAAAATTGTTGATTGGAAACTTTTTTATTGCACTAATCATCTCAGGAGGTGGAAAAACTCTCCCAAAACAAGTTTCACCAAATTCGCATCCCCGGATCACCCCTATTATAAGGGTTGAAATATCAAAAAAATTCTATTAACCGTTGTATGGGGATTCGAAACTTTTTTATTTCGTGAATGGGCTAGAGAGAGCCAGAAACTAAGGGAGAAAAATTCGCGACACCCTCACATCTCCGGATCATCCCTATTATAGGGGTTGAAAACTCAAAAAATTCTATCATCCGCTGTACGGGGATTCGAAACTTTTTTATTACATGAATAGGCTAGAGGGGTCCAGAAACTAGGGAAAAACAATTTGCAACACTCTCGTATCTCCGGATCACCCCTATTATAGGGGTTAAAATATCAAAAAAACTCTATCATCCGCTGTATGGGGATTCGAAACTTTTTTATTTCACGAATAGGCTAGGAAGGTCCAGAAACTAGGGAAAAACAATTTGCAACACTCTCGCATCTCCGGATCACCCCTATTATAGGGGTTGAAATATCAAAAAAACTCTATCATCCGCTGTATGGGCATTCGAAACTTTTTTATTTCACGAATAGGCTAGGGAGGTCCAGAAACTAAGTAACAACAAATTGCAACGACCTCGCATCCCCGGATCACCCCTATTATAGGGGTTGAAATCTCAAAAAAACTCTGTCATCCGCTGTATGGGGATTCGAAACTTTTTTATTTCACGAATAGGCTAGGGAGGTTCAGAAACTAAGTAACAACAAATTGCAACACTTTCACATCTTCGGATCACCCCCATTATAGGGGTTGAAATCTCAAAAAACTCTGTCATCCGCTGTACCGGGATTCGAAACTTTTTTATTTCACGAATAGGCTAGAGGGGTCTATAAACTAGGGAAAAACAATTTGCAACACTTTCACATCTCCGGAACACCCCCATTATAGGGGTTGAAATCTCAAAAAAACTCTATCTTCGGCTGTATGGGGATTCGAAACTTTTTTATTACATGAGTAGACTAGGGAGGTCCAGAAACTAAGGAAAAACAATTTGCAACACTTTCACATCTCCGGATCACCCCCATTATAGGGGTTGAAATCTCAAAAAAACTCTATCATCCGCTGTATGGGGATTTGAAACTTTTTTATTACATGAATAGGCTAGAGGGGTCCAGAAACTAGGGAAAAACAATTTGCAACACTCTCACATTTCCGGATCACCCCTATTATAGGGGTTGAAATATCAAAAAAATTCTATTAACCGCTGAATGGGGATTCGAAACTTTTTTATTACATGAGTAGGCTCGAGGGATCTAGAAACTAGGGAAAAACAATTTGCAACACTTTCACATCTCCGGATCACCCCTATTATAGGGGTTGAAATCTCAAAAAACTCTGTCATCCGCTGTATGGGGATTCGAAACTTTTTTATTTCACGAATAGGCTAGGGTGGTCCAGAAACTATGTAGAAACAATTTGCAGCACCCTCGCATCTCCGGATCACCCCTATATAGGGGTTGAAATCTCAAAAAATTCTATCATCCGCTGTATGGGGATTCGAAACTTTTTTATTACAGGAATAGGCTGGTGGGGTCCAGAAACTAGGGAAAAACAATTTGCAACACTTTCACATCTCCGGATCACCCCTATTACAGGAGTTGAAATCTCAAAAAACTCTGTCATCCGCTGTATGGGGATTCGAAACTTTTTTATTTCACGAATAGGCTAGGGAGGTCCAAAAACTATGTAAAAACAATTTGCAGCACCCTCGTATCTCCGGATCAGCCCTATTATAAGGGTTGAAATCTCAAAAAATTTTATCATCCGCTGTATGGGGATTCGAAACTTTTTTATTACAGGAATAGGCTGGTGGGGTCCTGAAACTAGGGAAAAACAATTTGCAACACTTTCACATCTCCGGATCACCCCTATTATAGGGGTTGAAATCTCAAAAAAACTCTGTCATCCGCTGTATGGGGATTCGAAACTTTTTTATTTCACGAATAGGCTAGGGAGGTCCAGAAACTAAGGAAAAACAATTTGCAACACTTTCACATCTCCGGAACACCCCCATTATAGGGGTTGAAATCTCAAAAAAACTCTATCATCCGCTGTATGGGGATTCGAAACTTTTTTATTACATGAATAGGCTAGAGGGGTCCAGAAACTAGGGAAAAAGAATTTGCAACACTCTCGCATCTCCGCATCACCCCTATTATAGGGGTTGAAATTTCAAAAAAATTCTATTAACCGCTGTATGGGGATTCGAAACTTTTTTATTACACGAGTAGGCTAGAGGGGTCCAGAAACTAGGGAAAACAATTTGCAACACTCTCGCATCTCCGGATCACCCCTGTTATAGGGGTTGAAATCTCAAAAAAACTCTGTCATCCGCTGTATGGGTATTCGAAACTTTTTTATTACATGAATAGGCTACAGGGGTCCAGAAACTAGGGAAAAACAATTTGCAACACTCTCGCATCTCCGGATCACCCCTATTATAGGGGTTGAAATCTCAAAAAAACTCTGTCATCCGCTGTATGGGGATTCAAAACTTTTTTATTACATGAATAGGCTACAGGTGTCCAGAAACTAGGGAAAAACAATTTGCAACACTCTCGCATCTCCGGATCACCCCTATTATAGGGGTTGAAATTTCAAAAAAATTCTATTAACCGCTGAATGGGGATTCGAAACTTTTTTATTACATGAGTAGGCTCGAGGGATCTAGAAACTAGGGAAAAACAATTTGCAACACTTTCACATCTCCGTATCACCCCTATTATAGGGGTTGAAATCTCAAAAAACTCTGTCATCCGCTGTATGGGGATTCGAAACTTTTTTATTTTACGAATAGGCTAGGGTGGTCCAGAAACTATGTAAAAACAATTTGCAGCACCCTCGCATCTCCGGATCACCCCTATATAGGGGTTGAAATCTCAAAAAATTCTATCATCCGCTGTATGGGGATTCGAAACTTTTTTATTACAGGAATAGGCTGGTGGGGTCCAGAAACTAGGGAAAAACAATTTGCAACACTTTCACATCTCCGGATCACCCCTATTATAGGGGTTGAAATCTCAAAAAAACTCTGTCATCCGCTGTATGGGGATTCGAAACTTTTTTATTTCACGAATAGGCTAGGGAGGTCCAGAAACTAAGGAAAAACAATTTGCAACACTTTAACATCTCCGGAACACCCCCATTATAGGGGTTGAAATCTCAAAAAAACTCTATCATCCGCTGTATGGGGATTCGAAACTTTTTTATTACATGAATAGGCTAGAGGGGTCCAGAAACTAGGGAAAAAGAATTTGCAACACTCTCGCATCTCCGGATCACCCCTATTATAGGGGTTGAAATTTCAAAAAAATTCTATTAACCGCTGTATGGGGATTCGAAACTTTTTTATTACACGAGTAGGCTCGAGGGGTGTAGACACTAGGAAAAAACAATTTGCAACACTTTCACATCTCCGGATCACCCCTATTATAGGGGTTGAAATCTCAAAAAAACTCTGTCATCCTCTGTATGGGGATTCGAAACTTTTTTATTACATGAATAGGCTAGAGGGGTTCAGAAACTAGGGAAAAATAATTTGCAACACTTTCACATCTCCGGATCACCCCTATTATAGGGGTTGAAATATCAAAAAAACTCTGTCATCCTCTGTATGGGGATTCGAAACTTTTTTATTACATGAATAGGCTACAGGTGTCCAGAAACTCGGGAAAAACAATTTGCAACACTCTCGCATCTCCGGATCACCCCTATTATAGGGGTTGAAATTTCAAAAAAATTCTATTAACCGCTGAATGGGGATTCGAAACTTTTTTATTACATGAGTAGGCTCGAGGGATCTAGAAACTAGGGAAAAACAATTTGCAACACTTTCACATCTCCGGATCACCCCTATTATAGGGGTTGAAATCTCAAAAACTCTGTCATCCGCTGTATGGGGATTCGAAACTTTTTTATTTCACGAATAGGCTAGGGTGGTCCAGGAACTATGTAAAAACAATTTGCAGCACCCTCGCATCTCCGGATCACCCCTATATAGGGGTTGAAATCTCAAAAAATTCTATCATCCGCTGTATGGGGATTCGAAACTTTTTTATTACAGGAATAGGCTGGTGGGGTCCTGAAACTAGGGAAAAACAATTTGCAACACTTTCACATCTCCGGATCACCCCTATTATAGGGGTTGAAATCTCAAAAAAACTCTGTCATCCGCTGTATGGGGATTCGAAACTTTTTTATTTCACGAATAGGCTAGGGAGGTCCAGAAACTAAGGACAAACTATTTGCAACACTTTCACATCTCCGGAACACCCCCATTATAGGGGTTGAAATCTCAAAAAAACTCTATCATCCGCTGTATGGGGATTCGAAACTTTTTTATTACATGAATAGGCTAGAGGGGTCCAGAAACTAGGGAAAAACAATTTGCAACACTCTCGCATCTCCGGATCACCCCTATTATAGGGGTTGAAATATCAAAAAAACTCTATCATCCGCTGTATGGGCATTCGAAACTTTTTTATTTCACGAATGGGCTAGGGTGGTCCAGAAACTAAGGAAAAACGATTTGCAACACTTTCACATCTCCGGATCACCCCCATTATAGGGGTTGAAATCTCAAAAAACCTCTGTCATCCGCTGTATGGGGATTCGAAACTTTTTTATTTCACGAATAGGCTAGGGAGGTCCAGAAACTAAGGAAAAACAATTTGCAACACTTTCACATCTCCGGATCACCCCCATTATAGGGGTTGAAATCTCAAAAAAACTCTGTCATCCGCTGTATGGGGATTCGAAACTTTTTTATTTCACGAATAGGCTAGGAAGGTCCAGAAACTATGTAAAAACAATTTGCAGCACCCTCGCATCTCCGGATCACCCCAATTATAGCGGTTGAAATTTCAAAAAAATTCTATCAACTGTTGTGTGGGGATTCGAAACTTTTTTATTTCACGAATAGGCTAGGGAGGTCCAGAAACTAGAGAAAAACAATTTGCAATACCCTCGTATCTCCGGATTACCCCTATTATAAAGGTTGAAATCTAAAAAAAATTCTATTAACCGTCGTATGGGGATTCGAAACATTTTTATTTCACAAATAGGCTAGAGAGATCTAGAAACTAGGGAAAAACAATTTGCAACACCTTCATATCTTCGGACCACTCCTTTTTAGGGAGGTGGATTTTTGAAAAAATTCTATCATTTAAAAATTGATTTTAGAAGGATGGAAATAAATCAAAGGTCTATATCTTTTTCACTCATCGAGTTTCGGACAAATAGCAATGACTTTCTTTTTTTAAGCATTCCTACGCTTACGAAAGAATTTTCTAAAATTTTATTGCAAGACTTGTTCAATCATAGCCTTATTTTTCCATCTATTTTGTGACAAATAAATGTTTTTTCAGTATATTTGTACTTTTTTAATGAATTATATTAGTCAATGGTACAACAATTTTTGTAATTCTTCTTTGCTTGTGATTGAATGGTTTGTTTCAATTTTGTCTACTTTTTTGTCTTTGAATAGGAATTATTTTCCATAAAATTTTAATGTCTATTGGATCTCAATAAAATTATTGAATTTGGTGAAAATAGTGTTAAAATTAGTAAGAAACAAATTATCGAGTCAATAAAGGAATTCGTAAAAAAGGAATCTTTCTATGACATCTGTGGAAAAAATTCCGTCATTTAACCTTTTGAGCCGCATTGATGCCATCTGGCGTCACATTTTTTCCGTGCCCGAAGCGGCAATGACGCCATCAATGGCGTCATCGATTATATCGAGATTGACTCGATCGATTTTTACGAAAATTCATATCCTGGGGTTTTCAAGGTCGCTGATTATGAATCTACACTCAAAATGGAAAAATTCGAAATGGGGTATCCAATAGGGCGGACCAAAATGCAAAAATTGATTAAAATAGTATGAAATTTTGTACTCGGGGGTTTTCGTGGTCGCCGATTACGAATCAGCTCCCAAAATGCCGCATCCAATACGGCGGACCAAAATGCAAAAATTGATTTGAATCGGATGAAATTTGGTACTTTGAGGGTTCTCGAGGTCGCTGATTACGAATTTGCTCTCAAAATGCAGGAATACAGAATGGCGGATCCAATATAGCGGACCAAAATGCAAAAAATTGTTATAAAGCGGATGAAATTTGGTACTCGGGGTTTTCGGGGTCGCCGATTATGAATTTTCTCTCAAAATGCAGAAATTCAAAATGGTGGATTCAATATAGCGCACTCGAATTCAAAACGTTAAGTGATTGGAATGAAATCTCCTTCGTTCACATTTGTTTCATGTTGACATGGAGTTTTTAGTGTCTAGTATTTAGTATACATTTTAGTAAAAATTGCCCCAATACGTGAAATCACAACAAGTTTTTCTGAACCAGTACAATATACCTTTGATTCATGTAGGTATCATTTGGCTTGTCGTAATTTTTTCAAAACCAAGAAAAATTTCCAATACACAAGTAGACTACTCATATTAACGTGAATCAAAACTTCATTCCTCTTTGACCGCCTGCATAAATATCTGAAGTTAGTTATGTGTATCCCACCAACGGTAATAAGAATTAGTCAAGATGACTAACAACAAAAGTTGGATAATGTTTCCAGAGGACTACGTGTTGTTCCTTTAGCAGTCGTCAATCAAAAAGTCGTATGTTTTGTAGTTACTTATCGCCTCATCTGTCAACCGATTCTTATCAATTTTAGACCAAACTCCACTATGTTTTATCCGAAACTTTTAATTTATGAATTATGCATATCAATTTTTGCATTTTGGTCCGCCATATTGGAATCGCCATTTTGAATTTCTGCATTTTGCGAGCAGATTCGTAATCAGCGACCTCGAAAACCCGCAAGTAAAAATTTCATCCGATTCAATTCAATTTTCGTATTTTAGTCCGCCATATTGGATTCGCCATTTTGAATTCCTGTATTTTACGAGCAGATTCGTAATCAGCGACCTTGACAACCCGCAAGTAAAAAATTTCACCCGAATCAATTCAATTTTCGTATTTTAGTCCGCCATATTATATCCGCCATTTTGAATTCTTGCATTTTGCGAGCAGATTCGTAATCAGCGACCTCGAAAATCTGGTAAGTAAAAAATTTCATCCGATTAAAATCAATTTTTGCACTTTGGTCCGCCATTTTGAATTCCTGCATTTTGTGAGCAGATTCGTAATCAGCAATCTCGAAAACCCGCAAGTAAAAAATTTCATCCGATTAAAATCAATTTTTGCATTTTGGTCCGCCATTTTGAATTTCAACATTTTGAGGGTAGATTCGGAATCAGCGACCTCGAAAATCCCCAATTCTAAGTTTCATCGCATTCAAATTAATTTTTCCATTTTGGTCCGCCATATTGGATCCGTCATTTTGAATTCCTGCATTTTGCGAGCAGATTCGTAATCAGCGACCTCGAAAACCCGCAAGTAAAAAATTTCAACCGAATCAATTTAATTTTCGTATTTTAGTCCGCCATATTGGATCCGCCATTTCAAATTTCTGTATTTTGCGAGCAGATTCGTAATCAGCGACCTCGAAAATCCCCAATTCTAAGTTTCATCGCATTCAAATCAATTTTTGCATTTTGGTCCGCCATATTGGATCCGCCATTTTGAATTCCTGCAGTTTGCGAGCAGATTCGTAATCAGTGACCTCGAAAACCCGTAAGTCAAAAATTTCGTCCGAATCAATTCAATTTTCGTATTTTAGTCCGCCATATTGGATCCGCCATTTCAAATTTCTGCATTTTGAGTGCAGATTTGTAATCAGCGACCTCGAAAACCCCCGAGAACAAAGTTTCATCCCATTAAAATCAATTTTTGCATTTTGGTCCGTCATTTTGGATCCGCCATTTTGAATTTCAGCATTTTGAGGATAGATTCGGAATCAGCGACCTCGAAAACCCCGGAGTACTAAATTTCGTGAAAATCCAAATACTTTTTGTTTTTCCGCGTTTGGGACACTAAGCGTGAAATTTTTCTTGCCGTTGAAGGTGTTATGGATGTATGAGCGCTAGGCTTGATTTCAGATAAAGTTCTGATTTTTTTATATGTTGTAGTCCAAGCTTGATACTTTATGTCTGTGAAATTTCAAGGCACCTTAACGACTATCTGATCGAGATATTATTAATTGAATAATAGAGAATTTTACACATCGCATATGGCAACAATAACTCTCTGGCTACTACAACTAAAAAGTTAATATATTTCGGCATCAGATGCTTTAGACAAAAAACGTCAATCACATTCATAAATATCGTGGATTCTGATGGTATATCAAAAAAGGGGGGTCAACGAATACCCGAACTAGAAATATCGAGTTGAAGACCACAAATTGTCACGACACTTCATGATTTTATAACCCCGTAGAATTGTGGCAACGTCGCACATCATAACCCACAACATATAGATGTATACATACGTAAATAACCTATTCTTACTGTCAAGGAGCTGATGTTTTTGGGGGTTATGTTTACCTCGAAACCCAGTGGTCTATGTTCTATGAGCGAGCGACGTTGTTAACAGTAATCTTTTTGCTATGTACCACCGAGTTACATTAACAGCTTAGAATGCTGTACCTTCCGTAACGAAATTGACAAAAATATTTTTAATTATTTAAAAAATTATCATTACATTATGGAATGATATTGTGCTGTATATGGTCACTCGTGGTAGCTCATTTTCAAAACTATAGTGAAAGACGGTCTATTGACTAGTACGACCCGCTTTCACATCCTTAATGAGAATCAAACTAGTCTTGAAAACGATGGTATCGATTATATCATTTATTACAATTATATTGCTAGAAAAACCTTAAAATTTATGTATCATGAAGCAAAACCGTTTATTGAACTGGTCAAAACGTTTAGGGAATTTATCGAAAAAAATCAAAACGGTGATCTTTGAAAGAAAAATATTGTTTTTCCTTTGAACCCAAAAAAACATTAAAGATGCTAGGAATCTTTCTATTATCATTTGTCGATATTTTGAATAGTCACACGGTTATGAGCGTTTGAAAATGTTCGAAGTTTAGAAAATCAACATTATAATAAACATTATTATTTTTGTAATAAGCGAGGCGAAAACCTAAAAAAAACTTTGGATTTTTTTGTCGAGTATTATTTTACGAAAAAACTTGTTTCGAAATCAAAAATGTCAAATATATGTCGATACAAATACGAACACACACGTATATATATATATATATATAAAGAAAAGTCCAAAAACCATTATATTCGAGTATAAACTGCGGCAGGGCTCGCGGTGGCTTTTTTTTAAATACTTGGCGCCGCTACCGCGCCTCTTGATATTATTCTTGGACTTGTTTGAATTTTGTCATAGCGAGTTCGTGTAGTTATATATATGTTCGGCATCGCAGACGTGAGGAGCGTACGAAGACCGCACAAAGAGGAGACACCGAGAATCGGCTACGAACGCTACGTATAATATATATATATAGCTTTTCTTCGCATCTCTTCTTTGTGCTATCCTTCGTAATCTCCCACCACGCCGCTATGAATGAATGTAGCACCAGCGCGGCTGCGGTGGGAACGGACGAGTCATGTATAATATCTAAAAATCTAACTATTTAAAAAAGGTAAATAGTCCGAAAGACGTCAATTCGAGTATATAAGAGAGCGTGCTAGCGCTTGCTTTTTTTTTTTTTAATACTTGGCGTCAAGCCGCTTCCGCGGCTCTTGATCTACTATAAACACGGTTTGGTTTTTTGTTGAAATTTTTTGTAAATCCCTCGCTACCCGCTTGCACCAAAACAGTTATGTCTCACAATAGTTAGCTGATTTTGGAATTTGTTTCGCACAAAATGTCTCCAAAAATTGCAAAAAATTACTCTATCGAATCCGAAATATATACTTGTAATATTTGTAATACCTTATTTGATGTGCCATTTCTATATTTATAAACGAGTATATAGAGTATTTTGAATCACTTTCACATACGTAAAACTATATCCTTTTGATCAATGGGATTTTTTATGTTTATCTATGCAAGAAACAAGTTACAGTTATTTCAAATTTTGTATTGAATTTCAAAAACTTCAATTAGCCCTAACTTCTATAAAAAAAATCAACTAACTATGAACTTGCGCTCGAAAACTTCGTAAAATCGCCTAGTTGGAAAAATTGAAAGAAAAAATCGACGATGCCGTTTATAAAAAAACACTCATTTTTGGCAGAGAATTAAAATGAACAAACAAAATATTTTTTTTCGAAACTCGATTTATTGTCTATTTGAAAATATCTCGAAAACTGCGTTAACTTGATACCAGTCATTTTTTTGTAGCACTCAGTTTCGGAGTTTTTGTAGCCTGCACGCAGAGGGGTAAAGCAAGAAGTAAAAAATTCAAACGGCTGTGAAAATTCAAAAAAATAGCTAAGTCCAAAAATCCCAAAATACGTGTCCGCTTATTTTTTGTATAGGAAAACATAAAAGATTTCTACGAATCAAGAAATGTCAGGGTTTGGGAAGGTATAGCTGACTCGGAATACCCTATACACAAATATATCAGCGTAGTAATAAATAGACATTGAAAAATATTGAAGTCGACTATTGAACATCGAGGTAGTCATGATACAACCATATATACTCGCAACATTTGCTACATTGTTGCTCGTTACATAATAATGTAATTAATGGTTATATATGCAATTTTAACCATATATTAACCATATATTTGGCCAAAAATTATGGCCAAAATTTGGCCATAATTTTTGAAGTGTGTCTTTCTTTGCACGTGTCGTTGGAAGATTTCAGAGATAGGAAATGTAAACTGTAAACGCAAATGAAAATATCGATGAAAACCCTTATGGCAAAAATGACAAATCGAAAAATTGTTCAAGAAACATACCAATTTGAGAAATAGGTGGAAAAAAATACTCCGAACTGCAAAATATTGTATAACTGGAAAAATATATAAAGAAAAAAAGCAAACAGTTTCCCACGTCTCATGTTCGTCTCCCACGATTTGAATTTTCTGATATTGATAAACGTCAACTGTAGGTTACATCATTGCCATACAGAGTATCAACACAGTTACTATATAATATGAACAGAATGTACAAAATATGTTTGTAACTAAAACCAATTGTAAGAGTTCATATAAAGTAGAAAAAAATGTGAATATTTAGAAAAGAATTGAACTGAAGTCGAAACGCTTTTCTTCAAACCATTGGAGTCATCACTCGACATCAGCTAAATGCAATAAAGATTGTGATTTTCTCTCAATTTTATACATCAACGTAATCACTTTTCAGTTACAAAATTTTTTATTACAACCATTTTTAGTTTTATAATTACTCTTCAAATGTTATTTTTCGTATATGAACTATTTATCGTACAGTTGTTTCAAAGAATAAAAACATTAGGTAGTTGGGTTTATCAGTTGAATTATTTCTTCGCTTTTTATTCACGGAAATTTTCAAGATTTAATTGTTCTACATTCACGAGTTTTTATTCGTTTTCTAATAATTTTTATTAATGAACACTTTTTGAACAGACTATATTCAATACGTACTGACCTTCAAAAATTAATTTAGACAAAATGTATATACATCAATATCTACTAATGATGACAAGAGTCGAGAGTCAGGAGGACCAGTGCGTACTTTCCGTAGATGTTGCAAGTGAATGTAGTGATGTCGTTACTTGCTCGATATTTAATTGTTGGTTTCAAAATAATTAATCGATTATTTTGGATCATGGACATATTTTCCTGAATATTATTTGAAAGTATTAATTTATTCACGTGAGTAATGATAAGGTAATAGAATCTACGTTCCAAATTCAGTTCAGTTCCGTCTTCATTCTTTTTCGGCCTTTCAATCAGTTATCATCCTCACATATTCATTCATTAATAAATTTTAATAAAAGTGTGGGAATAATGTTCAAACAAAACCCTGCAAGCATAACTAAATATCACTTTTACAAATTACTTGACTATCCGACTATATGATAGATTAATGAACGAAAAAAGCGATAGTTAATATCATTCAGCGATTACAAATGTTGTAAAACAATTACGGTTTGCAGTAAGTTAAAAGATATGTAATTGTGATGATCTAACTCAATTGCATTGAGTTGGATTAGTCAGTAGATTGTTTTACCGATTGCGCATATAAAAAATAAAGCTCATTGATGCACAGCGAAATTACACTTCATTAAAATGCCATCTATTTCGTGCTCGTACATTTAAAGCCGCAAATGTTTCCGAACTCTTTATCCTTCCATATTTTCTTGCCGATTAAAAGATGAAAAGAAGAAGTTGCGAATATCTGTACGACAGACAAAATATTATAACGGTACGGTTTATGCAACACGTCTTTACCCGTGAATTAGAGCTACTTGATAATAAGGAGCAGGTATGAAAGAACGTGAGATTTAGGCGGATGTAAAGTTTGAAACAATAAAATTTGATTTATTCATCAAATTTAACACCCAACGTGTGGATTTGTACATGATTGAATAGTACTGATTCTATATAATGCACACTAATCAGGGAAATCGTTATTTATTTGAATTTTGTTTACATTTTTCCCAATTTCAATTTTTTTAATTGTCGACAATTTGATAAAATAATAATCAACGCAAAAGACTTCGACTTTGTAGGGGAATTACCCACTGCGAATATACGAAAATAATTTATATGTTTGATCGGACAAAAATAATAAATGACTCAAAAAAAAAAAAATAATAATATTAACTGACATCTTATTAATTGCTCGACATAACAAAAATAATTAAATTGTCTGATTCGAAATAAAAATAATGTTTGACGTCTTTTAATTTAAACAGCAAGTAACAGGTTTCCAATTCTTTACTTTAATAAAAATTTAGATTGTAATAATTTAGCATATGGTACCACACCGAGAATCTTGAAATCGAACGACCTCGAACGATTACCGCCCTCTCAGTGTGGAAGGGAAGGATTTCACACCAGAAATCTTTGACCCAAATGAACCCGAACGGGCCCAGTCCCCCTAGTGTGAAAGGAAAGGAAATTTCACATCGAAAATCTTTAAACCAAACGAACCCGAATGGTTTTCGCTCTCTCAGTATGAAATTTGGAAAGAAAATGGGTTTTGACTCTTGCATTTTAGAACCGGAGGGATGTTCTCCTGTTGAGAGCTCGGTAGCTCTCCGAAAAAGAGTCCCGAATGCCGCTCTGCACCAACTTTTATACTGTCGAGATCGTTTATTCTAGATTTCTAAAAATAACTCAGACCCAGATTAGTCTGTACAATAATCTCGAAGAATTGTTTTATTTCTAAAATTTCTCATTGGAGTTTCGCGTTGGCCTCCTTACTCTTATTGGCTCAGCGCACGGCGTGTTCATAACGCGTATGCGCGAGAATTATTATTCTCTAAATTTTACATTATTTTATAAAATTTTATTATTTCTTATTCTTTTTGAATTTTAGTAATCGATTATTTCCATTGGTAACAATAACAAAAGTATTTTTAAGAGTTAATAACAATTGAACAATAATTAAAAATACATGTCTAATTCGTCGATTCCCTAGGGCGATCGCCACGCGCATGCGCAGAAATCCTCAGGTGTTTTAATTTCATATTTTCGCCTTATTTCTCCAATAATTTTATCACTCGCATGTCTTATTTAATTTCCATGATTTCTTTCCGATATTTTGTACGTTCTATTATTCATAATAATGTATTTTTTATTATTAATTGTTGAAACGTGCTTGAAGTCACGTATGCCAAATTTTAGTTTGAATTTCTCCCGCCAGGAGGCGACATGCGCATAACGTAAGTGTCGCTTTGTCCACGTGACAGTGTTAGTTTTGTCCGCTAGGCGGACGCTAGGTATGGCGATGGATTTGCAGCTGTTCACGTCGCGCATGTGAATAGGCGGTATTGTCACAATATGTTTCCAGAATTTAACCCCAATAATAGTAGTGTTCCCGAGCCACGGCGTTGGTGAACCATTTTCCCCTCAGTTTTCTGATCTCTTATGACTAATCGTAAAATGAAAAAAGTTGCGAATCCCCATACAGCGTACGAAGTTTTTTTAAAAAAAAACACCCTCCTTAAAAGAGGTGTTCTGGAGATTCGAGGATGGTGAGAAATGTTTATCCTCAGTTTTTGAACCTCTGTAGCCTATTGAAATGAAATAAAGAAGTTTCGAGTCCCCATACAATGGTTAATAGATTTTTTTTAGAATTCAACCCCAATAATAGGGGTGATACGGATATCCGAGGGTGTTGCAAATTGTTTTTCCTTAGTTTTTGGACTTCTCTAGCCTACTCATGAAATAAAAAAGTTTCGAATCCCCATACAGCGGATGATAGATTTTTTTCAAAAATTTCTCCCCCTTAAAAGGGGTGATCCAGAGATGCGAGGGTGTTGCAAATTGTTTTTCCTTAGTTTTTGGACCTCTCTAGCCTATTCATATAATAAAAAAGTTTCGAATCCCTATACAGCGGATTATAGAGCTTTTTTGATATTTCAACCCCTATAAAAGGGGTGATCCGGAGATGCGAGGGTGTTGTAAATTATTTGACCCTAGTTTCTGGACCTCGCAAGCCTATTCGTGAAATAAAAAAGTTTGGAATCCTCGTACAGCGGATGATAGAATTCTTTGAAAAATTCCTCCCCCTTAAAAGGGGTGATCCGGAGATGCGAGGGTGTTGCAAACTGTTTTTCCTTAGTTTCTGCACCTCTCTAGCCTATTCATGGAATAAAAAAGTTTCGAATCCCCATACAGCGGATTACAGAGTTTTTTTGATAATTCAACCCCTATAATAGGGGTGATCCGGAGATGCGGAGATGCAAATTGTTTTTTCTCAGTTTCTGAACCCCTCCAGCCTATTCATGAAATAAAAAAATTTCGAATCCTTATACAGTGGAAGATATATTTTTTTCGAAAATTCCTCCTCCTTAAAAGGGGTGATCCGGAGATGCGAGGGTGTTGCAAATTGTTGTTCCCTAGTTTCTGGACCTTTGTAGCCTATTCGTGCAGTAAAAAAGTTTCGAATCCCCATACAGCGGTTAATAGAATTTTTTTGAAATTTCAACCCCTATAATTGTGGTGATCCGGAGTTGCCAGAGTGTTGCAAATAGTTTTTGCTCAGTTTCTGGACCCCTCTAGCCTATTCATGTAATAAAAAAGTTTCGAATCCCCATACAGCGGATGATAGAGTTTTTTTGAGTTTTCAACCCCTATAATGGGGGTGATCCGGAGATGTGAAAGTGTTGCAAATTGTTTTTCCTTAGTTTCTGGACCTCCCTAGCCTATTGGTGAAATAAAAAAGTTTCGAATCCCCATACAGCGGATGACAGAGTTTTTTTGAGATTTCAACCCTTATAATAGTGGTGATCCGGAGATGTGAAAGTGTTGCAAATTGTTTTTCCCTAGTTTCAGGACCCCACCAGCCTATTCCTGTAATAAAAAAGTTTCGAATCCCCATACAGCGGATGATAGAATTTTTTGAGATTTCAACCCTTATAATAGGGGTGATCCGGAGATACGAGGGTGCTGCAAATTGTTTTTACATAGTTTCTGGACTTCCCTAGCCTATTCGTGAAATAAAAAAGTTTCGAATCGCCATACAGCGGATGACACAGTTTTTTTGAGATTTCAACCCGTATAATAGTGGTGATCCGGAGATGTGAAAGTGTTGCAAATTGTTTTTCCCTAGTTTCAGGATCCCACCAGCCTATTCCTGTAATAAAAAAGTTTCGAATCCCCATACAGCGGATGACAGAGTTTTTTTGAGATTTCAACCCCTATAATAGGGCTGATCCGGAGATACGAGGGTGCTGTAAGTTGTTTTTACATAATTTCTGGACCTCCCTAGCCTATTCGTGCCATAAAAAAGTATCGAATCCCCATACAGCGGATGACAGAGTTTTTTTGAGATTTCAACCCCTATAATAGGGGTCATCCGGAGATGTGAAAGTGTTGCAAATTGTTTTTCCCTAGTTTCTAGATACCTCGAGCCTACTCATGTAATAAAAAAGTTTCGAATCCCCATTCAGCGGTTAATGGAATTTTTTTGAAATTTCAACCCCTGTAATAGGGGTGATCCGGAGATGCGAGAGTGTTGCAAATAGTTTTTCCCTAGTTTCTGGACCCCTCTAGCCTATTCATGTAATAAAAAAGTTTCGAATCCCCATACAGCGGATGATAGAGTTTTTTTGCGATTTCAACCCCTATAATGGAGGTGATCCGGAGATGTGAAAGTGTTGCAAATTGTTTTTCCTTTGTTTCTGGACCTCCCTAGCCTATTTGTGAAATAAAAAAGTTTCGAATCCCCATACAGCGGATGACGGAGTTTTTTTGAGATTTCAACCCCTATAATGGGGGTGATCCGGAGATGTGAAAGTGTTGCAAATTGTTTTTCCTTAGTTTCTGGACCTCCCTAGCCTATTCGTGAAATAAAAAAGTTTCGAATCCCCATATAGCGGATGACAGAGTTTTTTGAGATTTCAACCCCTATAATGGAGGTGATCCGGACATGTGAGTGTTGCAAATTGTTTTTCCTTAGTTTCTGGACCTCCCTAGCCTATTCGTGAAATAAACAAGTTTCGAATCCCCATACAGCGGATGACGGAGTTTTTTTGAGATTTCAACCCCCATAATGGGGGTGATCCGGAGATGTGAAAGTGTTGCAAATTGTTTTTCCTTTGTTTCTGGACCTCCCTAGCCTATTTGTGAAATAAAAAAGTTTCGAATCCCCATACAGCGGATGACGGAGTTTTTTGAGATTTCAACCCCTATAATGGGGGTGATCCGGAGATGTGAAAGTGTTGCAAATTGTTTTTCCCTAGTTTCTGGACCCCTCTAGCCTATTCATGCAATAAAAAAGTTTCAAATCCCCATACAGCGGTTAATAGAATTTTTTTGAAATTTCAACCCCTATAATAGGGGTGATCCGGAGATACGAGAGTGTTGCAAATTGTTTTTCCCTAGTTTCTGGACCCCTGTAGCCTATTCATGTAATAAAAAAGTTTCGAATACCCATACAGCGGATGACAGAGTTTTTTTGAGATTTCAACCCCTATAACAGGGGTGATCCGGAGATGCGAGAGTGTTGCAAATTGTTTTCCCTAGTTTCTGGACCCCTCTAGCCTATTCATGTAATAAAAAAGTTTCGAATCCCCATACAGCGGTTAATAGATTTTTTTTGAAATTTCAACCCCTATAATAGGGGTGATCCGGAGATGCGAGAGTGTTGCAAATTCTTTTTCCCTAGTTTCTGGACCCCTCTAGCCTATTCATGTAATAAAAAAGTTTCGAATCCCCATACAGCGGATGATAGAGTTTTTTTGAGATTTCAACCCCTATAATGGGGGTGATCCGGAGATGTGAAAGTGCTGCAAATTGTTTTTCCTTAGTTTCTGGATCTCCCTAGCCTATTCCTGTAATAAAAAAGTTTCGAATCCCCATACAGCGGATGATATAATTTTTTGAGATTTCAACCCCTATAATAGGGGTGATCCGGGGATGCGAGGTCATTGCAAATTGTTTTTACATAGTTTCTGGACCTCCCTAGCCTATTCATGTAATAAAAAAGTTTCGAATCCCCATACAGCGGATGATAGAGTTTTTTGAGATTTCAACCCCTATAATGGGGGTGATCCGGAGATGTGAAAGTGCTGCTAATTGTTTTTCCTTAGTTTCTGGACCTCCCTAGCCTATTCGTGAAATAAAAAAGTTTCGAATCCCCATACAGCGGATGACAGAGTTTTGTGAGATTTCAACCCCTATAATAGGGCTGATCCGGAGATGTGAAAGTGTTGCAAATTGTTTTTCCCTAGTTTCTAGATCCCTCGAGCCTACTCATGTAATAAAAAAGTTTCGAATCCCCATTCAGCGGTTAATAGAATTTTTTTGAAATTTCAACCCCTATAATAGGGGTGATCCGGAGATGCGAGAGTGTTGCAAATTGTTTTTCCCTAGTTTCTGGACCCCTCTAGCCTATTCATGTAATAAAAAAGTTTCGAATCCCCATACAGCGGATGATAGAGTTTTTTTGAGATTTCAACCCCTATAATGGGGGTGATCCGGAGATGTGCAAATGTTGCAAATTGTTTTTTCTTAGTTTCTAGACCTTCCTAGCCTACTCATGTAATAAAAAAGTTTCGAATCCCCATACAGCCGATGATAGAGTTTTTTTGAGATTTCAACCCCTATAATGGGGGTGATCCGGAGATGTGAAAGTGTTGCAAATTATTTTTCCTTTGTTTCTGGACCTCCCTAGCCTATTCGTGAAATAAAAAAGTTTCGAATCACCATACAGCGGATGACAGAGTTTTTTTGAGATTTCCACCCCTATAATGGGGGTGATCCGAAGATGCGAAAGTGTTGCAAATTGTTTTTCCTTAGTTTTTGGACCTCCCTAGCCTATTCGTGAAATAAAAAAGTTTTGAATCCCCATACAGCGGATGACAGAGTTTTTTGAGATTTCAACCCATATAATAGGGGTGATCCGGGGATGCGAGGTCGTTGCAATTTGTTGTTACTTATTTTCTGGACCTTCATAGCCTATTCGTGAAATAAAAAAGTTTCGAATGCCCATACAGCTAATGATAGAGTTTTTTGATATTTCAACCCCTATAATAGGGGTGATCCAGAGATGCGAGAGTGTTGCAAATTGTTTTTCCCTAGTTTCTGGACCCCTCTAGACTATTCATGTAATAAAAAAGTTTCGAATCCCCATACAGCGTTTAATATAATTTTTTTGAAATTTCAACCCCTATAATAGGGGTGATCCGGAGATGCGAGGGTGCTGCAAATTGTTTTTACATAGTTTCTGGACCTCCCTAGCCTATTCGTGAAATAAAAAAGTTTCGAATCCCCATACAGCGGATGACAGAGTTTTTTTGAGATTTCAACCCCTATAATAGGGGTGATCCGGGGATGCGAGGTCATTGCAAATTGTTTTTCCTTAGTTTCTGGACCTCCCTAGCCTACTCATGTAATAAAAAAGTTTCGAATCCCCATACAGCCGATGATAGAGTTTTTTTGAGATTTCAACCCCTATAATGGGGGTGATCCGGAGATGTGAAAGTGTTGCAAATTGTTTTTCCTTAGTTTCTGGACCTCCCTAGCCTATTCGTGAAATAAAAAAGTTTCGAATCCCCATACAGCGGATGACAGAGTTTTTTTGAGATTTCAACCCCTATAATGGGGGTGATCCGGAGATGTGAAAGTGTTGCAACTTGTTTTCCCTTAGTTTCTGGACCTCTCCAGCCTATTCATGTAATAAAAAAGTTTCGAATCCCCATACAGCGGATGATAGAGTTTTTTTGAGATTTCAACCCCTATAACAGGGGTGATCCGGAAATGCGACAGTGTTGCAAATTGTTTTTCCCTAGTTTCTGGACCCCTCTAGCCTATTCATGTAATAAAAAAGTTTCGAATCCCCATACAGCGGATGATAGAGTTTTTTTGAGATTTCAACCCCTATAATGGGGGTGATCCGGAGATGTGAAAGTGTTGCAAATTGATTTTCCGTAGTTTCTGGACCTCCCTAGCCTATTCCTGAAATAAAAAAGTTTCGAATCCCCATACAGCGGATGACAGAGTTCTTTTGAGATTTCAACCCCTATAATGGGGGTGATCCGGAGATGTGAAAGTGTTGCAAATTGTTTTTCCTTAGTTTCTGGACCTCCCTAGCCTATTCGTGAAATAAAAAAGTTTCGAATCCCCATACAGCGGATGACAGAGTTTTTTTGAGATTTCAACCCCTATAATAGGGGTGATCCGGGGATGCGAGGTCATTGCAAATTGTTTTTACTTAGTTTCTGGACCTCCCTAGCCTATTCGTGAAATAAAAAAGTTTCGAATCCCCATACAGCGGATGATAGAGTTTTTTTGATATTTCAACCCCTATAATAGGGGTGATCCGGAGATACGAGAGTGTTGCAAATTGTTTTTCCCTAGTTTCTAGACCCCTCTAGCCTATTCATGTAATAAAAAAGTTTCGAATCCCCATACAGCGGATGATAGAATTTTTTGAGATTTCAACCCCTATAATAGGGGTGATCCGGAGATGTGAGGGTGGTGCGAATTTTTCTCCCTTAGTTTCTGGCTCTCTCTAGCCCATTCACGAAATAAAAAAGTTTCGAATCCCCATACAACGGTTAATATAATTTTTTTGATATTTCAACCCCTATAATAGGGGTGATCCGAGGATGCGAATTTGGTGAAACTTGTTTTGGGAGAGTTTTTCCACCTCCTGAGATGATTAGTGCAATAAAAAAGTTTCCAATCAATAATTTTTTTTTTTTTCAATTTCGTTGCGAAAAAACGTTGCAAACTTCAGCATCATATTTTTTTATTATTGTTAACCCTGCAGTTTTTATTTTCCACACTTAACTCTACGACGGAAACGAAAGCGATCTCTTTTCTTTTTCGCGATTAAATGTTCCTCGTATAAGATTTCTTGAGAAATCATTCATTTCGTTTCTTTGATAACTATGAAATGGTGTATATTGAACTGTTAATCATGATTCGTGTGAATCGATGTAAATTTGGAAAAGAAACTCTATAAAACTAATAATGAGTGTCAAAAAAATGTATATGGCAAAGTTTGTTATTATCATGCCGAGTTTTGAGCAGTGTCTAATAAATATTTTTTTTAACTCCACACCGTTGACAATTTATTTTATTGGTCCCTCTCCTCTTTATTATAAAATGCTCCTCGCTTGCCATAATAAGATTTGTACATCATAAAATGTTCCTTTCATGATAATTGTTGATCGTTTTCAAAAGATTTTCGACGTCGTTTTTCTATCCAAAATATGGTGTAGAATCATCTCGCGTTTGATGAATTAATAGACTAATACACTGTCGACCTGCATCTGAATATATATGGATGCATCTGGATGATAACCATAGTAAGTAACTGATATATCTTTGTGTCAAAATGGTTCGTATAATATATCTTTATGTCAAAACACTATGACGGTATATACTCCATATCCTGGTATTATCAAAATTTATATCTTTGGATTGCAACGAATACCTATAGACTCTGGAAATTCTGTGAAGCGACAAATGTACCAAGCATTTCCACTTTCTGGCTCCGATTGTAGCATTATGAATTGAACATTTTGTTATGAAAATTCTTCGGTTGCTCATTTATCAATGGGATCACAGATATTATCTTCGGAACACCATGGATATATGCAAAATTTCAGAATTTTGTTTGGCTCAATATGCTCTATATTTTTTCACATCCCCGCTTTAGTTGTTGCATAATGTATTTAAAAAAATTATTTCAGAAAGTCTTCCGATGTGTTTTTTCTGACATTATCAAAATTTATATCTTTGGATTGCAACGAATGCCTACAGACTTTGGAAATTGTGTGAAGCAACAAATGTACCAAGTATTTCTACTTTTTGCCAACGATTTTAACATTATGAATTGAAAATTTAGTTATGAAAATTCTTCGGTTGCTCATTTGTCGATGGAATCAAAATTATTGCCTTCGGAACGCCATGAATATATGCAAAATTTCAGAATTTTGTTTGGCTCAATATGCGCTATATTTTTTCACTTCCCCACTTTAGTTGTTACATTATGAATTTTGAAAAATTGTTTCAGGACGTCTTCCAATGTGTTTTTACAGATATTATCAAAATTTGTATAATTGAATTGCAATAGATACCTACAGACTTTGAAAATTCTGTGAAGCGACAGATGTGCCAAGTATTTTCCCTTTTTGGTTTCGATTATGGCGTTAAGAATTGAAAATTTTGTTATGACAATTCTTCGATTGCTCATTTGTGGATGAGTTAAGAATTGCTGGCTTCGGAATGCCACGCATACATGCAAAATTTCAGAATTTTGTTGGGCCCAATGTGCGCTACATTTTTTCATTTTCCTAATTTAGTTGTAGCATAATGAATTTTCAAAAATTGTCTCCGGAAGTCTTCCGATGTTTTTTTTACTGATATTATCAAAATTTGTATCATTAGATTTCAACGGATACCTACAGACTTTGGAAATTCGGTAAAGCAACAAATGTACCAAGTATTTCCACATTTTGGCTCCGATTGTGATATTATGAATTAAAAATTTTGTTATGAAAATTCAGCGGTTGCTCATTTGTTAATGGGATTAAAATTATCGTCTTCGGAACTCCATGAATATATGCAAAATTTCAGAATTGCGTTCGGCTCAATTGAGCTATATTTTTTCACTTCCCCACTTTAGTTGTAGCATAATAAATTTTGAAAAATTGTTTCAGGAAGTCTTCTGATGTGTTTTTACTGATATTATCAAAATTTGTATCATTGAATTGCAACAGATCCCTACAGATTTTGAAATATCTGTGAAGTGGCAAGTGTGCCCAATATTTCAACTTTTTGGCTCGAATAGTGGCATTATTAGGACTTGAAAATTTTATTTTGAAAATTCTTCGGTTGCTCATTTTTGGATGGGATTAAAATTTGGCTTCGAAAAGCAATGGCTACATGCAAAATTCATAAACTTTATTGAGCCCAATGTGTGGTATGCTTGAGTTATGGCATGATTAATTCAAAAAATTGTCAGAAAATCTTTGGTTCCTTTTTTTCTGGAAGTATAAAAATTTGTTTCATTGGAACGCAACGTATACTTATAAAAACTTTGGAAATTTCCTGGTGCAACATGTGTGCTCAGTGTTTCTACTTTTTGGCTCCTATTGTGGCATAACGAATTGAAAAATATTTTCGAAAAGATTTACTCTACGGATGCTCTGATTGTGATGGTACGAAAATTTGCACAAAGATAATGCAACTGGTACAACACAACTCGATCCATTTTCTTGGGCATAGTACTGACCTAAGCTTGCCCGCTTTGTTGAATTTATTGTTTTAAAATATCCATAACATACTTTCTGAACTTTTCAAAATTCAAAGATAATATTAAAATATCTGTAAGTTCTAGTTTTGAGGCTTTCACGGCCATTATTGTTATAAATGTTCTTTGAAAATATCATAAAAATAGCGAAAATCCCCTCCCGGGGAAAAAAACCTGGACAAGTACATTGGTGGTCCCTCGTTTCCCTATGATATCACAAAAAATCAAAACCCCACTTAATTTTTTTTTTTCTCGATGTTTACTAATTTTCTTCATATCCCGGAGGGAAACAAACTATATAGATCACGAAATATCCGGCCAAAACACCAGACTTCATAATAAATGTTACTTTGAATTTATTTCCACAGAACAAAACAAGAATCAAAACATTAAAAAATCAGCGTTATCAAGATGAGAAAAATACCTCTTATAATTGGAGTATAAGAAGTATCAATAGTCTAAAAAAAATGAAAAAAGGTCGACATCTGAGTTACGTGCAGCAGTAAAATTTATTATATCAGTACTAGGACAAGTATTTCTTTGGTGACTGAGAAGATATCAATATGGACGTACCGGCAACGCATGGCATGCAGTTGATGCATTGCTTCTGGGATCTCCTAAGTCGAGTAGATACTTTTGTTTTGGCTATGGCGCGACCAATGTTGCCAAATAGTATTTACTTTTATGACCTAATGAAACAACATTACCCGCCCCGTGGCTGAAATAACGAAAAACAAGCAGGAACAGGAAGTTTCGCATAAGATCCCATGCATTGTAATGTTAAAAAAAAAACTTTAATTTATGTCTGTACATGATAGCACAGTTTTGTTTGATTGGTAATAATTTGATGAACGTTCACCACCGTACGTTGAGCGTATACGCACAGAGTACTTGTCCGGCCCATAACTTTTTATTATATATTATAAATATTTTATTATATTATTATAAATTTCTGACGGCGAAAAGCAACGCATGCAACGAAAAGCACCTCCAATTTGATTTTCACTTAAATGAGCAATTTTAATAAAAAATTATGGGCCGGACAAGTACTCTGTGCATATACGCTCAACGTACGGTGGTGAACGTTCATCAAATTATTACCAATGAAACAAAACTGTGCTATCATGTACAGACATAAATTAACCCATTAACGCCGAAGAATCGTGTTTTTTTTTCTCATTTTCAAGCTAGATTCTTATCATCGAAAAAAATCATTTGCAAATAAAAAATATGTTCCCTTGTACTTTCGAGTGTCCCCTTTCCGAATCCGGAGTCAAAATTGAGTTTTGTCCATTAGAAAAAAAAATATGGCCGTTTTTAAACAAAAAAAACTGAAAAAATCGAAGACATTTTTTTTTCAATATTTTTTTTCTCATTGAAGACGCGCGAGGACCCCCCCTTTTTCTTCAACCATGAGTGCACAAAATAGTTGTAGTTTAAGAATATATTTTTTTAATTTGTCGACATTGACATTTTCACCCCCAAAATGGCGCTTTTCATCCCTTCAGCAGGAAGACAATTTTCATTCTCGGTGCCCGACAAAACAAATATTCAAATCTTAACGAAAATTGGTATCCCGGGGTTTTCAAGGTCGCTGATTACGATTCCGCCCTCAAAATTCGAAAATTCAGAATGGCGGATCCAATATGGCGGACCCAAATTCAAAAACTTACTTGAATCGGATGAAATGTGGCACTCTGGGGTTTTCGAGGTCGCTGATTACAAATCTGCCCTCAAAATTCGAAAATTCAAAATGGCGGATCCAATATGGCGGACCCGAATTCAAAAACTTACTTGAATCGGATGAAATGTGGCACTCGGGGGTTTTCGAGGTCGCTGATTACAAATCTGCCCTCAAAATTCGAAAATTCAAAATGGCGGATCCAATATGGCGGACCTAAATTCAAAAACTGTATGAATCGGATGAAATGTGGCACTCGGGGGTTTTCGAGGTCCTTGATAACGAATCTGGCATCATCATTTCAAAATTCAAAATGGCGGATGCAATATGGCGGACACCTTCCCGTTAACACCCAGTTATTATCTAACGTTTATTGAAGAATTGACAACTTTATATATTGACAAATTGACAAATTTATAGAAATTCATCACTCCGCATTACTCAACAGATAAACTTATAATTCCTTATTCTACTTAAGAGTATTACCCAGAGAATTACTTAAGAGCATTACCCAGAGAAAACGACATGGACGTGGTAGAAATCCTTTCTCCTTTGGGGTGCTTGATTTGAGTGAGTTCCCTTGCCTCTCACTTTTTGGGGTGCTTGATTCGAGTGAGTCCCCTTGCCTCTCACTTTTTGGGGTGCTTGATTTGAGTGAGTCCCCTTGCCTCTCACTTTTTGGGGTGCTTGATTCGAGTGAGTCCCCTTGCCTCTCACTTTTTGGGGTGCTTGATTCGAGTGAGTCCCCTTGCCTCTCACTTTTTGGGGTGCTTGATTCGAGTGAGTCCCCTTGCCTCTCACTTTTTGGGGTGCTTGATTTGAGTGAGTCCCCTTGCCTCTCACTTTTTGGGGTGCTTGATTCGAGTGAGTCCCCTAGCCTCTCACTTTTTGGGGTGCTTGATTCGAGTGAGTCCCCTTGCCTCTCACTTTTTGGGGTGCTTGATTCGAGTGAGTCTCCTTGCCTCTCACTTTTTGGGGTGCTTGATTCGAGTGAGTCCCCTTGCCTCTCACTTTTTGGGGTGCTTGATTTGAGTGAGTCCCCTTGCCTCTCACTTTTTGGGGTGCTTGATTCGAGTGAGTCCCCTTGCCTCTCACTTTTTGGGGTGCTTGATTCGAGTGAGTCCCCTTGCCTCTCACTTTTTGGGGTGCTTGATTCGAGTGAGTCCCCTTGCCTCTCACTTTTTGGGGTGCTTGATTCGAGTGAGTCCCCTTGCCTCTCACTTTTTGGGGTGCTTGGTTGTAAATGCGCCCTTTGCTTATCCCCGAAGCCTGATTACGTGTTTCGCTTTCATACAAGCACTACAGAAGTAAGCATTACAGTCCTTACAGTACGTATATGTTCTTATTGGACAGATTGAACAACGAGCTTGTTTGCTGTGACGGAAAGTATCGTGTGCTTTGTTCCGTTTTAGTTTTTCCCTCTCTAAGTAATATTTAGCAATCGAAATTGCGAATTGCTTTGAACCAATTTTTTTTGTTTTATCTCCAGTTGCGTTGAAAATCACGACTGAGTTCACAATGGCGGCCTGTATAAATCTAATAAAGACGACCCATGTCCATTTTTTTGAACGGATACTTGGAAGCAAGTTGTTGCAATGTCCATCGTGAACGTCTACTCCGCCCATGAATTTATTGTAGAGATGAAATGCTTGTGGAAACGGAATCCCAATTTTTGAATGTGCACTCGAGCTAAATCTCTTAGACGGTAATAGAGGAGTCACCCCTGCAGCGGTAGAAGCGATCGAAACTGGTTTCGAGTCTACGATAGTTATGTAGTTTATTCCGCTGTTTTGATCATGCTTTACAACATACGTACATCGTGGAGACTTTTTGTCGATTACATTTTTTTCTTTGACTCGATTTTCTCTTATAGTTCCTGTACATTGTAAACCTAACTTTTTCAAATGTACTAGGAGATCGAAATTCGTAAAAAAATTATCGCAGTAAAGATGGAACTGAGATATCTTCTTAGGAGGGATAGATTTGAGAAATGGATCCAATAATTGCATCACTACACGAGAACCTAGAGTACATTTACCCAATTTATCTCCAATTGATGAATTTTTTCCACAATATAAATCGAGATTCAACAGGTATCCATCGGCGGTGCAAAGACCCCAAAATTTTAGTCCGAATCGTATGGGTTTTCCCCGGATAAACTGTTTTAGCGATGTTCTTGCATATGATTTGGCCATCATTTCGTCAACAGATAACGCAGTCTTCCACAAGCCAAACTGACGAATATTTCTCTGAAATAATTGTAGTAATTTACGAACGCGCCATGCCTTATCACTGGGATCATTGTCTTTAGGCATCGAATACTTTAATTCTGATTTGATTTTCTCAAATGTATCGCGTTGCATTGCAGAAGAAACCACCTCACATAATAAGAAGGGATCAGATGACCAATAGTCTCTTTGAGATTTTCTTTTATTGAACGAGCTTACAATGATGATGCCAATGAAAGTATTCAAATCATCCAACTGCAATTCAAACCCATTCTCTTTACATGAGTCAATAATGTATGTTTTCATTTCCATGCAGAAAAACTTTTCAAACAGTTGTATCGGCTCACTTTTTTGAATACTTTTTTTTACACCGTCAGTTAGTAATAATTTGTCTTCAGTCTCATTCGGGTAGATCTTTTCACCAACCATCCACTTATATTGGTGGTCTCCTTCCAATTTACATTGATTATCTGTGTAATTTTCCGATGCTTGTTTATAAGTGATACTCGAAAGGTGATCGTTTGATTCAAAATCAGAATCGGAATCACTAGAACAACCAGAATTGTCTGGATTCGGAATCGCGACGAGCTCGTCACAATTATCGTCAGAAGTATCTATTTCAAACTCTACATGAGAAGGAATAGATTGCCTTGGTCGTTTTCGAGACATAATGGTAATATTGTCAATATGCTCACGCTGCCGATGAGATAAAAATTATCGAAGAAGTGAATTCACTCAGGAGCAATAAAGATGATAAAACAATATTTTATGAATAAATTTTGTTGAGGTACTGAGCTGAAATTTAGGTATATAAGTGAGTTCGATTTAGTCTCAAGACAAGTTCTACGAAAATAGAAACCAAATTATTCAGATAAGGAATATTGGCAGACCTAAAATGAACACAAAAATTCTGAGCTAATATTTTTACAGAAAATAAAATATCATTAGCAATGTGAACGATCCGCACTCCACAAACGTGAAAAATTGAAAAAAGATGTGATAGGCATATACAAAACTTATTTGCAGACAGAAATATTCATGGATAATAAATATATTTGTATCACGGATAATATTCAATGATGACCCGTATAAATAAAAACAAGATGAAATGTAAGAAAATCGGAGATTTCTCAGCCTCTGCAACGTCAATTTTTATTCGACACATGAAAAATATAATATATGATCATAAAATGTGAATCAATTGAATGATTATTATTTACATTTATATAAAGTTGTCAATTCTTCAATAAACGTTAGATAATAACTGGGCGTTAATGGGAAGGTGTCCGCCATATTGCATCCGCAATTTTGAATTTTGAAATGATGATGCCAGATTCGTTATCAAGGACCTCGAAAACCCCCGAGTGCCATATTTCATCCGATTCAAGTAAGTTTTTGAATTCGGGTCCGCCATATTGGATCCGCCATTTTGAATTTTCGAATTTTGAGGGCAGATTTGTAATCAGCGACCTCGAAAACCCCCGAGTGCCACATTTCATCCGATTCAAGTAAGTTTTTGAATTCGGGTCCGCCATATTGGATCCGCCATTTTGAATTTTCGAATTTTGAGGGCAGATTTGTAATCAGCGACCTCGAAAACCCCCGAGTGCCACATTTCATCCGATTCAAGTAAGTTTTTGAATTTGGGTCCGCCATATTGGATCCGCCATTCTGAATTTTCGAATTTTGAGGGCGGAATCGTAATCAGCGACCTTGAAAACCCCGGGATACCAATTTTCGTTAAGATTTGAATATTTGTTTTGTCGGGCACCGAGAGTGAAAATTGTCTTCCTGCTGAAGGGATGAAAAGCGCCATTTTGGGGGTGAAAATGTCAATGTCGACAAATTAAAAAAATATATTCTTAAACTACAACTATTTTGTGCACTCATGGTTGAAGAAAAAGGGGGGGTCCTCGCGCGTCTTCAATGAGAAAAAAAATATTGAAAAAAAATGTCTTCGATTTTTTCGGTTTTTTTTGTTTAAAAACGGCCATATTTTTTTTCTAATGGACAAAACTCAATTTTGACTCCGGATTCGGAAAGGGGACACTCGAAAGTACAAGGGAACATATTTTTTATTTGCAAATGATTTTTTTTCGATGATAAGAATCTAGCTTGAAAATGAGAAAAAAAAATACGATTCTTCGGCGTTAATGGGTTAAGTAATTCTCTGGGTAATACTCTTAAGTAGAATAAGGAATTATAAGTTTATCCGTTGAGTAATGCGGAGTGATGAATTTCTATAAATTTGTCAATTTGTCAATATATAAAGTTGTCAATTCTTCAATAAACGTTAGATAATAACTGGGTGTTAACGGGAAGGTGTCCGCCATATTGCATCCGCCATTTTGAATTTTGAAATGATGATGCCAGATTCGTTATCAAGGACTTCGAAAACCCCCGAGTGCCACATTTCATCCGATTCATACAGTTTTTGAATTTAGGTCCGCCATATTGGATCCGCCATTTTGAATTTTCGAATTTTGAGGACAGATTTGTAATCAACGACATCGAAAACCCCCGAGTGCCACATTTCATCCGATTCAAGTAAGTTTTTGAATTCGGGTCCGCCATATTGGATCCGCCATTTTGAATTTTCGAATTTTGAGGGCAGATTTGTAATCAGCGACCTCGAAAACCCCCGAGTGCCACATTTCATCTGATTCAAGTAAGTTTTTGAATTTGGGTCCGCCATATTGGATCCGTCATTCTGAATTTTCGAATTTTGAGGGCGGAATCGTAATCAGCGACCTTGAAAACCCCGGGATACCAATTTTCGTTAAGATTTGAATATTTTTTTTGTCGGGCACCGAGAGTGAAAATTGTCTTCCTGCTGAAGGGATGAAAAGCGCCATTTTGGGGGTGAAAATGTCAATGTCGACAAATTAAAAAAATATATTCTTAAACTACAACTATTTTGTGCACTCATGGTTGAAGAAAAAGGGGGGGTCCTCGCGCGTCTTCAATGAGAAAAAAAATATTGAAAAAAAAATGTCTTCGATTTTTTCGGTTTTTTTTGTTTAAAAACGGCCATATTTTTTTTTCTAATGGACAAAACTCAATTTTGACTCCGGATTCGGAAAGGGGACACTCGAAAGTACAAGGGAACATATTTTTTATTTGCAAATGATTTTTTTTCGATGATAAGAATCTAGCTTGAAAATGAGAAAAAAAACACGATTCTTCGGCGTTAATGGGTTAAAGTTTTTTTTTTAACATTACAAAAGCATGGGATCTTATGCGAAACTTCCTGTTCCTGCTTGTTTTTCGTTATTTTAGCCACGGCGCAGGCAATGTTGTTTCATTAGGTCATATAAGTAAATACTATTTGGCAACATTGGTCGCGCCATAGCCAAAACAAAAGTAGCTACTCGACTTAGGAGATCCCAGAAGCAATGCATCAAGTGCATGCCATACGTTGCCGGTACGTCCATATTGATATCTTCTCAGTCACCAAAGAAATACTTGTCCTAGTACTGATATCATAAATTTTACTGCTGCACGTAACTCAGATGTCGACCTTTTTTCATTTTTTTCTAGACTATTGATACTTCTTACAAACCAATTATAAGAGGTATTTTTCTCATCTTGATAATGCTGATTTTTTAATGATTTGATCCTTGTTTTGTTCTGTGGAGATAAATTCAAAGTAACATTTATTGTGATGTCTGGTTTTTTGGCCAGATATTTTGTGATCTATATGATTTCCCTCCGGGATATGAATAAAATTAGTAAAGATTAAAAAAAAAAAATTAAGTGGGGTTTTGAATTTTTTGTGATATCATAGGGAAACGAGGGACCACCAATGTACTTGTCCAGGTTTTTTTCCCCCGGGAGGGGATTTTTGCTATTTGATATCACTTCTTTTTTCTATAGTATTTTCATATATTTCGCTTTATATAGACTCCAATAGAGTATGTATATAACAAAAAAACTTACAACGTGTCTGCATCATTACATCATCGATCTATTTCAATGTCAGGAATCAGTACTGCTCACACTACTAATTCAACATAAGAGAATGAGACAGATTTTCTCCCATAAATTCATTGTTATTGAGGTTGTTTAAATATAGCAGCGTTTCGTTCCTGTGATAAAAAAAAAGTTATAATGTTTTCAAAAGAGTTAACTACAGACTCGAAGTATTTTGGAGATGTTAGTAATTCGTTGATAGGTTATTATTCGATTATAGCTTAGCAGGGAAGTGTTATAGAAGATACCTCAAGTACCAGTTTTTCCCTAAGACAAAATTTCAGAAAATTAAATACTTTATCATTAGCTTTCAAGTTGTGTATTAGAATAAGGCATTTATGGGCGAAAAGGCAGTGAGGATATTAGCAATTTCGGTCTAAGCTACAAATAGATAATTATATTTAACATTACTGTCAGGAGCCTCAGAATTATTATTCTTTCAAAGATGAAATGACGGAAGAATATGATGCATCGTCCTTGACTTACAAATTGTTTTATAACACATAGAAAAAAATTAGATTAAAAAAAAATTCGGCCGAAGTACTTGACGAATGTTTTTTCACTTAATTTACATAATGTATCGGTCATGGTGACAACCGCGCCAAGTACTTCGGCCGAAATTCTTTTTCATCTAATTTTTTTTCATTTGCAATCTTTTTTTTTGCTTCGGACTCTTATTGATACAGAGTTTTTATTTTCATTCTGGTTGGTAAAACAACTGCATTTTCGAACTTGATTCTTTTCTCTATCAACATTTGACATTATTTGAAGATTTTATGTCACACGATAAAGCCTTCCGTACTTGGTCACATATATTTTAGTATAGCTCAATTTATATTATTACTTTTTGCGAAACCCAACCTTAGCTTTTCGCGAGGATTAACTCATTTTGTTTTGTGCGATTTGAATTTATTTGATACATTTTTTGAGAGTGGTCTGTTTTCTTACTTTTTGATAGGATTAGATTTTCTCAGGGATTTTTGCGAGAAAAGGTTTTTGCAGTGTATGTATATTCGTGGAAAAATATGGGAACGGCGGTCAACAAATGTACTTGTCCAGGTTTTTTCCGCGCGGGGGATTTTTATGCGTGATATGATTCGTTTTTTCTCGTTCTTTTCGAACATCTCGCTTTATATAGATTAGAAAAAGGTTATATTCGGAAATTATCGCTTTTTCATTTCCAAACCCTGACCCCTTCTAATTCGAGTTTGGATTTTTCCCTATGAAATAAAGGGACACGTGTTTTAGAATTTTCAATTTGGCATTTTTTTAATTCTCGAGCCAGTCAAATTGTTTTGACATTTCGATTTACCATTCTGGAATCAGGCTAAAATAAGTCGGGAACTGGGAGTCCGATACAAAAATTTACAAAGCTTTTGAGGGCAAGATTAGAGCAGTCAGAACTCTTCCATAGAATTTGTAGCAATTTGAATTTGTGCTTATCAAAGAAACATATTAAATAGCAGTATCTCCTTATTATATTTGTATGAAAAGTGAAAAAACATACTGCACTTTAAGCCCAACAAAGTTCAGAAAATTTGGATATATCTATTGCGTTCCGAGGATAGAAATTTTAATCCCATCCAAAAATGAGCAGCAGAAGACTTTTGGTAATAAATTTTTCAATTCACAATGCCACAATCAGAGACAGAAAGTGGAAATACTTGGCGCACATGTCGCTTCACAAAGTGTTAAAAGTTTGTAGGTATCGACTACATTTCCATGATACAAATTTTGATGCAAATTTTGATATTTATAACAATAATGGCCGTGAAAGCCTCAAAACTAGAACTTACAGAAATTTTAATATTATGTTTGAATTTGGAAAAGTTCAGAAAGTATGTTATGGATATTTTAAAACAATAAATTCAACAAAGCGGGCAAACTTAGATCAATACTGTGCCCAAGAAAATGGATCGAGTTGAGTTGTACCAGTTGCATTATCTTCGTGCAAATTTTCGTACCATCACAACCAGAGCATCCGTAGAGCAAATCTTTTTGAAAATATTTTTCAATTCGTTATGCCACATGTGACGAACCGTCACTTTTCTTGTACAACGTACTGCTGCGCCGTTGCAAAATTTGCTAGGGAAGAACGCGAAAGATGGTCCTGGTTAGACACTTGCCGACTTTGTGCAGT
The DNA here is from genome assembly GCA_963989365.1 of Rhimphoctona megacephalus. Taxonomy (NCBI): domain Eukaryota; kingdom Metazoa; phylum Arthropoda; class Insecta; order Hymenoptera; family Ichneumonidae; genus Rhimphoctona; species Rhimphoctona megacephalus. Next base: position 6,786,589 of record OZ022415.1, on the reverse strand, counting down.
GTCTAAACAGCTGATTTTTATATTTTCATATGAGCGCGAGTTCCACGCTTTTCGAACTCCGCGCCAGCGCCTGATCCAACGTTCTAGGCGACGGACGACAGGGCGCATAAATTACGCACAGGGCGCAGCGCCTTCACGCACTTCGACCCCACTTATTGATTTTCGATAGCGGTTTCCCCTGGCTCGCGATCGATGCGGGAGGATCTCCGGGAAGACAGAGCGAGCGAGACCATTGCGTAGCACGCACCACTTTTAATCATCGCATTGTATTTGGCTATACGAGATTGTTAATTTGTATCGAATCGCTACGTGCAAACTAAGGAGTCGAAGCGCATTACGAGAGTTTGGAGATTATTGTAAAGGAGAGCGTACCTTATACGCTGGAGGATATTAAGGGGACCGTATGGTCTAGAAATTTGAAAAAATCGATTTTTTTTTTTTTTCGATATGTCGAAAGTATAGTATCTCAAGAATATACTGTGAAATTTTCATGCGGAAATTCTCAATATTACAGCTTCTACAGCCCATAACGCAGGTAGAGAGCGGTCCGCGACACGAAAACGTTCAAAGCCTTATTGGACACAAAGCCTTACGGGGATGATTTTTTAGTTTGCAAAAAAGAATGTGTTTTGCATGTTAAAAAACGTTTGTACAAACGTGCTGTTGGTGCGAAAAAAAAACATGCACAAATAAAGAAAGCAACAAAGAAATTGACAGAAAAAGAAGAGGGAAAAAAGACACAGCGGAAATCGATAAATAAAACACCGAAGCGTCAACAATTGACGAATAAATTATTGCAAGAGCTGTCAACTTATTACGGTCTAGCAATTAGACGTAATTCAGATTCGACTGAAGGGATGAGAAGTGAAATATGGGCAGCATATTATCACAAAATTTCAACAGATGAAAATCCGCAACACTCGTACTGTCCTCCAGGTTCCGAATCGTGGTGCAAGTGGCGTCAAAGTGAGGCTGCAGGTACTTTAGACACCTACGAGCACCCACCTGCTCTGTGCGATGAAGCACAAGAGATATTAAAACCAATTTATGAATAATTGACAGCAGAGACTTTATTGGAAAGGTGTATTGGCAGTAATACGCAGAACAATAACGAAAGTTTCAATGCTTGCGTGTGGCACCTTGCGCCGAAACATCTGTTTGCCGGAAAAAAAATCATTGATATTGCCACTCACATTTCCGCTTGCATATTCAATGAAGGATTTGCATCCCTATTGAAAATAATGGAGACCATGGGCATAACAATCGGGCCACAAGCGGAGCAACTAGCGCAAAACCGAGACGAGCTGCGAGTATCGAGCGCCAACCGTAGGAGCACGGACAACTCCAAAGAGGCTCGGACAGCTCGAAGAAATGAAAGGAGTGAGGAAATCTTGAATTATGAACGTTCCGAAGGAATCCTATATGGTGCCGGAATCGCGGATTAACTGTAAGTATTCAAAATTTGCTCAATTTTTGAAAATATCTGTACCTCAAACTTTAAACTCATTTATCTCGAAACGACTTTTTTCGGCACTGCGCAGGTGAAAACAAAAAAACTATTCAACCGAATCACTTGAAATTTGGATATGTTGTTCACAACATGTATGGCTATCGTCGGAACTACAATCATAATTTTATTTAAATAATTTCTTATTGTTTATACTAAAAAACTAGTGAAAAAAAAACCCGATTTTACGAATTTTTTTTCAAAAGCGCGCCATTTTGTCAATTTTTAATTTTTTCGATTTGTTCTAGTCCCGACCATAACTGCTCTCTTTCTGATTAAGAATCTTCTTGAATTTTGTGTTTCAGATGAGTAGAAGTCTCGGATCGATCTTCACCGTCCGGGTTGGATTTTTCGAGAGGGTCGTCTTCAATGCCAATTATATGATAATAAACACTGTTTTTAAAATTAAAAAAAATTTTTTTTGTATACTTAATAAAGGTAGTAATAAACCCGAAAAGTTAAAACATCGATTTTTAAATTTTTTAAGGCAAAAAAAAAATCGTGAAAATAGGTGAAATTTTCGTGCTCTAGACCATACGGTCCCCTTAAACCGTTATTCGATTTTACGCGCTGAGGGGTACTTTCTTTATACCGGCGATTGTCCCTGCTACGATCTGACCGAGCGAAAGGGCGTGAGCGGAAACGACGGGGCTAGACCCGAGCCGCGACGACCACCTCTTGAAAAGCGCTATACATAAGGTAAGTTTGGAAGTCTTTATCTGTTAAGAGAGAATATTTTTTTTTTTTGAAATTTGTGCCCGCATGCTTGTGACTCCCAATGGTCCCTCTCGCCTCTCAAAATTGCGCAAACGCCAAGACCCAGGTGTTCTAAGCCGCGATAAAATTTGTGGCGAAACGTCACCCTTTGCTAGCCGGAAAACGGCGTATTTCGTCACACACAATAGGAGCCAAAAAGTAGAAATACTGAGAACACATGTTGCTCCAGGAAATTTCCAAAGTTTGTAAGTATACGTTGCCTTCCAATGAAACGAATTTTTATACTTCCAGAAAAAAAGGAACCAAAGACTTTCTGACAATTTTTTTAATTAATCATGCCACAACTCAAGCATACCACACATTGGGCTCAATAAAGTTTATGAGCTTTGAAGGTCCTACAATTTTTTGAATTAATTACAGGAGATAAAAGCAACTATCGTAAACGTAATTCCGGCAATCGACCATAAAATGTGATGTGAATAAATATTCGTCCACATTGGTTTCATCTCGATACGTAAAAAGTCATTCATTTTATGCGTATTGATCTGGGTTATTGAGAACCAAATATCGCATCTTTTTGTCGGGATAATTTTTTCGTTAAGATTTTAATGAATCCAAGTAGAATAACTCGCAGTACTACTTGGATTCATGTAAATATCAACGAAAAAATTATCCCGACGATAGAAATGGAAGGCAGACTTTTTTCCGAAATTTTTCGCTCTAGATAAATGAAACATCAAAGAACCAGTTTTACGTAATTGGATAGAAAACGTATCGAATCCATTGTAAAAAAAGTTTATGCATTTCTTCATTCCTATTTTTATCAACAAGGTGAAATTATGATATTTGCAAATACCATTTATAATAATAATGGCTGTGAAAGCCTCAAAACTAGAAGAACTTACAGATATTATAATATTATCTTTGAATTTTGAAAAGTTCAGAAAGTATGTTATGGATATTTTAAAACAATAAATTCAACAAAGCGGGCAAACTTAGATCAGTACTATGCCCAAGAAAATGGATCGAGTTGAGTTGGACCAGTTGCATTACCTTCGTGCAAATTTTCGTACCATTACAACCAGAGCATCCGTAGAGCAAATCTTTTTGAAAATATTTTTCAATTCGTTATGCCACAAGAGGAGCCAAAAAGTAGAAATACTGAGCACACATGTTGCTTCAGGAAATTTCCAAAGATTGTAAGTATACGTTGCGTTCCAATGAAACAAATTTTTATACTTCCAGAAAAAAAGGAACCAAAGACTTTCGGACAATTTTTCGAATTAATCATGCCACACCTCAAGCATACCACACATTGGGTTCAATAAAGTTTATGAATTTTGCATGTAGCCATAACTTTTCGAAGCCAAATTTCAATCCCATCCAAAAATGAGCAACCGAAGAATTTTCATAATAAAATGTTCAAGTCCTAATAATGCCACTATTCGAGCCAAAAAGTGGAAATATTGAGCACACTTGTCACTTCACAGATATTTCAAAGTCTGTACGTATCTGTTGCAATTCAATGATACAAATTTGGATATTATCAGTAAAAACACATCCTTCCTGAAACTTCCTGAAACAATTTTTCAAAATTTATTATGCTGCAACTAAAGTGGGGAAGTGATAAAATATAGCTCAATAGAGCCAAATGAAATTCTGAAATTTTGCATATATTCATGGCGTTCCGAAGACAATAATTTTGATCCCATTGACAAATGAGCAACCGCAGAATTTTCATAACAAAATTTTTAATTCATAATCCAACAATCGGAGCCAAAATGTGGAAATACTTGGTACATTTGTTACTTTACAGAATTTTCAAAATCTGTAGGTATCTGTTGCAATCCAATGATATAAATTTTGATAATATCAGTAAAAAAACATCAGAAGACTTCCTGAAACAATTTTTCAAAGTTCATTATGCTACAACTAAATTAGGGAATTGAAAAAATGTAGCGCACATTGGGCCCAACAAAATTCTGAAATTTTGCATGTATGCGTGGCATTCTGAAGCCAGCAATTCTTAACCCATCGACAAATGAGTAGTCGAAGAATTTTCATAACAAAATTTTCAATTCCTAATGCCATAATCGAAACCAAAAAGGGAAAATACTTGGCACATCTGTCGCTTCACAGAATTTTCAAAGTCTGTAGGTATTCATTACAATTCATTTATACAAATTTTGATAATATCAGTAGAAACACATCGGAAGACTTCCTGAAAAATTTTTTCAAAATTCATAATACAACTAAAGTGGGGAAGTGAAAAAATAGAGCGCATATTGAGGATGCTCCTCTGTTATATCGATTTAATGCCATCGACTTAAAATTTTTACAGCCTATCAATATTGATTTTCTAAAAGTGTGTGCAAAATTTCAAAGAGATTAGGAGCCTCGTTGTCGAGATATTAAATATTAAAAACAATGCTATTTAACACGCGTTCTTATGGCCGTACATGAAAAACAGGCTGTAATTGTATTGTCGTTCGCGAACCTGAAATGCCAACACCTAAAAAAAAATACACAACCTAGTTCAATACATAAGGAAGCCGTGTGCAAAAGATTACCTTCATTAGGAGTTTTTTTGTCAAGTAATTAAATAAAACCTTACAAAAGTCTCGAACATTGGTCGAAAGCAGGCGCGACTTGGCAACACTGCGCCGGGCGCCACCAACCTCACTCCCTAAGCGATGGATAATACTGATATTAATGTTTATAACGTATGCAATGAGTTTGGATATATTTCATTAAACAATATTCCAAAAATTTGACCATTTTTACTTCATAGCACAGGCAGAAAACTACTTTCTTAATCGTTCAAAAGTAAGATTTCAAAGTTGGCTATGCTGAGCCTGGCCCGTGTATAAGCATAGGGACCCCCCTTGGACGACTCGTCCCGCAAACAAACAGAGGAGCATCCTTGAGCCAAACAAAATTCTGCAATTTTGCATATATTCTGGCATTCCAAAGACAATAATTTTGATCCCATCGACAAATGAGCAGCGGAAGAATTTTCATAACAAAATTTTCCATTCTTAATGCTAAAATCGGAGGCAAAAAGTAGAAATACTTGATACATTTGTCGCTTCACACAATTTCCAAAGTCTGTAGGCATTCGTTGCAATTCAAAGATATAAATTTTGATTATGTCAGAAAAAACACATCTGAAGACTTTCTGAAATAATTTTTTAAAATTCATTATGCTGCAACTAAAGCGGGGATGTGAAAAAATATAGAGCATATGGAGCCAAACAAAATTCTGAAATATTGCATATATGCATGGTGTTCCAAAGACAATATTTTTGATGCCATTGACAAATGAGCAACCGACGAATTTTCATAACAAAATGTTCAATTCATAATGCTACAATTGGAGCCAAGAAGTGGAAATACTTGGTACATTTGCCGCTTCACAGAATTTTTAGAGTCTATAGGTATTCGTTGCAATCCGAAGATACAAATTTTGATAATACCAGGATATGGACTATATACCGCCATAGTCTTTTGACATAAGGATATATTATACAAGCCATTTTCACATAAAGATATATCATTACTTACTACGGTTATCATCCAGAGGCATCCATATATATCCAGATGCAGGTTGACAGTGTATTTGTCTATTAATTCATCAAACGCGAGATAATTCTACACCATATTTTGGATAGAAAAGCGACGTCGAAAATCTTTTGAAATGGTCCAACAATTATCATGCAAGGAACATTTTATGATGTACAAATCTTTATTATGGCAAGCGAGGAACATTTTATAATAAAGAGGGAAGGGACCAATAAAATAAATTGTCAACGGTGTAGAGTTAAAACAAATATTCATTAGACACTGCTCAAAACTCGGCATGATAATAACAAATCTTGCCATACACATTTTTTTGGCACTCATTATTAGTGTTTATAGTTTCTTTTCCAAATTTACATCGATTCACACCATTCATGATTAACAGTTCAACGTACACCATTTCATAGTTATCAAAGAAACGAAAAGAATGATTTCTTAAGAAATCTCATACGAGGAACATTTAATCGCGAAAGAGAAAAGAGATCGCTTTCGTTTCCGTCGTAGAGTTAAGTGTGGAAAATAAAAACTGCAGATCTAACGAGAAAGATCTAACGGAATGGCCAATCACAAGCTCGGAAGGCGTCAACAGGCCTTTCATTGCGTCGTATACAGACATGCCAATACTTCGATGTTAGCATAATCTTGAGCCTATGCAAAGTTTTTTCTCAGCAAATGCGGCATTAATGGTGCTGATTTAGTGCTCAATCGAAGCATTTTTTCGTAATAAATCTCCAGTTCAATTTTCAAATCATCATATGCCTCCTGAGCTTCGTAATTAAAGAAAATGAATTTCAGTTTTTACCCCCACCACGGCAAATCGTTTTATTCAGAGATAATATACTCGGGCGAGCCTCGGGCCGGCAGACGACAGAGCTGTCAATGTACTTGTCCCGAGACTCTACGGAGTCTCTTGATAAAAGAACTACGAACAAGTATCAAAACTTTAATGTTTTTTGATTTTGTAAAAAAATTTGAAAAAATATTACACTGAAACATCCATTCCAACAGATCAACGGATAGGAAAGTATTTCATAAAAAATGACACCGAGAAATTATTCCAATATCATCAGAATGCACCGAAAGTTTTTCAATAAAAGTAATCATAACGAAACGAGATTTTGAAACAAAAAAAAACCGGCCAAGTGCAAGTCGGACTCGCGCACGAAGGGTTCCGTACCATTATCTATAAAAACGGCAAAAAATCACGTTTGTTGTATGAGAGCCCCCTTAAATATTTATTTTATTCTGTTTTTTAGTATTTGTTGTTATAGCGGCAACCGAAATACATCGTCTGCGAAAATTTCAAGTGTCTAACTATCATGGTTCATGAGATACAGCCTGGTGACAGACGGACAGACAGATAGACGGACGGACAGCGGAGTCTTAGTAATAGGGTCCCGTTTTACCCTTTGGGTACGGAACCCTAAAACGTATGCGCACCAAATTTCGAGAGCAAAAGTGTGATTGGAAAAAAGAATTTCGGTTGAAGTGCCACATGAATTTTTCTTTTATAACGTTTATTGATCACAAATTATATCTCATGAGCAGGGAAAACAAAATTGGTAAAGTACTTATGAATTTTTTTTTCTCGAATCAAATATCGTTTCGCTCAAAATTATTCCGCGTCACTTGATTCCATTTTGGGTTGCGAGTGCAAATAGTATTTTCATGTATTTAACCACTCTAGGGTGGTTTAAAACTATGTATAATTCAAACGTAGAGTGGTATCATACACCATTCTCTCGGTTATATAAAAAACGTAGAGAATAGTTTCCATATAAACCTTGTTATTGCGTGCAAGGGACATTTTATGGTAACACAGAAGAGGCACCGTTTTTAACTCCATTGTAGAGTTTACATTCGGAAAATTAGAATATTAAGGCTAGGGTTAAAAAAAATTATGTATTTAGGCACTGTTCTAAAGTTTATTTATTGAATTACACTTTATTTTTGCACTCTATCACTCTTCTACCTACATATTCAAATAACGTTAACCTAAAGTTTCACTTTAACCAAATAAAACTGACCGCGATCTTTATAACCTAACGACTGTTCAAAGATATTAATTATTCACCGAATATTAGTTTATCATACACCATTCCCTTATGTAGTTATAAAAAAAAAGAGAACGGTTTCTAAATAAACCTTGTTATTGCATCCGAGGAACATTTTATGGTAAAAGAGAAGGGGCACCGTTTTCAACTCCGTTCTAGAGTTTACGTTGGGAAAAATGAATTGTTGGGACTAGGGTTAATAAAAAAAAAATATTTATTTAGACACCCTTCAAAATTTTATTTATTGAATCACACTTCATTTTTGCACTATTACTCTTCCATCGGTAATATGATAAAAGTCATTTTAATCAAAAGTTGAAACTGATCGCGATCTATATAACCTCCCAACAAAGATATTACGTATTCACCGAATACGCGTTTATCATACACCTTTCTCTTAGTTATCAAAAAAAAAAAACAAAGAGAATGGTTTCTAAATAAACCTTATTTTTGCATCCGAGGAACATTTTATGGTAAAAGTAAACAGGCACCGTTTTCGACTCCGTTCTAGAGTTTACGTTCAGAAAAATGGATTGTTGGGTCTAGGGTTAATAAAAAAATATATTTATTTAGACACTATCCAATCACACTTTATTTTTGCACTATCACTCTTCTATCTATAATAAAAGTCTCTTTAAGCAAAAGTTGAAACTAGCCACGATCTTTATAACCTCACGACAAAGATATTAAATATTCACCGAATACGAGTTTATCATACACCATTCTCTTGGTTAACAGAAAAAACGAAGAGAATGGTTTCTAAATAAACCTTGTTATTGCATTCGAGGAACATTTTGATGGTAAAAGAGAAAAGGGACCATTTTCGATTCCGTTGTAGCAGAGTTTACGTTTGGAAAAAAAATTGTAGGGGCTAGGTATAATTAAAAAATATTTATTTAGACACTGTTCAATGGTTTATTATTACACTTTATTTTCCCACCATCACTATTCTATCTATATAAAAGTCACTCTTTACTCGTCTATCTATAAACACCACTCTAACCAAAAGTTGAAATTGACCGCGATCTTTATAACCTCATGACTGATGTTATAAAAAAGATATTGGTCAGCTGTCATATGGACGATCGATCGAATATCACCACACTGAACCATGAAATGATTTTTTTTATAAATTTATCGATATAATTGCTCACACGTCCCGCACTTCGTTATGTCAAAACAACGTTCAAACTTTATGTTGGCTCCGTACAGAGGAAAGACGAGTCGTCGTGACCAATCGCAACTCGTTGCTTCCGTTGCCGGAGACCGGCTTTTATGGAAATGGGTTTTGATGGGCATCAAAACGCCTTTGATTGTATCGTCTGAGCGCATATACAGACAAGGCAAATTCTTGAATGTAGTAGAATCGAGCATAATCCTAAGCCTGTGCAAAGTTTTTTCTCAGCAATTACGCAACCAATCGTGCTGATTTTAGGCTCAATCGAAAGAGCATCGCTCAATTAGTCAAAAGTTCGCTTCTCAAGCCGCCAAATGACTCCTAGGCTCTACAATTAGCGAAAACGTCATAAAATTTTTACCCCCACCACCGCGAATCGTCTTGTTTAGAGATAATATAGACTCGGCGAGCCTCGGGACAGCAGACGACAGAGCTGTCAATGTACTTGTCCCGAGACTCTACCGAGTCTCTTGATCAACATAAAAAAAAATCCCTTGAAAATAATCGATAGAACATATGATTCAGGCATTGCAGATAATGAAAATTCTTTTCTTGAAAGATCATTTCTGTGTGAGGGGTCGAAAAGTAGCTTTTTTCGCGATTTTGTTTCAACCGATTTTTTGATGTTTCACCGAATCACTCTTAAAGAATAGAGGATGAATTCTTAACGTTATTTTCATTTTTTACACTGTTTTTTTTCTATCATTAAAAATGTCCTATAAAAAATCGATGTGTACGATTCTAGCCGTAATTATTGTCTGAAACAAAATTTTAAAAAGATTATTAATTTGCATATGTGTCACTATTTTGCTATGGAGGGTTTATTTTTATTTTTATTTCTTTATCTTTTATTTTCCAAAAACTGTTGATAAAATCGGCTAAATTCGTTCTCGTTTTGTTAGAGGAAAAGAAGTTTGTTATACACGTGATGTTTGTTGTTACAATCACGTAGCAGTAAATGAACTGATATCTTTTATCATTTCGAACCTTACATTATATATGTTCGTTAGCCTTGCTTATTAGCTATCTGATTCTCCGAGTTGATATTCTACTTCACCTATCATTGAAAGAAGTTTCAAAATACTTTGATAAGAAAAATATAACTGTTATCTGCCTCTGCCTCTCTTATTTGACATATGATGGCCTGTGCTACGCTTGTAAGTCGCGTTCTTCGGAAATTGCTTCAATTCGATAAGAGCGAGTTAGAAGGAATTTGTCTCGTGATAAAAAATATCAACAATCAAAGGCGTGTATAACTCTGTGTTTTGTTTGCAATCAAAAGTTATTAAAAGTTCCATAAGTTAAGAAATCAAGTGTATTTATTATCAAAAATGAAAGTGAATCCGCTTAATGTGATACGATTAGTTTTGGCACATTTTCAAGTCCTAAATATACCTGAAAGCCCTATAAATAATGACGAAATACAATTAAAAGAAAACATTGAAAATATATTAACGAATGCTATGCAAGATTACATGGGCGTCGAAACAATCGTAGAAGATTCATTATATTTCCAAGAACCTTACAAAGATTGGGATATGAAAATAGTAGAAGACGAAGAATGGGGATCGGCAATCCATGATCCGGTACTACCCCCGGATGTTTGTACTACTGATGATGAATCTGTTTCGTACGAGTATAAATCGAGGGCAGTCAACTATTGGAGAAGTGGCAAAACTAAAAATTTGAGTCTATCAAGCGTTAAACAAAAATTTAGAGAAGTACAGTTAGTGACTCAATTAAAAAGATGGACTAAATATTTAAATAAAGGTGGAACTTATAAAGAAAAAATGGCTAGAATTTGCGAGTAAACTTTAGCCAATTTTAAAGCTGCCGTTGATGCTGGTCTTATGGTACATGACATCGACTTGAAAAAATGGGCAATGCAAGCACAAAAAGAAATCGGTCATGAAGATGTCCGTTTTAAGGCGTCAGACAAGCGGGTACACTCATTTAAGAAAGCTCATAGGATTGTTTCCAGAAAAATTAGTAAATTTGTCACAAAAAAAAGTATTGAAAATGCAGACAATCTGCGAAAGCTTGCTGAACAATTTTTCTCTGAAGTGAAGATCGATATAGAAGAATATGGGTTATCGAACGTCTACAATTCGGATCAAAGTGGTTTGGAATTAGAAATGCATTCTGGAAGAACATTAGCGGTTGAAGGAGAGAAACAAGTTGAATGCCTTGTACAATCAATTGCTTCTACAACACATAGTTATACGATTCAGCCCACTATAGCAGGTGACGGAAGGCTTCTTTCTCTGCTATTCCTGATTTTGAAAGAACCAAGTGGTAAATTTGGTCCAATAGTGGAATCGTCACTATTCAGACCAGAAAACGTTTACATAAAAGTATCGAAATCTGGAAAACTCACTTCAGGTAATAATAAAAATTATTTTTTTAGAGAATTCCTTATATTGACATATAAGATACTATTTATTTCTTGCATCGAAGCAAATTGAAAAATGAATTCATACTTTCAGAACATTTTAAAACTTGGCTACAAAATGTCTTCTTCTCCCAAGTTGGTTCAAACAGTATTTTATTAATTGACTCCTGGACTGGACATTGCCCTCGAGCTGTTGACGAAGCGAAACCTCGGGATAAAAATATAAAATTAAGAAAAATACCGCAGGGTACAACGGGAAAGAATCAACCTTTGGATGTTAGTGGCTTCAGGATATGGAAAAATTATGTGAAACATTTTTCTGACAATGTCATATTAATGGATTATGAATTAAATTTGCATTTACGAAATAATATAATTAAGCTTCAGTCACTTGTTCACAACCAATTATCATCTCCACGATATGTAAACTTATTTAGGTATTCATGGTTCGAAAGCCGTTATAATGAATGGCGTCCGGAGAATTTTGAAAATCCTGTATATTTTAGTTTTAAAACTTGCAAAGCGCATTGTGATGTACCCGGATGTCAAAATATTGCTGTTGTTAGGTGTTCATGGTGTAAAAAATCATTATGTTTCCAACACGTTTTTGACGATTTCCACTATTGTAAAGAATATAATGAATAATTTCATTTGTCAATCAAAAATACATCTGTACAAAATACAGCATATAAAATATAATAAAAACAATGATACAATAATTAGAAATATTAATATGGTAACAATGTGATTCAAAAGAATTTTCATTATCTGCGATGCCTGAATCATATGTTGTAACGATTATTATATATAACGAAGACGAAATCGCAATATTTTTATTAAAAAAATTTTTTCAAGGCATTTTTTTTTTTATGTTGATAACAATCTTTTTGAAGAATTTCATGATATGTTCTATATCCAAAAGAATATTTTCTAGCAGATAGATACTTAAAAAAAAATACGTATCTACAGAAATTAAAGGTATTCGGATGTAAGGGTAGTACACCCTTAAGAATGCATTTTTTCGAAAAATGCAAAAACATGTATCTCTTAACTTTTGAAACTGTTAATTATGCAATTTTTTCGCTTCCATATCGAGCATATTCTATTTGTTTTAACGTTTTTTTCAATTTTCAACCCCTATAACTTCGGCTTATTCACCCACTCAGGGCTGAAAAAAATCGAGTGGTCATAACTTTTTTAGAAGCAGTGAATGCAATTGGTTTGATTTTGCCCCCTTATCTGCATATATATGGAACTGAATAACCTCCACTAGGAGACCTCAACTTTAGGGGTGTGTTTCATCCCTTAAATATGAGTTTCCGCAAAAAAAAAATACGTATCTCTTAGATTTCAATGTAGAAGAACATACTCCAAGCGGAACAAAATCGGCGGGGTACACCTGGGAAGGTTTCCTTGTTAGTAATAATACGATTAACGGTACTTTTGCCAATTAGGCCAAGCAACAGAGCTCTAAAGTCATCAGATTTTGACAAAAATAATAACAGGATACCACCGATGCCATTACAATCGGGCGAGCTCCCCGATGCTAATTGCACAAGATTCGACTCGAGAGTCGCGTTTCCTTTTTTTTTATTAACAATTTAGTGCAAAAAAACGCATTTTTTTTGGTTTTTTGCTTATAAAAGAAAAACTAATGGATCAATGTGATCCGTCCCAATGGACGAATTGTAGAGAATTGAAATACGAAGAGAGCTGAAAGAGAGCTGAAAAAATCCGATCGGTTCATTATTAAGGGAGAAAACCCAAAAAACCCGAAAAAATAGCGTTTTTTCAAAAATTCATAACGTCGCCATTTTTCGAGCTGTAGTGCAGGCTCTTCGCGAGATAGTAGATATCAATACGTACTTCCTGTGTGCGAAACCCAGACGCTGTCGAATAATTAGTTTCCGCGTAATTGCAATCACAAGTTGTACATACCATATTTTGCAGCAAGGCTCAATTCTCTGGAGGTCGTCCGATTCCAATTTACCAAACGGATTTGGAAAGTAGAAGTGTTCAGCTACAAAACGTCAATCTTCGTTTTTCATCTAAATGCTAAGAAATAGGTATAAATTTCTCGCAAACATGAGCAAAAACGGCCGAGCGCCCGAGAGTCGTCGTGGAGTAGGGGAAGGGCAGCAGAAGCGGAGAAGGCGCATATATAGTAATACAAGCGCGCTGCACGCTAGTTATGAATCTTCGAATTTGATTATCTCGGCAACCAGTAGGGCTATCTTAACATATTTTTTTTTAATTCTGGGGTAACTGAACCACCGGAAACTGATTCTGCACTCAGATTCCATGAAAAATCAGCGGAAAACTTTTTTTTCTGATTTTTTTGCTACATGCCCTTATATCAATATGCTATGGATAAAATATTGTGAAATAGGTATGATGCTACCAGCCAAGGAGCTTATTTATTGGAGAACATAACAATCATTTTTATTAAACAGTTTTTGTACAGAAATCGTCCTTAGTACTATCGATATTAATATTATTACATTCAAACTTGAATACAAATAATTAAATTAATCGTTTTCTTTTCGCGGAGTTCGAAATCTCCGATGCATTATCACAATTATTACTATGTACATGGATGATAATATTTTTTTCACGTGAATTATCGTCCTCGATTTCACATTCATCCTCCGACTGAACTTGCAGATTTTTTGTCTCAAAATTAAAACATGTACCTTCGTGACAGTGCGCGCAGAGATACTGCAGTTCAAACCATGTTTTTTGCAGCTGCGCGAAGCATCTACGCACCCTTTTTTACTGCAGGAACACGAAATCTGATCAAGCAACTTCTGGGGAATTGGAGGATCGGTACTTCCTATCGGTATCAATCGGTTTCCCTTGACTTGCCATCCCCAGTCAGTTGGTCTCAGATCCGTATTCCCTAACCACAGCTGCAGCTGATAGAAAACTCGAAGCGCATGTTGTTTAGCTGCTCCTTCTGTCGGTGGAAGAGTCTCAATAGCGAATTTATTTTTTACTTTGACCTTACTGAAATTTAAGTATCGCAAATCATTTAACGAAAAGGAGCTTGAGTTTTCTATCAACTTCCTTTGATTTTTGCTCATGTACATTCCTCGGATCAACTTAGATGCACTGCAAGCTGTCATATCGCAAGTGGCATACTTGTTATAGAAAACTAAAGCTAACTCTACCAATTTTTCATGAGGAAATGAATCTATTAACTTATTTTTACCAATTTTGTAAAAGCAAGATGTTGTATCGCATCCGCAGAATGAGTGTAAGAAAGCAGCTATTGCTTTCTTACTATGACTCGTGGTCAATGCCTTAAAGAAGTCTCGGTGAGACTCTTAGTCAATCCATTAAAAAAAAGTCTCGGCAAGACTCTGGATAAATCTCTTAAAAAAGTCGCGGTGAGATTCTTGTTCAATCCCTTAAAGACATTTCGGCGGGACTCTTAGTCAATCCCATGAAAAACCCTCGTCAAGACTCTTGTTCAATCCCTTAAGGAAATCTCGACGAGACTCGTGGTCAATCCCTTAAAGAAGTCTCTGTGAGACTCTTAGTCAATCGGAAAACTTCCGTCGTGAACCCTGGTTAACCCCTTAAAAAATCTCGTCCAGACTTTTGGCGAATCTCTTGAAAAAGTCTCAGCGAGATTCTTGGTCGATCCGTTAAAAAAAGTCTCGGCAAGAATCTGGATAAATCTCTTAAAAAAGTCGTGGCGAGACGCTTGATTAATCCCTTAAAGAAGTTTCGGTGCGACTCTTAGTCAATTCCTTGAAAAACTCTCGTCGAGACCCTTGTTCAATCCCTTAAGGAAATCTCGACGAGACTCGTGATCAATCCCTTAAAGAAGTCTTGGTGAGACTCTTAGTCAATCCCTAAGAAAATTTCCGTCGTGACCCCTGGTAAACCCCTTAAAAAATTCCGTCGAGACTCTTGGTCAATCCCTTTAAAATATCACGGCGAGAGTCATGATCAATCCCTCGAAAAACTCTCGGCAAGTCTTGGTCAATCTCTTGAGGAAATCTCGACGAAACTCGTGGTGAATCCCTTAAAGAAGTCTTGGTGAGACCCTTAGTCACCCTTGAAACTTTCGTCAAGACCCCTGGTCAACCCCTTTAAAAATCCCGTCCAGACTCTTAGCCAATCCCTTAAAAAAGTCGCAGCGAGATTCTTGTTCAATCCCTTAAGGACATCTCAACGAGATTCGTGGTCAATCCCTTAAAGAAGTCTCGGTGAGACTCTTAGTCAATCCCTTAAAAAACTTCCGTCGTGATCCCTGGTCAACCCCTCAAAAAACTCCCAACGAGGCTCTTGGTCAATCCCTTTAAAATATCTCGGAGACAGTCATGATCAATCCCTTGAAAAACTCTCGTCGAGACACTTGGTCAATCTCTTAACGGACAACACCACTGTGACCCCCTATTTTTTTTCACATTTTTCAAGAATTTTTTTTTGTGGGAAAAAAAGAGATATTCGAAAAAATTTTTTTGGGTTTTGTTCCTTGTTTTAATGTATCAAAAAGCATTTTTTTCACATTTTTCACGCTGCATGGTGGCGCTGGGGAAGCTCTCGCGTCATCTCCGCAGTGGTTCGCGGCACGCAGCAGAACTCTCTTCAACGTCGATCTGAAAAAAAATACCGAGTGTTTTCGTTAATAATATGATATTTTGAAGAGAAGTACATAGGGATTTGGAAAAATATTGATTTTTAAAAAATAGGCACGCCTTTGAAATTAAAGAATGATTTTTGAGCAAAATTTCTCGTCGAAAATAGGCTATAACTTTTATAATTATTGAGATATCGAAAAAATCTTATGTACTTCTCTAGATAATCTACTTTTATTGATACAGTACAAATTTGAAGTCGATCGGATAAAAATTGCTCGAGTTCTACTGCGTGCCGCACTCAAAAAAGTGGTTTTGAGAAAAACGCGTTCAAAGTTGGGACCCCGAGCGTCGCGGACCGCTGCACCGCTCCACAAAATATTCAATATCTACGAAAATAATTATTTTTTCGACCTGGGTCCAACGGCATTTCAATCTTGAAAGTATTTTAGATTTTTTTAAATGGTTTTCAAAAAATCGATTTTTTGAAGCCGTCACAGTGGTGTTGTCCGTTAAGGAAATCTCGACGAAACTCGTGGTCGATCTCACGATGAGACTCTTAGTCAATCCCTTAAAAAATCTTCCGTCGAGATCCCTGGTCAACCCCCTAAGAAATCCCGTCCAGACTCTTGGCCAATCCCTTAAAAAAGTCTCGGCGAGACTCTGGATAAATCTCTTTAAAAAGTCGCGGCGAGATTCTTGATCAATCCCTTAAAGTTATCTCGGTGAGACTCTTTGTCAATCTTGAAAAACTCTCGTCGAAACTCTTGTTCAACCCCTTAACGAAATCTCGACGAGACCCGTGGTCAATCCCTTAAAGAAGTCTCGGTGAAACTCTTAGTCAACCTCTTAAAAAATCCTGTCCAGACTCTTGGCCAATCCCTTGAAAAAGTCTCGACTCCATTAAAGGAGTCCTTGAAAAACTCTCGAAATCCATTAAAGGAGTCTCGGTAAGATTCTCACTCAATCCCTTAAAAATAAATCGCTTGAAAAACTCTCGTCGAGACTCTTGGTCAATCCCTTAAGGAAATCTCGACGAGACTCGTGGTCAATCCCTTAAAGAAGTTTCGGTGAGACTCTTAGTCAATCCCTTAAAAACTTCCATCGAGATCCTTGGTCAACCCCTTAAAAAATCTCGTCCAATCTCTTGGCCAATCCCTTAAAGAAGTGTCGATGCGACTCTTAGTCAATCCCTTAAAAAATTTCCGTCGAGACCCCTGGTCAAACCCGTAAAAAATCCCGTCCAGTCTCTTGGCCAATCCCTTAAAAAAGTCTTGGTGAGACTCTTAGTCAACCCCTTAAAAAATCCTGTCCCGACTCTTGGCCAATCCCTTAAAAAAATCCCGTCCAGACTCTTGGCCAATCCCTTAAAAAAGTCTCGGTGATTCTGAGTCAATCCCTTAAAAAACTTCCGTCGAGATCCCTGGTCAACCCCTTAAAAAATCCCATCCAGACTCTTGGCCAGTCCTTTAAAAAAGTGAGTTTTCGTAAAAATCCATCCTGCATTTTAGCAATAAAAAATTATTGAAAAAAAACCGGTTTTTTTGAGTTAACACTTTTGGAACGCGTCTTATCGAAAAAAGTTTCAAATAAAAGTTGTTCATAATAATGTCTTCTATGAAAAAGTTCCTATAAAAAAATAGGCTAGCATTGTTACTTAAGCGGTTAATTGCAAATGAACCAAAAAATTCACAATTTTTTATTTGCAACCGCAATCAATTGTTTGTTATGATATCGGTTTGAAGTCCATATATAGTGTAGGGAAGGGAAACCCCAAGAGAATGGCCCAAGATTTATCGATCTACGAATTATAGTTTAGCAACAATTCGCGATCTTCGAAAAAATTTTGACCTTCAATAGAATTTGTCGACGAAGGCCCACAGTGTGGAAAAAAATCGAGGAGCTTCGTATCATCATGCACAAAGTGTACGGAAAAAAGAAATCGTTTTCGTTGATAATAAATACTGTTTTTTGACGATTTTCGTTTTTTGCTTATAAACAAATAGCAATTCTGACCAAAGTTACGAAAATAGCTGAAAATTTTTTTCACCATTCGATGCGTTTCTGAAAAACGAACAATTAAGAAAAAAAAAGTCCGAATATCTTGATTACACACCGAGATATGAATATTTTAACGTTTTTCCAATTTTCTTTTGTTGTAATTGAGATTTTTGTAAAAATCAAATTCGATAGCCTTCCTTAGGCTTACAGCTACGGGATTCAATAAAATACCGACCTTTAGAAGGAACTGTGTCACTACAGTTATCAACGTATTCCAGTCGATGGCGCGCGGCCGAGCGCACGGCGCCGGCCGCCCGGCCGGGCAGCGCGGTGGGGGTACCTCCTCTCACTCTGTAACCCCGCGCAAGCGGCTTAGTTAACAAATTCGATAACTTCCTTCAAAACGGTCGTAGAACAAAACTTTTTATTTTATTTTACGTGATTTTTTCTCGCGAACACGATGTAAGCCGAATTTTATTAAAACGTTATCTCCCGAATGGCGAGATGAGGGCTTCCGTATGGAATAAGCAGTTGAGGATGCTGACTGCTTAATAATAAAGACAGCAATCTCCGTTAGTGATAGTTACGAGTCGGTGTATGTTGTAGGCGAAGACGTTGATTTACTCGTAATATTATCTCAGGTTGCGCAGGCCAAGAAAAATATTTATTTACTCA
The DNA here is from genome assembly GCA_963989365.1 of Rhimphoctona megacephalus. NCBI lineage: Eukaryota > Metazoa > Arthropoda > Insecta > Hymenoptera > Ichneumonidae > Rhimphoctona > Rhimphoctona megacephalus. The sequence continues at coordinate 6,767,898 of OZ022415.1, read as the reverse complement.
AACCTAGCCGACAAAGTGTCGAAGAAAAATTGTATTCCACGAGTAGCTTTCAATATCCTGAGATTCAACATCTCATCGGATTTATTCACGCTTTCACCGGCTGCGATACAACGTCTTCGCTGTACAAGCAGGGGAAATCAAAATTAATTAAACTTTTGAAGAGTGACCGTAATAGTCTCCTGAAAGAAGCTGAACTTTTCAATAATCCGACATCTGTAAGAAGCTCGATCCAAGCAGGTGGACAGAGCATAATAATGGCCATGTATGGTGCGCGTAGTACAGATAGTACGACGAATTCCGATAATTGTGTTTTACGAAATCGAGCCTTAAGAGCACGTTTAATTTAAGTTCTCTTCCTCCAACTGCTGAGGCTTGTAAAGAACATCCGCTTCACACGTTTCTACAAGTTTGTCAATGGCAAGGCGAATGTTCAAAGAACCCCATGCAGTGGGGATGAAAAAAAGTAGAAATATGTTATAGCCGATAACATGTAGGAAAGATCCCATTCCGCCCAACTTATTAGAAATTATTTCATGCTCGTGCGATAAAAGTGGCTGCACATCCTATTGCACGTGTCGGAAATTAGGATTGAAATGTACGGTTCTGTGCAAAAAATATAACGGCATAAGTTGTGCGAACACTGCCGAAGCCGAAGTAATTTTAAGCGATGATGAAGACAAGGAAGAAAATTATAATTTCGAAGACGCAATCGACGACGAAATTGGAGTTGACTTTCCCATGGTAACGGTGGCAAAAAATGTACATAGTGATGACGAGTATGAGCCTGACGAAAAAAAATGAAAATGTAGATTTTGTAGTGAATTGTTCTTTCCAAATTTTTTTCATTCACATTAATTAACTTATTGTAATGAATAAAACAGTGTCGGATAGAAGATTTATTCGAGATACCCTTTCCCATTCACCGTAAAATAATTATAAAGCATGGTTATATGTAAAATTTAAAAAAACGATGATCACAGGTCTGCTATTGGGCGAACACGATTTTAAAGGGTGCCATCGTGTTCGCGAAAAAAAATCACGTAAAATTAAAAAAAAAAGTTTTGTTCTACGACCATTTTGAAGGAAGTTATCGAATTTGTTAACTAACAAGGAAACCTTCCCAGGTGTACCCCGCCGATTTTGTTCCGCTTGGAGTACGTTATTCTACATTGAAATCTAAGAGACACCTATTTTTTCTTTTTTGCGGAAACTCATATTTAAGGGGTGAAACACACCCCTAAATTTGAGGTCTCCTAGGGGAGGCTGTTCAGTTCCATATATATGCAGACAAGGGGGCAAAATCAAACCAATTGCATTCAATGCTTCATAAAAAGTTATGACTACTCGATTTTTTTCAGCCCTGAGGGGGTGAATAAGCCGAAGTTATAGGGGTTGAAAATTAAAAAAACGTTATAACAAATAGAATATGCTCGATATGGAAGTGAAAAAAATTGCATAATAACAGTTTCAAAAGTTAAGAGATACGTGTTTTTGCGTTTTTTGAAAAAATGCATCCTTAAGGGTGTACTACCCTTACATCCGAATACCTTTAATTTCTGTAGATACGTATTTTTTTAAGTATCTATCTATTAGAAAATATTCTTTTGGATATAGAACATATCGTGGAATTATTTAAAAAGATTGTTATCAACATAAAAAAAAATGCCTTGAAAATAATCGATAGAACATATGATTCAGGCATTGCAGATAATGAAAATCCTTTTCTTGAGAGATCGAAAAGTAGCTTTTTTCGCGATTTTGTTTCAATCGAGTTTTTGATGTTTCATTAAATCACTCTTAAAGAATAGAGGATGAATTCTTAACATTTTCATTTTTTACACTGTTTGTTTTTCTATCATTGAAAATGTCCTATAAAAAAACGATGTGCACGATTCTAGCCGTAATTATTGTCTGAAACAAAATTTTAAAAAGATTATTAATTCGCATCTGTGTCACTATTTTGCTATGGAGGGTTTATTTTTATTTTTATTTTTTATTTTTAATTATCAAAAAACTGTTGAAAAAATAGGCTAAATTCATTCTCGTTTTATTAGAGAAAAAGAAGTTTGTTATACACGTGATGATTGTTGTTACAATCACGTAGCAGTAAATGAACTGATATGTTTTATCATTTCGAACCTTACTTTGTATGTGTTCGTTAGCCCTGCTTATTAGCTATCTAATTCTTCGAGTTGATATTCTACTTCACCTATCATTGAAAGAAGTTTCAAAATACGTTGATAAGAAATATATAACTGTTATCTGCCTCTGCCTCTCTTATTTAACATATGATGGCCTGTGCTACGCTTGTAGGTCGCGTTCTTCAGAAATTGATTCAATTCGATAAGTGCGAGTTAGAAGGAATTTATCTCGTGATAAAATAATATCAACAATCAAAAGCGTGTATAGCTCTGTGTTTTGTTTGCAATCAAAAGTTGTTAAGGGGACCGTATGGTCTAGAAATTTGAAAAAATCGATTTTTTTTTTTTCGATATGTCGAAAGTATAGTATCTCAAGAATATACTGTGAAATTTTCATGCGGAAATTCTCAATATTACAGCTTTTACAGCCCATAACGCAGGTAGAGAGCGGTCCGCGACACGAAAACGTTCAAAGCCTTATTGGACACAAAGCCTTACGGGGATGATTTTTTAGTTTGCAAAAAAGAATGTGTTTTGCATGTTAAAAAACGTTTGTACAAACGTGCTGTTGATGCGAAAAAAAAACATGCACAAATAAAGAAAGCAACAAAGAAATTGACAGAAAAAGAAGAGGGAAAAAAGACACAGCGGAAATCGATAAATAAAACACCGAAGCGTCAACAATTGACGAATAAATTATTGCAAGAGCTGTCAACTTATTACGGTCTAGCAATTAGATGTAATTCAGATTCGACTGAAGGGATGAGAAGTGAAATATGGGCAGCATATTATCACAAAATTTCAACAGATGAAAATCCGCAACACTCGTACTGTCCTCCAGGTTCCGAATCGTGGTGCAAGTGGCGTCAAAGTGAGGCTGCAGGTACTTTAGACACCTACGAGCACCCACCTGCTCTGTGCGATGAAGCACAAGAGATATTAAAACCAATTTATGAAGAATTGACAGCAGAGACTTTATTGGAAAGGTGTATTGGCAGTAATACGCAGAACAATAACGAAAGTTTCAATGCTTGCGTGTGGCACCTTGCGCCGAAACATCTGTTTGCCGGAAAAAAAATCATTGATATTGCCACTCACATTTCCGCTTGCATATTCAATGAAGGATTTGCATCCCTATTGAAAATAATGGAGACCATGGGCATAACAATCGGGCCACAAGCGGAGCAACTAGCGCAAAACCGAGACGAGCTGCGAGTATCGAGCGCCAACCGTAGGAGCACGGACAACTCCAAAGAGGCTCGGACAGCTCGAAGAAATGAAAGGAGTGAGGAAATCTTGAATTATGAACGTTCCGAAGGAATCCTATATGGTGCCGGAATCGCGGATTAACTGTAAGTATTCAAAATTTGCTCAATTTTTGAAAATATCTGTACCTCAAACTTTAAACTCATTTATCTCGAAACGACTTTTTTCGGCACTGCGCAGGTGAAAACAAAAAAACTATTCAACCGAATCACTTGAAATTTGGATATGTTGTTCACAACATGTATGGCTATCGTCGGAACTACAATCATAATTTTACTTAAATAATTTCTTATTGTTTATACTAAAAAACTAGTGAAAAAAAAACCCGATTTTACGAATTTTTTTTCAAAAGCGCGCCATTTTGTCAGTTTTTAATTTTTTCGATTTGTTCTAGTCCCGACCATAACTGCACTCTTTCTGATTAAGAATCTTCTTCAATTTTGTGTTTCAGATGAGTAGAAGTCTCGGATCGATCTTCACCGTCCGGGTCGGATTTTTCGAGAGGGTCGTCTTCAATGCCAATTATATGATAATAAACACTGTTTTTAAAATTAAAAAAAAAATTTTTTGTATACTTAATAAAGGTAGTAATAAACCCGAAAAGTTAAAACATCGATTTTTAAATTTTTTAAGGCAAAAAAAAAATCGTGAAAATAGGTGAAATTTTCGTGCTCTAGACCATACGGTCCCCTTAAAAGTTCCATAAGTTAAGAAATCAAGTGTATTTATTATCAAAAATGAAAGTGAATCCGCTTAATGTGATACGATTAGTTTTGGCACATTTTCAAGCCCTAAATATACCTGAAAGCCCTATAAATAATGATGAAATACAATTAAAAGAAAGCATTGAAAATATATTAACGAATGCTATGCAAGATTACATGGGCGTCGAAACAATCGTAGAAGATTCATTATATTTCCAAGAACCTTACAAAGATTGGGATATGAAAATAGTAGAAGACGAAGAATGGGGATCGGCAATCAATGATCCGGTACTACCCCCGGATGTTTGTACTATTGATGATGAATCTGTTTCGTACGAGTATAAATCGAGAGCAGTCAACTATTGGAGAAGTGGCAAAATTAAAAATTTGAGCCTATAAGGCGTTAAACAAAAATTTAGAGAAGTACAGTTAGTGACTCAATTAAAAAGATGGACTAAATATTTAAATAAAGGTGGAACTTATAAAGAAAAAATGGCTAGAATTTGCGAGTAAACTTTAGTCAATTTTAAAGCTGCCGTTGGTGCTGGTCTTATGGTACATGACATCGACTTGAAAAAATGGGCAATGCAAGCACAAAAAGAAATCGGTCATGAAAATGTCCATTTTAAGGCGTCAGACACGTGGGTACACTCATTTAAGAAAGCTCATAGGATTGTTTCCAGAAAAATCCGTAAATTTATCACAAAAAAGTATTGAAAATGTAGGCAATCTGCGAAAGCTTGCTGAACAATTTGTTTCTGAAGTGAATATCGATATAGAAGAATATGAGTTATCGAACATCTAGAATTCGGACCAAAGTGGTTTCCAATTAGAAATGCATTCTGGAAGAACATTAACAGTTGAAGGAGAGAAACAAGTTGAATGCCTTGTACAATCAATTGCTTCTACAACACATAGTTATACGATTCAGCCCACTATAGCAGGTGACGGAAGGCTTCTTTCTCCGCTATTCCTGGTTTTGAAAGAACCAATTGGTAAATTTGGTCCAATAGTGGAATCGTCACTATTCAGACCAGAAAACGTTTGCATAGAAGTATCGAAATCTGGAAAACTCGCTTCAGGCAATAATAAAAATTATTTTTTTAGAGAATTCCTTATATTGACACATAAGATACTGTTTATTTCTTGCAACGAAGCAAATTGAAAAATTAATTCATACTTTCAGAACATTTTAAAACCTGGCTACAAAATGTATTCTTCCCCCAAGTTGGTTCAAACAGTATTTTATTAATTGACTCCTGGACTGGACATTGCCCTCGAGCTGTTGACGAAGCGAAACCTCGGGATAAAAATATAAAATTAAGAAAAATACTGCAGGGTTCAACGGGAAAGATTCAACGTTTGGATGTTTTTGGCTTCAGGATATGGAAAAATTATGTGAAACATTTTTCTGACAATGTCATATTAATGGATTATGATTTAAATTTGCATTTACGAAATAATATAATTAAGCTTCAGTCACTTGTTCACAACCAATTATCATCTCCACGATATGTAAACTTATTTAGGTATTCATGGTTCAAAAGCGGTTATAATGAATGGCGACCGAAGAATTTTGAAAATCCTGTAGATTTTAGTTTTAAAACTCGCAAAACGCATTGTGATGTACCCGGTTGTCAAAATATTGCTGTTGTTAGGTGTTCATCGTGTAAAAAATCATTATGTTTCCAACACTTTTTTGACGATTTCCAGTATTGCAAAGAATATAATGAATAATTTCATTTGTCAATCAAAAATATATCTATACAAAATACAGCATATAAAATATAATAAAAACTATGATACAATAACTAGAAATATTAATATGGTAACAATGTGATTGAAAAGAATTTTCATTATCTGCGATGTCTAAATCATATGTTGTAACGATTATTATATATAACGAAGACGAAATCGCAATTTTTTTATTAAAACAATTGTTTTCAAGGGATTTTTTTTTTATGTTGATAACAATCTTACATCCATTAATATATCCAAAATATATTAATATATCCAAAAGAATATTTTCTAGCAGATAGATACTTAAAAAAATACGTATCTACAGAAATTAAAGGTATTCGGATGTAAGGGTAGTACACCCTTAAGGATGCATTTTTTCAAAAAATGCAAAAACATGTATCTCTTAACTTTTGAAACTGTTAATTATGCAATTTTTTTCACTTCCATATCGAGCATATTCTGTTTGTTATAACGTTTTTTTAATTTTCAACCCCTATAACTTCGGCTTATTCACCCCCTCAGGGCTGAAAAAAATCGAGTAGTCATAACTTTCTATGAAGCATTGAATGCAATTGGTTTGATTTTGCCCCCTTGGCTGCATATATATTGAAACGTTTCGTTATCGCGCGACTCTTCGATCGAGCGACGCAGTCCTCGCGAGGGGATTACGGAACTTTAGGTTGGAGTAACAAATATAAAGGAGGGTTGACTCGAGAATGATGTTATAAAAGAAAAGAAAAGCAAGGCGGCAGTTCGGTCTCTCTCTCCTAGCATTGGGTCATAGACATTGCCTCAGGCGGGGTGGTCACGTTCGTGTGTGACAGATACGACCCTTCATCATAGGCATTCAATGAATGAGAGAGAGATCGCTGCTAAATACAAAAAAAAAGAAAACTCAAACATAATTAAAGATAAAAGGTAAATAAAATGAAATTGCACCTACCGAGTGATGCCACACGATGAGGAGATGCGGGAACTTAGAATCGCAACGTTAATTAGCAAAAATGAAAAGCAGTAAACGACGGCTGAGAGCCGAGAGAGTGATAGGCAAGAAAGAAAGATGAGGAGGTCCCGTCGCTCGATCGTCTCGTCGGTGTGCTTCGATTTTTGCTGGTGTGGTTCTATCTCACACGTGCCTGTAATTTCCGCAACGCTGTCTCACTCGCTCGCGAGCCATATGCCTCAGGTAGGACTTCGTCCCTCAAAGATGTTTCGTTAGACTTATTCGCTCGAATTCCCGTTTTTTATTTATGATTGTTCTATTCGGAATAACTGATATGTTAGTTGTGATTATCGTGCTCGAAATCCACAATATTTTAGTTATGATTATTGCGATCGAAATTCCCAATATTTTAGTTATGATTATTGCGATCGAAATTCCCAATGTTTTAGTTATGATTATTTTGCTCGGAATAACTGATATTTTAGTTATGATTATCGTGCTCGAAATTCACGATATTTTAGTTATGATTATTGCGATCGAAATTCCCAATATTTTAGTTATGATTGTTTTGCTCGGAATAACTGAGATCTTAGTCATGATTATCGTGCTCGAAATTCACGATATTTTAGTTATGATTATTGCGATCGAAATTCCCAACATCTAATTTCTGCTTGTTTTGCTTCGAATAACTGATATTTTAGTTATGATTATCGTGCCCGAAATTCACGATATTTTAGTAATTATTATTCGATGTCCTCCGGCATTGAAGATAGACAAGGAGCAAATCACGAAAATGATGAGATTACGGCAATCGATTATTGGCGAGTGCTTGGGGTTACTCAAGGATCGAAGCGGGTCGACAATAAAATAAACAAGACACGGAAGTCGTTTAGATCATAGATTTTATTTATTCATTCAGAAGTGGAGTTGGGTTTTCGAGTCAGGGCTCAGAGATGTTAGGGAATCGCTGGAGGATGTCAAGAGAGCGTGAGCTCTGTAGTAATTAATGAACCATGCGGAATCTGTTTCGCGTAAGCTTCAAACACCTGAGAAGCAGGTGGGCAAGGGTCGATTGGAGTAAACACTTGGTTTTGCTCCAATCTCATGGCGTGGGCAGAAACGATACGTTCCGCTATGCGCAAAGTGGCCGAAGCTTTGTGCACGAAGGACTTCCGTACGAGTGTACGAGAGTCAAAAAAATGCAATTCCCCGCTAAAAACGCATCCGACGGGGCAGAACCCCGTCCGCTGAGACGTGATTGGCCCAAAGGTTAAGATATAAATCCCATATGCTTTCCGACTCTGCCTTACTTTGGCTTGACGCGTCGCGATGGGGTTTGACGTAAAGAGTGAGCGTGTAGATTTGAAATTTAATCTGCCTACCTAAGGTCACCAGCTAATGCCAACTCTCAGAGTCCGACTTCCTGTGCAATACAGGGGCATTCTAAGAGAGTTGGGTCCTTACCACGATCTCAGGTGGAAGTTAGGTCGGAGCAATGCTCGGGATCAATAAGAGCATTACCTTAAATTTTTGAGAACTTGTCGATAATGGATGATTTTCGCCTGTGCGCGCCCTTAAATAAATACAGCCGCGTGAGGAGAGGTCTCCCTTCTTTTGGCATAGTGCGGCGTGCGAAGTGGGATGCGACGTGGAAGGGTAGACTGCGGGAGTCAAGCTGGGTTTGTAAAAGTTATCCCCATTTAAGATCACGAGTGTGATTATTATTTAGGCGAGCGTCTTCACATGATCTGGCAGGGTGCCAGGATTGCAGAAGTTGGAAGGAGGTGACTTGAAGAAACGCGGGCGGAGGTGTTTGAGGTGGGAAGGGCCCATCGTATTTGAGTCACATCGATTCTCGCCGAATATTGGTTGCTTGAAGAGAGAGAGACGTGCGTAGCGCGTGCGAGGCGTGGTCTCTAGCGCACTGCTGACCACCGATGTTCGGCGAGGTGTGGGCCATGAGAGCGTTCTCCGCCTCCCGGTCCTCTTCTCGTCGGCAATGGCAGTTGCCCGGTCGCTGTCCCGTTACAATATGGAACTGATCAACCTCCTCTAGGAGACCTCAACTTTAGGGGTGTGTTTCACCCCTTAAATATGAGTTTCCGCAAAAAACAAAAAATAGGTATCTCTTAGATTTCAATGTAGAATAACATACTCCAAGCGGAACAAAATCGGCGGGGTACACCTGGGAATGTTTCCTTGTAAGCCGCTCGAGCGGGGTTGCGGAGCGAGAGGAGGTCCCCCACCACGCTGCTCGGCCGGGCGACCGGCGCCGCGCGTTCGGCCGCGCGCCATCGACTGGAATACGTTGATAATTGTAGTGACACAGTTCCTTCTAAAGGTCGGTATTTTATTGAATCCCGTAGCTGTAAGCCTAAGGAAGGCTATCGAATTTGATTTTTGCAAAAATCTCAATTACAACAAAAGAAAATTGGAAAAACGTTAAAATATTCATATCTTGGTGTGTAATCAAGATATTCGGACTTTTTTTTTTTTTTAATTGTTCGTTTTTCAGAAACGCATCGAATGGTGAAAAAAATTTTCAGCTATTTTCGTAACTTTGGTCAGAATTGCTATTTGTTTATAAGCAAAAAACGAAAATCGTCAAAAACAGTATTTATTACCAACGAAAACGATTTCTTTTTTCCGTACACTTTGTGCATGATGATGCGAAGCTCCTCGATTTTTTTCCACACTGTGGGCCTTCATCGACAAATTCTATTGAAGGTCAACATTTTTTCGAAGATCGCGAATTGTTGCTAAACTATAATTCGTAGATCGATAAATCTTGGACCATTCTCTTGGGGTTTCCCTTCACTACATTATATATGGACTTCAAACCGATATCATAACAAACAATTGATTGCGGTTGCAAATAAAAAATTGTGAATTTTTTGGTTCATTTGCAATTAACCGCTTAAGTAACAATGCTAGCGCATTTTTTTATAGGACCTTTTTCATAGAAGATATTATGATGAACAACTTTTATTTGAAACTTTTTTCGATAGGACGCATTCCAATAGTGTTAACTCAAAAAAACCGATTTTCTTCGATAATTTTTTATTGCTGAAATGCAGGATGGATTTCTACGAAAACTCAGGGTTTACTTTACTCAGGGCTCCTATGGATCCAAGCAGCCTACAAAAAAATTGGCTAACCTCTGCACCTCTTGAATAAAATTTTATGAAATATGGCCTAAGGTGACTGGACTAATATGTTTGCATATATTCTTGGATATATACTGTCATATATATTTTTTTTCGTATGGGTGGAGGAACCGTTTGATCTCATGGATGGTGTTATTTAGACAAATGTATACTATTACTAATAATATTCGCTGATTGAGTGAAAGTCAACGAAATTCTTCTTGAAGGCCTCCCATTGCCGTTGCAGCTTTTCGACTGTGGAAGAATTTCTGATGGTTATTATCGACTTTCACCCGCGATGAAACAACGTACAATAGTCGCTGCGAATATGTTCTGTGATATTTGTAAACAATCTCATTATACGTTCCTCCTTGCGATTTATGCATCGTCATAGCACAGGCGCCATAGTAAGTAGAAAATGATTCCATTTCACGACTTTAGCTTTATTATTGTTTAGAAAAATTGTTGATGACCTCCGTTCTATTGACACTGCAGTCTGACAGATACAATTTTGCCGTATATGAGCAGCAGCTTTTATTCGAATTTTCTATCCAATTTTTTTTCTAAATCCGGGAATTGCGACCATAGAGTAACTTCGCCACATCATTTTGTTCAGTGTGCATTAATTTTCCGACTACGCCGCTAGCCAATCCATCAGAAACATCCTTATTGGTTGTTCTGAGGTAGTATTTACCCAAAACGAAAGTAATCTCATAAGGCAATCCACCAGTATCGATAACAGACATTTTGTGTTGTTTCTGGTAAACAACCGCTTGCTGTTCTGCATTATGGCAGCCAACGTAAATATCTTTGGCCGTTGAAATCACTTTGCTCTGTGTTGAATTCAAAACTGATTCATTGTAATCGGATACTCAATAGTTTTTAAGAAAAGGACGAATTCCATTCAGGTACAACCGGTTAGCTTCTTCTCTAGTAAAGAATCTCATTTCAAATATTTTAAATATTCAAAATGTTTTTTTTTCAACTGAAAAATTTTTTTTTTTCAATGAAATTTTTATAATAAATTCCATAAATTATTTTGATATTGTAATATCATATTTTGTTATATAATTATAATAATTATGACGAGTAATGAAAATGAAAGTCAAAAAGGATATATAACAATTAAATATTTATTATTGCTATAATTGCATTAATAACGAAATCATAATGATATTAATGATAATAATAATTGTGTAACCTACAGAGATAAAATAGATGTTTGTTTATGAAGCTGTTCTTATCAGGATAGTTACGCAGACAGAATGTTGGGCTCTTAGTTAGCTACGTTTTTAGCCCTGACTGCTGAATGTAGCATTTCGTGACGCATTTTTCGTTACATGCTGAAACGGACTTACCCTCGCTATAGAAGTTTCACTTCAAAAATGTCTAGATGAAAAAATGATATCGAAAGAAGAAAATAAATAAATAAAAATACGTGAACCCGGATAATCCTTCACAATGCTGTAATTAATTAAATATTACGGAAACAATTTTCGAAAGTTTTCGAAAACAGTTGAGATCTGCGGTCCTTCCTGTAAAAGAGACTTGTGCGATCTAGTCGTTGACAGGTATATCTATATATAAATGTACTTGTCTCGAGTCGCTACCGTGACTCTTAAAATCAGAATTTGTTTTTTTTCACGTACCTGATCTTTGGCAAATTGAAACCATGTATCGATAATAGCCGGGAGTCGAGAATGATGATAGTGTCTTGTGGTCTTGACACTTATAAAGACGTCGTCGAGATCAGTGGAAAAAGGCACGATGGTGGCAGTTGCGACAGGCGGAGTAACAACGAATTCTTCGCTCGTGATAATCCTCTGAGCTGCTGGCACTTCAATCACAAAATTCGCGCTATTCCCATCCACGGTGGCATCTCCAGACCACTGTAAATTCATGAATATCATTTTTTCCCTCATATTAATATCGCGAATACAAAATATCATGGAACTATTCTCAGAAACAAATGAGATCTGAAAATAATATACAAGGCGTATGAAAAAATTATTATATCAGAAGTATGTAAAATTTTTTAATTGATTTCGTTGTTTTTTAGATAAAAAGGATTATACAATTCTGAAGAGAAAATGGTCTTTGACCATTTTCTTACAGTGAAGAGAAAATGGTCTTTGACCATTTTCTTACAGTAAAGAGAAAATGGTCTGACCAATTTCTTACAATAATTTCGTATTTTTTTTCAGATAAAAAAGAACATACAATTCTGAAGAAAAAATGGTCTTTGACCATTTTCTTACAGTGAAGAGAAAATGGTCTGACCAATTTCTTACAGTGTTGCATAAATTTCGCTTCCAGATTTGGGTATCGAAAAAGAGTTAAATTTTTTTGTATCTTGTTTAAAACTACAAAGCCTAAATCTCACTAAATCCACAAATAAAATGTTGAATGCTTGGAGAAATTTTTAGTAGAATAGAAATTTCATAGTGCTTCAAAAGTGAGAATTTCGCCACCAAATAAAAACACAGAAATGAGTTTACTATTACGCTGCTAGGCAAACAATATTAACGAGTAATCCGATGTAAACAAACCGCTTTACGTTTTTCTGCCCCTTAAGAAATCGATCACTTAATGCCTAATATTAACAGATCGCGGAATTGCGCGAACTCGTCGACTTGTAACAAAAACCAATGGAAAGGAAAAAAGAACATTTCATTGGTAAGTCATGCTAATTATTAGGTGTATGACTTAATTTTTACAGATTTTTCAGCAAATTAATTTCATATAAAAAAATAGACAACGAACTTAATCTTGGAAATATTGTCCATTGTTTTCTATGACTTTATCCACTAAGGCGTGCTGCATTGACCGGAACAAATGGTAGTCGGATGGGGCCAAGCCTCGTGAATATGCGGCGTGCGGGAGAACTTCCCATTCCAAGTTCAAGAGGGTCTTCTGAGTCGCGCAAGCAACGTGAGTATTGTTATGCAGCAGTATGACTTGCCTGCTTCCTTGCCCAGTAAATGGCCTTTTCTGATCAAGGTCTTCGCTCAGTTTGTTCAATTGTCGGCTAGAGCGTTCCGCAGTCACCATCTGACCAATTTCCAGGAGTTCGTAATAAAGCACACCCTTCATGGGACATCAACACAGATACACAGGAGAACCTTCTTTAAGTGGATGTCCTGTTTTGGCGTCGATGTACTGGGTTGCCCGGGATCTACCCACGACTTTTTACGTTTGGGATTCTCGTAAAAAATATACTTTTCATCACCCGTCAAAATTTTCCACAAGAAGTCGTTTTTTTGTTGCCGAGCAATCAGTGAAAGGCACGTGTTCATACGTTGACCTAGGTTGTGTTCGGTCAACACATGTGGGAGCCACCTTCCAAGTTTTTGAATTTTTCCAATTTGGTGCAAACGTTTGGAAATAATTGTTTGGGTGACTCCTAGCTGAGCTACAAGCTCTTGTTGCATTTGCGTTGAGTCTTAATCCAGTAGAGCTTGCAATTCCGCATCTTCAAATTTTCGAGGCTGTCCAGGGCGCGGCTAGTCACTAATATTGAAATCATCACTTCTAAAACGTTTGTACCAATAATTACACGTTTCATATAAGACACAACGTCGGCACCAAGAACACTACAAATTGATTCCCGTGCTTTAGTAGATTAATGTTGACTTATGTGACAAATTTTATGAAAAATTTTCGGGCCGGACAAGTACTCTGTGCATATCCGCTCTACGTACGATAGTAAACTTTTATCAATTGGTTACCAATAAAACTATACTACAAATATTACAAATGAGAGTGTGGCAGCGTTCAAGCTCACGCAGGCTAATGCAATTCTGTATTTTTTTTTAAAGCCCTTGTAGTTCCAAGTCATAGGATAATAATTCATTGTAATAAAGCATTAATTAGAGAAATGGCATATGAGCATAATTGAAGATTTTATAAACATAATTAAATCCCATGTACTTGATCATATATACTTTAGTAGATATTTATTTATTTATCAACTTTTTGTGAACTCACAACATTTACGAGAATGAAATTATCACCTCTGTACAATTTGACTTAATTTGATAAGATAATGAGAGCGGTTACCCATAAAACTTTGTATGATGAGTTGGTTTTTAGAAAGGATTTTTGTGCGGAGATCTTTGCATGAACGACTTAGACGGGTTTTTGTAAATTTTGGTGGGGATCGGTATTTTGGCGCTGGGTGGTAGGGGGGATTAACTGGAATGATTATTTGGGGGGCATAAATGTACTTGTCTCAGCTTTTTTCACAGCATTTATGCTGTTTTTGGCTAGGATTTGTCGACTTTTTTGTAAGGAATTCATAGCTTGTTAATTAAACATGTCAATATTGTGTACGTACTCGGGTATGAAATTCATAGCCTGCCAAACAAACCCAAACAAACCCAAACATGTCTATATTATGTATGTATCAGAGTGATGCAAAAGAATTGACATTTTTTTCGGCATTGCAGCAAAATATGGTAACATGTTATCAAAAAGTGATTCTCTCAAGAATTGAATCCTGAATCAAAATTTTAGAGGTCGCTCAATCGATTTTTTAATGATTTCGACTAAAAATGGATACATGATCGAATTTCGAGCTGGTGTATATTCGGACTAAAAATGCAATGTGAAATATTGATCTAAGAAGTGTTCAAGTGAATTCAATCTTCGTAATTAACCGTCAATACTTATAAAATTATTAGATTACTTAACGGGGTCATCCCATGTGACAGCTATTTTTTTTCGCTTTTTTGGGATTTTTTTTTGATGAACCATTAAAACACAATATCTTTGAATTTTTACCACACATTTATTAAAATTTTTACAGTTCCTCAGAATTTTATCAAACAAAAATAACGAGTTGAATCGACTTTACACCGTTCGGAAGACACTCATGTGTCTTCCGACGGCTGCCATGATTCCGGAGGTTTTGCTCATCTGAAATCAAAAAATCAAACGGCATTTTAATTTGTAGATCTGAGATTATCGCCAGAACTAGAGTAAAGTAAAAATATCGAAAATTGAATTTTTGGCATGGTTTTAAAAGTCGAAAAAAAAACGACGAAACTCGGAACTTAACATTTAAAAATGTGCAAAAAATTCAATTTTCGATATTTTTACTTTATTCTAGTTCCAGCGATAGCCTCAGGTCCACAAATTAAAATGCTGTTTGACTGTTTGATTTTAGATGAGCAAAACCTTCGGAATTATGGCAGCCGTCAACCAACACATGAGTGTCTTCTAAACGGTGTAAAGTTGATTCAGCTTGTTATTTTTGTTTGATAAAATTATGAGGACTGTAAAAATGTTAATAAATGTGTGGTAAAAATTCAAAGATAGCGTGTTTTAATGGTTCGTCAAAAAAAAATTCCCAAAAAAGCTGTCACATGGGATGACCCCGTTAAAACGTACAGTAGTTCTGAGAAGATACGACGTATAAAAGAACAACGAACAAGTAAAAACTTGACTTTTTTTTAATTTTGTAAAAAAAAATTTCAAAAAATATTGCACCGAACCATGCGTGCCAACAGATCAACGGATCGGAAAATATTCCATAAAAAATGATGCCGAAGAAATACTCCAATAGCATCAGAATGCACCGAAAGTTTTTAAATATAAGTAATCATAACGAAACGAGATTTTGAAACAAAAAAATATACGTACAAAATTTCGAGAGCTAAAGTTTGATTGGAAAAAATAATTTTGGCCGAAGTACTACGCGAGTTTTTTTTAATAATATTTATTGATTACGAATTATATCTCATGAGCAATAGATAAAAAAAAAATTGGTGAAGTACTTATGAAATTTTTTTTTCTCAAATCAAATATCTTTTCGCTCAAAATTATTTCGCATCGCCTGATTCCGTTTTGTGTTGCAAGTGCAAAGTGCACTCTAGGGTGGTTTAAAACCACATATAACTCAAACCTAGGGTGATATCATACACCATTCTCTCAGTTATATAAAAAATGAAGAGAATGGTTTCCTAATAAACTTTATTGTTGCATGCAAGAGACATTTTATGGTAAAAGAGAAGGGCACTGTTTTCGACTCCGTTCTAGAATTTACGTTCGGAAAAATGAATTGTTGGGGCTAAAGTTAATAAAAAAAATTATTTATTAAGGTACTGTTCAAAAGTTTATTTATTAAATTACACTTTATTTTTGCACTATCACTCTTCTATCTATATATATAAAAGTTATTTTAACCAAAACTGAAACTGACCACGATCTTTATAACCTCACAACTGTTCAAAGATATCAAATATTCACCGAATACGAGTTTATCATACACCATTCTCTTAGTCATCAAAAAAAAAAAAAATAAAGAGAATGGTTTCTAAATAAACTTTATTATTGTATTCAAGGAACATTTTATGGTAAAAGATAAGAGACACCATTTTCGACTCCGTTCTAGAGTTTACGTTCGGAAAAATGGATTGTTGAGGCTAGGATTAATAAAAAAAATTATTTATTTAAACACTGTTCAAAAGTTTATTTATTGATTTAAACTTTATTTTTGCACTATCACTCTTCTACCAATAATAGAATAAAAGTCACTTTAATCAAAAGTTGAAACTGACCGCGATCTTCATAACCTTACAACAAAGATATTAAATGTTCACCGAATACGCGTTTAAAGTCCTGATCTCGAATATGTCTAACCAAAAATAAAATTATCTGCTTTCACACCCGCGATTTTTATAATCTTACTTTTTAACCCCACAACTATCACTAGTATAACCGCGATCTTTTTTCGAAACTCACAGCTGTCACTCTTACTTATGCATCCTAAAGAAAAGTCTTCGACGGTCACATCAACGAACACAGTCTCGCATATCACCAGAAAATTTCTAGTTATAACTAGTGTCACTAGACAGCAACCGCTAAACGTCAAAAAATGTGTGCGAAAAATGCCACCTTTTTTTGATGATTTGGAAGGATGAAATATTAATATTTCCAATATGCGTTAGGCTACAGGGTTCTAAATAGTCACGATCGAAAGAAAAAAAAAAGAAAAAAATACGTGAACTAGCAACATCTTTTAAAGTGTTGTAATTAATTAAATATCGCTGAAACAATTTTCGAAAACCGTTCGACACCGCTCTGCTTGCTGTAATGTAAAACTCTAGTAGCGACTCGTCTTCGCCATCTTATAATATACGTAAATGTACTTGTCTCGAGTCGCTACCGCGACTCTAGATTTTTTTTCAACCTCATAACCATCACTATTAACCTTAACCCTGATGACTCTAAACATCAACTTTCACACCCGCGATCTTTATAAAATCATTTAATCTTATGACTACCCGCGATCTTTATAACCTCATTTTTCTCACGACTATCACCATTAATCCGCGGCCGCGATCTTTATAACCTTTTTCATTTCAACAGCTGTCACTGTTATTATTAAAAAAGATATGAAACGAGTAGTAAGGCTATGCCAGTTCTAACTCACTTTTCACAGCAGGGTGCCTGGGTCTGGAGGGGGAAGGATCTTCGGGGGAGGGGAAGTATCTCAGGGAGCGGGGGAGTGGAGGGGGAAGTGGCGAGATGGGGATCACAATGCAACGGACCTGTTTGAACTTGTGCGGCAATGCTTAGAGAAATGCTGACGTATTGTCACTCTTTCTAAGAAAAGAGAATAAAAAATGATATTTATTACTGGAAGTCTTTACAAATGGTGTTTAAGCATCACACTCCCAATGATAGATTTATGTGTCCTGTTACACATTTTTGTAACCTGCAGAGTCATCATGAAGACATTTTAGTCAAATTCCACAAGAATGCTCATTCATGAGACTTTCTTTGAAAAGTCACCTTTTAGTCAAATTACACAAGAATGCTCATTCATGAGACTCTTTGAAAAGACACCTGCCCTTCCCCCAGATTTTAGCTCCAGTTATTGGGATAGATTTATGTGTCCTGTTACACATTTTTGTAACCTGCAGAGTCATCATGAAGACATTTTAGTCAAATTCCACAAGAATGCTCATTCATGAGACTTTCTTTGAAAAGTCACCTGTCCTTCCCCCAGATTTTAGCTCCAGTTGTTGGGAATTGCATAAGATTTCTATTTTCTTCAATAGTTACCAGCTACGTGAATGGATGATGGACCGCTTCCGTTTCATCTCAGGCGAAAGTTTTTTTTAGTAGTGAAATTTTTGTAATGTTATAAAAAAAAAATTATGCCTTAGACTTTTAATGGAAAGGACACTTTTTATGGAAAGACTACCAGGTGACGATCACACCTGACCTCCATTGAGTCATTGTTTGCTTAAAACGGTGCATTGGTAGAATTTTAACAAAAGATAAATCTCCTACCTGCTAGTCCATATTTTTGCGTTATATATAGTCTTGCGTTGATGCTGTATGGGTGGGGCGAGGGTAGGGGAAATGCGGGGTATAGTGAGTGTGAGAGATGTATGATTATTTTTAAATAATTTTAGTTTGAAAAAGTGGATAAACTTATAAGATTGAGAGTTAAATGTTTATTCTGAAAGTAGACGTCGACATGGATAGATGCGCAAGCTTGTATGCAATCCACCCGTCGAAAGACCCCTGGACATTGACGAAAAATGAACTCGAATCGATTCCCAAGGCTTTACTTTTAAAATATTTTAGCTACTGTATAACTTCATTGTGGGATCGTTTACCAGAGCATTTACAGTGTGATAGTGAGATACAATCATATCATGAGTGTGATGATCATTTTAATCCACCATGGGAACTGACTCATGTTGATGCTGTTGGACCTATGCGTCGAGATTGTGAAAAGTGTTTTGAAATGGAAGAATTGGTGAATATATATGCAATTCGACGTACGAAGAATCCGCGAGAAATGACGACGGAGGAGCTACGAATTATATCGCCAACAATATTTAAACAGTACTTCAGTGAATTTACCGATTATTTGTGGGATCGTTTACCAGAATATTATCAATCTGATAGTGAGATTATATCATATAGACGATGTTACGAACATTGGAACACACCATCGACGGGGGATCACGTCGATGGCCCCGTACCCCAACGTCGTAACTGCAGAGAGTGTTGCAAGAGCATTGAACATGTTTAAACCTGTCTCGAATGCAGGTGTGCAAACAAAGAAACGTGGACCCATTGTTCGACAAGAATAGATCTTCGGAAAATGCGTGGGAAAGAATCTGCTATTGCGGAATGTGCATTGTTCGAAGAAGCAGCTGTCAAAGATGCAGGTGGCGACATGTTCAAACCTGTATGAGGCTGCATAATACATGATTGAACTAATTTTTCCGGGAAGTGGAAGGGGATTGGACTTATGGAAGGGATGGATGGTACAAATAGTCGAGCATGGAAGAGATCAGCATCAATTCACAGCTCTAGAAGCTTCGTACAAGTCGTGATTTTTAAAAAATCTCTTAAAACCTCCACATTCGACAACGATGGCGTTCTCTGGTATCAACGACATCACTAAGCGGTCCGAGAATCTGCCCACGAAAAAACTAAAAGATCTTGAAGTCAACGGTGACTATGGAATCTCTGATATTCGATCGGCAAAGACTAAGTACGGCCCAAGATACGTCGTGGAAGTGCAGAGTGAATTCACCGTCTTCCTGCCACCCCGAGTCGTCAAGGCATTTGATCAAGATTCTGAGGCGTATGAAAAACTATTGGAAGCTGCTCATACTGGAAAACTCAGTATGAAATACATCGGCGGAGATTGGAACGGCGTCGAGTTTCATGAAATTTCAACGTGAATAAAAAATATATAAAAATCTCTGTAATGTGAAGGAGGAGAAGGAGGAGGAGGAGGAGGAGGAAATTTTGTATAAATAAATTAGAAAAAACCATTTCAAAAATGTTTTCTTTATTCAAAGATCCCTCGTTTACATAATGCATGGTATACATATAACCAGCTTTTCAAAGCTTTTACATTCATCGTTGCACAGTTGAA
This sequence comes from Rhimphoctona megacephalus, assembly GCA_963989365.1. Classification (NCBI taxonomy): domain Eukaryota; kingdom Metazoa; phylum Arthropoda; class Insecta; order Hymenoptera; family Ichneumonidae; genus Rhimphoctona; species Rhimphoctona megacephalus. The sequence continues at coordinate 6,748,045 of OZ022415.1, read as the reverse complement.
TTTCAATTCGTTGGTATGGTGGTGGGGGCAATTCGATGTAGTTTTTAATAATTTCTTCAACGATGGGCAGTCCAGAGTCTCCAAATCAACAATCTCCGTTGACAAATCCAAGAAGCTCGCTAACCACGAAGACTTTTCACAGCCTTTCACAAATATGGTGCGAGCGTGTTGTGAAATTGCTTGAATTATAGGTTTCGCTGCGTCGTATGGTATAAGACCATAATCCCATGATATTCCATGGAAATTACGTTGCAACCATTTATTCATGGTTCGATATTTTGCTGGTAGCGTGTCCCATGCGTATGGTGGTTCGAAGAACAGCGTTAGAGGTTCAGCGTTTTTCACATCTGCTCGAATAATTGAAATTTCTTTGAGGATAAACTCGTTGATGGGCCCCTTGAAACCTTGTAGATCAACGATAAACTCCATCTCGACTGATGTCCAGTGTGGTCACTTCAGCCATTTTATACCAATTTTTTCACCCCACCACTCAGGGGATTATACTCTACAATACGATCATGTAGAATGAGGCAGTATGCACATGTCTGCGCAGGTACATTCGTTTTCATTTCAAATTCGAGACGTACATCCACAGGTCCAGACTTGAGAGAATCATTTTGCTTCGAGCAATCAATCACAACGAGAGGTGCATATTGTAAAAATTCCTTTTTGTTAAGCCATGGTTCAGCCTCCTTATTGTAGTACATAGATTGAAAGTTTGTATACATGTCGTAGAGTAATGCATACTGATTTTGCTGTATATTCAGATTCATGTTGCCATATGGATAACATTGCGAATTTAAGTACAGTTTCACATCGGTCACATTACAATGATCGAAACAACTCACATTCTTTGTCTTATTATTTTTTCGTCCCGTTTGAAATGCAAGAATCACATATCGTGGTTTTTCCAGCTGTGTTGAAGTTTTGACGGACCACACATGTTTAGAGGTGATGGGCAACAATGGATATTCATACAATTCCCATGTACGGAAACTCATGGAAATTGGTGTGTCTTTGGCGATAAACTTTAAAAGTTGAATTTTGCGTTGATCCGCCACGGTAACGTATGGTACAAGCCATTCGATTTTCTGTAATGTGAGCCTATAATTTTCAGCGGCTGTTTGTATTATCGCATTGTCATCAGTGCGCGATCTGGTCAAAATCAATTCATGCTTCGCATTCACCATCATTTTTCGGTAATCTTCAGCAAAGCCCAGCAGCATACTCAACGGTACGCATACATCAAAGTTACCCGCTGCATCCACGATTTGTTTTGTTTCTTCAACATCGAGCCAACCAGTATTTTCAAGCATCGAGCTCTTGGCAGGTGTAAGAGATGTATATCCCTTAATGAGAGACGTAACACCCGGATTCTTATTACGATCAATTTCTATTGCATTAAGTTCATAGCGCACTTCTTCGAATAAATGACATATGGCATTGTTGACGAGACTCGTTGCATTTAACGCTGTACCATCGTCCTTTGTCAGTTTTCCACAAATGTGAATTGAACTTTTGCTCGGTAGGATTGATAAATCTTGATGCTGAATTGAAATACGTATTTCATCACTGTTGTTATATGTTGACGATGCGTATGGTTGATGAGCATGAACCTCATAATGTATGATGGATTCATCGAAGATAATGGGTGTCTGAATGTTTACGATTTCTTCCTCCATTGCGCGCAACAGATGCACAACGTACAAAGTAAATAATTTCTCACACGCGAACTCCACGAATCTTGAGTCCCAAACTCTTCAATAGTAGCAGGTTTTGCGGTGTTAGCGCTTTGAGCGTTGATCGACGACTGGTTTCGCGATCCCATGATGCTGCCTTATTAATATTACGATTGTAGACTATGCCCATCGAGATTTTATATGAAGTCGTATGGTGATAACTTCGCCGCGGAAATTTATTAAATCACCGTCTTGATCCACAATACGAAGTTGTATATTGTCGATTCGGTGAGTCGTGATTGGTAGATAAATGACGCTCGATGGTACTTCGATGATTTTGTAGCCCGCCGGCACAGATGGGAAAAATTCGTGAATTGTATGTACTTTTCGCCCGTTGATGTATGCGCCGGTGGTTATGTTACACTCGACTCGTATGGCGTTCACTTTAAGAATGGATACCGGTAGATCAGACACATGTCTTTTATTAGCTTCCAATAGGCCTGATGCAAAGCCTAGCAGAGGTCCAATCGAGTTGTTCGATGTGAAACGAATAGGCTGATTACATTCGATTTCACTACGCAGTGTATTATTATTCGGTTTGAGCTGAATTTTTATGTTTTTACGTGTCAATTCAGCTTGCAAATATTTTTCAATATCCTCTATTTCATAACTCCCCGTTGGTATGGTCAACACTTGTGTTCCAACATGAAATTCATTACAGCCATTGTCGATATTAGGAATTGAATTAAATGTGAGCAGCTCAACAAGTCCGAGAGTATAATTTTTATCGGGCGACAATTCAATGGGGGGGAAGAATTGCGCCTCGAGAACAGATGAAGATCCAGATACGGTGATCGTTAAACTATCATCCATGATGCTTGCAAAGAACTAAACACATAGCTCTATAGTCCTCATTTATATAGCACATATTTGGCTCGACGATTCAACTGACCGCATAAAAACTTTAAACATAAATGTCCACATATTATTGTATCATATTCTTGATACTTTTTATAATTATATTTAACGCTACCAACATTAAGATAATTCAGGAGTTCAGGTGGAGGTGGGAGATTGCCAAAACTGTCAAAGTATATAACTTTTCCGCCAATCTTTTTATATGCAACCCAGTGTGTTCCAGGGCCCACATTTTCATCCAAATTCACAATTGCTGATTCTTGCTTGAGCGGTCCGCTTGCAGGTAAAGTATCACGCATGAAAACCCCTCGAAAATGACGAATTTTCATGGCTTTCGCATACTTCAGCAGATCGATGTCGGTGAGAGGTTGATGCGGTAGCGTAATTATACGTTTTTTGGCCCGATGTGAAGACCCAGACCCTGCTTGTACGGTTTCAAGTGTAAACCTTTGCCCAAAGCAATGGCCTCAATTGTTTGGTTATGTCGCTTATTTTCATCCAATTCCTTTTTGGCCGCTTGAGCAGCATTTACAGCGCTGGCTATTGCCGCACTTCCACCAGACAATGCACCAACGGCGCTAAGACCGGCGAAGAGGGGTATGAGAAAAGGCAATAAACCACCGGTTTTTCGGGGGACAGGTAGAATTCGAGGTGTGCGTACTTTGACGCCTTTTACACTGGCACGCGCACCTTTTAATGCTGACATGACGACTTTACGAGGGTCATCACTACGAATCATCGCTTTCCTCGCAGCACTGATGACCTTTTTCAGGCAAACACTCTTCTGCGGCTTTCTCACTGCTCTCTTCATACCCAAACCAAACTTCCTTTTTGCCTTCATAATGTTTGTCACAGCCCAAGCACTTGCTCTCTCACCAAGACTAGCGTCTTTTGAGGTTACACGTTGCCAGGCTTGTTCAGCCAACACTTTATCCGCTAAATGTCTCGCTTCTAGATTATCACGATTTTTCGAATATGCAATATCGTGCTCTTTGCAAGCAGCGTCCAATGGGTTTATGCCAGGATCACCACGGGCAAGACGTTTAACCAATTTTGTACCAGGTCCGCAATATTGGTAGCCAGGTAGATGTAATTCCACGGGGAGATTATTGAGTACACTGTTGACTAAACCCTTACCAGGTTTATCGTGCACAATCATCACCGACAGCTACAACTCGACTGAGCATTATTCGCATTATAAAGTCGCATTTATACGATTTTTCCGATCAGTCGTATGAGAGATGGTGTCGAAGAAACAAGGTGGTCAACTCCCCATAATAAATTTCGATGAATTTGTCGATGGTGGTGGTGGTCGTGGTGCAACGAAAAATAAGCGTCATGGGAATATACTACCTGACAGTATTCGTGCCGTGTTTTGTGGTCCATCGAATTGCGGAAAAACTAATGCTTTACTCACGCTGCTAATACATCCAAATGGTTTGAGATTTGAGAACATATATCTCTACTCTAAATCGCTGAAGCAGCCAAAATATAGACTGCTCGAGCAATTACTTCGACCGGTGGAAGGAGTTGAATATTTTCCATTCAATGAGCATGAACAAGTTATCACACCAAGTGATGCCCGTCCAAATTCCATATTCATCTTCGACGATATAGCATGTGAAAAACAGGATAATGTGAGAGCGTTGTTTTCCATGGGACGACACGAGATTGTAGACAGTTTTTATCTTTGTCAAACATACACTCGTATTCCGAAACATCTCGTGAGAGACAATGCAAATTTTGTAGTGCTATTTAAACAGGATGATATGAACCTTAAACATGTGTATAATGACCATGTGAATACGGATATGACTTATACATACTTCAAAAACATGTGTGTAAAATGTTGGAAGTTGGACAAGTATGGATTTATTACGATTGACAAGGACAGTGAATTGAATGCCGGTAGATATAGAAGAGGATTCGATTCTTTCCTAACTATTGATAATAAATGATTGCTCATTGTGGTATGAGAGACAGTCTTAAGTCTAACTTGCTTGCGTCAACATGAAGAGCAAAGAACTTTTGAGAGAAAAGGATGTATTGTGTGAACTTGCCAAGGCGAGTGATGCGATTAGACGAAAACATCGAAAGTTAAAAAGTGGTCGCGATACTGCACAGCAGAAAATGCAAGATGTGTTTAAACCGATCGTTGGACCGTTAGAGGAGCTGGTTTCATATAACAAAAATCTGAAGCATGAAATTAAGGATGAAAAAGTGAATATCAAGAGGGAGGAGGAGGAGAAGGATGAAGAAAACAGCGCGCTCCATGACATTTCTTCTAATGATATTTGGCGTGAAGCAATTGAAGGTGATGCAGAGCCCTTAGCTGATGCTGATAACTATGCAGACTCCTTAGCTGACGACGACGACGATGACGACGAATCATCTGAAGATGCCAATGCTTTAATACATGAATATCTGGGACTGCTGCGTAGCAATAAAAAAACAAGACTGGATGTCATGTATGGAGTACGAAATCTTGCAAATGATAAATTAATGATCGGTAACTCACCGATTCAGTTCACCGATGATCATATTCATGTTGGAGACAAAAAGTATTCGAAACGTATTGGCTTGGTTGAGTTGTTGTTCAAAAAAGATCCTGAGTTGAAATATGTAACACCAAACGATTTGGAGGATTACTCGAAAATTGTTATTGCTACGAATGTTCATAGAAAATATTATAAACGTAATGGTGCAATACGCCATGATAAATCTTATAAATTTAAAAATTATATATCGAAAATACTGGAGCAAAATGGCGGGCATAAAGGTGGTGGTGGTGGTGGTGGTGTGCCCACGTATAAGGTGGCACGAAAAAATACCTCTTTCGACTATGTTTATTGGGATGATCCGAATGAACTAGTGGATCGTCTTCGTCTACTACTCGCATCACAAGCTGCCGGGAACTCCTCCCATTCCAACGAGATTATATCAATTATTGAGGAATTACGTGAAGCTAAAATCATTTATTAACATGTGCGAGCTCTTTTTTTTCACGCATTCACAACATGACCGTCGATGTGTTCGGACGCCAATTGAATAGAGGTGGTGCGGGTCCTCCCGGTAAACCAGGTGCTGGATTTAAGACTACAGCAGACGGTGATTATGATTTGGAAGGAAAACGGCTGGTCAATGTTGGTTCGCCGATAAAAGATGATGATGCTGTAAACCTCCGTTCGTTTATCGGTGGGACTAATCATAACACGGTCTTATTACGTGATTCAACGAAACAATTTTTTGAATCGAATATAACGGCTCTTGAAAAGCGTGTAAAAGTTGATCTCACCAACCTCCGTGCTGAAATAGACAATTTGAAAAGTGCGATCAAGGATCTCAACGGTGACGTCAGACTTTTAAAAGATGTCAAAATCGGTGAGAAGCGGAAAAAGCCTTCAAACAACTATCTTCAATCTATGATAAAAAGCGTTGCGGGGGAGAAATAATGAGTGAAAAGAAACGTGCTGTGGTGGAGGAGTTGCATAAGCCAGCTCGGCGAAATTATCCACGTCGACATGTGGATATACGCGGCCTGGATGAGACGTGGCAAGCTGATCTTGTAGATATGTCTGCATATGCACAACACAACTCCAAGCATAAATTTCTCCTCACCGTCATCGATATATTTTCGAAATTCGCCTGGGCCAAACCATTGAAGAGTAAGAGTGGGAAAGATGTCACCGCTGCAATGGAGTCAATTCTCAGCAAAGGACGCATACCGAAAAACCTTCACGTCGATCGAGGAAAAGAGTTTTATAATACAGACTTTAAGGCTTTGATGAAAAAGAATAATATACACTTGTATTCTACATATAGCAATTTAAAAGCATCAATTTGTGAGCGCTTCAATCGTACACTTAAGAATAAAATGTGGATTCAATTCAGTTTTCGCGGAAACTGGAAATGGATCGATATTCTCGATATGTTAATTACTAAATATAATGATACTATACATCATACCATTAAGATGAAGCCGAAAAATGTTAATGTTACGAATGAAAAACAAATACTACGTGATGTTTTCAATAGAACTGAGGTGGGAAAACTGGCGAAATTTAAAATCGGCGATAAAGTACGCATTAGTAAATTTAAGAATGTATTTGAGAAAGGTTATACAGCAAACTGGACAACGGAAATTTTCACAATATATCGAGTAAGAAAAACTACCCCTGTTACATACAACATAAAAGATCATCAAGATGAGCCCATTGCAGGTAGCTTCTACGAACAAGAGTTACTTCGAGGTAAATATCCTGACATATATCTCATTGAAAAAGTCTTGAAGAAGCGTGGTAGTCAGTTGCTTGTTAAATGGCTAGGTTTCGACAATACACATAATAGTTGGATAAGTAAGGATGATTTGTGAACAATAAAGAAGAGGAAAAGAATGTCTGGTTTATTTTTATGACCCTCCCGACATATCCAAGCAGGTCTCTGCATAGCTCTGGAAAGCAGGTAGAAGGAAAAAAGGATGGACACAATGAGTTTCACAAAAAGATTCTTTTTATTTCACATCAAATGTACAAATATTGAAAAAAATGTTCTCTCTCTCTCTCTCTCTCTCTCTCTCTCTCTCTCTCATACACATACGTACGCGCTCTTGGTTTACAACTCTCTACGTTTCCATTGCTTCCGAACATTTGGGAATACTGTAATGACCCCATGGCAACGTGTCTACCGTTCCAGGTATAATATACCGCTTGTCATCGTGTGGACTTAGAGCGATTTTTGTCTCTGTTATGGTATAGACATTATGTAATGTCGATCGAATCGATGATTGGCAACGCTTCATTTCAATCTGCTCATCGAGACACTTCACATAATCTTCAAATTGTATGGTTCTCGCAACAACATTACTCTTTACACCTTTCGCTTTTTTAACATCTTTCTTCCCCTCAACTCGCGTCGCATACATTTTCGATCTAAGTCCAACGAATTCGGTCATTATGGCCCCGTTGTTCTCATCCTTCATGAGACCAGGGACCTTTTTGTTGACAAGCGGTATACCATATACATTGTCATGGGGATAGTCACTGGTGTCATATTTGTCGAGATTGCATTTCATGTCCTTATATACATCGTCACATTCAATATGGTAAATTAAACTATCAGTATCTGTATACATCACTTTACTCTTATTTCCATACGTTGGAGTCATGAATTCGTGGTGAAACGCATATAGACAAGTTTTGGAGATGTCTAAAATCGACATGCCCACATATATTGGTTTATTAAACTTGACTTGAAGATTTCGCAACTCTACAGCGATTAAATTTTCTGCAAAGATACTTCGACTGTGAAAGTTGGGTTTTGCGATCATAGCCTCTGCTCCATATCGGCCTGCCCATTCCGTTAACAATTTGACTTGTACGTGGCTACGAACATCTTCCATAGTTTTTCCAAAAACTGCATTATTCATCAATTTGAATAGATTTTTTTCAAAATCATTTTTCGCACGTGTACGAAACTGAGTATTCAAATCAATGTATGTTTGCAGCCAGGAAGATTGCTTGAATTTCAAAACTCTATGTATTTTGGCGATTTTCAAACCATGTTGCAAACACTGCTGCAATGCACGATAGTGTATGACATACCGTTTTTTCCCGTTCACCGTTGCAAGCAGCTTTTCTTGCTGCGTGCCCGGAGGTTTATCATGCGTTGGACAAAACGGTAAGTCACTATGCGCATCGTGCAAGTGTTCTGGATATTCTAAATCAACCTCAAGTATATAACGGTTTTCAGAATCTAATGGAACTGTTTCGACATTGATGCTTGCAATATCGTCAATCCATTCAAAATCTGCGTACGGCAGCGGTTGACTCATTGCCCATCCATACAAATTATTAACGTCGTAATACATCAAGTATGAGGATGATATAGATGGATTATATGAGTCCATATACTTATTATTGGCACGGGCATGCCTTTTGGAGCATTGACTGAGACCACCCCGAATACCTCTCTCCACGAATAATACCATGTCGATGTCCGTGAGCAATTCAAACTTTACCTTTGTATATTTCATCATGGCATCCCAGGTATATCCGGGGAGAGTATAGTAAAACGCAGGGTCAAGACCATAACTTTTCAGGCAAGTATCGCGGAAATTCTCAAAGATGTCGGCTAATAGTAGTACGTCGGTCTTTAAATATAAATCGCTGTATTCACCGAGCGTTCGAGTTGAAAATCGTTCCCACACATTTTTAGCATGAGTATATTCCTTCTCGGAAATGGTTGACTCCGTTAAAGAGCTGTAAAATGCTTCCCGCGGTGGAAGCTCCGTTTCATCTAACTTTTCAAAACTGTCAATATATTCGTAGGGGAAGACACCTTTTCGTGTCAATAGATGAAAATCGTCGACGTCGGGAAACGGTGATTTCAAAGTTGTGAGTTTGTCTGAAGTTAAAAATGATGCTAATTTATCGAGACTTGTGTTCAGAAATCTAAATGAGTCTATGAAACGTAATTTTATATTTTTCCGCGTGTCTTTGGACGTTTCAACAGTTTTCGAGAAGGAGATGTACTTTTCTTTTGTTATAGGGAGCAAATCGATTTTCCCCTCGAACGCAGTTGCTACTTCTTTTATTATAAAATGCGCGTCATAACCGGATAAATTATGAAAAACTATTGGAATGAAAAATGAGTTCTGATAGTTTAAATTGCAATTTGAATGTGCCGGACCTCTGAATTGCCCTGTCAGGTGGCAATGATCGCGAACACGCTCATCACCCCCGACAAAAGGTTTCTCGCAAATATGACAATCTTTTTCCTCCCGAAATTTTTTCCACTCCTGTGGAGTCAAATCTTGCATCGGAACGTTTGTTAATAAAATTTTCTCCACTCGCAATGCCAGTTTTTTAAGTTCTTCTACGAACCATTCCACACAGTTTTTGCCTCGGCGTTCGTGATATCCCGACAGCGAATCATCGTAGGAGCACTTGACGTAATATCCAACGCTGAAGACACGATGATGTTGGCTCTTGTTCTTCTCCCTCTCTTCAACGCTGGTTTTCTCCAGGATGCATTCAAGATCTGCGTAGACCACGAATGGGAGACGCTCCTTCCGATTGGCATTTGTGAATTCCAACCATTTGTCGTTCTCGGCTGGTAATTGAACTGCGCAATCATTAAGCACACCGCAATCCACCTCATGCAACCGCAGCTTGTCGACGGATTGGAAGAAGTGCAGGCATCTGTAAAATAATCATTTTTTCAACATTATTTAAAGATTTATTATACATTGTGAAGTATAAAATTACAGCATATGAATATAAATATACTTACCGATCGCAAATGAATTTTTTGTGTCCATTGATGTTAAGTTGCGAGTTCACTAGGCGGGATAGATTCTTAATCCACGCAAAGTGTCCAATCTCGGATCCCACTGCGTCTTCAACGTACAGCAAGTTAACGTGTGTCTCTTTCTTCTCCTTGCTAACGCGAACCGGTAGAATGGTGTCTTTCTTCTCACTATAGACGTTGATTGAAAGATTGTTCATCTTTTCAAATTTCCCAATTTGGTCCCACGTCATGGGAAAGTTGATACCTTGGAGATTGAATATCGTCGAATAATGCGGATAGGAAGATGTGCGGTCACTGTTTTTTGCTGCTGGATGGAGAGCAGCAACCATCGCCCATCCAAAGCACGCATTATCCTTCGATTTCACATTTACCACTGCTCTCTTTAATTGTACGCGTTTCGCCAATGAAATCAAACATCCCGCACGCATTGCATTATACTTGTTTATATTCACGGTTAAATTCGATATGGCTGCTAATGTCCAGCCGCTGTCACTATCCTGGAACTCGTCGAGCGATTTTAGTGTTGGCTCCACGACGCGCTTTCGATACCACTCACTCAGGTCCGATGTTGTGAAAAGTTCAACATTTCCCGTGTTGATACTTTTATTCGCACGCTTATCGCCCACGGTGAACTCTCCATTGAACGCGGTGTTCACTTTGATGCTGTTAAATTTTTCGATATATTCAGCCACTTGTTTCGCGACTAGTTCATACGAATCTAGCAGGAACTTCCGTGGATCGATGTAATCACGATTGATTACGGCACCCGTTGACAAGCGAATTTGAAATGTCGTGTCAATTTCTCGCCATATCAACTCATGATCACTCAATCCTTCGCCTGTATGTATGAAGCGTTGGCGTGTTGTCTGCTTCAAACATTCGAGACGTAAGATTTGCGAACTGACTGAGTGGTGATATCCGATGGCAAGTCGTGACCGCTTGGATCGAACTTGTTCCTCCAATGATTCGATAAGCGTGTCACATTGGTATTCCCACACCAAAAATTGTTCCAATGTCCGTAGTAGAGACGCTTGCATACGTAGCAATTGCTCTGTAGCAATATCAGCAGTAAGAGACATGATGCGTTGAAATTCAAGGCGATTTGACTCGAAATGTAACTTGTACGTCGTCTCGACGAAATCTGGATCTACCCTAAAATGGTTTGCCCTTATATACGCGTTTTTCCAGAGGTGTGGGTGAATAAGAGGGATACAAATTCATAGATTTTTACTTTTCTCGAAGGCAGGTATGCGAGATGAAAAGGAAATGGTCCATCATCCATTCACGTAGCTAGTAACTATTGAAGAAAATAGAAATCTTATGCAATTCCCAATAATTGGAGCTAAAATCTGGGGGAAGGACAGGTGACTTTTCAAAGAAAGTCTCATGAATGAGCATTCTTGTGGAATTTGACTAAAAGGTGACTTTTCAAAGAAAGTCTCATGAATGAGCATTCTTGTGGAATTTGACTAAAATGTCTTCATGATGACTCTGCAGGTTACAAAAATGTGTAACAGGACACATAAATCTATCCCAATAACTGGAGCTAAAATCTGGGGGAAGGGCAGGTGACTTTTCAAAGAGTCTCATGAATGAGCATTCTTGTGGAATTTGACTAAAAGGTGACTTTTCAAAGAAAGTCTCATGAATGAGCATTCTTGTGGAATTTGACTAAAATGTCTTCATGATGACTCTGCAGGTTACAAAAATGTGTAACAGGACACATAAATCTATCCCAATAACTGGAGCTAAAATCTGGGGGAAGGGCAGGTGTCTTTTCAAAGAGTCTCATGAATGAGCATTCTTGTGTAATTTGACTAAAAGGTGACTTTTCAAAGAAAGTCTCATGAATGAGCATTCTTGTGGAATTTGACTAAAATGTCTTCATGATGACTCTGCAGGTTACAAAAATGTGTAACAGGACACATAAATCTATCATTGGGAGTGTGATGCTTAAACACCATTTGTAAAGACTTCCAGTAATAAATATCATTTTTTATTCTCTTTTCTTAGAAAGAGTGACAATACGTCAGCATTTCTCTAAGCATTGCCGCACAAGTTCAAACAGGTCCGTTGCATTGTGATCCCCATCTCGCCACTTCCCCCTCCACTCCCCCGCTCCCTGAGATACTTCCCCTCCCCCGAAGATCCTTCCCCCTCCAGACCCAGGCACCCTGCTGTGAAAAGTGAGTTAGAACTGGCATAGCCTTACTACTGAAACGGTCGGCGGTCACATCGACGAACACACTGTTACATATCACCAGAATATTTCTAGTTACAACTAGTGTCACTAGACAGCGACCGCGAAACGTCAGAAAATGTGTGCGAAAAACGCCACCCATTTTTCATGGCACGGAAAAATAAAATATTAATATTTACAATATGCGATGGGCTACAGAGTTCTAAATAGTCACGATCGAAAGAAAAAAAAAATAAAAAATACGTGAACCAGCAACATCTTTCGAAACGCTATAATTAATCAATTATCGCCGAAAAAATTTTCGGAGATTTTAAAAAACCATTCGATCCAACTCTGCTTGCTGTAAAGAGTCTAGTAGCGAAACACGCCTTCGTTTTTATAGTATTTTAAATGTACTTGTCTCGAGTCGCTACCGCGACTCTAGATAGAATGCAGTGCCGAATGTGCTGTTTATCAGTTGCCATCGTAAACTCTGCTATTCTGGGAGGTTATGTAACTCACGTAGACTTGTCGTTCGGTGTTCTGAAACCTTGCGTCCGATCCTTTCAAAACCACAAAGGACCACGAAAATATTTATATTTTAAATATAATTTTAAGCTCGAAGAAAAAATCTGGAAAAATTAAATCATACACCTAATATTTAGAATTGTGACCCACCCTAGAATCGGCCTGCAATTTTTTTAAAAGGTTTGTTATAATTTTTAAACATCATAACTACTCATCCTATGTTAACGCATGACCTTTTCTTCCATAAAAAGATAAATAGCAAAAATCCCCTCCCGGGGAAAAAAACTTGGATAAGTACATTGGTGGTCCCTCGTTTCCCTATGATATCACAAAAAGTCCAAAACCCCACTTAAATTTTTTTTTTTTTAATGTTTACTAATTTTATTCATATTCCGGAGGGAAACCAACCATATAGATCACGAAATAACCGGCCAAAAAACCAGACTTCACAATAATTGTCACTTTGAATTTATTTCCACAGAACAAAACAAGAATCAAAACATTAAAAAATCAGAATTATCAAGATGAGAAAAACACCACTTATAATTGGTGTGTAAGAAGTATCAATAGTCTAGAAAAAAATGAAGAAAGATCGACATCTAAGTTACGTGCAGCAGTAAAATTTATGATATCAGTACTAGGACAAGTATTTCTTTGATGACTGAGAAGATATCAATATGGACGTACCGGCAACGTAGGGCATGCAGTTGGTGCATTGCTTCTGGGATCTCCTAAGTCGAATAGCTACTTTTGTTTTGGCTATGGCGTGACCAATGTTGCCAAATAGTATTTACTTACATGACCTAATGAAACAACATTGCCTGCGCCGTGGCTAAAATAACGAAAAACAAGCAGGAACAGGAAGTTTCGTATAAGATCCCGTGCTTTTGTAATGTTAAAAAAAAAACATTAATTTATGTCTGTACATGATAGCACAGTTTTGTTTGATTGGTAATAATTTGATGAACGTTCACCACCGTACGTTGAGCGTATACGCACAGAGTACTTGTCCGGCCCATAACTTTTTATTAAAATTGCTCATTCAAGTGAAAATAAAATTGGAGGTGCTTTTCGTTGCATGCGTTGCTTTTCGCCGTCAGAAATTTACAAGAAAATCAATTCTTCTGCGAATTTCAGAATGGCCTTGTATCATAAACAACATTCGACGTCTATTCAATCGGAATAAAATGGTGTTCATAGTCATCATAAAATTACATTAACATAAGGTGCAGTCAATTATGAAATTTCTGAAGATACGACTCATTGTCAGTAAACTATTGCCAGCAATGTAGCGTATCATACTTTCGAAAACTATTATTGCCAGCAACGAAAGTTATTATATTTTGGAAAACTACTATTTATTAGTAGAAGATCTAAGTAACCACTGGTTAATGGTCAAAAGATCAATGTGGGCTCTGAATGCACCGTCAAATTTGTATCTAAAGTTTTAAGATCACGCAAATTTCACACAAAATAATCCCCCTCCGTTCGTTTCATTTTGATGTTCTTGGGCGCCAACTATCAAAATAGCCCTTTATGTTTTGAAAAAGAGAATTTAAACCATTATGCGGGATTAATCATAAAAAATAAAAATTAAATAAGATATTACCAATAATGAAAAAGTGCGTATTTATGACCCTTGACTTTTGAGAGAGACCACTGATTTTTACTGAAATGAGCAATTTTAATAAAAAGTTATGGGCCGGACAAGTACTCTGTGCGTATACGCTCAACGTACGGTGGTGAACGTTCATCAAATTATTACCAATCAAACAAAACTGTGCTATCATGTACAGACATAAATTAATGTTTTTTTTTTAACATTACAAAAGCACGGGATCTTATACGAAACTTCCTGTTCCTGCTTGTTTTTCGTTATTTTAGCCACGGCGCAGGCAATGTTGTTTCATTAGGTCATGTAAGTAAATACTATTTGGCAACATTGGTCACGCCATAGCCAAAACAAAAGTAGCTATTCGACTTAGGAGATCCCAGAAGCAATGCACCAACTGCATGCCCTACGTTGCCGGTACGTCCATATTGATATCTTCCCAGTCATCAAAGAAATACTTGTCCTAGTACTGATAACATAAATTTTACTGCTGCACGTAACTTAGATGTCGATCTTTCTTCATTTTTTTCTAGACTATTGATACTTCTTACACACCAATTATAAGTGGTGTTTTTCTCATCTTGATAATTCTGATTTTTTAATGTTTTGATTCTTGTTTTGTTCTGTGGAAATAAATTCAAAGTGACAATTATTGTGAAGTCTGGTTTTTTGGCCGGTTATTTCATGATCTATATGGTTGGTTTCCCTCCGGAATATGAATAAAATTAGTAAACATTAAAAAAAAAAAAATTTAAGTGGGGTTTTGGACTTTTTGTGATATCATAGGGAAACGAGGGACCACCAATGTACTTGTCCAAGTTTTTTTCCCCGGGAGGGGATTTTTGCTATTTGATATCACTTCTTTTTTCTATAATATTTTCATATATTTCGCTTTATATAAACTCCAATAGAGCCTGTATATAACAAAAAAACTTACAACGTGTTTACATCATTACACCATCGACTTATTTCAATGTCAGGAATCAGTATTGCTCATACTACTAATTCGACATAAAAGAATGAGACAGATTTTCTACCATAAATTCCTTGTTATTGAGGTTGTTTAAATATAGGAGCGTTTCGTTCCAGTGATAAGAAAAAAAGTTATGTTTTCAAAAGAGTTAACTATAGACTCGAAGTATTTTCTCGAGATGTTAGTAATTCGTTGATAGGTTATTATTTGATTATAGCTTGGCAGGAAGGTGTTCTAGAAGAGACCTCAAATACCAATTTTTCCCCAAGGCGAAAATTCAGAAAATTAAATACTTTATCATTAGCTTTCAAGTTGTGTATTAGAATAAGGCATTCAGGGGCGAAAAGGCAGCGAGGATATTAGCAATTTCGATCTAAGCTATAAATAGATAATTATATTTAACTTTACTATCAGGAGCCTCAGAATTATTATTCTTTCAAAGATGAAATGACGGAAGAATATGATGCATCATCCTTGACTTACAAATTATTTTATGAAACATAGAAAAAAATTAGATTGAAAAAAAATTCGGCCGAAGTACTTGACAAATGTTTTTTCACTTAATTTACATAATGTATCGGTCATGGTGACAACCTCGCCAAGTACTTCGGCCGAAATTCTTTTTCATCTAATTTTTTTTCGTTTGCAATCTTTTTTTGCTTCGGACCCTTATTGATACAGAGTTTTTATTTTCATTCTGGTTGGTAAAACAACTGCATTTTCGAACTTGATTCTTTTCTCTATCAACATTCAACATTATTTGAAGATTTTTTCACACGATAGAGCCTCCCGTACTGGGCACATATATTTTGGTATAGCTCAATTTATTTTATAACTTTTTGCGAAACCCAACCTTAGCTTTTCGCGAGGATTAACTCATTTTGTTTTGTGTGATTTGAATTTATTTGATACATTTTTTGAGAGTAGTCACTTTTCTTACTTTTTGATAGGGTTTGATTTTCTCAGGGATTTTTGCGAGAACAGGTTTTTGCAGTGTATGTATATTCGTGGAAAAATATGGGAACGGCGGTCAACAAATGTACTTGTCCAGGTTTCTTCCGCGAGGGGGATTTTTATGCGTGATATGATTCGTTTTTTCTCTTCCTTTTCAAACATCTCGCTTTATATAGATTAGAAAAAGGTTATATTGGGAAATTATCGCTTTTTCATTTCCAAACCCTGACCCCTTCTACTTCGAGTCAGGTTTTTCCCCCATGAAATAAAGGGGCACGTGTTTTGGAATTTTCAATTTGGCATTTTTTTTATTCTCGAGCCAGTCAAATTTTTTTGACATTTCGATTTACCTTTCTGGAATCAGGCTAAAATAAGTCGGGAACTGGGAGTCTGATACAAAAATTTACAAAGCTTTTGAGAGCAAGATTAGAAGAGTCAGAACTTTTCCATAGAATTTGTAGCTATTTGAATTTGTGTTTATCAAAGAAACATATTAAATAGCAGTATCTCCTTGTTATATTTGTAGATTTGTGGTAAAAAACATTACGCTTATTTCAGCTTGTTGATAAAAATGGGGCGATTTTTTTCGAAATTTTTCATTTTTGATTAATGATGAAATAAAAAACCCGTTTCATGTATGTTTAGAGAAAACATCGAATCTATTGTGAAAAAAGTTCACGCATTTTTTCATTCTTATTTTTATTAACAAGGTGGAATCATGATTATTTTTCAATACCATTGAAGAAGTTACTACCATGGAAATAAAAAGTTACAACTATTTCAATATTCTCATTGAATATAGAAAAGTTCAAATAGTATGTTATGGGAACTCCAAAACAATATATTGAACAAACCAAAGCGACTGTAGAGGAAAGCGTTTAGAATAAAACTTTTTCAATTCATTATGCTATAGTCAGAGCTAAAAAGTGGAAATACTTAGCACACAAGACATGTCTCCTCTTCACAAAAAGGTCAAAATTTGTAGATATCGGCTACATTCCAATGATACAAATTTTGATACTATCAGAAGAAGAGCACCCGAAGACTTTCTGAAACAACTTTTTAAATTTATTATGCTATAACTAAAGTGGAAAAGTGAAAAAACATAGTGCACTTTAAGCCCAACAAAGTTCAGAAAATTTGGATGTATCTATTGCGTTCCGAGGACAGAAATTTTAATCCCATCCAAAAATGAGCAGCCGAAGACTTTTTGTAATAAATTTTTCAATTCATAATGCCACAATCAGAGACAAAAAGTGGAAATACTTGGCGCTTCACAAAATGTTAAAAGTTTGTAGGTATCGGCTACATTCCCATGATACAAATTTTGATGCAAATTTTGATATTTATAACAATAATGGCCGTGAAAGCCTTAAAACTAGAACTTACAGATATTTTAATATTATCTTTGAATTTTGAAAAGTTCAGAAAGTATGTTGTGGATATTTTAAAACAATAAATTCAACAAAGTGGGCAAACTTAGATCAGTACTGTGCCCAAGAAAATGGATCGAGTTGAGTTGTACCAGTTGCATTATCTTCGTGCAAATTTTCGTACCATCACAACCAGAGCATCCGTAGAGCAAATCTTTTCGAAAATATTTTTCAATTCGTTATGCCACAATAGCAGCCAAAAAGTAGAAATACTGAGCACACATGTTGCTCCAGGAAATTTCCAAAGTTTGTAAGTATACGGTGCGTTCCAATGAAACATATTTTTATACTTCCAGAAAAAAGGAACCAAAGACTTTCTGACAATTTTTTGAATTAATCATGCCACAACTCAAGCATACCACACATTGGGCTCAATAAAGTTTATGAACTTTGCATGTAGCCATTACTTTTCGAAGCCAAATTTTAATCCCATCCAAAAATGAGCAAACGAAGAATTTTCATAATAAAATTTTCCAGTCCTAATAATGCCAGTATTTCAGCAAAAAAGTGGAAATATTGGGCACATTTGTTACTTCACAGATATTTCAAAGTCTGTACGTATCTGTTGCAATTCAATGATACAAATTTTGATAATATCAGTAAAAACACATCAGAAGACTTCGTAAAATAATTTTTCAAAATTTATTATGCTACAACTAAAGTAGGGAAGTGAAAAAATATAGCTCAATTGAGCCGAATGAAATTCTGAAATTTTGCATATATTCATGGCGATCCGAAGACAATAATTTTGATCCCATTGACAAATGAGCAACCACAGAATTTTCATAACAAAATTTTAAATTCTTAATGCCACAATCGGGGCCAAAAAGTGGAAATATTGGTACATTTGTTGCTTTACAGAATTTCCAACGTCTGTAGGTATCCGTTGCAATCCAATGATACAAATTTTGATAATATCAGTAAAAAAACATCAGAAGATTTCCTGAAACAATTTTTCAAAATTCATAATGCTACAACTAAATTAGGGAATTTAAAAAATGTAGCGTACATTGGGCCCAACAAAATTCTGAAATTTTGCATGTATGCGTGGCATTCTGAAGCCAGCAATTCTTAACCCATCGACAAATGAGCAAAAGGGAAAATACTTGGCACATTTGTCGCTTCACAGAATTTTCAAAGGCTGTAGGTATCCATTGCAATTCAATTATACAAATTTTGATCATATCAGTAAAAGCACATCGAAAGACTTCCTGAAACAATTTTTCAAAATTCATAATGTTACAACTAAAGTGGTGAAGTGAAAAAATAGAACACATATTGAGCTATACAAAATTCTGAAATTTTGCATATATTCATGGCATTCCGAAGACAATAATTTTGATTCCATCGACAAATGAGCAACCGAAGAATTTTCATAACAAAAGTTCAATTCATAATGCTAAAATCGGAGGCAAAAAGTAGAAGTATTTGGTACATTTGTCGCTTCACACAATTTCCGAAGTTTGTAGGCATTCGTTGCAATCCAAAGATATAAATTTTGATAATGTCAGAAAAAACACATCGGAAGACTTTCTGAAACAGTTTTTTAAAATTCATTATGCTACAACTAAAGCAGGGATGTGAAAAAATGTAGAGCATATTGAGCCAAACAAAATTCTGAAATTTTGCATATATTCATGGTGTTCCGAAGACAATATTTTTGATCCCATTGACAAATGAGCAACCAAAGAACTTTCATAACAAAATGTTCAATTCATAATGCTACAATCGGAGCCAAAAAGTGGAAATACTTGGTACATTTGTCGCTTCACAGAATTTTCAGAGTCTATAGGCATTCATTGCAATCCAAAGATACAAATTTTGATAGGATATGGAGTAAATACCGCCATAGCCTTTTGACATAAAGATATATTATACGAGCCATTTTGACATAAAGATATATCATTACTTACTACGGTTATCATCCAGAGGCATCCATATATATCCACATGCAGGTTGACAGTGTATTTGACTATTAATTCATCAAACGCAAGATGATTCTACACCATATTTTGGATAGAAAAACGACGTCAAAAATCTTTTGAAATGGATCAACAATTATCATGCAAGAAACATTTCATGATGTACAAATCTTATTATGGCAAGCGAGGAACATTTTATAATAAAGAGGAAAGGGACCAATAAAATAAATTGTCAACGGTGTAGAGTTAAAAAAAATATTTATTAAACACTGCTCAAAACTCGACATGATAATAACAAACTTTGCCACATACATTTTTTTGACACTCATTATTAGTTTTATAGAGTTTCTTTTCCAAATTTACATCGATTCACACCAATCACGATTAACAGTTCAACGTATACCATTTCATAGTTATCAAAGAATCGAAAAGAATGATTTCTCAAGAAATCTTATACGAGGAACATTTAATCGCGAAAGAGAAATTCCGTCGTAGAGTTAAGTGTGGAAAATAAAAAGTGCAGGGTTAACAATAATAAAAAAATGCATATTCATTTCAGCACTGTTCGAAAGTTGATTAAAAGCACTTCACTATTTTCACACCATCACTTTCTTATTATTACTGTAACCAAGAGTCGATCGAACCTAACCACGATATTTATAACCTCACAAATGTTCGTGAAAAAACATTCATATTTTCAATACTGTTTAAGCCACGAGATTCTAATTAGTCGCGATCGAAAGGGGGAAAAAAATAAAAAATACGTGAATTTGATGAAACTCTAAATTGCTGTCATTGAATTTATATTAAAGAAATCATTTTTGGATCGTACGCGTACGATCCAAAATTATTTCGCGATCTGTGAATAAATTTATTCATAGATCGCGAAATAATATTTTTCCCGAATTTATCCACAACAGGACCCGCGTAAGCACTGCTCACTTCGAAAATTCCGTTCAGACTTTCCGCGGTATGGGTACTTCGAACTATTTATTTATTCACAGATCGCGAAATATTTTTTTTTCCCGAATTTATCCACAAACACGTCTCGCGTATAAGCACTTATTCTCACTTCGAAAACTCCGTTCAGACTTTGCGTGGTATAGGTAGAGAAAGATGAAACGGAATGGCCAATCACAAGCTCGGAAGGCGTCAAGAGGCCTTTCATTGTGTCGTATACAGACAAGCCAATACTTCGATGTAGCATAAGCTTGAGCCTGTGCAAAGTTTTTTCTCAGGAAATACGGCATCAATCGTGCTGATTTAAGGCTCAATCGAAATATTTTTTCGTAATAAATCTCCCGTTCAATTTTCAAATCACCATATGCCTCCTGAGCTTCGTAATTAAAGAAAATGAATTTCAGTTTTTACCTCACCACCGTGAATCGTTTTATTCATTGCTCGCACGTCCCGCACTTCGTTGTGTCGAAACTCCATTCAAACTTTCTGCTGTGTCGGTACCGAGAAAAGAGAGAGAACTTTCCGCTGTGTCGGTACCGTGAAAAGAGAGAGAAAAGTAGTTGTGACCAATCGCAGCTCGTTGCTCTCGTCGCCAGAGACCGGCTTTCATGTAAATGGGTTTTGATGGGCATCAAAACGCCTTTGATTGTGTCATATACAGACACGTCGAATCCTTCGATGTGTTAGTATTTTTTACATAATCTTGAGCCTGTGCAAAGTTTTTTCTCAGCAACTACGCCACCGATCATGCTGATTTTGGGCTCAATCGAAAGAGAATTTCTTAATTAGTCTCCAGTTAAATTTTCAAGCCATCAAATGACTCCTGTGCTTCGTAAATGAACAAAATGACATGCCAATTTTACCCCCACCACCGCGAATCATTTTATTTAGAGATAATATAGTCTCGGCGAGCCTCGGGCCAGCAGACGACAGAACTGTCAATGTACTTGTCCCGAGACTCTACCGAGTCTCTTGATATATATTGTGACGTATACTTCGCCACCGATCCCTGAAAATGGGAAAAATCAGGGAGGCAATAAAATAATAAATAAATAATTAACGCAAAACTCTGTTTGGAGAGGGTCAGTAACAATTTTATTCAATACTAACACAGCTTGTTTGAGCGCCAGTTAACTCTGTTTTTACAAACCAGAAAAAAGAGATAACAAGAAAAAAAAAACGAAATAAATACTGGCTCCTCTGACCTCTCACTCGATAACAATGGGGCTTAACTTAATAACTACGATACAAAATGGGAGGCTAGCTCGGGGCAAAAGAAAAATACAATAATAATACGTGAGCAAAGACTCGATTATCTTGGGTCGCGGGCACCTGTCACTCAGGTGTCTTATAATACCCGTGAACAATTAGAACGAGGACTAGTACAAAAAAAAAGGGGAGGGGGTATTCACTTCGCGCAATTGTCGACGAAAGGGGACTAACATAAAATAAAAACGACATAAAAGAAAAACATAGGAACTGTATGATCAGGTGACCACGGCGTGAACAATAGAAAAAAACAGATCGGGGGATAAATCGAGGTATCGATTGGCGATTTATTGCGTCGCGGTAAAACGCTGAACAAACGATAAGGGGACAGGAAAAATCGAGGGGCCATTCACTAGTGAAATCATCCAATCACATCGAATGAAATCAAGAACGAAATCATGAGAAATCGCTCGAAATCATCCGTCATCGTCGATTTCAAATTATTCTGGAAAGTGTTTGAAATCACCTTGAAATCACGTGACATCACATGCGTTCATGAAATCACGTGAATTCTTTTTTCTTGGAATAATACTTATAATATGATACGCGCATTTCCGTGCACGACTACGATCGTTCTCTCGCGACAATGTATTATTGCGTTCTTCCCAGAAATTTGTTGCTTGTTGAACGTTGAAAAGGCGGATCGGTAAATACAGTAAAAAATAAAACAAAAGGCTGGTAGGAGGAGTAGCAAAGTGGTGGTTGGTGAAAATTCAGTTCCATGCATAAACTCGTGAAGCGAAGACCTCGACGAAGACCGAAGCGAAGACGCTTATCATTTTTTGCTCGTTTTCTGGATTTTTGCTGGTAAGTACAAACGGTAAATTATTAATATATCTTGGTATACGTGCTATAAAAGCTATAAAAGTTACAACGAGAGTAACAAGTATAATTTCAGACCTAATTGCTTGCGAAAAGTAATGTAGAAAATGTTTTTATTAATTCGTTGTATAATTAATATTCCACGGGAAACCCGTATTACGTCCAAAGAACGATCTGCGTATCCATTTTTTACTTTTCGATATGCAAGTGATGCGTCGCCTTCTTGCCCTCTACCGAGACTGTCCTCTTTGTCCTTGGGCTTGCCGGTCCAGCCTATGCTCTTGTTCCTTTTTCTCTTTGCGAGCCTCACTCGACCACACAACCGACACACGCCAAGACGTATTTTTCCTTCCTTTCTCGTCACCGCGCGCCCTAGATACTGTGTTTTCCACAGTAAGCATGCCAAATATTTTCTGAGGTTCATTTGCATCGAGGATCTGTTCGATTTTATGCAGAATCAATGGAGAATGACAAGGAAAACAACGACAGATCTCGCAACAGATGCTTCGCAAAAAGACTCGTCGTTGGCGGATCACTTTTGGAATCAGCTTGAAACTGCGACAGCTGTCCGTATTCCTTTATACGTAAAAAATATTCTGCGATTCAACAACTACGATAATGCAATGGCATTTCGTCGGATAACAGTCGACACGATAAAAGAGATGGAAGATTTCGCGCGAGAAACTATGAAGCTTTTTCTCGAGCCTAAAGATAACCTCCAGTCTTTTTACGGTAACTGCCACCGTTGTCCCGAAAATTTCAGATGGATGAGCGGCGACAAGCATCTGATCGAAGAGCTTGTGAAATTTGTATGCGATCAGCAACCCAATTTTTGGCAGCTTCCGTCGATCTTGCACAACATTCGGGATGCCTCGAAAAAAAAAGATTCGATATCCTCAACCATGACATTGAGTAAAAGCACTTCCGGTACATTGGATCCATCAAGAATTATCCAGACAGAAAGTAATCTTAACCTTAACGTGGAAGAGGAACGGAAAAAATTGCTTAAATTGGTGAAAGCGCTTCTTTCGAAAGAAAACTCGGAAAACATCAGTTTAAACGAATCTAAATCTTCCACGCAGAATCTTGATATTCAGATGTCAGTACTGGAACTCTATCAACGAGAAAATTTGCCACAATCGTATACATACTGCGCAAAAATCAAATGTGTAGTTTGTCCAAACTACATCTCAATCACGAAGTGCGGTCAAGTGGGAGAACGCTCTGCGAGATGGGTACTTTCGAATTATAGGAGGCATCTACACTCCCATTCGATTGAGACGATCGCAGGAAAAAACGACCTCAAGCGCAAAAACACGTCAATCTTGAAGGCAATGCAAATTTCAGCAAAGGTGAAAAAAATTGATCACCCAATTGGCCTCAAGGAGAGTTCTGATATCCCGGAAAAATTGCAAAATTCCGAGATCGATGTACCTCTTGATCAAGATATTCCTACGCAGATACCTCCTCGGCAGATACCGTCGAGCGATCCTCTGGTATGCGTACTCGATTCAAAAAGTACCAATGAATTATACCTGATTTCACAACGAGATTCACAAACACGTGGTTTCACGTTTATATCAGGTATAGTATGATTTTTCAGATCGCGTCCTTGAAGAAATTGTTTTTTCCAATTTTCAAATTTCTATGTATTTGTGTCGATTTTAGGACAGTCTCAGGATCCTTCGAATTGTGACTGCACGGCTTCCATCGAACATGTAACGACTCCCGAAGCTTCGCCGTCCGAGTCGACCTCAGTTTCGATGCATACGAGCCTCGATGCAAGCACACCAGTCAACTCGATTGTCAGCGAATCGCTGAATGTTTTACTGGGTGCCAATTCGGGGGAATGGTAAGTCGAGATACCCACCGAACAGGAAATCTCGATATAGAATTTTCATTACCAAAACATGTGCGGCACCAAAAACAATCTCATACGAGCACACGAGTTTCGAAAAGAATGAGAAAAATGCATTTATCCGTGGGACCAGATCAACAGCGCATCACCATGTTCTTTCCGATAATGAACAAATTAGAACAACTTTTACGACAAAATGAAAATTTGAGAAATGCCCTAAAATGTTTTATGGACAAGCCGATTTCTAGTACCGAAGGCAGGATCCAAGTGACGAGGCCAATAATGCATACGGAAGCATCACAGACAAGTTTCTTGACCAAACTCCTTGAGAGTTCGCACAAAAAGTGCGATAACAAAAAAAGTGGCAATAGATATGACGAGACCTTGAAACTTTTCGGTACATATTTATTTACTATAGGCGGTAAAATGCTTTACGAAACTTTGTACACCAATTTGCCGATTCCGTCCTTAAGTACAATAAGTCGAACTATAGGAAACTCTGTCTGTGATATACAGGAAGGAGTATGTCGAGCTAAAGATTTAAAAGCATTTTTAGTAACACGAGGCTTACCATTGGTGGTATGGGTCAGCGAAGATGCGACGCGAATAACTGGAAGAATTCAGTACGATATTCGGTCAAATCAGTTAGTTGGATTCGTTTTACCATCAAATAATAACGGAATGCCGGTGACTGGTTCATATCCCGCCTCTTCAGCTGCCAAAATTCAAGACAGTTTTCAATCCGGAGTTGTCGCTAGTCTAGCATACGTTTTTATTGCTCAGCCATTAATAGATAACGCCCCGAGTTTTTGCTTATGTTTGTTCGGTACTGATAATAAATTTTATGCCACTGACGTTGTGAAACGATGGAAATACATAATCGAGTGTTTACGCAGCGAAGGGATTTCAGTACTCGGGGTATCGTCGGATGGAGATCCACGTTTATTAAAGGCGATGCGTTCAGAATCCAAGCTAGGAATAGATAACGATTTTTACAAAGACTCGACGGGAAAAAACGTCCAAGCTCCGTATTTTCACACCGAATTCGAACCGGACATCATCCCAATTCAAGATACTGTGCATATCGGTGCAAAGCTCAGATCGCGGTTATTAAAGCCCTCAATATTGCTTCCGATGGGAGATTTTGTAATATCGACAAGCCATTTAAAAATTCTCACAAACACCGTTTCAAAGGACAAGCACTGTTTGAATGCTAAAGATTTATCGCCAAAAGATAAAATGAATTACCAATCGGTCGAAAAAATTAGCGACCCAAAAGTAACAGTTTTATTGGAAAAATACGTCCCTGGTAGTGCAGCAACAGTATTGTATTTAACAATCATTCAGCTTTTTGTGAGGGCATTTCTAACTAAAGACATGGAACCCTTAGAGCGTATATATAATACATGGTACTGTGTCTTCGTATTGCGTCTGTGGCGAGCGTGGTTGCTACGTACGCAACAGTATTCCATTTCTGACAATTTCTTGTCGTTAAATACATACTTATGTATGGAAATTAATGCCCACGGTCTCGTAACGTTAATTATCAAGTTGATAAAAATTTAATCAGATTCGTATGATTATTCGAAAATGTTTCTGCCGACTCTATTCAGTAGTCAACCATGTGAGAGTTTTTTTCGGTTACTAAGATCGATGACTACAACTTATTCGACAATCGTCAACACTAGTCTGCTTGAAACCATCTATAGGATTAAGCGAATACAACTTCAAGATGATATTTCTTCTGGTCATTTAAATAAGAATACGAACGAGTTTGAATATCCCCGAGCGAAGCGTCCAAATCTGTCGACACGAGCAGATTTTTCACTTCCAGATATTGATAGCATTAGTCAGATCATTGAGAAAGCAAAGCAAGAAGCATTTGAAAAAGTTCAGTCGTTGGGGATGATTATCGATATTTCGGAATGTAATAAGTTTGCGTTGAAGCGAACTGAAATTGTTGACGAAGCGAGTGAATGTGATATAGAATACGTAAAGAACAGCCCAAATCAAGATTCGAACTCACCGGCCGACAAATATGAGGATGAATTCGATGCACATAATAAAAATGATTTATTGCAGGATTTGAATATGCTATCTAATGTTCAAGAATCAATTGAATTGAAAAAATATGATAAATTAAAAATTAAATTACAGGAAAAAAGTCCATTTGTCGTAGTAAAAGACCGACAAGAAAATGAGTTTGTTGTGCGAAAATCTTCCATTTGTTGGCTATTGAATAAGGGTTCGTGCCAATTGAGCAGTGACCGATTGCAAAGGGTAAAAGATTCCGAAATAACTCGCCATACGAATAGAGGGAAATCTCAGGCTGAAAAACAAGAAAATAAATGTTTTACGAAAAAGTGCGATGAGATTTGTATCGGTGATTGGTGCCTCTTTAAAAAATATCATAGCTCTAAGTGTTTCGTGGGTTTAGTTTTAAGTTTTGCTTATGTGCAAGGAAGTACTCTTCGAAGTCACGAGTATTCCAGTGAGTATGCACGTATAAGCGACAATACCAAAGAGATTGGCGTATTATGCCATTGGTTTGAATCGTCAAAAAAAAGCGCTGATTTAATTTCCGTCCCGATGGATGTGCATGGCTATTTAAATATTAAACAATACCATATTACCATTTCTCCGCCGGTGATAACGGATAAGGGCATACAAATTGATGATGTTGTCTACCAAAAAATAAAGAATTTATTGTAATCTGCACATGTTATTTTATTTATATATAGTAGACCCAGTCTTCTTCCTGATTTCTTTCCCATAATTAGTACTTCGAAATCATGATTCGAATCATATGCAGTTCAACGAAATCACCCAAAATCACAAACGATTCGTTGAAATCATGCAGATTTTGAAAAACTGAAATCATACGCGAAATCACTTGAAATCAACAACTCTGTGAAATAATTTGTGCACTTAATGAAGAGTGAATGGCCCCTCGGGAAAAATAACGTAACTCGAACTCGCCGGCTCGCACGTGGTCACTGGGGGGGGGGGGGGGGAATACCGGGCCGCTGCCCGCGCGCACTACCTCACTAAATCCTTAAAAATTAACACCACAACACTGTCCCGGTCGCGTAATCGGCAAGGCAAGAATGGGGAAGAAGGAAAAAGGGGCTTCAAACGAGTCCAAAAGGGGCTCGGAAGATAATTGGGGCAACGATAATCACTTTGTAGCGGAGTCGATTCGGAAGTCGTGACGAAAGATGGCCGCCGGCCATGTGCTTCCTTCGTCGCGACTTGTACAAGGAAATAAAACGACTTACTTGACAATCGTCGAGTCAATACGAATCGTCGTCGCTCTCTCTACTCGCTTCAAATAAATCCAATCAAAATCCAAAATCTCCGAATCGTCCAAGCAGGGGAAATAGCCGTTGTCGTGGTATACAAAATCAAAGGATCGCCCAAGAATACAAAAAAAGGTACAAAAGAATAATGCCGGAGAGCCACGGTACGCACGCCGAGTCGGGCGTGCTGGGAATTCGGGACTGTATTGGCGGTCTGGCGTGACGTCACGAAGTATTAATTGATCCTAGATCCAGGCGCGGCGCTGAGAGGCACGGTCCCTGCTGACTAGCGCCGCGGTGGTCGGTGGTGTAACTACCGGTGAGCGGCTCGCAATGTCGTTGTTTACGTTTGAGAATTGTGCCGCGAAAATACGGGCTTGTGTGTCGTGTGAGAATCATCGTGTTCCTGGTGGGCTGTGGACTCGTGACGAGGAGTTCGACGATGCTTCTCGACGCGGGCTGGAGCCTAGACGCCGGGAGGCGATTCCTTGCTGTGACATGGTCGAGAACCACGCGTAACCCGATGACGACGGGTGATTTTGAGGTTAGACGTCCCGACTCGGCTCCGGTGTCTGTGCGACGTTGTTTTCTTCTTCTGGTAAGGGATGTAATCCCTTACCGCGGTGAGTTACCAATTTTCTTCGGGGACTAGGGAGTATTGGGAGTTCGGGGAGGGGTTAAAGTTGTGCGGGCTAAGTGTTTGTGGGGAATCCGGGGGTAAAGTGCGAGGGCTTATTTGTTGGGGCTGGGATAGGAGTGGTGAGGAAAAAGGGGATCACGGAGTTGAGTGTCTCCGCGGGGCTCGGTGTGGCTTCTTCTTCGCCGTTGTCCAAATATTCAGTTGGGTTGCTGGTTTTTAGGTGATGTTCCGGAGTGCGGTGAGCCGGAGACGACCGGTGTTGGCGGCGTGCGTAGGCGACGAGCTTCGTGTTAGACTGTGACGTGGGGGATTCCGACGGAGTCGCTTAACGGGACAGACCTAGTTAGAATTTTCGAAAAATCGATTTTTTTTTTATTTCATTTTCAAAAAGTAGAATCTCTTACGAACATTTTCCGCCCAGGTAAATGTAAATCGGACCATTATTCGCCGAAATACAAGACTTTGTAGCACGTCGTGTCTGAGCCATGCAAACCGTACTCAAAACTTTAAATGCGTTTTTCTCGAAACCATGTTTTTGAAGTCGGTGATCACTGTAGCTCGAGAACGGCTTTACCGATCGGGTTGAAATTTATATCACTTCTTCTATACATGGTAGTCCTCCATATGAACGAAGGATTTTTTTTTTGGATAATTATTTTTATTTTTAATAGCAAAAAATGGAACTGATATTTTGGTCAAAAAAACACTTTTGACTTTTAACGGCCGCCATTTTGTGAAAAATGGAAATTTTTCAAAACCCTTCGTTCAACCGGAGCATTATATCATTAACTAAAAATCCCCTCCGTTTTTTTTGTTTCAGATGAGCCGTTGCAGCGTGAGCTTGATCACCGCAAACCGTGTTTTTTTTTGCAGCGTCCTCGGCAATTGACGGTCACCAGCTTATTTCGATATGTATTGCGTTGAAAAAATTGCAACATATACATTACATATGTATCTTTTAAACGGAAGAACTTTTGTTGTGAATTATTTTATCGTTTGACCAAAAAAAAATCGGAAAAAAGGCCTTTTTTTTGACGTTCCAACTAGGTCTGTCCCGTTAACAGGGAACGCTTAAGTCTACGGCTTAAAGCTAGTACCGAGGACAGTGCTGGGTGGACCGCCACCACGACTCGTGACGAATTGGCCACAACGTCACAATATATATAAAATTGAAAAATAAAAAAACGATTTTGGAGATAAAAAAAATGAATTTCGTTGTTTTGAAATCAGTGATGTCCAAAAATTGTATCAATTGATACTTGATACTTGATACATTTGTATCAAGTATCAAATTTTTTTTTGATACTTGATACATTTGTATCAAGTATCAAAAATTTTCTTGATACTTGATACATTTGTATCAAGTATCAAAATTTTTCTTGATACTTCATACAAATGTATCAAGTATCAAAATTTTTCTTGATACTTGATACAAATATATCAAGTATCAAAATTTTTCTTGATACTTGATACATTTGTATCAAGTATCAAAATTTTTTGTGATACTTGATACACTTGTATCAAGTATCAAAATTTTTTGTGATACTTGATACATTTGTATCAAGTATCAAAATTTTTTGTGATACTTGATACATTTGTATCAAGTATCAAAATTTTTCTTGATACTTGATACATTTATATCAAGTATCAAAATTTTTCTTGACACTTGATACATTTGTGTCAAGTATAAAAATTTTTCTTGATACAAATATATAAAGTATCAAA
Source organism: Rhimphoctona megacephalus (assembly GCA_963989365.1). NCBI lineage: Eukaryota > Metazoa > Arthropoda > Insecta > Hymenoptera > Ichneumonidae > Rhimphoctona > Rhimphoctona megacephalus. Next base: position 6,717,966 of record OZ022415.1, on the reverse strand, counting down.
ATTTTCCTTGATACTTGATACATTGAAATGTATAAAGTATCAAAATTTTCCCTGATACTTGATACATTGAAATGTGTAAAGTATCAACATTTTTCTTCGTACTTGATACATTTGTATCAAGTATCAAAAACGTTTTTGATGCTTGATACGAAGGTATCAAGTTTTTATTGCAAACTTGGTTCATTTGTATCGAGCAAGGTTGCAAATAATGTATTACTTTTTGTAATGCATTAGCATTTTCATTACTTGTTACGTTGAAATGATCGGGGCGGGGGCCATGGTCGTGGCGGGGGCCGAGGTCGTGGCGGGGGCCGAGGTCGCGGCGGGGGCCGACTTCAGTGCCGGGGCCCGTATTATATTTATCATTAAGATTTTTTTAAACTGTTTTTTTTCCGTAAATTATTATTACTTTTTTTAATTCAACATTAATAAAACTTTTTTTTCTTGGGCACTGCCTCAAAATCACATTGTTAAACATTCTTTCAGATCCCCAGTCTATCGTTCGCACCCTTCCATTCCAAGTCATTCTCGATAGTATTTTCATATTTTCAATTTATTTCAATCAATTATTTCATATTTTATTTATCTTATTCAAGTATAAATTATACTTTAAAAGTATCGAACAAACTTTAGCTACTTGATATATTTTTATGGGGTTCGAAATGAATTTTCGAACGTATCAAAGAAAATGAATTTTCGAAAGTATCAAAGAAAATTTTGATACTTGATAAAAATGTATGAAGTATCAAGAAAAATTTTGATACAAATGTATCAAGTATCAAGTATCAAGAACAATTTTGGTACTTGATACAAATGTATCAAGAACAATTTTGATACTTGATACAAATGTATCAAGTATCAAAAAAAATTTTGATACTTGATACAAATGTATCAAGTATCAAGAAAAATTTTGATACTTGATACAAATGTATCAAGTATCAAGAAAAATTTTGATACTTGATACAAATGTATCAAGTATCAAGAAAAATTTTGATACTTGATACAAATGTATCAAGTATCAAGAAAAATTTTGATACTTGATACATTTGTATCAAGTATCAAGAAAAATTTTGATACTTGATAGAAATGTATCAAGTATCAAGAAAAATTTTGATACTTGATACAAATGTATCAAGTATCAAGAAAAAATTTAATACTTGATACAAAAGTATCAAGCCATGGACATCTCTGTTTGAAATCTTTTTCATTTTTATTTCGTAATAAATAATTCATGAACTTGTCTGCCGTTAAAAAAAATACATAATAAATTGAAATAGTATATGAATACGTGTTGATAGTACAACATTCAGGTTTGAATAGATGAATTTGATGGTTTGAGCAACGGGGCGCTTCGCGTCCCTTTGCCATTTTTAGGTCATAAACACCCTAGGTTTGAACCATCCTAGGCTTAAATTGTATATAGTTTTTGCACATCGAGAGTCGCGATAGCGACTCGAAACAAGTAAATTTACATATACTATAATGTCGAAGACGAGTCGCTAACGAGACTCTTTACAGTAAGCAACGTGGTTTCGAACGGTTTTCGAAAATTTCCGAAAATTGTTGCGATATTTTATTATTTACAGCATTTTGAAAGATGTTGGGGGTTCACGTATTATTATTTTTTTTTTCTTGCGATTGTGACTATTTAGAACTTTGCAGCCTAACGCATATTGGAAATATTGAACGTTTTCTGCACACATTTTTGATGCTCAATTCGCAGTCGCAGTCTAGTGATACTAACTAGTCAAAAACAGCATAAATGCTGTGAAAAAAGCTGAGACAAGTACATTTATGCCCCCCAAATAGTCGTTCCAGTGAATCCCCCCCCCCCCCCCCACCGCCCAGCGCCAAAATACCGATCCCCACAAAAATTTACAAAAACCCGTCTAAGTCGTTCATGCAAAGATCTCCCGTCTAAGTCGTTCATGCAAAGATAATTAATGCTTTATTACAACGAATTATTATCCTATGACTTGGAACTACAAGGGCTTTAAAAAAAAAATACAGAATTATATTAGCCTGCGTGAGCTTGAACGCTGCCACACTCTCATTTGTAATATTTGTAGTATAGTTTTATTGATAACGAATTGATAAAAGTTTACTATCGTACGTAGAGCGGATACGCACAAAGTACTTGTCAGGCCCGAAAATTTTTCGACTAGTCAGCTAAAAATATGCTTTTTTGTTCACGGCAAATTTTTCAACCACTCCGAACATTCGGATCTCCTGACGCAGATTTGAATCTTACCCGCCTTGGAATGCAATCAAATATTGATGACCGCTCTTACATGGCAGGCTTATTCCGTTTTGTAAAACCTGTTGCAGTAAAAACCAGTGTAAAAGTGCGTGTAAATGATACTGGATTACTTATTTCGGGTGTACAGTACCGTTGAGACGCTCTGTAACTCCAGTTTTCCCCCGGATATTACAAAACCGGAATAACCGTGCCGTGTAATAATTTGAGATATGCTCCACCCGAGCATCAATTCATCGATAACAATTGGTTAAAGGATAGGAGGATAATTTGGGATACAAAACAATCCACATATTGTGATTCCAAATTAGATGTGCTTACTTTACTAGTTAAGCCAAAATATATGGTAGATTAATGTTGACTTATGTGACAAATTTTATGAAAAATTTTTGGGCCGGACAAGTACTCTGTGCGTATTCGCTCTACGTTCGATAGTAAACTTTTATCAATTTGTTACCAATAAAACTATACTACAAATATTACAAATGAGGGTGTGGCAGCGTTCGAGCTCACGCAGGCTAATGCAATTCTGTATTTTTTTTTAAAGCCCTTGTAGTTCCAAGTCATAGAATAATAATTCGTTGTAATAAAGCATTAATTATCTTTGCATGAACGACTTAGACGGGAGATCTTTGCATGAACGACTTAGAAGGGTTTTTGTAAATTTTTGTGGGGAACGGTATTTTGGCACTGGGTGGTGGGGGGGATTAACTGGAACGACTATTTGGGGGGCATAAATGTACTTGTCTCACCTTTTTTCACAGCATTTATGCTGTTTTTGGCTAGGATTTGTCGACTTTTTGTATGGAATTCATAGCTCGTTAATTAAACATGTCAATATTGTGTGCGTACTCGGGTATGAAATTCATAGCTTGCCAATTAAACATGTCTATATTATGTATGTATCTGAGTGATGCAAAAGAATTGATATTTTTTTCGGCATTGCAGCAAAATATGGTAGCATTTTATTAAAAAGTGATTCTCTCAAGAATTGAATCCTGAATGAAAATTTTAGAGGTCGCTCAAGCGATTTTTTAATGATTTCGGCTAAAAATGGATACATGATCGAATTTCGAGCTGGTGTATATTCGGACTAAAAATGCAATGTGAAATATTGATCTAAGAAGTGTTCAAATGAATTCAATCTCCGTAATTAACCGTCAATACGTATAAAATTATTAGATTACTTAAAACGTATAGTAGTTCTGAGAAGATACGACGCATAAAAGAACAACGAACAAGTAAAAACTTGAATTATTTTTTAATTTTGTAAAAAAAAATTTCAACAAATATTGCACCGAAACATCCGTGCCAACAGATCAACGGATTGGAAAATATTCCATAAAAAGTGATGCCGAAGAAATACTCCAATAGCATCAGAATGCACCGAAAGTTTGTAAATATAAGTAATCATAACGAAACGAGATTTTGAAACAAAAAAATATACGTACAAAATTTCGAGAGCTAAAGTTTAATTGGAAAAAATAATTTTGGCCGAAGTACTACACGAGTTTTTCTTTTATAACATTTATTGATTACGAATTATTTCTCATGAGCAATAGATTAAAAAAAAATTAGTGAAGTACTTATAAATTTTTTTTTTCTCAAATCAAATATCTTTTCGCTCAAAATTATTTCGCATTGCCTAATTCCGTTTTTGGTTGCAAGTGCAAATAGAATTTTCATGTATTTAGGGTCGCCACCACTCTAGAGTGGTTTAAAACCATTTATAATTCAAACCTAAGGTTGCATCATATACCATTCTCTCAATTATATAAAAAATTATATAAAAAAAAGAATATATAAAAAAAATTATATAAAAAATTATATAAAAAAAAGAATGGTTTCCAAATAAACTTTATTATTGCATGCAAGAGACATTTTATGGTAAAAGAGAAGAGGCACTGTTTTCGACTCCGTTCTAGAGTTCACGTTCGGAAAAATGAATTGTTGGGGCTAAAGTTAATAAAAAAAATTATTTATTAAGGTACTAATCAAAAGTTTATTTATTAAATTACACTTTATTTTTTCACTATCACTCTTCTATCTATATATATATAAAAGCTACTTTAACCAAAACTGAAACTGACCGTGATCTTTATAACCTCACGACTGTTCAAATATATCAAATATTCACCGAATACGAGTTTATCATACACCATTCTCTTAGTCATCAAAAAAAAAAAAATAAAGAGAATGGTTTCTAAATAAACTTTATTATTGTATTCAAGGAACATTTTATGGTAAAAGATAAGAGACACCATTTTCGACTCCGTTCTAGAGTTTACGTTCGGAAAAATGGATTGTTGAGGCTAGGATTAATAAAAAAAATTATTTATTTAAACACTGTTCAAAAGTTTATTTATTGATTTAAACTTTATTTTTGCACTATCACTCTTCTACCAATAATAGAATAAAAGTCACTTTAATCAAAAGTTGAAACTGACCGCGATCTTCATAACCTTACAACAAAGATATTAAATGTTCACCGAATACGCGTTTAAAGTCCTGATTTCGACTATGTCTAACCAAAAATCAAATTATCTGCTTCCACACCCGCGATTTTTATAACCTTACTTTTTAACCCCACAACTGTCACTAGTATAACCGCGATCTTTTTTCTAAACTCACAGCTGTCACTCTTACTTATACATCCTGAAGAAAAGGGATCGGCTCTCACATCAACGAACGGCACCCGTACAAATCACTCGAAAAAAAACTCCATCAGGAACATCTCTACCAGACCAATCCCAACCAAGGAAAATCTCCACCAATAACAATCTCTACCCGGAACATCTCAACCAACCCAATCTCCATCATTCCCAACTCCACCAGACAAAACTCACCTAGGAAAATCTCTATCGTGGTCAATCTCCACCAGAGGAACATCTCCATCAGGAACATCTCCACCAGTCATGAAGATCAATCTTTACTGTCGGTATGGAAAGCTGCAAAAGCTATCTAGAAATCCCATAGATGGTGCACCAGTAAGTGTAAAACAATGGACGCATAACACATAACCAAATTTTGTTACACAACGAGACAGAAAGGACCGTTTGGAGCTGAAGAGTTTTGTCGCTCGCGGATCACAGTGTTTGATTGATCGATGAGTTTGACAAAGTGAGAAAATGATTTTTTTTTACACATATATTCATTACGGATTATCTCGTATTCAATAAATAAGACCTCTACGTGCAACTGTCTTTTTGGCAAATCAAAGATTTTCCAAGGATCAAACTCATCGATCAATCAAACACTGTGATCCGCGAGCGACAAAACTCTTCAGCTCCAAACGGTTCTTTCTCTCTCGTTGTGTAACAAAATTTGGTTATGTGTTATGCGTCCATTGTTTTACACTTACTGGTGCACCATCTATGGGATTTCTAGATAGCTTTTGCAATTTTCCATAAAGATTGATCTTCATGACTGGTGGAGATGTTCCAGATGGAGATGTTCCTCTGGTGGAGATTGACCACGATAGAGATTTTCCTGGGTGAGTTTTGTCTGGTGGAGTTGGGAATGATGGAGATTGGGTTGGTTGAGATGTTCCCGGTGGAGATTGTCATTGGTGGAGATTTTCCTTGGTTGGGATTTCTCTGGTAGAGATGTTCCTGATGGAGTTTTTTTTCGAGTGAGTTGTACGGGTGCCCAACGAACACAGTCTCGCATATCACCAAAAAATTTCTAGTTATAACTAGTGTCACTAGACAGCAACCGCTAAACAAAATAATATTTCCAATATTAATATTTCCAATATGCGTTCGGCTACAGAGTTCTAATAAATAGTCACGATCGAAAGAAAAAGAAAATAAAAAATACGTGAACTAGCAACATCTTTTAAAACGTTGTAATTAATTAAATATCGCCGAAACAATTTTCGAAAACCATTCGAAACCGCTCTGCTTACTGTAAAGACTCTAGTAGCGACTCGTCTTCGCCATCTTATCGTATACGTAAATGTACTTGTCTCGAGTCGCTACCGCGACTCTAGTTTTCACATCCGCGATCTTTATAACCTTTTTCAACTCACAGCTGTCACGGTTATTACATGATATGAAAAACACTTATTAATTCTCGCACTATTACTCTTTATCTATTACTAACCAAAATCAATACTGAAAATAATATCCGTCAGCTTTCACATCCGCGATCTTTATAACCTTTTTGAACTCACACCTGTTCACTGTTATTACATGAAGAAAAGGCTGTCACATCGACGAACACAGTCTCACATATCACCAGATTTCTAGTTACAACTAGTGTCACTAGACAGCGACCGCAAAACGTCAAAAAATGTGTGAGAAAAACGCACCATTTCTTTGATGATTCGGAAGAATGAAATATTAATATTTCCAATATGCGTTAGGCTACAGAGTTCTAAATAGTCATAATCGAAAGAAAAAAAATAAAAAATACGTGAACCCGCAACATTTTTCAAAACGCTGTAATTCTTTAAATATCGCCGAAACAATTTTCAAAAACTGTTCGAAACCATTCTGCTTACTGTAAAGATTCTAGTAGCGACTCGTCATCTTCGACATTATAGTATATTAAATGTACTTGTCTCGAGTCGCTACCGCGACTCTAGACTAGTATAACTGGTAACATTCTGGTGATATGTGAGACTGTATTCGTTGATGTGACAGCTGAACCCATACAGTTGTTGTGCGCCGCTTTCAGCGACGCACATCTTTTCCCGTCGAATCTCCCTTTACTCTTTAGCGACTACCTGTAACACATAAACATTTTTGTTTGATTACTTATCTGAATACACATTATCTACTATTATTGTAAATATCATTACTTACATAAATCCGTACGCTTGTTCCGCTTTCTCCTCACGACGGGGACTCCCTCCGGTCACCTGTAACACATGAGAAAGAAAAAGGCAATTTAACCACAGAGAAATCATTCATAATTAAAAATCTGAAATAAATGATTCGAATTTATAAAAATAAAACACTTATCTGATGTGTTCCTGGTCCACCGGAACCCCGTACTCCGCTATCACCGTTCAGTACCTGTAAAAAAGAATAATGAAATATTAAAAGTAATTAGACCATAAGTACTAAGCTAGTGACAAATCTAATTATTAATATTCATGCTTCTAACACAATAATTAAGAAAAATATTCCCGAAGTGAAAATTTAACCTCACCTATCGGGGAGATTATATTTTCAGGTATCCGACTTAATAATTATGTCAAACATGCAGCATGCGCCGAATTACTCGTAGAATAATTGTTAATACTTATACTCTTACCTTTTTTTATGTAATAATCCCTTATAGTGTCAATCGCAAACAATTACACTTACACTTACACTTTCCCGATTGTAAACACAAAACATCGCGAACTGTCAGATAGGTTAAGCACAGAGATTTTGTAAATACATCGTCGTACCAAAAGAATCTCGGGGCCCCGACCATAAAAAAATTCGCGACTCCAGCGCACCCCCGGGCATCCGAGAAAACATGGCCCACCGCTGAGACTTCGAAGCGGCGCTTCGCTCCCCATTCCACCACGGGTAAATTCCCGGGAACGACGGTGGTCGTTCGAAATTCGCTGAACTCGCGCTTCGAACGGTGTTTCACCCGAAAGCTCGTGCGCCCGGAAAATTCGCGTGAAATAGAGCTCACGCTAAAAAATCCGCGAATCTCCTACCGTCCCTATCTCCCTATGCTTAAGGTTTTGAATAAATACGAGCCCCTCGCAAGCGAAAATCAGCAGTTACTTCTGGCGCGTTGACGTGGTAAGAAGCTCTCTATCGCCGTTACAGGTGATCTCGCCGGTATAGGTGAGGGTTGGCACTGCGACTAGTGCATAGTATCCCTACGAGATAACTCTCCGGGATGCTGAGAGACCTCATGCGAGGCTAGATCTCTTGAGGGTAACTGTTAACCCCCCCCCCTGCTTCTATCTTGCAATCTTTTATTAAAAATAATAAACTTAACACATTAAAAAATAATTATTTCTCCCTAATTTCAGAGCTGACCTCTCACCTATGCTCGCTTACTAATTTGAAAATTCAAAATGCATTATTTTATATGGCTGTGGTTTTTCCGCTTTTGCTTATTTTTTCAGAGTAAAAAATTAACATGCCACGCAACCCGAATAACCCCTCCTACCTTCGGCGCCAAAGGAAGCGAGTAATGGAAAAAGAGCGACTCCAAAAATTATCCGTGAAGTTATTGGATCCTCGATTAAAAGGAGGGAGGACATATCCCCTCCCCCTTCCCCGACCGATCGTCCTAGAGAAATTTCGCCCGTATGAGCCGAATAACTGGCCTCCCCGCACACCACCCACATCGCCCCTCTATCCCCCCCTACCCTCGAAGTACTCGCCTCCCCGAACTCCCTTAAAGGAAATTCTCCCCCCGACACCAGGGAAACAATTCTCACCGAAAGAGAAACGGGCCCCTCTCGCCGCACCGAAAACACGCAGGTCCATATTCGATCCAATCGAGAACGGGAGCGCCACCCTCCCAACATACGACGATATCACCGCCGAGTTGGAGGCACTAATAAACCGGCCAATAGAGGAGACGATCCCCACGCGGGTCCCTACTCGACCAAATCGACCCCCCACTAACCCTAGGCATAATATGCCTCTGCTGGAAACCCCACCTAAAAAACCGCGGGTGTAATAACGCGTTACCGCATCCCCCACATTTAATTTATTTATTGATTTATTTTTTAATTTTTACCGATAAACGTTTCTATGTTTTCCGCTACGCAAACGCTTCGCTAAACCCTTTTTATGTAATGTTTATATAATATTTTCTGATTTTATGTCATGTAAATATACGGCCAAGGCCAAGTACACCTAACTCCCACCTCTTGTGTCGCCTACCTTATTTCTGTGTGTGCTTCTTTTTACCCTCTTACCTCGGCACCACCAACGCCACAATTGGTCCTTCTCAGGGCCCAATTAATCAAGGCGGAATGTCAAGATTCATAACAAATTATCAAGTAATTAAATAGTTTCGGAGTAACCATTTTGGAGTAAAATTTCTTTTTATTCTAATCTAAATTTTTTAATTACATTTCCTTCCATCAAACCAAAACGTATTGCTGGTAAAATTCCTTTTGCTTCCCTCTAAAGGTGATTTTATTATCAATACAGTTTTGACTTTTCATTTAGAGTGACAGTAGTAAGGTTAAAAAAATAAGGTTATAAAGATCCCGAATGTGAAAGCTGACGGATATTTTTTTTCAGTCTTGACTTCTAGTTACAGTCAGAGTCGTGACCCTTGGTTATCGATAAAGAGTAACAGTGCGACAATTAATAAGAGTTTTCCATATTAAGGATATGGATCAGCCGCGTGAGCGAGAGAGATAGCTGCAAATTTCGTAGTGAAAATTTTTCAACACCGTTCGTTCAATTGTAATAAACAACTTTCAGCCGATTTTTGCCATTTTTCTCCGTGGGCTACAACTTTTTTATTCCGATCGGACGAACGTTGAGGAAAAATTTTACTTTCGAAGATCCGAAGGGGACAGGGTAACTGATCCACCATCCACTCCTTAAATTTGAATAAAATTTTGAACTGTACCCAAATAAATGGAATGATCCAAATAAATAGATCCAAATAAAAATGGAGTGAGAAATAAATAGAGTAAGTTATAACATTTTTTAAACAATTTTTTTTACATTTTTTTTAAATTCGATTTTTTTTTAAATTTAGTTTTTATTTGGTCGTGATTCTTTTATGCGTCGTATCTTTCCGGAACCACTGTATGTTTAGAGTAATATAATCATTTTATAAGGATCAAAGGTTAATTACAATGTTTGAATTTATTTGAACACTTCTTAGAAAATTATTTCACAATTCATTTTTAGTTCTGACTATCAAATGAATCAAAGTTCCGAATCAAATGAAGGTAAAGAATCAAGTTTTTTTAATTTTCATCGTAAATTTATAGGGAATAAAAAAGTCCTTGTGTTTATGTCGGATTTTGTGATAGTTTCGGAGATAACGTGCAAAACATACAAATATGTACCTATTTCTAACATTTCTAATGCCTTTCACTCCAAATTCAAAGTCACAAAATTTAATACTTCAAATTCAACTCAAAATAGTTCTCCCATTCATCCAATTCACCCAATAATTCACCAAAAAATCGACCCAATAATTCGCGTAGTATAAATTAATAATTTATTTCATTCATTTTTTAACTCTAGGAACTGGCCTATAATATATCATGTTTTCATAAAAATTCCGCCGTGTTTTCACGATTCCAAAATGACAATAATAAAGGTTTTTAAAACACCGAAGAACCATTTTTTACCTTAAAAACCCATTTTTTTAGGCCAAAAAAGGTGACGCGCCAACACATGATGAGTAGTTATGCCTTTGAAGGGCACATTTTTCTGCTCAACGAATTTAAACATTTATCGGTGATCTTTATGTTTCGTGGTCGCTGATTACGATTCTGAACTCAAAATTGTGAAATTCAAAATGGCGGATCCAATATGGCCACTGTGATAGCCTAACTTTATGATTTTTTGTTCAATTTACAAATAAATAAGTACTCAGGGGTTTTTGGGGTTGCTGATTACGATTCTGAAGTCGAAATTACGAAATTCAAAATGGCGGATCCAATATGGCTACTGTGATCGCCTAACTTTACTATTTTTTGTTGAATTTACAAACAAATAAGTACTCAGGGGTTTTGGGGGTCGCTGATAACGATTTTGAAATCGAAATCACGAAATTTAAAATGGCGGATCCAATATGGTCACTGTAATGGGCTAACCTTGCGTTTTTTTGTTCCATTTACAAAGAAATGAGTACACGGAGGTTTTTGAGTCCGCTAATTACGATTTTGGCGCCACAATTACATGAACCAGAAGGGGTCCACTACTGCTATTATTCCTCCCTCTTAGCGTGACCCGGAACTAACGACGTGGACGTAGGAAGGAACTAGTTCCAAATGCATTACCCGAAATACTCAAAATTGTGTTTGAATAAGCCAACTTTTTATAACAAATATATAATTGAATAAATAATTGCAATTTTACATAAAAAAATGTCCGCCATAATGGATTTGCCATCTTGAATTTAGAGGACTCGAAGGGATCTCCAAACCTTAATATACGTGATTTCAGCAAGAAATATCCAGTTCGTAAATATTTCGAAAATCAAATCCGCCATATTGGATCCGCCATCTTGAATTTTGAAATTATGATGCCAGATTTGTGATCAGGGACTTCGCAAACACCTATATGCGTGATTTCATCAAAAAATATCCAGTTTGTAAATATTTCGAAAATACGCACCGCCATATTGGATCCGCCATATTGAATTTTGAAATTATGATGCCAGATTTGGAATCAGAGACCTCGAAAACCCTCGTATGCGTAAATTCATCAAAAAATATCCAGTTTGTAAATATTTCGAAAATACACGCCGCCATATTGGATCCGCCATCTTGAATTTTGAAATTATGATGCCAGATTCGTAATCAGGGACCCTAAAAACCTTTGTATACCAAATTTCAGGTTGATTGCACAAGAACTGCATTCAAACCAACCATTTTTCCCGCACGAATCAAGAGACTCGGTAGAGTCTCGGGACAAGTACATTGACAGCTCTGTCGTCTGCTGGCCCAATGCTCACCGAGACTATATTTTCTCCTAACAAAACTTTTCGCGGTGGTGGGGGTAAAATCGGCATGTCATTTCGTTTATTTACGAAGCTCATGAGTCATTTGAAGCCTTGAAAATTGAACTGGAGATTATTGAATAAATTATCTTTCGAATGAGCGCGAAATCAGCATGATTCGTGGCGTAATTCTTGAGAAAAAACTTTGCACGGGCTTGAGATTATGCAAAAGTTACTAACACATTTAGGAACTTGACGTATCTGTATGCGCATACTGACCGCTACATACATAGGCTTCTTGTCCCCCATGATCACCAATCCCCGGTGAGAGAATTGTTGTTCCAATCAATGAGGGATGAGAAAATTCCTGGGCCAATTACATTAAAGCTACGAAATAACTTGCGCGACGTACTTTAAAACGCGCTAAGTGCGGAAGGATTTGAACACAATATTTGTTTGGTATATCTATAATAATTGTGCAACCATCGGTCAATTTTTGGTGGTACCCTGACGGATGAAGCGAGTCCCAAAAAAAGTAAAAAAAAAGTCCCAATTCGGACTCGGGACTTAAGTGAACAAGTGAGACCCAAATGGAGTCCCAAATGTGACTTTTTCCCCCTCTCTCGGTTTGAACCGGATGTGACGTCATGAGTCCTAAACTGGGACTCGGAGTCCCAAATAGGGATTCTTTTTAGGGGTGAGATTTCAAAAAGAAAGTCCCTATTTAGGACTCCGAGTCCTAATTTGGGACTTTTTCGAGCGAGGCAAGTGGAAAAAGCGAGTCCCTATTTGGGACTTCGAGCCCCAATTTGAGACATTTTTTAGGGGTGGAAGATAATGAAAAAAGTCCCTGTTTGGGACTCAGAGCCCCAATTTGAGACTTTTTCGAGCGAGACAACCGGAAAATGCGATCCCTTATTTGGGACTCCAAGCCCCAATTTGGGACTTTTTCGAGCGAGACAACCGGAAAATGCGAGTCCCTATTTGGGACTCCGAGCCCCAATTTGGGACTTCTTTGTTCAAAGCAACTGGAATGAGCGAGTCCCTGCCTGGGACTCTGAGTTCCAATTTGGGACTTTTTTGTTCAAGGCAACCGGAATGAGTGAGTCTCTGTTTGAGACTCTGAGCCCCAATTTGGGACCTTTTCCATGAAGGCAACCGGAATGCATGAGTCCCTGGTTGGGACTCTGAGCCCCAATTTGGGACTTTTCAGTCGTAACGGGATAGGATAAAAAATTGCGTATTATTTGTCTCCATGACTCTACTGCGGCTTTCTTTTTATGGCGGTTTACCGGCCAAAAATGGAAATCCAAGTTGAGTCGTTTCGACAAATACTACGGTTTTTCTCTGGAATCTCGTTTATTTCCAGAGAATAACCACTTTGATAATGCGCTATAACAATATGGGTAGAATCATAATTAATTTTTTGTTTTACCATTCATAAAAAATTCTGTCCACGTTACAATAAAATCTTAAAATTAAAAAGCTTCCGGTGCAGTGATAAGCAGTAGCTATGAAATACATTCTAAACATTGTTTCATTATAGCGGTGATCCGCCAGCAACAGTACACCATCAACAGTTGAGCGGTACATACTCCAATTTATAAATAATTTTAACAATCGACTGGTATATAGCTCAATTTATAAAAAATGTCATTTAACTGGTCTGCCGACAATTTATTTTTTGTTTCACCATTCATAAAAAATGCTGTCCACGTTACAATAAAGTCTTAACATTAAAAAGCTTCCGGCGCAGTGGTAGGCAGTAGCTATGAAATACATTCTAAACATTGTCTCATTGTAGCGGTGGTCCACCGGCAACAGTACACCCTCAACAGTTGAGCGGTACATACTCCAATTTATAAAATTTTTTAACAATCTACTGGTACATAGTTCAATCTATAAAAAATGTCATTTAACTGCATCCATACATATAAAACGTAGTGATAACATTCGAAAGCTCAAGTCGTACGCAGGAGTATCTATTAAATATTTTTCAAACGTCCGTCATGGCAGCGGCGGTTGACAGACAACGGCTAGGTATATGCGTAAGTTGGGCGATTATTTCAACAAATGACATTCACAACATTTAATATGAATTACAATGTTGGATAACTGCAGCGAGACGCCACAACAAGCAAATGCTTTGTCTATCAGAGCTTTTATTAGACCACATTCATACAAGAACTTAGGTACAAACTAACGAGCGTGTTAAAGAAATTACATACATTTGAATCTGTGCCCGTGAGATCGCATTGCAAGATGGTGCTAAGATAGATAGCATGAATGATAGCGAGAAAACGTGGTCGGACGGAAGTCAAATATCTGATAAGAAAAAGTCATTCAGTTCGAACGGGATAACGACACAGAAAAGTTGTGCGGTAGTAAATGGCCGTGAACAAATCGCAGTGGTTAATTCCGTAACTTAAAAAAGGGAGTAAAATATTGGGACATGAAAAAGCACAATAATACATAATATCTGTATTCAATATAATGACAGAAATAACTGCTTAATGTTGTCGATAATTGGAAGTGGCCAGCGGCCGGACATCATTAATCCGTTTCCCATGTATTGGTCAATCGTACGCCGTAAGTTATATCGTTGTTTGTCGTAATAAGTATAGCCGGACATATAATGTCCTTTGCTTCAACAAATGCTTTGTCGCGTGCAAGTCGAACTTGCCGAATGTGAAAAGGTAGATAACGATTGTTATCATCGGTGAAATAGTAAACAAAACTCCCGTTTATTCTGTTTCCCTGTGCATCTTGGAAACTAACCATTTCTAAGATTTCGGCAAAACGTCCATTTTGCGCATACACAAATTTGTCACAATGCTGCCTGGTTATAGTTTCCCTACTTTTGCTCCGATATTCTACACCTTTTATAAGAGCTCTGGGGTACATTGTCATTGTATGTCTACATGATAATTCTAAATCTTCTATTAAGGAGGTTGGATCACGAAAGCAAAATAATCCGAATTTGATAAAATTTGGTGATATCATTCTATAGCTTCAAGTATACAAACACAATTTTTTTCAAAATTTCTTACCACATGGTTATCGAATAATTGAGCGTTGAATCGAAGTTCTTATGCACGAGATGTATAACTGTATATATGTAAACTCTATGCTTATACACGTGAATTTTAGTGTTCAATTACTCGAGAACTATGTGGTAGAAAAATCTAAAAAAAATTGTATTATCATATATATTTTTAAAGAATACATTTACCAAATTTTATTAAATTCTTATCATTTTGAAATTTTTAATGTTTTTAACATGGTTTAGCATGGCAACATTGTATCGTCGCGATCCAACCTCCTTAATTGCTACTCCAAACGTAACGGCACTTTTTCGTAGGCTCTTTCTACGCCGTACAATTCCATTAAGGGGACCGTATGGTCTAGAGCACGAAAATTTCACCTATTTTCACGATTTTTTTTTTGCCATAAAAAATTTAAAAATCGATGTTTTAACTTTTCGGGTTTATTACTACCTTTATTAAGTATACAAAAAAATTTTTTTTTAATTTTAAAAACAGTGTTTATTATCATATAATTGGCATTGAAGACGACCCTCTCGAAAAATCCGACCCGGACGGTGAAGATCGATCCGAGACTTCTACTCATCTGAAACACAAAATTCAAGAAGATTCTTAATCAGAAAGAGTGCAGTTATGGTCGGGACTAGAACAAATCGAAAAAATTAAAAATTGACAAAATGGCGCGCTTTTGAAAAAAAATTCGTAAAATCGGGTTTTTTTTCACTAGTTTTTTAGTATAAACAATAAGAAATTATTTAAATAAAATTATGATTGTAGTTCCGACGATAGCCATACATGTTGTGAACAACATATCCAAATTTCAAGTGATTCGGTTGAATAGTTTTTTTGTTTTCACCTGCGCAGTGCCGAAAAAAGTCGTTTCGAGATAAATGAGTTTAAAATTTGAGGTACAGATATTTTCAAAAATTGAGCAAATTTTGAATACTTACAGTTAATCCGCGATTCCGGCACCATATAGGATTCCTTCGGAACGTTCATAATTCAAGATTTCCTCACTCCTTTCATTTCTTCGAGCTGTCCGAGCCTCTTTGGAGTTGTCCGTGCTCCTACGGTTGGCGCTCGATACTCGCAGCTCGTCTCGGTTTTGCGCTAGTTGCTCCGCTTGTGGCCCGATTGTTATGCCCATGGTCTCCATTATTTTCAATAGGGATGCAAATCCTTCATTGAATATGCAAGCGGAAATGTGAGTGGCAATATCAATGATTTTTTTTCCGGCAAACAGATGTTTCGGCGCAAGGTGCCACACGCTGGCATTGAAACTTTCGTTATTGTTCTGCGTATTACTGCCAATACACCTTTCCAATAAAGTCTCTGCTGTCAATTCTTCATAAATTGGTTTTAATATCTCTTGTGCTTCATCGCACAGAGCAGGTGGGTGCTCGTAGGTGTCTAAAGTACCTGCAGCCTCACTTTGACGCCACTTGCACCACGATTCGGAACCTGGAGGACAGTACGAGTGTTGCGGATTTTCATCTGTTGAAATTTTGTGATAATATGCTGCCCATATTTCACTTCTCATCCCTTCAGTCGAATCTGAATTACGTCTAATTGCTAGACCGTAATAAGTTGACAGCTCTTGCAATAATTTATTCGTCAATTGTTGACGCTTCGGTGTTTTATTTATCGATTTCCGCTGTGTCTTTTTTCCCTCTTCTTTTTCTGTCAATTTCTTTGTTGCTTTCTTTATTTGTGCATGTTTTTTTTTCGCATCAACAGCACGTTTGTACAAACGTTTTTTAACATGCAAAACACATTCTTTTTTGCAAACTAAAAAATCATCCCCGTAAGGCTTTGTGTCCAATAAGGCTTTGAACGTTTTCGTGTCGCCGTCTCCGATATAGTTCGCGTATTTTACGTTGTACAATTCTTCCGATCTCTTGAACATTTCCACGATGCCGTCTACCTCCATTTTGCCAGCACTTCCGGTATGATTTGCGTCACAGTGATCTTCATGCTCTCGATACCACGCTTCATATTCAATCGTATCCTCTTGGCCTTTCCATTGAGAGCAGGCTTGACATATACTGCATTTGACGACAACATCTAAAATTTTATTACTGTATTTCCCTATTAACGAGGCAATACCGAGAAGCGATGAGAATCTACGTTTCGCCCACGATCCATCACCAGACACAGAAAGTTCATCCGCGGGACGCCCAGCTTTTACATTCAACTCGACTTCTTCTTTCAATGCTCTTTGGAAAACGATTTTCGCGACGGCTTCAGCTGCAATTTTTATATTGTCCACGATGCCGTAATATGTACTCTTACAAATTCCTTGTCCAAGATCCATGAGACCGCAGAAATTTTTCAAGCCTTCAAATCCTACTCCAAGCATTCTCAGGGCGAGAACAAGTCGACGGTTGATTTCAAATGCCTTATCAATTAACGGCGAAGACAAAATAAAAGTTTCTTTACACTCACACTTCACAGAGAGTTTGAATCCTAGACCACGTTGTCCGTTTTTGCTAAAAGTGACCGCACCGTTACAATCTTTACACTTCAACAACTGTTGCAACGTTAAAAATATCATGCTGAATTCGATGATGCAATAATTGAAAGTAGGATTAACGTTTACTTCCAATTCCTCATTGCCTTTTAATTTTTTCGCAGACGTGCTCGTAAAATCAGTAGTATTTTCGATAGTGAATCGATTGCCCTTGAAATATCTTTTGCGACCTACAGAAGATGGTCGTCTAGAAGAGTCACGGCCTTGCTTTCTATCCATATTTTCTGATATTTTATTTCAAAATTTTCGATGTTGGTTCGTCAAAACGTAACGTTGTACTGATCAAGTCAGGGGAAAGCGAAATGACCGTTTCCCTCACAAATGTTCGACAATAGGTATATTTCGGGGAAGGGAAAAGTATATATAGGTATATAGTATGTACTATATACAGGTATATATTTTCGGAGAAGGATTGGGACAGCTGCTGCGCTCCGATTAGGTTACCGGTTAGCGCTAGACCCGTTAGGAGCGCGCGGACCGCTCTCTACCTGCGTTATGGGCTGTAGAAGCTGTAATATTGAGAATTTCCGCATGAAAATTTCACAGTATATTCTTGAGATACTATACTTTCGACATATCGAAAAAAAAAATCGATTTTTTCAAATTTCTAGACCATACGGTCCCCTTAATTCCCCGCATTGCAGCGGTAACATTTTAGATTTTTTTTCCATTAATTCATTTCTCCTTGACTTTCATGTTTACTTCAATAAATTTTCTCATGAAGTCTAACAACAAATAATGCGTCATTATTTGAGTCTGTCTTTATTGACTCGATTATCCGTTTATTATACGCCTCAAACGAGAAAGTACTGGTTGCCCATAGAGGCCCTAAATTGTCAACACAATCGACCAAGTGAGCGGTGAGATGAAGATTAAAATTCATATGGTCATTCCCGAATATTTTTTCGAAATTCAACCGGTACTGTTGTAGCAACAAACGCACTCTGGCAAGCTCGTCCGTCATTATATCATTTCTGCACAATATGTGTATGGCTTCCGAAAGCAAAGACAGAATCACGTATTACATCTTTGAAACAAGGTACACTGTAATGCAGGAGCCAACTCCTCCATTCCGAAGCTTTTCAAACTTCTCTTTCTTGTATTTGCCCTGGCAAACGTAATACAATCCCTGGCGGTTGTATTCTCATCAAACGACTGTTTATTTAGGCCAAGCAACAGAGCTCTAAAATCATCAGATTTTGACAAAAATAATAACAGGATACCACCGGTGCCATTGCAATCGGGCGAGGTCCCCGATGCTAATTGCATAAAATTCGACTCGAGAGTCGCGTTTCCTTTTTTTTATTAACAATTTAGTGCAAAATAACGCATTTTTTGGTTTTTTGCTTATAAAAGAAAAACTCAATCAAAATTGGGATCAATGTAATCGGTCCCAATGGACGAATTGTAGAGAATTGAAATACAAAGAAAATGATAGCTAAAAAAATCCGATCGGTTCATTATTAAGGGAGAAAACCCAAAAAAACCGAAAAAAATAACGTTTTTTTCAAAAATGCATAACGTCGCCATTTTTCGAGCTGTAGCGCAGGCTCTTCGCGAAATAGTAGATATCGATACGTACTTCCAGTGTGCGAAACCCAGACGCTGTCGAATAATTAGTTTCCGCGTAATTGCAATCAAAAGTTGTACAAATCATATTTTGCAGCAAGGCTCAATGCTCTGGAGGTCGTCCGATTCCAATTTACCAAACGGATTTGGAAAGTAGAAGTATTCAGCTACAAAACGTCGATCTTCGTTTTTCATTTAAATGCTGAGAAATAGGTAAAAATTGCTCGCAAACATGAGCAAAAACGGCCGAGCGCCCGAGAGTCGTCGTGGAGTGGGGGTAGGGCAGCAGAAGCGGAGAAGGCGCATATATAGTAATATATAGTAATACAAGCGCGCTGCACGTTAGTTATGAATCTTCGAATTTGATTATCTCGGCAACCAGTAGGGCTATTTTAACATATTTTATTTTAATTCTGGGGTAACTGGACCACCTGAAACTGATTCTGCACTTAGATTCCACGAAAAATCAGCGGAAAACTTTTTTTTCTGATTTTCTTTTGATGCATACCCTTATATCAATATGGTACGGATAAAATATTGTGAAATAGATATGATGCTACCAGCCAAGGAGCTTATTTATTGGAGAACATAACAATCATTTTTATTAAACAGTTTTTGTACAGAAATCGTCCTTAATACTATCGATATTAATATTATTACATTCAAACTTGAATACAAATAATTAAATTAATCGTTTTCTTTTCGCGGAGTTCGAAATCTCCGATGCACTATCACAATTATTATTATGTACATGGATGGTAATATTTTTTTCACGTGAATTATCGTCCTCGATTTCACATTCATCCTCCGACTGAACTTGCAGATTTTTTGTCTCAAAATTAAAACATGAACCTTCGTGACAGTGCGCGCAGAGATACGTGCAGTTCAAACCATGTTTTTTGCAGCTGCGCGAAGCATCTACGCACCCTTTTTTACTGCAGGAACACGAAATCTGATCAAGCAACTTCTGGGGAATTGGAGGATCGGTACTTCCTATCGGTATCAATCGGTTTCCCTTGACTTGCCATCCCCAGTCAGCTGGTCTCAGATCCGTATTCCCTAACCACAGCTGCAGCTGATAGAAAACTCGAAGCGCATGTTGTTTAGCTGCTCCTTCTGTCGGTGCAAGAGTCTCAATAGCGAATTTATTTTTTACTTTGACCTTACTGAAATTTAAGTATCGCAAATCATTTAACGAAAAGGAGCTTGAGTTTTCTATCAACTTCCTTTGATTTCTGCTCGTGTACATTCCTCGGATTAACTCAGATGCACTGCAAGCTATCATATCGCAAGTGGCATGCTTGTTATAGAAAACTGAAGCTAACTATACCAATTTTTCATGAGGAAATGAATCTTATTTTTACCAATTTTGTAAAAGCAAGATGTTGTATCGCATCCGCAGAATGCGTGTAAGAAAGCAGCTATTGCTTGTAAATGTGAATATTTAAAACTGTCACTACTATAAAATTCATTTGGTTTTGAGCCTTTGTTTTCTTTGCAGAAATAAATATTTTTCATATGTTGTGCCAGCTGCGAAAAGATAACGAGCAAGTCGACATCTTGGCCTACAAGAATAACTGTTGCCTCGGAATCTAAACAAGCATTCTCAATCGCAGTAACAACTGTGAGCCGATCAGCGTCTTCGGGAGCAATTTTCGTTCGAAAACCAGCTGCATGTAACGAAGCACAAATCATATCTATCAATCATGATTTGTTTTTTTCGTTACAGAGGAACTGTTTTTGGCTTACAGCAATAAAAGTATTTTTGTTAAAAGTAATTTCACGCCCAATGTTTTTTGATTGCCTACGCGAACGCTCAACAGATTTCGTCGACAATGTCTCATCATCGGGGTAACCATCGAAAATGATGAAACTGTTTGGGGCGTAATGCCTTATCGCATACGAAACGTAATCGCTTAGTACGTCCTCTACTTTTTTATTATTTTGCCACACCACTTTGTGCAAAAAAAATACACCGTCAACAACGTGTGTAATACATTTTTTCATTGAAATTTCGTGGGAAGAATTAAAATTCAAGTAAAACGCAGATTTAGTTGTTTTGCGCATGCCATTTTCATCAAATAAAGATAACGGTATCGGAGAAAGTTCGTAAGAGCTGCAGTATTCTTTCATATCATCTTGATTTTGGATATTTAATGTAATCTTTTGAAATATGAGTAACAGCGATATATACACTTCTCCACGAACGACATTTTCCATTGTGGAGTTCGCGGCCCCCAAATACACGAGTTTGCTGTTTCTTTTCAATTTAACGTCTGTGAACCTTTTATTTGATGCATCATCCATCAAAACTTTTCCGATTTCGAAGGCCTTGTGACAATTTACGTTAGCTAAGTCACCAACCATTCCGGAATAAATTCCTATAATCTTATCCATTTCGGGAAATGGGTAATATGTGCTAAAAAATTGCTGCACTTTCACTAAATCATCAGCATCTCTGGACATGCGAGAAACGCGATTGTCGACATGCTGTTCGGACGTAGCAAACGTTACATTACAAAATAACTCCATTGCATTGCCCACTTCTAGAAGAGCTACCCTTGATGAAACCCATTTCCCGATCACATTTTCTGTTAATCCGCGACCGTGCGTCAAACCTCCATTACATTTAATTAACCGCATCAATACTTGCTCGATCGTCATGTCAGACCACACCCCGCACCAGAAACGATTTGAACGCCTTATCGTATAAAACCCTTGTTTACAATACGTGTCATACTCAACAATATCCATTATATTTTTCAAATTCAACATTTATTGCAGATATAAGAGAGAAGCTTTAGCGTACAAATGATGACCTGAGGCGAAAAAAAGGGTATCATTAATTGTACTGTTTGTATGTGCAAGTTAAAATTTCCAGATCTCTTAGCATCTATATACCTTTGAATTAAGCAGATCAATTTAAAATATTGTACCCACAGTTGACTGGTTAGGCCATTTTTTTCAATGTCACCAATAACTGATACGAATTTTTCCTGTATGTCTTTCATTAATGGATTTACCAACAAATTTTCAACGGTTTCTTTTCCAACTTTTGACAGGCTTTCATCCAAAAACATTTTTTCATCGACCGTTAGTTGAATTTTTTCGAAAATCATGATAGCAAGTGCCGCTTGCACTAAGAGATGGCCTCTCACAGGTCTGGAAAACGCACGACCCGCTAAAGCTTTATCTGCTGACAAGTCTGCATATATAGTGCAAAACACTTCTTTGAGACCGCTACCTGCCATTATATAGCCAATTGAACCAAGAAACGACATTAGCAGATGAAACCCGCCTAAACGTGGAATAACTGAGCGTACATTGTGGAGATCGTTATCAGGATCAATAGAAGCAACAACTTTACTAGCTTTTATGTACTGAGGTAAGTCGAACGTGACAAAACAGTGCTTTTGATTATTTTTGTTTGCTCTCTGCCTAGCATCTATCAAAGCGGTTAAAATGGTGGTATGATCACTTGGCGATGCTTTAATGAACGGCAATGCTATTACTCTTGTTGTACAAAAATCTCTGTTAAAAGCATGGTTTTTATTCATAAATCCATGCCAATTTGCTGTATTTTGTGGTGCAGTAAGCTTGCCGTAAAAATATAACAAATCAATCGTTTCAATTTGAATCGTGAAATCAATACGGTCCATTTCTTTCCAATTATTCATTATCACACTATCCAATTTGAATGGCTTATTATTTTTGAAATCAGTCAGCGGAAGAAAACCATACGTGCCGCTGGTGTCCGACGATAACGCTCCTTTTAAGCGAGGGATACTATTTTCAAATGACACGGAGGTTGATGGAGTCCCACACATTATACTACCCATACAATGAAAGGTATTTTTACCGTCAATCGTAGCTATATTATGATCAGCATTATCATAAATAAACTGCAAGTATGTGTCGGAAACGAAATCGAAATTTGGCGGACAATTTATAAGCGAATTTTCGAATTGGACGGTCTCGGAGTACGAGGCACAAAGACCTATATTATGTAAGCAGTCGATGAGTCCTCTTGCAGCAAATTTTGTGTGCATCATGCACGAAAGTCCTAATAGAATGGGCGAAGCAAATGATCGCGGTCTAACGGAAGACATTAAAATATGGGCTGCAGTAACAATTTTATTCTCCCATTTAGCGCAAGACCCATTTTTCGGAGTGCATTTATGCGTTTTAATTAAATTATCGAGAAATTATTTTAACGTTTCTGGAATGCCTTCAGCAACGTTATTGACAAAATCATTTGGCGAATTATAATTGTCTGTATCATATTTCATTGCTCGGATGTCCTGCAAAATAATATGGGCGGCCAACTCGACTATTCTTAATTTTTCTTCTTTCTCATCAGTCTTACGATTGGAATACCAGTTTTCTTCAAGGATTTTTCCCAACGTTTGCTTGAAGCAGATGAACCAATCACGTATTGTTGCATGAATTACTATTTCATCGTCGAAGTGCTGTTTCAAAAGTTGCTCAATTCTATCGAGTCGGGGTACATCAGTTTCCCCGTGTTTACTCATGTATTCTTGTATGATCGCTTTCAATGAAAACTGACACTCTTCGCTATTTTCCACGATGTAATTAATAATGAAAGATAACAAATCAGTCATATCGTCGCTAATAGGTCTTCCGTGAATATTATTTGTACGATATTGATAAAATGTGCACAAACATTTTTGATGATACGATACGTTATCATCAATATAGTAATTATCATCTTTGTTTCGTAATGGATCTAAACGCGAAGATATTAATTTGTTAGTCTCAGTTTTCGGATAAACTTCTAATTGCGCAGTGGCATTATCAATAGTGTTCTGTTTCGTTACACGGCGGCACCTTTGTCTATTGTTGAACAAGGTACTTGAACAAAAAAAACAGTTCGTCGCATAATCGAACGTGCGTCCATCTTGACTCCGTTTTCGATTTTTTCGCCATGTTTCTACCGATTCCTTCAACGCTATTTTTATATTCAATTCCCGTGAATACATGGTTTGACAGGTTTTATGTACGGTTACCTCTTGCAATTTTTGCAGCTTGAGATGTTTCTCATCTTTCCGTTTAATACTTGCTTGTATTAATCTATTGATAGCTCGTTCTTTTACCACGCAGGACTTGGAGGGTTCAGCGAGCTTGTCGCAAAGAAAACAGTTATCACTGTTATCTTCCCACATCTCATCACCTTCTTTATATGATGCATTTTCGTCATGCCTGAAAAAAGTGCTCATGAAATATACAAAATAAAATAAATGAAATACATGAAATATACATATGAAGGTGTTACGTAATTGAACTAAAATCATTGCAATCATATTTACCTTGCATCAGCCGATGTAGATGCTTCTTTCAGATCGTATTCATTTGGAGACTCCATGACAACAGTTGTTTGGGTTGTTTTATATCATGCACTGATCAGCTGGCCATTTAGAGAAAATGCTGAACCTATATACGATTTTTACGTTATAATTTTTGCAATAATATTCACGATTTCCGTTACTCAAAATAGTTTAAAGGTGACGGATAATCCACCAAACCTCAGCTCGAATTTTCGAAATTGAAAGTTTTCGACGTGGTTTGGCCGATAACAAAAAGGCTCTGTCAGCGTACGCACGACGATTGCCAAAATCCGCTGACTGAGACTTTTTGTAATCGATGAAACCGGGTAGAAAAATATCAATTTCGGAAATTGCAATTATCTCTAGCACTCAGAGAGGCGGGATACTGAATGGAGCATCAACTTAAATTGCATGCGCACATAACAAAAATTTTAAACTCACCTCGTACAATAACTCCACAATTTTGATGCACTTAAAATAGTTTAAATCACACTGAACTCAAACGGGTTACTCGCAAAAATTGTTTATCAAAGATACAGCTATAATACTTATAGCATGTACGAAGGCTGCGTGCCAACTAAATGAATATGGTCGAAAAAACCGTTGGCGTCGCTTTGCCTTTCCGCCTTAGCCTAAAAACTTCTCGAAAATTCCATTATGCTAAACGATGACACATCGGAAGAAAGAGGGGACGCAAAACAGCGAATTAGGGATCTGTTCCGAAATGAAGGGTATTACTATATATACATGTCCCTACTTTTGGTCGAAAACTCGAGGGGAAGCCGTCGCGTCCTTCGTTCAATTGCCTATACCTGGTAATCCCCAAGGGACAGACTCATAAACCTCGTTTAACCACTGTTCACCGCTATTGTTCCTCGCATGAATTTGCAACCAAATTTGTAAGCAGTTTTCGACTATTTTACAATATTTTATCCACACCATATTGATATAAGGGCATGTAGCAAAAAAAAATCAGAAAAAAAGTTTTCCGCTGATTTTTCATGGAATCTGAGTGCAGAATCAGTTTCCGGTGGTCCAGTTACCCCAGAATTAAAAAAAATATGTTAAGATAGCCCTACTGGTTGCCGAGATAATCAAATTCGAAGATTCATAACTAGCGTGCAGCGCGCTTGTATTACTATATATGCGCCTTCTCCGCTTCTGCTGCCCTACCCCCACTCTACGACGATTCTCGGGCGCTCGGCCGTTTTTGCTCATGTTTGCGAGCAATTTATACCTATTTCTCAGCATTTAGATGAAAAACGAAGATTGACGTTTTGTAGCTGAACACTTCTACTTTCCAAATCCGTTTGGTAAATTGGAATCGGACGACCTCCAGAGAATTGAGCCTTGCTGCAAAATATAGTATGTACAACTTGTGATTGCAATTACGCGGAAACTAATTATTCGACAGCGTCTGGGTTTCGCACACAGGAAGCACGTATCGATATTTACTATCTCGCGAAGAACCTGTACTACAGCTCGAAAAATGGCGACGTTATGAATTTTTGAAAAAACGCTATTTTTTTCGGTTTTTTTGGGGTTTCTCCCTTAATAATAAACCGATCGTATTTTTTCAGCTCTCATTTTCTTCATATTTCAATTCTCTACAATTCGTCCATTGGGGCCGATCACATTGATTCATTAGTTTTTCTTTTATAAGCAAAAAAACCAAAAAAATGCGATTTTTTGCACTAAATTGTTAATAAAAAAAAAAAAGGAAACGTGACTCTCGAGTCGAATTTTATGCAATTAGCATCGGGGAGCTCGTCCGATTGTAATGGCACCGGTGGTATCCTGTTATTATTTCTGTCAAGTAAAAACCTTTATTTGCTTGGGCTAATTGTTCGTAATGACGTGGGGTCTCCGCGGTACCAAGAGCCGGGACGTATTATCTAGTATTAATTTTGTAATCTTTTTAGTCACACCCAGGCACACGTTGTGCATGTAATCCACTGATATACCATTTCTTAAGTGGAATCCTGGCAGCATTCTTAAAATCGATTTGCCTACTATTCCTTTGACTCTTTTTTTGCTTTGGGTTCCCTGTGTCATGTGCCTTTGTATTTCATCATCGGTACGTAGACTTATAGGTGCGTTCTTGTAAATTCTTTTCTTGGCTGCGGTCGTCGTAGCTGTCGCGTAGCAAAAGGTATATCCATGCTCGGCATTAAAGCGGCTCATATTCATAATTTCATACCTTGCGACAGCATCTACCGAACACACCATGGTCTTAAAACGACTCACAACGGGACGGTTTCGGTTATCATGTAGATTCCATTCGACACCATCTTTGTATAACGATTCTAATTGTTGACCTATCGGTTCTATGAACGTATTTAAGTTAGGATGCCCTTTATCAACCCAAATTCCACACAAAATCATGTATTTTTTACGCAAGTGCGGCGGTAGTTCATTGATCGTGAGTAATACCGGCCAAGCACTTGATCTTGTTGATTTTCCTACTGAGCAGCCATCGGTATTGATAGTAAACGTAAAATTCCACTCATGATCCAAAAATTGATCATTCTGAAGCATTGATATATATTCTTTATCATCGTAAATATCTTCAATTCCTTCGGGATTTATTTTTTTCCGCTGAACACGATATTTCAAATGGCTTTTCATTGCAGGATTGGCAAGTAGTCTTTTTAATTGTGCCCTTAGGTTGAGTAATATAAAATGAGATATGTTTTTCTTCTCTTTTCCTGGTCCACATTTTCCACACTGGCAGTCGCGGGCAGGTTTTTCCTTGCATCCCAATACATCTTTGTACACTTTGCAGTATATATATATTTTTGTAATTCCTTTCCTTTTCCTGTTCAGCGTTTTCCACAAACTTCACTTAGCGAGACTCGACGAATGAGTGAAATGGCAAAGTTGGATAGCAATACTCGCAGCATTCCGACAATGTTTGTAATCTCAAGGAAATGTTTTCTTCTCTCTTCTTTGGGCATTTGTTATTTCTCAAATTTCATTCCGCTTCTGTAATTTTTATCGACTCAACGTGAGTTTTTGTAGCGTACTGCTGCGCCAGAAGATTTTTAGTTTTAAGACTTTATTGTCACTTGGATGGCATTGAAAGGTCCCAAATTGGGGCTCGGAGTCCCAAATAGGCACTTCTTTTTAAATCTCACCCCTAAAAAAAGTCCCTATTTGGGACTCCGAGTCCCAGTTTAGGACTCATGACGTCACATCCGGTTCAAACCGAGAGGGGAAAAAAATCCTATTTGGGAATCAATTTGGGTCCCACATGTCCACTTAAGTCCCGAGTCCCAATTGAGACTTTTTTGGGGACTTTTTAAGGGACTCGCTGATCCGTTAGGGTATAAACAAACGGAGTTTCGACATTACGAAGTGCGGGATAAATAAATAAAAACGTGCTGGTATTATAATCGTAATATCACGAGTGAAATACCAAGAGTGACAGTTTTATCGTTTGCTGGACCGAGTCTTATCGAGTGTATATACTTTTACCGCGGAAGAGTGCGAGACGTACGATCCAAAAATGATTTCATTAATATAAATTCAATGACAGCAATTTAGAGTTTCATTCAAATTCACGTATTTTTAATTTTTTTCCCCCTTTCGATCGCGACTAATTAGAATCCCGTGGCTTAAACAGTATTGAAAATATGAATGTTTTTTTCACGAAGAGTTGTGAGGTTATAAATATCGTGGTTAGGTTCGATCGACTCTTGGTTACAGTAATAATAAGAAAGTGATGGTGTGAAAATAGTGAAGTGCTTTTAATCAACTTTCGAACAGTGCTGAAATGAACATGCATGTTTTTATTATTGTTAACCCTGCAGTTTTTATTTTCCACACTTAACTCTACGACGGAATTTCTCTTTCGCGATTAAATGTTCCTCGTATAAGATTTCTTGAGAAATCATTCTTTTCGATTCTTTGATAACTATGAAATGGTATACGTTGAACTGTTAATCATGATTGGTGTGAATAGATGTAAATTTGGAAAAGAAACTCTATAAAACTAATAATGAGTGTCAAAAAAATGTATATGGCAAAGTTTGTTATTATCATACCGAGTTTTGAGCAATGTCTAATAAATATTTTTTTTAACTCTACACCGTTGACAATTTATTTTATTCGTCCCTTTCCTCTTTATTATAAAATGTTCCTCGCTTACAATAATAAGATTTGTACATCATAAAATGTTCCTTGCATGATAATTGTTGGTCCATTTCAAAAGATTTTCGACGTCGTTTTTCTATCCAAAATATGGTATAGAATCATCTCGCGTTTGATGAATTAATAGACAAATACACTGTCATCTTTATGTCAAATATGTACATCTTTATGTCAAAAAACTATGGCGGTATATACTCCATATCCTGGTATTATCAAAATTTGTATCTTTGGATTGCAATGAATACCTATAGACTCCGGAAATTCTGTGAAGCGACAAATGTAACAAGTATTTCCACTTTTTGGCTCCGATTGTAGCATTATGAATTGAACATTTTGTTATGAAAATTCTTCGGTTGCTCATTTCAAAATGAGCAACCGAAGGGTCAAAAGTATTGTCAAGAGTCAAAAATATTGTCTTCGGAACACCATGGATATATGCAAAATTTCAGAATTTTGTTTGGCTCAATATGCTGTATATTTTTTCACATCTCCGCTTTAGTTGTAGCATAATGAATTTTCAAAAATTGTTTCAGAAAGTCTTCCAAAGTGTTTTTTCTGACATAATCAAAATTTATATCGTTGGATTACAACGAATGCCTACAGACTTTGGAAATTGTGTGAAGCGACAAATGTACCTAGTATTTCTACTTTTTGCCTCCGATTTTAGCATTATGAATTGAAAATTTTGTTATGAAAATTCTTCGGTTGCTCATTTGTCGATGGGATCAAAATTATTGTCTTCGGAACGCCATGAATATATGCAAAATTTCAGAATTTTGTTTGGCTCAATATGCGCTATATTTTATCACTTCCTCACTTCAGTTGTAACATTATGAATTTTGAAAAATTGTTTCAGGAAGTCTTCCGATGTGTTTTTACTGATATTATCAAAATTTGTATAATTGAATTGCAATAGATATCTACAGACTTTGAAAATTCTGTGAAGCAACAGATGTGCCAAGTATTTTCCCTTTTTGGTTTCGATTATGGCATTAGGAATTGAAAATTTTGTTATGAAAATTCTTCGATTGCTCATTTTTCGATTGGTTAAGAATTGCTGGCTTCGGAATGCCATGCATACACGAAAAATTTCAGAATTTTGTTGGGCCCAATGTGCGCTACATTTTTTCATTTCCCTAATTTAGTTGTAGCATAATGAATTTTGAAAAATTGTTTCAGGAAGTCTGCCGATGTTTTTTTACTGATATTATCAAAATTTGTATTATTGGATTGCAACGGATACCGACAGACATTGGAAATTCTGTAAAGCAACAAATGTAACAAGTATTTCCACTTTTTGGCTCCGATTGTGGCATTATGAATTAAAAGTTTTGTTATGAAAATTCTGCGGTTGCTCATTTGTCAATGGGATCAAAATTATTGTCTTCGGAACGCCATGAATATATGCAAAATTTCAGATTTTCATTCGGCTCGATTGAGCTATATTTTTTCACTTCCCCACTTTAGTTGAAGCATAATAAATTTTGAAACATTGTTTCAGGAAGTCTTCTGATGTGTTTTTACTGATATGATCAAAATTTGTATCATTCAATTGCAACAGATACCTACAGACTTTGAAATATCTGTGAAGTGACAAGTGTGCCCAATATTTCCACTTTTTGGCTCGAATAGTGGCATTATTAGGACTTGAAAATTTTATTATGAAAATTCTTCGGTTGCTCATTTTTGGATGGGATTAAAATTTGGCTTCGAAAAGTAATGGCTACATGCAAAATTCATAAGCTTTTTTGAGCCCAATGTGTGGTATGCTTGAGTTGTGGCATGATTAATTCAAAAAATTATCAGAATGTCTTTCGTTTCTTTTTTTCTGGAAGTATAAAAATTTGTTTCATTGGAACGCAACGTATACTTACGAACTTTGGAAATTTCCTGGAGCAACATGTGTGCTCAGTATTTCTACTTTTTGGCCCCTATTGTGATATAACGAATTGAAAAATATTTTCAAAAAGATTTGCTCTACGGATGCTCTGGTTGTGATGGTACGAAAATTTGCACGAAGATAATGTAACTGGTACAACTCAACTCGATCCATTTTCTTCGGCACAGTACTGATCTAAGTTTGCCCGCTTTGTTGAATTTATTGTTTTAAAATATCCATAACATACTTTCTGAACTTTTCAAAATTCAAAGATAATATTAAAATATCTGTAAGTTCCAGTTTTGAGGCTTTCACGGCCATTATTGTTATAAATATTTGAGGCTTCCGGAAGTCTCAAACATTTATATCTGTAAGTTCTTATTCTAAATGGTATTTGCAAATATCATAATTTCACCTTATTAATAAAAATAAGAATGAAGAAATACATAAACTTTTTTTTACAATGGATTCGATATATTTTCTGTCCAATTACGTAAAACTGGTTTTTTGATGTTTCATTTATCTAAAGCGAAAAATTTCGGAAAAAAATGAATAACAAAGTGGATTAGTAATATTTTTGACCACGAACACAACACAATGAGAAGAAGTTACTTGAAAAGTTCGTGCATTCTATTGGTTTTTTGAAAACTAATTTGCTTTGAATATTTTTTTTATCAGACGTCCAGTTTCTGACAAATATAATAATTTTGAACAATGAATGAAAATGAATGAAAAAGAAATCATGTTTGAATGAATCAAAATTGAATTTTATTCGAAATTTCGAAGTATTCTTTTGATGCGTTGATATCATCCGGAAATAATATGTTTTTTTTCTCAGGTTGGCTGTACGATGCGCTAAATTTGTAGCATCCGGGTTTTTTCGTCGCGGGTGGCATGATTGGAATAAGTGGAGCAATGTTATTTTTAACGGCGGGGTAACGTTAATTCATGCAAAAAAAAGCTCATATTTGTGAATTTTTTTTGACGACACAGTTAAAATCTATTTATTAAAATCAATGGTACGTTAAAGTACAACATTCGAAGAATATTCTGTAAAATTTTCATGAAGAAATATTAAAAAATACGGCAATGGCAGCAATTATTCGGAAGCGTCTCGGAAAAAAGTAGAATTGCGGTGCCCGTCATAACTCGGTGCTGGATCATTTGAAATCAAGAAATCAAAGTTCTTTCGTTAGATAATCGCTTTCCCCAAGTAACGCCGGGAGGGTTTCACTTTTTGGGAACACTTTGTAGTGAAAAACGCGATTTATGCGAAAAAATCGGTTAATTTGTTATTGTAAAATAAAAAATATTAACAAATTTGAAAAAAAACTCTCCAGCGTTACCTCGTAAATTATATACAGAAATAGTATTCAAAATTAGAAAAGGATCGGAGCAGTAGTTTTGAAGTTATGAGGGGCACCGACTTTGCAAACGTGAGTTGTGGGAAAAACGCGGGCAAGTGTTTTCTGATGCGCTGAGTCGTGTATGAGGCGCGGTTGTTTAAACCGCTGTATCTTCGTTAGTTTTGCTCCGATTCATCTCAAATTTTCACACAATATTCTTGAAAGGTTCTCCATTCAGAAAATCAAATAAAAAAATGCAAAAAAAAGTTTAAAAACGTTACCCCGCACTTTAATTCCACCGATACAAAAAAGATTGCAGAAAAAAGCCGGACAGAGAGGGCAGACTAAAGAGAATAGAGGTTATGTCTTAGCGAAAAATAAACATGCATAAAAATCCCCCTCGGGGAAAAAACCTGGACAAGTACATTTGTTGACCACCGTTCCCATATTTTTCCACGAATATACATACACTGCAAAAACTTTTTCTCGTAAAAATCCCTGAGAAAATCAAATCCTATCAAAAAGTAAGAAAAGTGACCACTCTCAAAAAATGTATCAAATAAATTCAAATCACACAAAACAAAATGAGTTAATCATCGCGAAAAGCTAAGGTTGGGTTTCGCAAAACGTTATAAAATAAATTGAGCTATACTAAAATATATGTGGCCAAATACGGGAGGCTTTATCGTGTGACATAAAATCTTCAAATAATGTTGAATGTTGATAGAGAAAAGAATCAAGTTCGATAATGCAGTAGTTTTACCATCCAAAATGAAAATAAAAACTCTGTATCAATAAGAGTCCGAAGCAAAAAAAGATTGCAAACGAAAAAAAATTAGACGAAAAAGAATTTCGGCCGAAGTACTTGGCGAGGTTGTCACCATGACCGATACATTATGTAAATTAAGTGAAAAAACATTCGTCAAGTACTTCGCCCCGAATTTTTTTTTAATCTAATTTTTATTCATGTTTTATAAAACAATTTGTAAGTCAAGGACGATGCATCATATTCTTCCGTCATTTCATTTTTGAGAGAATAATCATTCTGAGGCTCCTGACAGTAAAGTTAAATCCTAGCCAAAAACAGCATAAATGATGTGAAAAAAGCTGAGACAAGTACATTTATACCCCCCAAATAATCATTCCAGTTAATCCCCCCTACCACCCAGCGCCAAAATACGGATCCCCACCAAAATTTACAAAAACCCGTCTAAGTCGTTCATGCAAAGATCTCCGCAAAAAAATCCTTTCTAAAAACCAACTCATCATACAAAGTTTTATGAGTAACCGCTCTCATTATCTTATCAAATTAAGTCAAATTGTACAGAGGTGATAATTTCATTCTCGTAAATGTTGTGAGTTTACAAAAAGTTGATAAATAAATAAAGATCTACTAAAGTATATATGATCAAGTACATGGGATTTAATTATGTTTATAAAATCTTCAATTATGTTCATATGCCATTTCTCTAATTAATGCTTTATTACAATGAATTATTATCCTATGACTTGGAACTACAAGGGCTTTAAAAAAAAATACAGAATTGCATTAGCCTGCGTGAGCTTGAACGCTGCCACACTCTCATTTGTAATATTTGTAGTATAGTTTTATTGGTAACCAATTGATAAAAGTTTACTATCGTACGTAGAGCGGATACGCACAGAGTACTTGTCCGGCCCGAAAATTTTTCGACTAGTCAGCGAAAAATATGCTTTTTTGTTCACGGTAAATTGTTCAACCACTCCGAACATTCGGATCTCCTGACGCAGATTTGAATCTTACCCGCCTTGGAATGCAATCAATTGATGACCGCTCTTACATGGCAGGCTTATTCCGTTTTGTAAAACCTGTTGTAGTAAAAACCGGTGTAAAAGTGCGTGTAAATTTTACCGGATTACTTATTTCGGATGTACAGCACCGTTTAGACGCTCTGTAACTTCAGTTTTCCCCCGGATGTTACAAAACCGGAATAAACGTGCCGTGTATTAACGTGAGATATGCTCCACACGAGCATCAATTCATTGATAACAATTGGTTAAAGGAAAGGAGGATAATTTGGGATACCAAACAATCCGCATATTGTAATTCCAAATTAGCTGTGTTTACTTTACTAGTTAATGCCAAAATGTATGGTAGATTAATGTTGACTTATGTGACAAATTTTATGAAAAATTTTCGGGCCGGACAAGTACTCTGTGCGTATCCGCTCTACGTACGATAGTAAACTTTTATCAATTGGTTACCAATAAAACTACACTACAAATATTACAAATGAGAGTGTGGCAGCGTTCAAGCTCACTTAGGCTAATGCAATTCTGTATTTTTTTTTAAAGCCCTTGTAGTTCCAAGTCATAGGATAATAATTCATTGTAATAAAGCATTAATTAGAGAAATGGCATATGAACATAATTGAAGATTTTATAAACATAATTAAATCCCATGTACTTGATCATATATACTTTAGTAGATCTTTATTTATTTATCAACTTTTTGTAAACTCACAACATTTACGAGAATGAAATTATCACCTCTGTACAATTTGACTTAATTTAATAAGATAATGAGAGCGGTTACTCATAAAACTTTGTATGATGAGTTGGTTTTTAGAAAGGATTTTTATGCGGAGATCGTTGCATGAACGACTTAGACGGGTTTTTGTAAATTTTGGTGGGGATCGGTATTTTGGCGCTGGGTGGTAGGGGGGATTAACTGGAATGATTATTTGGGGGGTATAAATGTACTTGTCTCAGCTTTTTTCACAGCATTTATGCTGTTTTTGGCTAGGATTTGTCGACTTTTTGTATGGAATTCATAGCTTGTTAATAAAACATGTCAATATTGTGTACGTACTCGGGTATGAAATTCATAGCCTGCCAATTAAACATGTCTATATTATGTATGTATCTGAGTGATGCAAAAGAATTGACATTTTTTTCGGCATTGCAGCAAAATATGGTAACATGTTATCAAAAAGTGATTCTCTCAAGAATTGAATCCTGAATCAAAATTTTAGAGGTCGCTCAATCGATTTTTTAATAATTTCGGCTAAAAATGGATACATGATCGAATTTCGAGCTGGTGTATATTCGGACTAAAAATGCAATGTGAAATATTGATCTAAGAAGTGTTCAAGTGAATTCAATCTTCGTAATTAACCGTCAATACTTATAAAATTATTAGATTACTTAACGGGCTCATCCCATGTGACAGCTATTTTTTTTCGCTTTTTTGGGATATTTTTTGATGAACCATTAAAACACAATATCTTTGAATTTTTACCACAGATTTATTAAAATTTTTACAGTTCCTCAGAATTTTATCAAACAAAAATAACGAGTTGAATCGACTTTACACCGTTCGGAAGACACTCATGTGTTGGTTGACGGCTGCCATGATTCCGGAGGTTTTGCTCATCTGAAATCAAAAAATCAAACGGCATTTTAATTTGTAGATCTGAGATTATCGCTAGAACTAGAGTAAAGTAAAAATATCGAAAATTGAATTTTTGGCATGGTTTTAAAAGTCGAAAAAAAACGACGAAACTCGGAACTTAACATTTAAAAATGTGCAAAAAATTCAATTTTCGATATTTTTACTTTATTCTAGTTCCAGCGATAGCCTCAGGTCCACAAATTAAAATACTGTTTGATTGTTTGATTTTAGATGAGCAAAACCTTCGGAATTATGGCAGCCGTCAACCAATACATGAGTGTCTTCTAAACGGTGTAAAGTTGATTCAGCTTGTTATTTTTGTTTGATAAAATTATGAGGACTGTAAAAATGTTAATAAATGTGTGGTAAAAATTCAAAGATAGCGTGTTTTAATGGTTCGTCAAAAAAAAATTCCCAAAAAAGCTGTCACATGGGATGACCCCGTTAAAACGTACAGTAGTTCTGAGAAGATACGACGTATAAAAGAACAACGAACAAGTAAAAACTTGACTTTTTTTTAATTTTGTAAAAAAAAATTTCAAAAAATATTGCACCGAAACATGCGTGCCAACAGATCAACGGATCGGAAAATATTCCATAAAAAATGATGCCGAAGAAATACTCCAATAGCATCAGAATGCACCGAAAGTTTTTAAATATAAGAAATCATAACGAAACGAGATTTTGAAACAAAAAAATATACGTACAAAATTTCGAGAGTTAAACTTTGATTGGAAAAAATAATTTTGGCCGAAGTACTACGCGAGTTTTTTTTAATAATATTTATTGATTACGAATTATATCTCATGAGCAATAGATAAAAAAAAAAATTGGGGAAGTACTTATGACATTTTTTTTTCTCAAATCAAATATCTTTTCGCTCAAAATTATTTGGCATCGCCTGATTCCGTTTTGTGTTGCAAGTGCAAAGTGCACTCTAGGGTGGTTTAAAACCACATATAATTCAAACCTAGGGTGATATCATACACCATTCTCTCAGTTATATAAAAAATGAAGAGAATGGTTTCCTAATAAACTTTATTGTTGTATGCAAGAGACATTTTATGGTAAAAGAGAAGGGCACTGTTTTCGACCCCGTTCTAGAATTTACGTTCGGAAAAATGAATTGTTGGGGCTAAAGTTAATAAAAAAAATTATTTATAAAGGTACTGTTCAAAAGATTATTTATTAAATTACACTTTATTTTTGCACTATCACTCTTCTATCTATATATATCAAGAGACTCGGTAGAGTCTCGGGACAAGTACATTGACAGCTCTGTCGTCTGCTGTCCCGAGGCTCACCGAGTCTATATTATCTCTAAACAAGACGATTCGCGGTGGTGGGGGTAAAAATTTTATGACGTTTTCGCTAATTGTAGAGCCTAGGAGTCATTTGGCGGCTTGAAAAGCGAACTTTTGACTAATTGAGCGATGCTCTTTCGATTGAGACTAAAATCAGCACGATTGGTTGCGTAATTGCTGAGAAAAAACTTTGCACAGGCTTAGGATTATGCTCGATTCTACTACATTCAAGAATTTGCCTTGTCTGTATATGCGCTCAGACGATACAATCAAAGGCGTTTTGATGCCCATCAAAACCCATTTCCATAAAAGCCGGTCTCCGGCAACGGAAGCAACGAGTTGCGATTGGTCACGACGACTCGTCTTTCCTCTGTACGGAGCCAACATAAAGTTTGAACGTTGTTATAACGAAGTGCGGGACGTGTGAGCAATTATATCGATAAATTTATAAAAAAAATCATTTCATGGTTCAGTGTGGTGATATTCGATCGATCGTCCATATGATAGCTGACCAATATCTTTTTTATAACAGTCATGAGGTTATAAAGATCGCGGTCAATTTCAACTTTTGGTTAGAGTGGTGTTTATAGATAGATGAGTAAAGAGTGACTTTTATATAGATAGAAGAGTGATGGTGGGAAAATAAAGTGAAATAATGAACCATTGAACAGTGTCTAAATAAATATTTTTTTAAATTAAACCTAGCCCCGACAACTTTTTTCCAAACGTAATCGAAAATGATCCCTTTTCTCTTTTACCATCAAAATGTTCCCCGAATGCAATAACAAGGTTTATTTAGAAAACATTCTCTTCGTTTTTTCTGTTAACCAAGAGAATGGTGTATGATAAACTCGTATTCGGTGAATATTTAATATCTTTGTCGTGAGGTTATAAAGATCGCGGCCAGTTTCAACTTTTGCTTAAAGAGACTTTTACTATAGATAGAAGAGTGATAGTGCAAAAATAGAGTGTGATTCAATAAATAAACTTTTGGACAGTGTCTAAATAAATATATTTTTTTATTAACCCTAGACCCAACAATCCATTTTTCTGAACGTAAACTCTAGAACGGAGTCGAAAACGGTGCCTGTTTACTTTTACCATAAAATGTTCCTCGGATGCAAAAATAAGGTTTATTTAGAAACCATTCTCTTTGTTTTTTTCCTTTTGATAAGTAAGAGAAAGGTGTATGATAAACGCGTATTCGGTGAATACTTAATATCTTTGTTGGGAGGTTATAAAGATCGCGGTCAGTTTCAACTTTTGATTAAAATGACTTTTATCATATTACCGATGGAAGAGTAATAGTGCAAAAATGAAGTGTGATTCAATAAATAAAATTTTGAACGGTGTCTAAATAAATATTTTTTTTATTAATCCTAGTCCCAACAATTCATTTTTCCGAACGTAAACTCTAGAACGGAGTTGAAAACGGTGCCTCTTCTCTTTTACCATAAAATGTTCCTCGGAGGCAATAACAAGGTTTACTTAGAAACCATTCTCTTTTTTTTTTATAACTATATAAGGGATTGGTGTATGATAAACTCGTATTCGGTGAATAATTAATATCTTTGAACAGTCGTTAGGTTATAAAGATCGCGGGCAGTTTTATTTGGTTAAAGTGAAACTTTAGGTTAAAGTGATTTGAATATGTAGATAGAAGAGTGATAGAGTGCAAAAATAAAGTGTAATTCAATAAATAAACTTTAGAACAGTGCCTAAATAAATAATTTTTTTTTAACCCTAGCCACAATATTCCAATTTTCCGAATGTAAACTCTACAATAGAGTCAAAAACGGTGCCTCTTCTGTGTTACCATAAAATGTCCCTTGCATGCAATAATAAGGTTTATTTGGAAACTATTCCCTACGTTTTTTATATAACCGAGAGAATGGTATATGATACCACTCTAGGTTTGAATTATACATAGTTTTAAACCATCCTAGAGTGGTTAAATACATGAAAATACTGTTTGCACTTGCAACCCAAAATGGAATCAAGTGACGCGAAATAATTTTGAGCGAAACGATATTTGATTCGAGAAAAAAAAATGCATAAGTACTTTACGAATTTTGTTTTCCCTATCGCTCATGAGATATAATTTGTGATCAATAAACGTTATAAAAGAAAAATTCATGTGGCACTTCGACCGAAATTCTTTTTTCCAATCACACTTTTGCTCTCGAAATTTGGTGCGCATACGTTTTAGGGTTCCATACCCAAAGGGTAAAACGGGACCCTATTACTAAGACTCCGCTGTCCGTCCGTCTGTCTGTCTGTCCGTCTGTCACCAGGCTGTATCTCATGAACCGTTATAGTTAGACACTTGAAATTTTCACAGATGATGCATTTCGGTTGCCGCTATAACAACAAATACTAAAAAACAGAATAAAATAAATATTTAAGGGGGCTCCCATACAACAAACGTGATTTTTTGCCATTTTTATAGATAATAGTATGGAACCCTTCGTGCGCGAGTCCGACTTGCACTTGGCCGGTTTTTTTTGTTTCAAAATCTCGTTTCGTTATGATTACTTTTATTGAAAAACTTTCGGTGCATTCTGATGATATTGGAGTAATTTCTCGGTGTCATTTTTTATGGAATACTTTCCTATCCGTTGATCTGTTGGAATGGATGTTTCAGTGTAATATTTTTTCAAATTTTTTTACAAAATCAAAAAAAATTAAAGTTTTGATACTTGTTCGTAGTTCTTTTATCAAGAGACTCGGTAGAGTCTCGGGACAAGTATATTGACGGCTTTGTCGTCTGCTGGCCCGAGGCTCGCCCGAGTATATTATCTCTGAATAAAACGATTTGCCGTGGTGGGGGTAAAAACTGAAATTCATTTTCTTTAATTACGAAGCTCAGGAGGCATATGATGATTTGAAAATTGAACTGGAGATTTATTACGAAAAAATACTTCGATTGAGCATTAAATCAGCACGATTGATGCCGTATTTGCTGAGAAAAAACTTTGCACAGGCTCAAGATTATGCTAACATCGAAGTATTGGCATGTCTGTATATGACGCAATGAAAGGCCTGTTGACGCCTTCAGAGCTTGTGATTGCCCATTCCGTTAGATCTTTCTCGTTAGATCTGCAGTTTTTATTTTCCGCGCATGTGGAAATTAAATCCACAAAAATTTAATCTTAATTAAATTAAGATTAAATGTTCCTCGCATGAGATTTCTTAAGCAATCATTCTTTTCGTTTCTTTGATAACTATAAAATGGTGTACGTTGAACTGTTAATCATGATTGGTGTGAATCGATGTAAATTTGGAAAAGAAACTATAAAACTAATAATGAGTGTCAAAAAAATGTATATGGCAAGATTTGTTACGATCATGCCGAGTTTTGAGCAGTGTCTAATGAATACTTTTTTTAACTCTACACCGTTGACAATTTATTTTATTGATCCCTTTCCTCCTTATTATAAAATGTTCCTCGCTTGCCATAATAAAGATTTGTACATCATAAAATGTTCCTTGCATGATAATTGTTGGTCCATTTCAAAACATTTTCGACGTCGCTTTTCTATCCAAAATATGGTGTAGAATTATCTCGCGTTTGATGAATTAATAGACAAATACACTGTCAACCTGCATCTGGATATATATGGATGCCTCTGGATGATAACCGTAGTAAGTAATGATATATCTTTATGTGAAAATGCCTTGTATAATATATCCTTATGTCAAAAGACTATGGCGGTACATAGTCCATATCCTGGTATTATCAAAATTTGTATTTTCGGATTGCAACGAATACCTATAGACTCTAAAAATTCTGTGAAGCCACAAATGTACCAAGTATTTCCACTTCTTGGCTCCAATTGTAGCATTATGAATTGAACATTTTGTTATGAAAATTCGTCGGTTGCTCATTTGTCAATGGCATCAAAAATATTGTCTTTGGAACACCATGGATATATGCAATATTTCAGAATTTTGTTTGGCTCCATATGCTCTATATTTTTTCACATCCCCGCTTTAGTTGTAGCATAATGAATTTTAAAAAATTATTTCAGAAAGTCTTCAGATGTGTTTTATCTGACATTATCAAAATTTATATCTTTGAATTGCAACGAATGCCTACAGACTTTGGAATTTGTGTGAAGCGACAAATGTACCAAGTATTTCTACTTTTTGCCTCCGATTTTAGCATTATGAATGGAAAATTTTGTTATGAAAATTCTTCGGTTGCTCATTTGTCGATGAGATCAAAATTATTGTCTTTGGAATGCTATGAGTATATGCAAAATTTCAGAATTTTGTTTGGCTCAATATGCGCTCTATTTTTTCACTTCCCCACTTTAGTTGTATTATGAATTTTGAAAAATTGTTTTAGGAAGTCTGCTGATGTTTTTTTACTGATATTATCAAAACTTATAGCATTGGATTGCAACAGATACCTACAGATTTTGAAAATTCTGTAAAGTAACAAATGTACCAAGTATTTCCACTTTTTGGCTCTGCTTGTTGGATTATGAATTAAAAATTTTGTTATGAAAATTCTGCGGTTGCTCATTTGTCAATGGGATCAAAATTATTGTCTTCGGAACGCCATGAATATATGCAAAATTTTAGAATTTCATTTTGCTCTATTGAGCTATATTTTATCACTTCCCCACTTTAGTTGCAGCATAATAAATTTTGAAAAATTGTTTCAGGAAGTTTCAGGAAGGATGTGTTTTTACTGATATTATCAAAATTTGTATCATTGAATTGCAACAGATACGTACAGACTTTGAAATATCTGTGAAGTGACAAGTGTGCCCAATATTTCTACTTTTTGGCTCGAATAGTGGCATTATTAGGACTTGAACATTTTATTATGAAAATTCTTCGGTTGCTCATTTTTGGATGGGATTAAAATTTGGCTTCGAAAAGTAATTGCTACATATAAAATTCATAAACTTTATTGAGCCCAATGTGTGGTATTCTTGAGTTGTGGCATGATTAATTCAAAAAATTGTCAGAAAGTCTTTGGTTCCTTTTTTTCTGGAAGCATAGAAATTTGTTTAATTGGAACGCAACGTATACTTACAATCTTTGGAAATTTCCTGAAGCAACATGTGTGCTCAGTATTTCTACTTTTTGGCTCCTCTTGTGGCATAACGAATTGAAAAATATTTTCAAAAAGATTTGCTCTACGGATGCTCTGGTTGTGATGGTACGAAAATTTGCACGAACATAATGCAACTGGTACAACTCAACTTGATCCATTTTCTTGGGCACAGTACTGATCTAAGTTTGACCGCTTTGTTGAATTTATTGTTTTAAAATATCCATAACAGACTTTCTGAACTTTCCAATATTCAAAGATAATATTAAAATATCTGTAAGTTCTAGTTTTGAGGCTTTCACGGCCATTATTGTTATAAATATCAAAATTTGTATCAAAATATATATCATGGGAGTGTAGCCGATACCTACAAACTTTGGACATTTTGTGAAGCGACATGTGCACCAAGTATTTCCTCTTTCTGTCTCTGATTGTGGTATTATGAATTGAAAAATTTATTACCAAAAGTCGTCTGCTGCTCATTTTTGGATGGGATTAAAATTTCTGTCCTCGGAACGGAATAGATACATCCAAATTTTCTGAACTTGGTTGGGCTTAAAGTGCAATATGTTTTTTCACTTTTCATACAAATATAATAAGGAGATACTGCTATTTAATATGTTTCTTTGATAAGCACAAATTCAAATTGCTACAAATTGTATGGAAGAGTTCTGACTGCTCTAATCTTACCCTCAAAAGCTTTGTAAATTTTTGTATCGGACTCCCAGTTCCCGACTTATTTTAGCCTGATTCCAGAAAGGTAAATCGAAATGTCAAAACAATTTGACTGGCTCGAGAATTAAAAAAATGCCAAATTGAAAATTCCAAAACACGTGTCCATTTATTTCATGGGGAAAAAACCAAACTCGAATTAGAAGGGGTCAGGGTTTGGAAATGAAAAAGCGATAATTTCCGAATATAACCTTTTTCTAATCTATATAAAGCGAGATGTTCGAAAAGAACGAGAAAAAACGAATCATATCATGCATAAAAATCCCCCTCGCGGAAAAAACCTGGACAAGTACATTTGTTGACCGCCGTTCCCATATTTTTCCATGAATATACATACACTGCAAAAACCTTTTCTCGCAAAAATCCCTGAGAAAATCAAATCCTATCAAAAAGTAAGAAAACAGACCACTCTCAAAAAATATATCAAATAAATTCAAATCACACAAAACAAAATGAGTTAATCCTCGCGAAAATCCAAGGTTGGGTTTCGCAAAAAGTTATAAAATAAATGGAGTTCTACTAAAATATATGTGGCCAAATATGGGAGGCTTTATCGTGTGACAAAATCTTTAAATAATGTTGAATGTCGATAGAGAAAAGAATCAAGTTCGAAAATGCAGTTGTTTTACCTACCAGAATGAAAATAGCAACTCTGTATTAATAAGAGTCTGAAGCAAGAAAAGATTGCAAATGAAAAAAAATTAGATGAAAAAGAATTTCGGCCGAAGTACTTGGCGAGGTTGTTACCATGACCGATACAATATGTAAATTAAGTGAAAAAACATTCGTCAAGTTCTTCGGCTGAATTTTTTTTTAATCTAATTTTTTTCTATGTTTTATAAAACAATTTGTAAGTCAAGGACGATGCATCATATTCTTCCGTCATTTCATCTTTGAACGAATAATAATTCTGAGGCTCCTGACAGTAAAGTTAAATATAGTTATCTATTTGTAGCTTAGACCGAAATTGCTAATATCCTCGCTGCCTTTTCGCCCATAAATGCCTTATTCTAATACACAACTTGAAAGCTAATGATAAAGTATTTAATTTTCTAAAATTTTGTCTTGGGGAAAAACTGGTACTTGAGGTCTCTTCTATAACACTTTCCTGCTAAGCTATAATCGAATAATAACCTATCAACGATTTACTAACATCTCGAAAATACTTCGAGTCTGTAGTTAACTCTTTTGAAAACATTATAACTTGTTTCTTATGACAGGAACGAAATGCTGCTATATTTAGACAACCTCAATAACAATGAGTTTATGGTAGAAAATCTGTCTCATTCTCTTATGTCGAATTAGTAGTGTGAGCAGTACTGATTCCTGACATTGAAATAAATCGGTGATGTAATGATGCAAACACCTTGTATGTTTATTTGTTATATACATACTCTATTGGAGTCTATATAAAGCGAAATATATGAAAATACTATAAAAAAAAGAAGTGACAAATAGCAAAAATCCCCTCCCGGGGAAAAAAACGTGGACAAGTACATTGGTGGTCCCTCGTTTCAATATGATATAACAAAAATTCCAAAACCCCACTTAAATTTTTTTTTTTAATATTTACTAATTTCATTCATATCCCGGAAGGAAACCAACCATATAGATCACGAAATATCCGGCCAAAAATCCAGACTTCACAATATATGTTACTTTGAATTTATTTCCACAGAACAAAACAGGAATCAAAACATTAAAAAATCAGCGTTATCAAGATGAGAAAAATACCACTTATAATTGGTGTGTAAGAAGTATCAATAGTCTAGAAAAAAAATGAAAAAAGGTGCCGGTACGTCTATATTGATATTTTCTCAGTCACCAAAGAAATGCTTGTCCTAGTACTGATATCATAAATTTTACTGCTGCAAATAACTTGAATGGTGACCTTTTTTCATTTTTTTTCTAGACTATTGATACTTCTTACACACCAATTATAA
This sequence comes from Rhimphoctona megacephalus, assembly GCA_963989365.1. Lineage (NCBI taxonomy): Eukaryota > Metazoa > Arthropoda > Insecta > Hymenoptera > Ichneumonidae > Rhimphoctona > Rhimphoctona megacephalus. Next base: position 6,673,758 of record OZ022415.1, on the reverse strand, counting down.
GTGGTCTTTTTCTCATCTTGATAACGCTGATTTTTTAATGTTTTGATTCCTGTTTTGTTCTGTGGAAATAAATTCAAAGTAACATTTATTGTGAAGTCTGGATTTTTGGCCGGATATTTCGTGATCTATATGGTTGGTTTCCTTCCGGGATATGAATAAAATTAGTAAATATTTAAAAAAAAATTTAAGTGGGGTTTTGGAATTTTTGTTATATCATATTGAAACGAGGGACCACCAATGTACTTGTCCAGGTTTTTTTCCCCGGGAGGGGATTTTTGCTATTTGATTTAACTTTACTGTCAGGAGCCTCAGAATTATTATTCTTTCAAAGATGAAATGACGGAAGAAGTAGTAGAGCTGTGGGGATTCTAACCCAAGCCGAGAGGGGAAATTTCCCCCACCATGTCGCCAAAGGAGGGGAAATTGGGGCGGGGGAGGGGGGAGGGGGGATCGTGGCTGTCTCGAGCTGACCCCCCCCCCCCTCCCGCACATCGTCGCGGAGTTGGTCACCGCGAAACGGATGACGTCACGCGCGTAGATCTGTAGCGAGTTAGCCGGCCGCGGCAGGCACTCACATATACACGCGTGCACATGTATACGTGTGCATACGGTGGATCCACTCACATACACATATGTAAAGAAAGAAAGAGAGAGAGAGAGAGAGAGAGAGGGCCATATGAGAGTCACCTCTCTTTCTCTCCCATGGTATAACTCTATACAGCGCCAGCGATGTGGTATCGCGTGGACCTACGAAGATCCGCACAAAGAGGAGGCCGTGATAGTCTTACGAAGATCCGCACAAAAAGGAGAGCTCGATAATATATACCTGTAAAGAGGGAGAGAGAGAGCGATATAGATACTTAGTTACCCTTTTAGTTCATGCATTTTTCAATATATATATATATATATATATATAATTATCCTATCTGTCTAGATTTCAAATAAATTAGGATTTTTATGGGATTTTTGAAGCGACTACATTTTATATTTTTAAGCGAATAATAAGACGATTATTTTATCGAAATATTGCGAACATCGTTCGCACAGCTCATAGGTGTAGAACGTGACATGTAAGGTGATACTATGTATATAAAACGGAGCAATCACCGGTGTCTCTGGTACAAAATTGCAATAACACAAAAATGAAGATGATTTTATTATAATATGTCTGTGGCGAGTTAACCCTCAGCGATAGGCACTCACATACACACGCGCACATGCATACGTGTGCATACGGTGCATCTGTGATACCATATATTTCTTCTCAATCCACGCGTGGCAAAGAAAGAGAGGAGCCATATGTACAGAGCGAGAGAGCGATATAGTTAGCTTACAGTCTCATGAAGATACGAGAGAGAGAGCAATATAGATACTTAATTAGCCTATTGGTTCACGCATTTTCCAATATATATATATATATATATATATATATATATATATGATTATAAACGGACCAAACTATAAGAAAAAGACAGTCCCCAAAAATCCTCAAACCTGACACCTCCAAGAAAATTTCGATTCATGCGTAAATGACTCACTATTATACAGATGGCAATGTCTGTCGAAACACTTCAAACATCCATCATACATCTATCGAACCACTTTGAACATCTATCATACATTCATCGAACAATTTTGAACGTCTATCGTACATCTAACGAACGACCTAAAACATCTATCATACATATGTCGAATCACTTTGAACGTATATTGAACATCCATCCAACCACTTTGAACGTCTATCGTACATCTGTCGAACCACTTCGAACATCCATCGTACATCTGATGAACCACTTTGAACGTATGTTGAACATCCATCGAACCACTTTGAACGTCTATCGTTCATCTGTCGAACCACTTCGAACATCCATCGTACATCTGATGAACCACTTTGAACGTATATTGAACATCCATCGAACCACTTTGAACTTCTATCCTACATCTAATGAACCAACATTGAACGTCTATCGTACATCTGTCGAACCACTTCGAACATCCATCGTACATCTGATGGACCACTTTGAACATATATTGAGCATCCATCGAACAACCTTGAATGTCTATCGTACATCTAACGAACCACTTCGAATATCTATCATACATCTATCGAACCATTTTGAACGTCTATCGTCATCTAACGAACCACTTAAACATCTATTATACATCTATCGAATCACTTCGAACATCCATAATACATCTAACGAACCATTTTCAGCGTCTAGCATACATCTAACAAACCACTTTAAACATATTTATATTGAACATCTAAATAACTGATACCAATATTTTCTACATTTTTGCAATTAGAGAGCAGCGTTTCGCTCAACTTACTAAAATCAAATAAGCGCCACAATTACATGGTCGGATATGAATGTTAGGATATGGATGGAAGAAAAAGGATAAGATAAAAAAGACAATATGTATTATAACGTGTGGTTTTTATTTGGTTAAATTATTGTTATGATTCGACCACCAATTGAATATTTTAAATACATTTTGTAATGCACAATGTTTCGTATGTTTTTCACAACGTAGAGTATAACTAACATTTAATTTGTTTAAATATTCATTATCATCATATTCATCATCTAGGGTTTCAATAATTATATTTTCCACATCATGATTAAGTATTTCAGTCAACCATTCTCGTTCTTCATGTCCTTTCACGTACACGATAGAATGCGTCTCATGATCTGTAGGACCCATAATTGACGCTCTGATTAAGTGTTCAGCCATGCTGTATGGAACGTTCCCGTTCTCCCATCTTAGTCCATGATGATTCCGAATTGTCGAAGAAGCTTGACATCTCTCAAACTTTGTGAGCGTTCGCCATGGTATAGGATTACAGAATATGTAATGGGAAAGTATATTTCCTTCCCGTAATACAGCGGCTTCTTTTACGATAAAGTTTTTGCCAATAACAAATCCTTGTAAATCGACAAATGTTGGCACAACCATGGTAATAATAATAGCAACCAAACAAAATTCGTTCACAAGAGTATATCGATGACTGCGGTCAATCATAAAGAATCTCGATCTTTATATTATTTGTCTCATTTTTTATAGTCATTTGGGAGAAATATATGATCTAAATAATTTTACGGACTACATTGGTCAGTGGACAATATTCAATAACGCGGTCATGCAAAATAAGGCAATATGCAGTAGTATTTGCGGGTATATCTTCTTTACATTCAAAATCTATCCTGACATCAACTGTTCCATTTTTCACAGACTCGTTTTGACGCGAACAATCAATGACTGCAAGAGGCCTGTTGTACAAAAATTTCGAAATGGTTAAAAACGTATCATCGTCATCACATCCGTGATACGATTTTCGAAAACGCGAGTACATCTCAAACAAAATGGCGTATCTATTCTTATCGAAATCCAAATTCAAATCATCATAGGGATAGGATTCCGAATTTAGAAAGAGCTTAACGTTGGTTAATTTGCAGTCGTCAAATAGATTGGCATCTCTAGACATGACATTTTTTTTGGCAGTCTGCAATGCAAATGTCACAAATCGAGGTTTCTCCAGTTGCGAGACGGCTTTAACGGTCCATGAATGCTTAGTAGTATTATGTAGTTGTGGAAATTCATATAGATCCCAAGAGCGGAAACTCATATTGAAATATCGCCCACTTTCCAATGCTCGAAGTAAAGACAACTTATTTATTTCATTCAATGTCACATGAGGCATACGCCATTGTATTTTGAGCAACTCAATCTCAGCCTGCACTTCAGGATGACTGCTGAATATACAGTTGTTGTCATTACGAGAACGTATGAGAATCAACTCATGACGCGAGTTAATCACAACACGCTTATAATCTTCACAAAATCCCAGAAGTATATTTAGTGGCACACAAAAATTAAAATGAGCTTCATCACTATGATGTGCCACATCCCAGGCAGCATTCTTCAAAGTTTTACCCCTTTCGGTTGATAAAGAGAGGTAATTTTTGATAGTGGTAGTTATTCCTACGTTTCTATTCCGATCAATTTCTACACCATCAAGTTCATAGCGAAGTTCATCAAACATGAATGCAACGCAATTGTTTCCCAATACCAGCGTTTGTTCACCCGTTTTGTTAAGCACTTTCAGCTTCCCTTCAATGTAAAGAAAGTTTTCACAAGGCAGCGTATACAAATCCTGATGGTGTATAGGTATCCGTATTTCATCGCTATGTCCGAAAGTTGAATTAGCGTATGGATTGTGCGTGTGAGTTTCAATCTTGACAATGCGATCGTCGAAAACTGGCTCTCCCCCGATATTCAAAATGTCAATCATATTTTTAATTGTTACGTACAACAAATCCCAACGATTGTAAAAATTCACGATTCAATGCGCTAAGCTTCTTCTTGGTAGATATACTGCTCTTTGGCGTCACTCTTCTGCTTGAAAAAGTATTTCTCAGCGCAAAAATATTATCTCTCACGTGCTCCGTTTTGTTCAGAACAAGCATTACCGTCGTCGTCGTCGTATATGCAATCTCACTGTAATTTCCTCTTCGCGAAAATCAAGTAATCGACCTTCTTGATCCACAACACGTATCGTTAGATCAGTAATGCTTCGCACGACGATCGGGAGGTAAATGATTTGTGCTGGCGTTTCCGAGATTTTATATCCTGGTGGCACGCTCGGCGAAAATTCATGTATCGTGTGTACCCGCTTACTATTGCTATAAGCGCCAGTGGTTATATTGCATTCGATACGGATAATGTTTACATTAATTATTTTTATCGGTACATCAGATTCCTGCCATTTTCGCGGTTCCAATATTCGATTGGATGAGTATCCCAACAATGATCCTACATTATCTGGTTTACTGAAATTTATTCTGTAGGAGCATTTGACTTCACTCTTCAATGTATTATGATTAGCGCGAAGCACTAGTGGATATTCATCATTTTCTTCAAGATCATTTTCATTTATCCCAACACCGTTGTTATAAAACTCATCGCCAGATGAACTTTTTTCCGTAAAATTTCACGTTTCAGATACTCATTTATAGCATACAATTCGTACGATCCTTCGGGAATTGTAATTTCCTTATCATCGCTATCAAAGTAAAATTTATTGTTCGATGAATTCACGTTTGGTATAGTATGATATGTTTCAAAGTCCGTAAGACCAAGCTCATATTCGCCATCACTCAGATCTATTACTGGAAAATAATTTGCAGTAAGCACGTTGCTCTTGCCGGTCAATGTAAGTGTTTGTGACATGGTTCAACGAATACTGAGATATGATATGACATTGTCACTCCTTAAATTCATATAGATTGTCAACTGTTTGAAGAAATCGTAGACACAATTGTCCGCAAATGCTTTGATTATAATTTTGATAAGATGTGTAATTGTATTCGATTTTCGCACTAGGGCCGAAATATTGCACCAATTCCTTGGGGGGTCGGAGATTTCCGAAACTGTCAAAATACATTACGTGATTTCCCCTCTTTGCATATGCAACCCAATGAGTACCAGGGCCATCTGAGTCATCCAAATTGCTAATACCGCTCTCACACTGTCGTATACCGCTTATCGGCAAATTATTGCGCATAAAAACGCCTCTAAAAAATGGAATGTGCATTTGTTTTGCCAGCTCTTCCAATTGTACATTAGTTGTTATACCGGAAGGAATTTTTAATGGATGTTTTTTTTTTTTTTTTCTTTGAGCATCCGCTTCCACGTTTGTATGGAGTTAGATAAAGTCCACGGCCTTCCATAGCAAGATTATGGCGTTGCATTTCTTCGAGCTGTCGCTGCGCCGCTTTGCCATCATTCACCGCCTTTGCGATTCCTGCTGCCCCACCGGCCAATGAGCCAAGAACTCCCAACAACGGTAACAATGGCAATATCCCACCACGCTTCGCTTTCGGGAGCACTCGTTTTTTCGAGGCCTTTTTCTTTGCTGCCGTCTTTTTGATCTTCAACCCCATGCCCAATTTTGTTTTAGCTTTCATCGCAGCCCAAACAGTTGTCGCAGCTGCTTTCTCTCCGAGAGTGGAATCTGTCGCCGTAATACGTTTACGTGCTTTTTTCGCTAGAATTTTGTCTGCAACGTGTCTTTCTCCCAAGTGATTGCTTCGTGAGTAAGCTATATCATGTTCGCGACATGCAGCATCTAATGGGTTGATACCTCGGTCGCCTTTGGCTAATCGAGTTTCTAAATGAGTCCCTGGCCCACAAAATTGATAGCCGGGAAGATGTAGCTCAAAGGGAAGGGTGTTTATTGCCTTGTTCAATAGCCCACAACCTTTTCTCCTCGACATTCGATACAATTTTTATGAAGGGTGTTGGACCATCAATGTGTGTCTGCTGTCACGCTTGATTCCAATGCTGTGTGCATCGACGATATTGTTGAACTGCTGAATCAGACTTCAAATGTTCTGGAAGCCTGTCCCACAATATTTGCACGTAGTTACCAAAATTTTCTAGTAAAACTGTTTTTGAAATAAATCATAAATTCTCGGGCGTTACTTTAAGAACATCATAATGGTCCGACAGATTGAACAACATTTTCCATACTGAGCTATTTCGATTCGGCTTACTCCTATAAATAGCCCCTCATCATCATTTTTCAATGAATCGGGTTTGAGGTTTGCAACAGAAAACATGCGGTTCGTGCGACAAGCGTCGGTAATTAATGTCACGAATTTTGACAGTCGACTAATGGCGAAAAAAGCAGTACGTAGGCACGGAGACATACTCCCAATTACTATACGTAGTATTATTTGGGGTCCTTCCAACTGTGGAAAAACTAATATTCTTATAAATTTAATAGAAAGCCCACACGGTGTACGTTTTGAAAACCTATATGTGTACTCAAAATCACTCCAACAGCCGAAATATCAATATTTGGAAAATTTGTTAACACCTATTGATGAAATTGGTTACTTTAAATTTTCTAACAATAGCGAGGTACTACCACCTAGTGAAGCGCTTCCAAATTCTATTTTTATTTTTGATGACGTAGCATGTGACAAGCAAGATGTAATACGAGATTACTTCGCCATGGGTAGACATTCAAAGGTTGACTGCTTCTACCTTTGTCAAACATATGCCAAAATACCAAAGCATCTTATACGTGACAATGTAAATCTGTTGATTTTGTTTAAACAAGATGGCACCAATTTGAAACATGTATACAACGAGCATGTAAATACAGATATGTCGTATAATGATTTCTATGAATTGTGTCAAAAATGTTGGGAAGACAGATATGGATTCATGGTAATTGATAAAGATAGTGCATTGGTCGATAGACGGTATAGGAGAGGATTTAATGATTTTGCAATACCCTAATCCAGTTAGTTGTTATCGATACATCAGTTGTGCAACGTCTACGAAAAACTGTTATCTGCAATATGGCGACGACTGATAATGATAATAATGACAATCGTGAAAAGATTGTGAAAGAAATTGCGAAAACGAGCGAATCAATTCGCCAGAAATACCGAGCTCTGAAAACTGGGAAAATTGAGGAAGACATAGTATTGGAGAGACACTTCAAACCGATTACGGAACCTTTGAAACAGATTGCTGAAAAGTCCCGTGGAATTGAATCAATCGCAATAAAAATGGAACCCGAAGATACACTTGGGAAAAATAATTTACCGCATGGAAAAAAACGACCACGATCACAATTAGATGATTCACTGATAACTTCTACGCCCAATCAATCAAATCGTAAACGAATGAAAAACGTACCGGATGATACTGCTTTCGCGCATCAAATATTGCGTGCGCAACCACCTGCATTTGTTGAAGAAGAAGAACCAGAAGAAGTTTTCGAGACCACACCCGAATCACTTGTGTCATTAGTTCAACGTCAATTACAAACATCCGAAGGTCAAAAAACATTGCGTGAACATTTTGGACCACTTGGGCAAAAATATGTGGCTAGCATTTTAGGCCAAGACAAAAATACTAGTATGGATTACGTATATGGTATTAAATTTACCAATGGGGGCATGATGTTAGGCGATAAGCGTTTCGATGTGGACAATGAAGATAATTTAATTATTGATGGGATAAGATATCCGGGAACCCCTGGCCTCTACGAATTGATTTTCAAGACAATTCCCGATGATGCCATATACACTGAGGAAGATAAGCATGCATACAAAAGTATATTACTGACAACAAATGCATATAGACGGGGGCATAAACTGCTAAATCCGGTATTGGGTAATAAGGGATATAAATATAAATATATAATTGGACCATTAATTTCTGGTAAAAAAGCAGGAAGTGGTATCAGCATGCCTCCTGTGATGACGTTAAATGACAATAATATTAATTATGTTCATTGGAATGATCCTAACGAGTTGGTAGATCGTCTGCGGTTGCTGGAAGCTTCACGCCAGGCTGGAAACAATGCTCATGACAATGAGATCTTGTCAATTATAGAAGAACTTCGCGAAGCTGGGCTCATTATAAATTAAACTACATGGCAATAAAAAGAATCAGTCGATCAGAACAGTTGCTATCGAGATGTCGATTAATAAATTTGGATCATCGCTCGCGACGCAGGATAATTCTCACTATCGATGGAATGGATTAATAAGGAGTTATGTTCATAATAACGCTCTTTGTCAAACTTCCACCGGCTTTGATGCAAGATCGCGTAAAATACGTCGTGTAGCGTTACCAGAAGTCGATAATGATGCTGCTAATAAACTGTATGTGGAAATGAGTGTCAAGATTTTAAAAGAACGGTTGGACGAATTTGAGACGAAAATAATGGCGCTTGAGGAGACTCTTCGAATAACCATGGATGATATGCATGATAAGGTTCAGTATGGACCAAGCGCTGTGTCTGACTTAGTACATTAATAGAACGACGAATTATCATTACAAATTATGCATCGAATCCGTACGAAGGAGAACATCTCTGAAAAGAAGCAACTCGTAGAGGAATTGCATGCTCCGGCGAGAAAAAATTTCCCGCGAAGACGTGTCATCGTACGTGGGTATGATGACTTATGGCAAGCTGACGTAGTCGAAATGCGTCCTTACGCACGATTCAATAAGGGATATAATTACATTCTCACTGTTATCGATGTATTGAGCAAGTATGCTTGGGCCGTACCACTAAAGAGTAAAAAAGGGGATGAAATGTGTGCAATGATCGCAAAAATAATTCGGGACTATAATCGATGTCCTAAAAATTTGCAAACTGACCAGGGAAGGGAATTCTACAACGCAAATGTACAACATCTAATGAAGAAACACAGCATCAACCATTATTCAACCTATTCTATAATGAAAGCATCTGTAGTAGAACGCTTTAACCGTACTCTGAAAAATAACATGTGGAAAATGTTTACGTTGAATGGAAATTATAAGTGGATCGATATGCTGTCTGAGCTTGTTGATAACTACAATGGGCGAAAGCATCGAACTATTGGTATGAGACCCATTGACGTTACTCCAAGAATCGCTAATAAACTTTTAAAAACGGTTTATAGCAATGTGAAGATTGCAGCTCCATCACGATTTAACGTAGGTGAGTCTGTACGTGTGAGTAAATTTAAAACCATTTTCGAAAAAGGCTACACACCAAATTGGACCACCGAGGTGTTTAGAATCGTTAAAGTGCAGAATACCAATCCGGTGACTTACATACTCCAAGATTCATGTGGGAATCCAATCGCAGGAGGATTTTATGAATTCGAGCTCCAACGCGTTACAAATCCTGATGTATACCTTGTGGAAAAGTTGATACGCAGGAAGGGTGATATGGTTTTCGTGAAATGGTTGGGAATGAATAAATCACATAACTCATGGATACATAAAAATAATATATTGTAAACACATGTAGCCATCGCAGTAAAATCTATTTGTTTTTTACAATAAATATACGTTGTTGTATACAAAAAATACATCGTTTGTTTGATTCAAACCCGATTTCCTCATTATACAATAATTTCCTCAATATACATGAAATTTTAAAATTTATCAATTTAGCTATGTTTACAAATACAATTTAATATTTACAATGGGATTTTGTAATGACCCCATGGTAAAGTATTTGTCGTGTCGGGTACGATATATCGCTTGTCATCATATGGACTCAGAGCAACTTTGGTCTCGCTAATTGTATATACTTCATGCAGCTTCGATCTTATACACGATTGTTGACGAGTCATTTCAATTTCTTCCTTCAAGCAATGAGTATAATCATCAAACGTTATTGTTTTTGCGACAACATTACTCTTGACACCCTTCACCTTTTTTGTATCTGTTTTACCTTCAACTCGTAGCGTATACATTTTTGCTCGAAGTCCCACAAATTCTGTCATTATTGCACCGTTATTTTCATCCTTCATGAGACCGGGTATTTTTTTATTAACAAGCGGTATACTATATATATTATCCGTCGGGTAGTCGCTAGTATCAAAATGCATGATGTTACTCTTCATGTCCATGTATATATCATCACACTCAATGTGATATATAAGACTGTCTGTATCGGTGTACATAACTTTACATTTCTCTCTATACAAAGGTACCATTAATTCATGATGAAACTCATACAAACACGTTTTCGATATGTCAAGTATAGACATACCAACATAGATTGGTTTGTTGAATTTCACCTCGAGATTGCGCAATTCTACCGCAATAAGATTTTCTGAAAAGACACTTCGACTATGAAAATTTGGTTTCGCAATCATTGCCTCTGCACCATATCGCCCATCCCATTTTGTCAAAAGTTTTACATCTACTCGATTACGAACATTTTCCATCGTTTTGCCAAACACTGCGTTATTCATTAATTTGTATAGGTTTTTTTCAAAATCTGTTTTCGCAAGCGTTCGAAATTGAGTATTCAATTCGATGTATGTACGCAGCCATGAAGACTGTGTAAATTGTAATATTCTATGTATTTTGGTAACTCGAAGACCGTGACGCATACATTGCTGCAAATTGCGGTAATGTATCACGTAACGTTTCTTGTCATATAATGTTGCGAGTAGCTTCTTTTGCGGCTTTCCAGGTGGTTTGTCGCCAGCTGGGCAAAACGGTAAGTCGGCATGCGAATCGTGTAGACGTTGCGGATATTCAAGATCGACTTCAAGTATATAGCCTTTCGGCGAATCTAACGAGACGGATGTTACATCAAAATTGGATACATCATCGACCCATTCGAAATCTGCGTAGGGTAAAGGTTGACACATTGCCCATCCATACAAATTATTCACATCAAAATACGTTAAGTAAGATGAAGGTTTCGATGAGTCATATGATTGCATGTACTTGTGTTAGCGTGTGCATACCTGTTTGAGCATTGACTAAGACCCCCGCGAATACCTCGCTCAACGAATAAAACCATATCAATATCCGTAAGCAATTCGAACGTAATTTTTGTATGCTTCAACATAGCATCCCAGGTGTATCCCGGGAGCGTATAGTAATATGCCGGATCGAGGCCATAACTCTCAATACAGGTATCACGAAAATTTTCAAAAATGTCTGCTAACAACAAGACATCTGTTTTTAAATATAAATCGCTATATTCGCCTAATGTTTCAATGGAAAACCGCTCCCACACATTTTCAGCGTGTGCGTACTCGCTCTCGCTAACTGTATCGTTGGTCAAAGAACTGTAGAACAACTCTCGCGGTGGTAAGCTTTTATCTTCCAATCTGATAGCATTGTCAATGTACTCATAGGGAAATACCCCTTTTCGCGTCAATAATTGAAAATTATCCAATGATATACCAGGAAATTGAGATTTTAAAATTTTTAGTTTATCCGTTCTTAGAAATGATGCTAATTTATCAAGACCTGTATTTAAAAATTTGTAGGAATCGATGAATCGCAATTTAATTTGATTTTTTGAATCTTCTAAGGTCTGAACGGTTTTTGTAAATGAAATGTATTTTTCCTTTGTTATTGGAAGCACGTCAGTTTTCCCTTCGAATGCAGTGGCGACTTCCTTGATAATAAAATGCGCATCGTAACCAGATAAATTATGGAAAACTACGGGAATGAAAAAAGATTCTTTATAATTTAAATTGCAATTGCTATGGGCGGGGCCTCTGTATCGTCCCGTTAGATGGCAATGGTCTCGAACGCGTATATCGTTTTCTGCAAATGGTTCCTCACACATATGACAATTAGTAGCATTTATAAATTTGAGCTCTTCATCTGGTGTTAAAATTGCCATGGAAACATTGCCAGATATAATTTCTTTTACACTCAGTGCCAGATTTTTTAGATTTTCAACAAACCATGATACACAATCAGTATTGCGACGTGTATGGTATGTGGATAAGGATGGATCATACGAGCAATGTACATAGTACGCGATACTGAATACCTCATGGTGTTGATACATTTTTGTCCCCATGTTTTTGTTGTCAGTTTTCGCCAAAAGGCACTCAAGGTCGGCATACACCACAAATGGTAGACGCTCTTTATGATTAAAGTTTTTAAACGTCAAGAACTTGTTCGTGTCGTTTGGAAGTCGGATGGCGCAGGTGTTGATGTTTCCACAATCCACAGTATGTAGCAGTAATTTCTGCTCTGAATGAAAGTATTGTAAACATCTGTAACAAATAAAACAAATTCTTGAAAAGTATGTTGTAGTTTTGGTATAATTAAAATTATATATATTTTTACGCGGAATTTACATACCGGTCGCAGATATATTTTTTCGCTTTGTGTTTATTCAACTGTGAGCTGACGAGACGAGATAGGTTTTTAATCCATGCGAAATGTCCGACGTTGTTGTCCAGCGGATCTTGAGAGTACAGTAAATTGATGTGTTTATCCTTCTTGCATTCACTAATGCGTATCGGGAGAATAGTATCTTTCTCGAAAATATATACATTAATTGATAATTCGTTCTGAACTTCAAATTTTTTAATTTGATTCAGTGCCACAGGAAATTCAATGTCTTGGAGATTCAGTACCGTTGTGTAGTGGGGGTATGAAGTTGTTCTGTCAGTGTGCGTCTCAGCTGGACATAAAGCAGCGACAACTGCCCACGCAAAACAAGCATTATCTCTTGATTTAATATTAATTACTGCTCGCGTCATCATTATTTTCCGTGGTAGTGTAAAATGACATCCAGCGCGCATAGGGTTGTATTTATTTATATTTACTGTCAAATTCAATATTCGTGATAAAGCCCATCCACTGTCACGTTCTTGGAATTCTTCAAGCATTGCTAAAGTGGATCCAACAACGCGTTGCTCGTACCACTCATGTAAATTAGACGTGAGAAAAAGATCAAAATTACTTGTATTAATACTTTTATTCGCCTGCTTATTACCTGTCACAAACTCGCCATTGAATACTGTATTAACTTTTACACTGTTGTGTTTTTCAATAGCGTCTTTTATATGTGAAAGCACAATATCACAAGCATTTTCGAGAAATTGCCGAGGTTCGATGTGATTATAATTTATCACTGCACCTGTCAATATACGACTCTGGAAGGCTGTATCGATTTCTCGCCAAATGAATCCAGTCTCACGATTTTCACATCCTGCACCCACACGAAGAAAACGACATCGTGTTGAATTTCTCAAACGTTCCAGTCGTATAATTTGAGCTATTAACGATTGTTGATTTCCAATCGATAAACGCGGACGTTTGATTCGACTTTGTTCTTCCAAGGACTCGATAAACTCATCACATCGTTGCTCCCATATGACATACTCTTCCACCGAAGTTATTTGTCCGGCTTTTTCATACAAGTCATGTTCGACGTTACTGCCCGTCATTTTTTCTTTTAACTACCAGCAACGCTCCTTGAAACCGTGAAAAGTATACTGGGAGAGAGCATCTCTCAAAGAATGATTTATATTCCATCTTTACTTCTATGACTAATTCTTCAATCTCTGTGTAAATATGCATGTGTGTGTGTGTGTGTGTCTGTGTGTGTGTGGGTGGGTGTGTACGTATGTGCACATATTATAATAAAATCATCTTAATTTTTGTGTTATTGCAATTTTATACCAGAGACACCGGTGATTGCTCCGTTTTATAAACATAGTATCACCTTACATGTCACGTTCTGCAGCTATGAGCTCCGCCAACGATGTTCGTAATATTTCGATAAAATAATCTTCTTATTATTTGCTTAAAAATATAAAATGTGGTCGCTTCAGAAACACTTTAAAAATCCTAGTTTATTTAAAATCTTGATAGATAGGATAATCATATATATATATATATATATATATATATATATATATATATATATATATTGGAAAATGCGTGAACCAATAGGGTAACTAAGTATCTATATTGCTCTCTCTCTCGTATCTTCATGAGACTGTAAGCTAACTATATCGCTCTCTCGCTCTGTACATATGGCTCCTCTCTTTCTTTGCCACGCGTGGATTGAGAAGAAATATATGGTATCACAGATGCACCGTATGCACACGTATGCATGTGCGCGCGTGTGTATGTGAGTGCCTATCGCTGAGGGTTAACTCGCCACAGACATATTATAATAAAATCATCTTCATTTTTGTGTTATTGCAATTTTGTACCAGAGACACCGGTGATTGCTCCGTTTTATATACATAGTATCACCTTACATGTCACGTTCTACAGCTATGAGCTGTGCGAACGATGTTCGCAATATTTCGATAAAATAATCGTCTTATTATTCGCTTAAAAATATAAAATGTAGTCGCTTCAAAAATCCCATAAAAATCCTAATTTATTTGAAATCTAGACAGATAGGATAATTATATATATATATATATATATATTGAAAAATGCATGAACTAAAAGGGTAACTAAGTATCTATATCGCTCTCTCTCTCCCTCTTTACAGGTATATATTATCGAGCTCTCCTTTTTGTGCGGATCTTCGTAAGACTATCACGGCCTCCTCTTTGTGCGGATCTTCGTAGGTCCACGCGATACCACATCGCTGGCGCTGTATAGAGTTATACCATGGGAGAGAAAGAGAGGTGACTCTCGTATGGCCCTCTCTCTCTCTCTCTCTCTCTCTCACTCTCTCTCTCTCTTTCTTTACATATGTGTATGTGAGTGGATCCACCGTATGCACACGTATACATGTGCACGCGTGTATATGTGAGTGCCTGCCGCGGCCGGCTAACTCGCCACAGATCTACGCGCGTGACGTCATCCGTTTCGCGGTGACCAACTCCGCGACGATGTGCGGGAGGGGGGGGGGTCAGCTCGAGACAGCCACGATCCCCCCTCCCCCCTCCCCCGCCCCAATTTCCCCTCCTTTGGCGACATGGTGGGGGAAATTTCCCCTCTCGGCTTGGGTTAGAATCCCCACAGCTCTACTACTGGAAGAATATGATGCATCATCCTTGACTTACAAATTGTTTTATAAAACACAGAAAAAAATTAGATTAAAAAAAAATTCGGCCAAAGTACTTGACGAATGTTTTTTCACTTAATTTACATAATGTATCGGTCATGGTGACAACCTCGCCAAGTACTTCGGCCGAAATTCTTTTTCATCTATTTTTTTTTCATTTGCAATCTTTTTTTTTGCTTCGGACTCTTATTGATACAGAGTTTTTATTTTCATTCTGGTTGGTAAAACAACTGCATTTTCGAACTTGATTCTTTTCTCTATCAACATTTGACATTATTTGAAGATTTTATGTCACACGATAAAGCCTTCCGTACTTGGTCACATATATTTTAGTATAGCTCAATTTATATTATTACTTTTTGCGAAACCCAACCTTAGCTTTTCGCGAGGATTAACTCATTTTGTTTTGTGTGATTTGAATTTATTTGATACATTTTTTGAGAGTGGTCTCTTTTCTTACTTTTTGATAGGATTTGATTTTCTCAGGGATTTTTGCGAGAAAAGGTTTTTGCAGTGTATGCATGTTCGTGGAAAAATATGGGAACGGCGGTCAACTAATGTACGTGTCCACGTTTTTTCCGCGAGGGGGATTTTTATGCATGATATGATTCGTTTTTTCTCGTTCTTTTCGAACATCTCGCTTTATATAGATTAGAAAAAGGTTATATTCGGAAATTATCGCTTTTTCATTTCCAAACCCTGACCCCTTCTACTTCGAGTCTGCTTTTTTCCCCATGAAATAAAGGGACACGTGTTTTGGAATTTTCAATTTGGAATTTTTTTTATTCTCGAGCCAGTCAAATTGTTTTGACATTTCGATTTACCTTTCTGGAATCAGGCTAAAATAAGTCGGGAACTGGGAGTCCGATACAAAAATTTACAAAGCTTTTGAGGGCAAGATTAGAGCAGTCAGAACTCTTCCATAGAATTTGTAGCAATTTGAATTTGTGTTTATCAAAGAAACATATTAAATAGCAGTATATCCTTGTTATATTTGTATGAAAAGTGAAAAAATATACTGCACTTTAAGCCTAACCAAGTTCAAAAAATTTGGATGTATCTATTGCGTTCTGAGGACAGAAATTTTAATCCCATCCAAAAATGAGCAGCAGAAGACTTTTGGTAATAAATTTTTCAATTCATAATTCCACAATCGGAGACAGAATGTGGAAATACTTGGGGCACATGTCGCTTCACAAAATGTTAAAAGTTTGTAGGTATCGGCTACATTCCCATGATACAAATTTTGATACAAATTTTGATATTTATAACAATAATGGCCGTGAAAGCCTCAAAACAAGAACTTACAGATATTTTAATATTATCTTTGAATATTGAAAAGTTCAGAAAGTATGTTATGGATATTTTAAAACAATAAATTCAACAAAGCGGGCAAACTTAGATCAGTACTATGCCCAAGAAAATGGATCGAGTTGACTTGTACCAGTAGCATTATCTTCCTGCAAATTTTCGTACCATCACAACCAGAGCATCCGTAGAGCAAATCTTTTTGAAAATATTTTTCAATTCGTTATGCCACAATAGGAGCCAAAAAGTAGAAATACTGAGCACACATATTGCTTTAGGAAATTTCCAAAGGTTGTAAGTATACGTTGCGTTCCAATGAAACAAATTTTTATACTTTCAGAAAAAAAGGAACCAAAGATTTTCTGACATTTTTTTGAATTAATCATGCCACAACTCAAGCATACCACACATTGGGTTCAACAAAGTTCATGAATTTTGCATGTAGCTATTACTTTTCGAAGCCAAATTTTAATCCCATCCAAAAATGAGCAACCGAAGAATTTTCATAATAAAATGTTCAAGTCCTAATAATGCCACTATTCGAGCCAAAAAGTGGAAATATTGGGCACACTTGTCACTTCACAGATATTTCAAAGTCTGTACGTATCTGTTGCAATTCAATGATACAAATTTTAATAATATCAGTAAAAACACATCCTTCCTGAAACTTCCTGAAACAATTTTTCTAAATTTATTATGCTACAACTAAAGTGGGGAAGTGATAAAATAAAGCTCAATAGAGCAAAATGAAATTCTGAAATTTTCTATATATTCATAGCGTTCCGAAGACAATAATTTTGATCCCATTGACAAATGAGCAATCGCAGAATTTTCATAACAAAATTTTTAATTCATAATCCAACAATCGGAGCCAAAATGTGGAAATACTTGGTACATTTGTTACTTTACAGAATTCTCAAAATCTATAGGTATCTGTTGCAATCCAATGATACAAATTTTGATAATATCAGTAAAAAAATATCAGAAGACTTCCTGACACAATTTTTGAAAATTCATTATGCTACAACTAAATTAGGGAATTGAAAAAATGTAGCGCACATTGGGCCCAACAAAATTCTGAAATTTTGCATGTATGCGTGGCATTCTGAAGCCAGCAATTCTTAACTCATCGACAAATGAATAGTAGAAGAATTTTCATAACAAAGTTTTCAATTCCTAATGCCATAATCGAAACCAAAAAGGGAAAATTCTGGGCACATCTATCGCTTCACAGAATTTTCAAAGTCTGTAGGTATTCATTACAATTCAATTATACAAATTTTGATAACATCGATAAAAACACATCGGAAGAGTTCCTGAAACAATTTTTCAAAATTCATAATACAACTAAAGTGGGGACGTGAAAAAATAGAGCGCATATTCAGCCAAACAAAATTATGAAATTTTGCATATATTCATGGCATTCCAAAGACAATAATTTTGATCTCATCGACAAATGAGCAACCGAAGAATTTTCATAACAAAATTTTCAATTCATAATGCTAAAATCGGAGGCAAAAAGTAGAAATACTTGGTACATTTGTCATTTCACACAATATCCAAAGTCTGTAGGCATTCGTTGCAATCCAAAGATATAAATTTTGATAATGTCAGAAAGAACACATCGGAAGACTTTCTGAAATAATTTTTTAAAATTCATTATGCTACAACTAAAGCGGGGATGTGAAAAAATATAGAGCATATTGAGCCAAACAAAATTCTGAAATATTGCATATATCCATGGTGTTCCAAAGACAATATTTTTGATCCCATTGACAAATGAGCAACCGAAGAATTTTTATAACAAAATGTTCAATTCATAATGCTACAATTGGAGCAAAGAAGTGGAAATACTTGGTACATTTGTCGCTTCATAGAATTTTTAGAGTCTATAGGTATTCGTTGCAATCCGAAGATACAAATTTTGATAATACCAGGATATGGAGTATATACCGCCATAGTCTTTTGATATAAAGATATATTATACAAGCCATTTTCACATAAAGCTATATCATTACTTACTACGGTTATCATCCAGAGGCATCCATATATATCCAGATGCAGGTTGACAGTGTATTTGTCTATTAATTCATCAAACGCCAGATGATTTTACACCATATTTTGGATAGAAAAACGACGTCGAAAATCTTTTGAAATGGACCAACAATTATCATGCAAGGAACATTTTATGATGTACAAATCTTTATTATGGCAAGCGAGGAACATTTTATAATAAAGAGGAAAGGGACCAATAAAATAAATTGTCAACGGTGTAGAGTTAAAAAAAATATTCATTAGACACTGCTCAAAACTCGGCATGATAATAACAAATTTTGCCATATACATTTTTTGACACTCATTATTAGTTTTATAGTTTCTTTTCCAAATTTACATCGATTCACGCCAATCATGATTAACAGTTTAACGTACACCATTTCATAGTTATCAAAGAAACGAAATGAATGATTTCTTAAGAAATCTCATACGAGGAACATTTAATCGCGAAAGAGAAGAGAGATCGCTTTCGTTTCCATCGTAGAGTTAAGTATGGGAAATAAAAACTGCAGATCTAACGAGAAAGATCTAATGGAATGGCCAATCACAAGCTCGGAAGGCGTCAAGAGGCCTTTCATTGCGTCGTATACAGACATGCCAATACTTCGATGTTAGCATAATCTTGAGCCTGTGCAAAGTTTTTTCTCAGCAAATACGGCATCAATCGTGCTGATTTAATGCTCAATCGAAGTATTTTTTCGTAAGAAATCTCCAGTTCAATTTTCAAATCATCATATGCCCCCTGAACTTCGTAATTAAAGAAAATGAATTTCAATTTTTACCCCCACCACGGCGAATCGTTTTATTCAGAGATAATATACTCGGGCCAGCCTCGGGCCTGCAGACGACAGAGCTGTCAATGTACTTGTCGCGAGACTCTACCGAGTCTCTTGATAAAAGAACCACGAACAAGTATCAAAACTTTAATTTTTTTTGATTTTGTAAAAAAATTTGAAAAAATATTACACTGAAATATCCATTCCAACAAATCAACGGATCGGAAAATATTCCATAAAATTTACACCGAGAAATTAGTCCAATATTATCAGAATGCACCGAAAATTTTTCAATAAAAGTAATCATAACGAAACGAGATTTTGAAACAAAAAAATCGTCCAAGTGCAAGACAGACTCGCGCACAAAGGGTTCCGTACCATTATCTATAAAAACGGCAAAAAATCACGTTTGTTGTATGGGAGCCCCCTTAAATATTTATTTTATTCTGTTTTTTAGTATTTGTTGTTATAGCGGCAACAGAAATACATCATCTGTGAAAATTTCAAGTGTCTAACTATCACGGTTCATGAGATACAGCCTGTTGACAGACGGACAGACAGACAGACGGACGGATAGCGGAGTCTTAGTAATAGGGTCCCGTTTTACCCTTTGGGTACGGAACCCTAAAACGTATGCACACCAAATTTCCAGAGCAAACGTGTGATTGGAAAAAAGAATTTCGGTCGAAGTGCCACATGAGTTTTTCTTTTATAACGTTTATTGATCACAAATTATATCTCATGAGCAATAGGGAAAACAAAATTGGTAAAGTACTTATGAATTTTTTTTTCTCGAATCAAATATCGTTTCGCTCAAAATTATTTCGCGTCACTTGATTCCATTTTGGGTTGCAAGTGCAAATAGTATTTTCATGTATTTAACCACTCTAGGGTGGTTTAAAACTATGTATAATTCAAACCTAGAGTGACATCATACACCATTCTCTCGGTTATATAAAAAACGTAGAGAATAGTTTCCAAATAATCCTTATTATTGCATGCAAGGGACATTTTATGGTAACACAGAAGAGGCACCGTTTTTGACTCCATTGTAGAGTTTACATTCGGAAAATTGGAATATTGAGGCTAGGGTTAAAAAAAATTATTTATTTAGGCACTGTTCTAAAGTTTATTTATTGAATTACACTTTATTTTTGCACTCTATCACTCTTCTATCTACATATTCAAATCACTTTAACCTAAAGTTTCACTTTAAAACATCGATTTTTAAATTTTTTAAGGCAAAAAAAAAATCGTGAAAATAGGTGAAATTTTCGTGCTCTAGACCATACGGTCCCCTTAACCAAATAAAACTGACCGCGATCTTTATAACCTAACGACTGTTCAAAGATATTAATTATTCACCGAATACGAGTTTATCATACACCATTCCCTTATATAGTTATAAAAAAAAAGATAATGGTTTCTAAATAAACCTTGTTATTGCATCCGAGGAACATTTTATGGTAAAAGAGAAGAGGCACTGCTTTCAACTCCGTTCTAGAGTTTACGTTCGGAAAAATGAATTGTTGGAACTAGGGTTAATAAAAAAAAATATTTATTTAGACACCATTCAAAATTTTATTTATTGAATCACACTTCATTTTTGCACTATTACTCTTCCATCGGTAATATGATAAAAGTCATTTTAATCAAAAGTTGAAACTGACCGCGATTTTTATAACCTCCCAACAAAGATATTAAGTATTTACCAAATACGCGTTTATCATACACCTTTCTCTTAGTTATCAAAAAAAAAAAAAACAAAGAGAATGGTTTCGAAATAAACCTTATTTTTGCATCCGAGGAACATTTTATGGTAAAAGTAAACAGGCACCGTTTTCGACTCCGTTCGAGAGTTTACGTTCAGAAAAATGGATTGTTGGGTCTAGGGTTAATAAAAAAATATATTTAGTTAGACACTGTCCAAAAGTTTATTTATTGAATCACACGTTATTTTTGCACTATCACTCTTCTATCTATAATAAAAGTCTCTTTAAGCGAAAGTTGAAACTGGCCGCGATCTTTATAAACTCACGACAAAGATATTAAATATTCACCGAATACGAGTTTATCATACACCATTCTCTTGGTTAACAGAAAAAACGAAGAGAATGTTTTCTAAATAAACCTTGTTATTGCATTCGGGGAACATTTTGATGGTAAAAGAGAAAAGGGATCATTTTCGATTCCGTTGTAGCAGAGCTTACGTTAGGAAAAAAATTGTAGGGGCTAGGTTTAATTAAAAAAAGATTTATTTAGACACTGTTCAATGGTTCATTATTATACTTTATTTTCCCACCATCACTCTTCTATCTATATAAAAGTCACTCTTTACTCGTCTATCTATAAACACCACTCTAACCAAAAGTTGAAATTGACCGCGATCTTTATAACCTCATGACTGTTATAAAAAAGATATTGGTCAGCTGTCATATGGACGATCGATCGAATATCACCACACTGAACCATGAAATGATTTTTTTAATAAATTTATCGATATAATTGCTCACACGTCCCGCACTTCGTTATGTCAAAAGAACGTTCAAACTTTATGTTGGCTCCGTACAGAGGAAAGACGAGTCGTCGTGACCAATCGCAACTCGTTGCTTCCGTTGCCGGAGACCGGCTTTTATGGAAATGGGTTTTGATGGGCATCAAAACGCCTTTGATTGTATCGTCTGAGCGCATATATAGACAAGGCAAATTCTTGAATGTAGTAGAAACGAGCATAATCCTAAGCCTGTGCAAAGTTTTTTCTCAGCAATTACGCAACCAATCGTGCTGATTTTAGGCTCAATCGAAAGAGCATCGCTCAATTAGTCAAAAGTTCGCTTTTCAAGCCGCCAAATGACTCCTAGGCTCTACAATTAGCGAAAACGTCATAAAATTTTTACCCCCACCACCACGAATCGTCTTGTTTAGAGATAATATAGACTCGGCGAGCCTCGGGACAGCAGACGACAGAGCTGTCAATGTACTTGTTCCGAGACTCTACCGAGTCTCTTGATATCAAATAGTAAAAATCCCCTCCCGGGGAAAAAAAACCTGGACAAGTACATTGGTGGTCCCTCGTTTCCCTATGATATCACAAAAAATCCATAACCCCACTTAAATTTTTTTTTTGATGTTTACTAATTTTATTCATATCCCGGAGGGAAACCAACTATATAGATCACTAAATATCCGGCCAAAAAACCAGACTTCATAATAAATGTTACTTTGAATTTATTTCCACAGAACAAAACAAGAATCAAAACATTAAAAAATCAGCGTTATCAAGATGAGATAAATACCATTTATAATTCCACCATTTATAATTGGTGTGTAAGAAGTATCAATAGCCTAGAAAAAAAATGAAAAAAGGTCGACATCTAAGTTACGTGCAGCAGTAAAATTTATGATATCAGTACTAGGACAAGTATTTCTTTGGTGACTGAGAAGATATCAATATGGACGTACCGGCAACGCATGGCATGCAGTTGATGCATTGCTTCTGGGATCTCCTAAGTCGAGTAGATACTTTTGTTTTGGCTATGGCGCGACCAATGTTGCCAAATAGTATTTACTTTTATGACCTAATGAAACAACATTACCCGCGCCGTGGCTGAAATAACGAAAAACAAGCAGGAACAGGAAGTTTCGCATAAGATCCCATGCATTGTAATGTTAAAAAAAAAACTTTAATTTATGTCTGTACATGATAGCACAGTTTTGTTTGATTGGTAATAATTTGATGAACGTTCACCACCGTACGTTGAGCGTATACGCACAGAGTACTTGTCCCGCCCATAACTTTTTATTAAAATTGCTCATTCCAGTAAAAATCAGGGGTCTCTCTCAAAAATCAAGGGTTATAAATACGCACTTTTTCATTGTTGGTATTGTCTTATTTAATTTTTATTGTTTTATGATTAATCCCGCATAACGGTTTAAATTCTTATTTTCAAAACATAAAGGGCTATTTTGATAGCTGGCGCCCAAGAACGTCAAAATGAAATGAACGGAGGGGGATTATTTTGTGTGAAATTTGCGTGATCCTAAAACTTTGGATACAAATTTGACGGTGCATTCATAGCCTGCATTGATCTTTTGACTATTCACCAGTGGTTACTTAGATCTTCTACTAATAAATAGTAGCTTTCCAAAGTATCATAACTTTCATTGCTGGCAATAGTAGTTTTTGAAAGTATGATACGCTACATTGCTGGCAATGGTTTACTGAGTCGCATTTTCAGAAATTTCATAACTGACTGCACATTATGATAATGCAATTACATCACCGATTTATTTCAATGTCAGGAATCAGTACTGCTCACACTACTAATTCAAAATAAGAGAATGAGACAGATTTTCTACCATAAATTCATTGTTATTGAGGTTGTTTAAATATAGCAGCGTTTCGTTCCTGTGATAAGAAAAAATGTGTGCTCAGTATTTCTACTTTTTGGCTCCTCTTGTGGCATAGCGAATTGAAAAATATTTTCAAAAAGATTTGCTCTACGGATGCTCTGGTTGTGATGGTACGAAAATTTGCACGAAGATAATGCAACTGGTCCAACTCAACTCGATCCATCTTCTTGGGCATAGTATTGATCTAAGTTTGCCCGCTTTGTTGAATTTATTGTTTTAAAATATCCATAACATACTTTGTGAACTTTTCAAAATTCAAAGATAATATTAAAATATCTGTAAGTTCTAGTTTTGAGGCTTTCACAGCCATTATTATTATAAATGGTATTTGCAAATATCATAATTTCACCTTGTTGATAAAAATAGGAATGAAGAAATGCATAAACTTTTTTTACAATGGATTCGATACGTTTTCTATCCAATTACGTAAAACTGGTTCTTTGATGTTTCATTTATCTAGAGCGAAAAATTTCGGAAAAAAATCTGCCTTCCATTTCTATCGTCGGGATAATTTTTTCGATGATATTTACATGAATCTAAGTAGTATTGCGAGTTGTTCTACTTGGATTCATTAAAATCTTAACGAAAAAAATATCCCGACAAATAGATGCGATATTTGGTTCTCAATAACCCAGATCAATACGCATAAAATGAATGTCTTTTTACGTATCGAGATGAAACCAATGTGGACGAATATTTATTCACATCACATTTTATGGTCGATTGCCGGAATTACGTTTACGATAGTTGCTTTTATTTCCTGTAATTAATTAAAAAATTGTAGGACCTTCAAAACTCATAAACTTTATTGAGCCCAATGTGTGGTATGCTTCAGTTGTGGCATGATTAATTCAAAAAATTGTCAGAAAGTCTTTGGTTCCTTTTTTCTGGAAGTATGAAAATTCGTTTCATTGGAAGGCAACGTATACTTACAAACTTTGGAAATTTCCTGGAGCAACATGTGTTCTCAGTATTTCTACTTTTTGGCTCCTGTTGTGGCATAACGAATTGAAAAATATTTTCAAAAAGATTTGCTCTACGGATGCTCTGGTTGTGATGGTACGAAAATTTGCACGAACATAATGCAACTGGTACAACTCAACTCGATCCATTTTCTTGGGCACAGAACTGATCTAAGTTTGACCGCTTTGTTGAATTTCTTGTTTTAAAATATCCATAACATACTTTCTGAACTTTCCAATATTCAAAGATAATATTAAAATATCTGTAAGTTCTAGTTTTGAGGCTTTCACGGCCATTATTGTTATAAATATCAAAATTTGTATCAAAATATGTATTATGGGAATGTAGCAGATACCTACAAACTTTTAACATTTTGTGAAGCGACATGTGCGCCAAGTATTTCCACTTTCTGTCTCTGATTGTGGCATTATGAATTGAAAAATTTATTACCAAAAGTCTTCTGCTGCTCATTTTTGGATGGGATTAAAATTCCTGTCCTCGGAACGCAATCCAAATTTTCTGAACTTTGTTGGGCTTAAATTGCAGTATGTTTTTTCACTTTTCATACAAATATAACAAGGAGATACTGCTATTTAATATGTTTCTTCGATAAACACAAATTCAAATTGCTACAAATTCTATGGAAGAGTTCTGACTGCTCTAATCTTACCCTCAAAAGCTTTGTAAATTTTTGTATCAGACTCCCAGTTCCCGACTTATTTTAGCCTGATTCCAGAAAGGTAAATCAAAATGTCAAAACAATTTGACTGGCTCGAGAATAAAAAAAATGCCAATTTGAAAATTCCAAAACACGTGTCCCTTTATTTCATGGGGAAAAAACCAAACTCGAAGTAGAAGGGGTCAGGGTTTGGAAATGAAAAAGCGATAATTTCCGAATATAACCTTTTTCTAATCTATATAAAGCGAGATGTTCCAAAAGAACGAGAAAAAATGAATCACATCATGCATAAAAATCCCCCTCGCGGAAAAAACCTGGACAAGTACATTTGTTGACCGCCGTTCCCATATTTTTCCACGAATATACATACACTGCAAAAACCTTTTCTCGCAAAAATCCCTAAGAAAATCAAATCCTATCAAAAAGTAAGAAAACAGACCACTCTCAAAAAATATATCAAATAAATTCAAATCACACAAAACAACATGAGTTAATCCTCGCGAAAAGCTAAGGTTGGGTTTCGCAAAAAGTTATAAAATAAATGGAGTTATACCAAAGAACACAGGCGTAGGATAGAAGCACAGTTCTTAAGGATTTTTCGTGCCGATTCTCACTGGGGGAATGACGTCATTCCCCCAGTGTAGTTCGTAGTCGGTGGCGCTGGCGTCATATCTCTCTTCTCGCTTCCACTCGCATGCTCAGCCGCATGCGCTCGTTGCATCTCTCTTACTCTTATAGTAGCAATACACTGAGGGAACAGGTGATATAGATATATGTATATCTCCTGCTTTTCGTAGAGCTTATTGTTCGGCTACGCCGGGATCTTTAAACGTTGAGTGTTTTAAATAGTGACGAACTAAAATGCCTGTAAACGATTTATGTGTTCATGAAGGATGTACCAGCGCGAAGAGAAAAAACCCAAGTTTGACTTTTCATCGTTTTCCGAAAGATGAAGCAGCGTGAGTCTTAAATATTACAGTTAATATATTACAATGTAATCTTCTGAAACACGAATAGAGCAATTTCTTCGGTTAAACATGAAAAAAATACTTGAAATAGTTGAAATTAGAGTAAGAAAAAGATAGGAAATTGATTTCCTGAGGTCACGTTTTCCAGTTATCTCTAGCGTAAGAGTTGAAGCTATTAGGAAACAATAATGAATAACCTGATTTTCCCCAACCGTTCAACGATAAAATGGAGGGCACGAAGTGTCATAAATTTATGATTTATTAGGTATTGAGACAATTCGAGTAGAATAAGTTGAAGGACGTGTCATTTTCAGAATTAAACAATAAGCAGGAACAAACAATGAGCAAACAATAAGCGGGGGCTCACACCTTTTGTGCCAGTTTTGTGCTTAGATTGTAAATCACGATTGTGGTCTCGATGTCAGCGTATGATACTCGTAGTCCCATGGTCGAGCGATCGAACCCTCGTATGATGACTTTTTTTTCAAAAATCGTAATTATAAATTTGTTCTTATGTAGAATACATTCAATGACAGAATTCAATTATTTTGGCTTTTCAAATATAAGAGGAAATTCCGATAGACAAATACGAATGGCATATTCACATTAAAACAATTTACCGATTTAATGAATGATGAACGTCTATTTAATCATTAAAGCGTTCGCTGTTTCACCTTATTTTCGTCAAATAAAATAACCAAAAAAAAATATTTATTTACTTCATATATTTAAGAATTTCTAAAGCTTATAAAAAGGTTAAAAATTATTCATATACTTGATTTAGAGAAAAAATCTTTAATAATAATTTCGTATTCGGAAACTATTTCTCTATTTCATTGATTAAAAATAATAATAAAGAATAACTATATCGTCAAAAACTATTTTTTTACAAAATCGATAAAAGAAAAAAAAACTCTACGAGTGGGGTTTGATCGCTCAACCCTCCGCGTTCGGCTCGAGCCGTTTTCGCGCTATGCAATGGGAGCGAGAGAGATAGCTGCCGTACCGCGATCGCCACGCCGCCAAGCGGCAGTTTGGGTCGCAGAAAGTTTGTCCTCAGAGCGCTCATAAGAACTGTGCTTCTATCCTACGTCTGTGTTCTTTGGTTATACTAAAATATATGTGGCCAAATATGGGAGGCTTTATCGTGTGACAAAATCTTTAAATAATGTTGAATGTTGATAGAGAAAAGAATCAAGTTCGAAAATGCAGTTGTTTTACCTACCAGAATGAAAATAACAACTCTGTATTAATAAGAGTCTGAAGCAAAAAAAGATTGCAAACGAAAAAAAATTAGATGAAAAAGAATTTCGGCCGAAGTACTTGGCGAGGTTGTCACCATGACCGATACATTATGTAAATTAGGTGAAAAAACATTCGTCAAGTACTTCGGCCGAATTTTTTTTTAATCTAATTTTTTTCTATGTTTTATAAAACAATTTGTAAGTCAAGGACGATGCATCATATTCTTCCGTCATTTCATCTTTGAAAGAATAATAATTCTGAGGCTCCTGACAGTAAACTTAAATATAATTATCTATTTGTAGCTTAGACCGAAATTGCTAATATCCTCGCTGCCTTTTCGCCCATAAATGCCTTATTCTAATACACAACTTGAAAGCTAATAATAAAGTAATTAATTTTCTGAAATTTTGTCTTGAGGAAAAACTGGTACTTGAGGTCTCTTCTATAACACTTTCCTGTTAAGCTATAATCGAATAATAACCTATCAACGATTTACAAACATCTCGAAAATACTTCGAGTCTGTAATTAACTCTTTTGAAAACATTATAACTTTTTTCTTATCACAGGAACGAAACGCTGCTATATTTAAACAACCTCAATAACAATGAATTTATGGTAGAAAATCTGTCTCATTCTCTTATTTCGAATTAGTAGTGTGAGCAGTACTGATTCCTGACATTGAAATAAATCGGTGATGTAATGATGCAAACACCTTGTATGTTTATTTGTTATATACATACTCTATTGGAGTCTATATAAAGCGAAGTATATGAAAATACTATAGAAAAAAGAAGTGATATCAAATAGCAAAAATCCCCTCCCGGGGAAAAAAACCTGGACAAGTACATTGGTGGTCCGTCGTTTCCCTATGATATCACAAAAAATCCAAAACCCCACTTAAATTTTTTTTTTTAAATCTTTACTAATTTTATTCATATCCCGGAGGGAAACCAACCATATAGATCACAAAATATCCGGCCAAAAAAGCAGAGTTCCCAATAAATGTTACTTTGAATTTATTTCCACAGAACAAAACAAGAATCAAAACATTAAAAAATCAGCGTTATCAAGATGAGATAAATACCATTTATAATTGGTGTGTAAGAAGTATCAATAGCCTAGAAAATAAATGAAAAAAGGTCGACATCTAAGTTACGTGCAGCAGTAAAATTTATGATATCAGTACTAGGACAAGTATTTCTTTGGTGACTGAGAAGATATCAATATGGACGTACCGGCAACGTAGGGCATTCAGTTGGTGCATTGCTTCTGGGATCTCCTAAGTCGAGTAGCTACTTTTGTTTTGGCTATGGCGCGACCAATGTTGCCAAATAGTATTTACTTTTATGACCTAATGAAACAATATTGCCCGCGCCATGGCTAAAATAACGAAAAACAAGCAGGAACAGGAAGTTTCGCATAAGATCCCATGCTTTTGTAATGTTAAAAAAAAAACTTTAATTTATGTCTGTACATGATAGCACAGTTTTGTTTGATTGGTAATAATTTGATGAACGTTCACCACCGTACGTTGAGCGTATACGCACAGAGTACTTGTCCGGCCCATAACTTTTTATTAAAATTGCTCATTCAAGTGAAAATCAAATTGGAGGTGCTTTTCGTTGCATGCGTTGCTTTGCGCCGTCAGAAATTTATTAGAAAATCAATTCTTCTGCGAATTTCAGAATGGCCTTATATCATACGCAATATTCGACGTCGATTCAATCGGAATAAAATGGTGTTCGTAGTCATCATAAAATTGCATTAACATAAAGTGCAATCAGTTATGAAATTTCTGAAAATGCGACTCACAAGGAAAGGTACTTTGGTGTCCCCCTCCGATTTTGATAATTTTTATATATGTTATAGTCCATCGAAAATTAAGAGACACGTAATTTTTTTTATCGGCTTAAAGTTATTTTTAAGGGGTGAAATCGACCCCCAAAGTTGAGCATGTTTTGCATCTGGTAGAGTGTTTCATATAGAAGCACTTAACCGATCGTAACGAAACCAATTGCAAAACGTTTTTCACGTCAAATAACCTGTATATAATGTTCAACTTCTTATGCACCCCTATTACATGGGGATGATTCACCCCCGAATATCCAGAATTCTTTTGTATAAAAAAAACTTGCAATCCGATTTCAATAAAACAAACGCCATTTTGCAGAGCAAAAAAAATAAAATTGACGTATTTTTGGGTTTTTCTCAGATTAAAAAAATTAAGGGGGTAAAACACCCTTAAAATGTCAAATTTCATTTTGAGCACTGTCCCCTTCCGATTTCAATATTTTTTTTATAAAATGTAGCTTATCGAAAAATAAGACCACCTATTATTTTTATTGGCTCAAAATTATTTTTAAGGCGTGAAATCAACCCCCAAAGTTGGGCATGTTTTGCATCTGGTAGAGTGTTTCATATAGAAGCACTCAACCGATCGTAACGAAACCAATTGCAAAACGTTTTTCACGTCAAATAACCTGTATATAATGTTCAACTTCTTATGCACCCTTACTTACTGCAGGGGGGTGAACCACCCCCTGACATTCATAATTTTTTGTATAAAAGAAAAATTGTCATTCGATTTCAATGGAAAAACCAACATTTTGAAAAGCAAAAAAAAATTATAGTGAATGTGTCTAGATTTTTCCAATAAAAAAAATTAAGCGGGTAAAACACCCCTAAAATCTCAAATTTCATTTTACGCACTTAAATGATAAAATTCAATTCAATTGGTCTCATTATCATTGCGTATCGACTTATATGCTAAATAATATTTATTTCGCATGTACATCGGCTTTTTAATTATATGAAAAATTGAGTACTCCTACATCTTCGGTGGTCGTGAGCTTCACGATTTTTTATTTTTGTATACACATGGTCTGTACACAAATATATATATATAGGTTATACATAGGCGCTAAAATCTTTCATGTAGTAAAAATAGATTCCAATTCAAATTTTCGTTTCAATTATCATTCCTGAACTTAATGATTATATTTTGAACAGTAATGATGTTCTTCGAAGAAATGTTTGAAACAAAGTGACTTTTTACACCATGAACATCTTACTACAGCCACATTTGTGCAGCCTTCAATTTCACATTGTGTTTGAGATGACATACCAAAAGCGAATTCAACGGGATTTTCGAAATGCTCAGGTCGTTCTTCTATGTACCCACTTTTGAACCAGGCATATCGAAATAAATTTTCGTACCTCGGAGATGATAATTGATTATGTACTAGAGATTGCAGCTTGATTATATTATTTCGTAAATGTAGACTTAAATCATAATCAAGTAACATGACACTGTCTGAAAAATGTCTGACATAATTTTTCCAAATTCTAAATCCGAAGACATCAAGTGGCTGGATATTCCCTGTTGTTCCTTTCGGTATGATCATTGTAACAATTTCTTTGTTATGTGGTGTAACTTCCGTGACAACACTAGGGCAATGTCCACTCCATGAGTCTATTAAAAGCACACTTTTCTCACCGACATTTGGGAAGAACACTTCTTGAAGCCATACTTTGAAATGTTCTATAAATCAATATGTAAAAATTAATAGCACATCTATTTTTTATATTTGAATATTACATACCAACGTACCTGATGTAGCCTTGCCAGATTTTGAAACACTTATAAAAACATTGGGAGGTCGAAAAATGGTTCGTTCTACGATTGGCCCCAACCGCCCGGATGGCTCTTTTAAAATTATCAGAAGAGGTGACAACAATTTTCCTGCTGCTGATATTGTCGGCTGGATGGTGTAGCTATGGGTTGTCGCTGAAACGGATTGTACAAGGCATTCTACTTGTTTTGTACCTTCTTCTGTTAACGTTCGCCCTGAATGGACTTCTAATTGGAAACCACTTTGATCAGAATTATAAATATTTTCCAAGCCATATTCCTCAATTTTCAATTGAACTGCGGAGACAAATTTATTAGCATCGTTTTGTAATATGTCCTTTGATTCGAGAGTCTTTCTTGTCACGAATTTATTTATTTTTCTACTTGTTATTCGATGAACTTTTTTAAACTTTTTTATCCATGTTGGCGAAGCCCTGAAACGCAAATTCTCATGCCCAATCAATTTTTGGGCTTGTAATGCCCATCTCCGAAGATCGATATCGTGTACAATGAGACCTGCTTCTATGGCGCTTTTTAAATTATCGATTGTATATTCAGAAATGCGCGACAATTTTTCCTTGTAAGTTCCGCCTTTATTAATTTGTTGAGCCCAGCGCCTTAATTGGCGCACAGATTTAACGAGTTTAAATCGGTTTTGGACTGTTTCTATTTTCCTATTTTGTTTCGTTTTTGCACTTCTCCAGTACTCAACAGCTCTTTGTTTGTAGTCGTAGCTCAAATCTTCTTCATCGTCAGTACACGTTTCAGGGCTTAATGGAGATTCTCCAAGACCCCATTCGATGTCATTATCTTCGACAGGTTCTACTATGACATCTCTAAACGGTTCTTGAAAATCTAATGTCGTATCTTCGACGATTTCTAACTGATTGAACTCTGCCATAGAGGCCTTCAGAATTTCCGCGAAACTCTCTTTCAATTCCACTTCATTATTGTTAACAGGACTGTCAGGAATGTTCATTACCTCGAATGTAAGAAACAACAGTCTTATTACGTTCATTGGATTGATGGACATGTTAATAACAATACGGTATTCACGATAGCGGACACGATAATGACTGATCAACAGTCGAACAGCAACTTAACTTCTGGAATAATATAAAGTCAGTTTTACCTTTTTCATCTTGAGTGGGCGGTTTGATCTGACATCACCACGAAAACAGCATTTTTATTTGGTTTTCGGATATACCTCAAACATTAGCCTGAGCGAACTGGCTTTTTCAAGAATACTTGGGGTCGAGCCACTATAGCGGTTCTTGATATGAATAAGAATATGGCAAGGCATGAGCCAGCTTTGTTTACATTCTGGGCGGTGAATTGCTGATGCGACTCTTTTGATATTTGAGTTTTTTTTTTATTTTCGTAAATCGTTCAAAATAGAAACTTATATAAATAGAACGGATACCAACACTTCTTTATAAACGTGAAGCATGTCAGAAGGGCAGCGGATGTACATGCGAAATAAATATTATTTAGCATATAAGTCGATACGCAATGATAATGAGACCAATTGAATTGAATTTTATCATTTAAGTGCGTAAAATGAAATTTGAGATTTTAGGGGTGTTTTACCCGCTTAATTTTTTTTATTGGAAAAATCTAGACACATTCACTATAATTTTTTTTTGCTTTTCAAAATGTTGGTTTTTCCATTGAAATCGAATGACAATTTTTCTTTTATACAAAAAATTATGAATGTCAGGGGGTGGTTCACCCCCCTGCAGTAAGTAAGGGTGCATAAGAAGTTGAACATTATATACAGGTTATTTGACGTGAAAAACGTTTTGCAATTGGTTTCGTTACGATCGGTTGAGTGCTTCTATATGAAACACTCTACCAGATGCAAAACATGCCCAACTTTGGGGGTTGATTTCACGCCTTAAAAATAATTTTGAGCCAATAAAAATAATAGGTGGTCTTATTTTTCGATAAGCTACATTTTATAAAAAAAATATTGAAATCGGAAGGGGACAGTGCTCAAAATGAAATTTGACATTTTAAGGGTGTTTTACCCCCTTAATTTTTTTAATCTGAGAAAAACCCAAAAATACGTCAATTTTATTTTTTTTGCTCTGCAAAATGGCGTTTGTTTTATTGAAATCGGATTGCAAGTTTTTTTTATACAAAAGAATTCTGGATATTCGGGGGTGAATCATCCCCATGTAATAGGGGTGCATAAGAAGTTGAACATTATATACAGGTTATTTGACGTGAAAAACGTTTTGCAATTGGTTTCGTTACGATCGGTTAAGTGCTTCTATATGAAACACTCTACCAGATGCAAAACATGCTCAACTTTGGGGGTCGATTTCACCCCTTAAAAATAACTTTAAGCCGATAAAAAAAATTACGTGTCTCTTAATTTTCGATGGACTATAACATATATAAAAATTATCAAAATCGGAGGGGGACACCAAAGTACCTTTCCTTGTGAGTCACATCTTCAGAAATTTCATAACTGAATGCACCTTATGTTAATGTAATTTTATGATGACTACGAACACCATTTTATTCCGATTGAATCAACGTCGAATGTTGTGTATGATACAAGGCCATTCTGAAATTCGCAGAACAATTGATTTTTTTATAAATTTCTGACGGCGAAAAGCAACGCATGCAACGAAAAGCAATTCCAATTTGATTTTCACTTGAATGAGCAATTTTAATAAAAAGTTATGGGCCGGACAAGTACTCTGTGCGTATACGCTCAACGTACGGTGGTGAACGTTCATCAAATTATTACCAATCAAACAAAACTGTGCTATCATGTACGGACATAAATTAAAGTTTTTTTTTAACATTACAAAAGCACGGGTTCTTATGAGAAACTTCCTATTCTTGCTTGTTTTTCGTTATTTTAGCCACGGCGCAGGCAATGTTGTTTCATTAGGTCATATAAGTAAATACTATTTGGCAACATTGATCGCGCCATAGCCAAAACAAAAGTAGCTACTCGACTTAGGAGATCCCAGAAGCAATGCACCAACTGCATGCCCTACGTTGCCGGTACGTCTATATTGATATTTTTTCAGTCACCAAAGAAATGCTTATCCTAGTACTGATATCATAAATTTTACTGCTGCACATAACTTAGATTGTTCTATTTTCTTCTTACACACCAATTATACTTCTTACACACCAATTATAAGTGGTCTCATCTTGATAACGCTGATTTTTTAATGTTTTCATTCCTGTTTTGTTCTGTGGAAATAAATTCAAAGTAACATTTATTGTGAAATCTGGTTTTTTGGCCGGATATTTCGTGATCTATATGGTTGGTTTCCCTCCGGGATATGAATAAAATTAGTAAACATTAAAATAAAAATTAAGTGGGGTTTTGGATGTTTTGTTATATCATAGGGAAACGAGGGATCACCAATGTACTTGTCCAGGTTTTTTCCCCTGGGAGGGGATTTTTGCTATTTAGTACTTTTTTCCGTATTTTTTCAATTTTCGAAAAAAAAACCAAAAACCAACTTGCGAAAAATTCTGAAAAAAATATATGTTATGGTATAAGGTACAGAATACATGTGAAAATTTTTTTAAAACTTTAGGACTCTTTGTTTCGCCACAAACGCATTTATCCTGAAAAATCCGTATTTTTTGTACTTTAGTTGTTTATAACTAATGGTAAATAAACAATATCCGCACTTTATCATTAAAATCTTATAGCTTAAGTCCCTAAAAGTCTAAAAAGTGTTTTTGTCCATAAAAAAAGTGCAAAAATATATCAGAAAAGTGAAAAAAAACTGAGATAAAACAGGTTGGACAGCATATGTCCCAGTGCCCCTCAAAGGGTTATCGTGTTTAGAAACCATAACAAAGCGTAAACAAAATTTACAAGCCGATTCTAGGGTGAGTCGCGATTCTAAATATTTACCGTTCTTTTTAATACTTGGCGTCAAGCCACTGCCGCGGCAATTGATTAATAGTATAAGATATTAATAAATAATTAATATCTTATATCACCGACATACTTATAATAATTGATACATCCTAAAGAAAATAGCTAAGGAACGTTCTTTTCAAAACTTTTGGAATATCTTTATTGCGATTAATAGTTAAATGGAAAAATTAAACGAAGTAGTGATTGCAATTGAATTCTTTACGTTTTTTCACGATCGAGCTACAATTCAACTGTTAATTCTATGAAACTTTTTATCCTGCGT
Source organism: Rhimphoctona megacephalus (assembly GCA_963989365.1). Taxonomy (NCBI): domain Eukaryota; kingdom Metazoa; phylum Arthropoda; class Insecta; order Hymenoptera; family Ichneumonidae; genus Rhimphoctona; species Rhimphoctona megacephalus. The sequence goes on along the minus strand of OZ022415.1, from coordinate 6,638,198 downwards.
AGTTAATTCGCCACTACAATTGTTATTTTCATTAGTGGGGTAACTAATATGATTATTTTAATCTAAAAATGAATTACATCTGACAAAGAATGAATAATTTTTTTCATTACTGTTGCGAATAATATTGCTCGGTGTTGTTATTAAGATTTGTGTGCAGCAGGAATAAGGCTGTAGGACTTCCGTTCGATGTGTTATCGTCAATTATCTCGCGAGTAGTATAACTATAACGTAACACAAGGGTAGAAAGGTGGGTGAGTTAATAACTCATTCCTTTCTCGCAACTCGCAACACCACGCGGTAAGGTATCAGTAGGGAGAAAGAAAAATTTGCACGTAGCAATTACCTTGTGATACAGAATATAAGGGGATAAGGTGAAGAAGGTGGAGGAAAATTTTGTTCGTGGAATATTCATGCGTGTATACTTTGTAATTCATACGCGCTGTACTTGCCGAACCAATTTCTTCTCGTATTAACGACTTTTTTTTGTTTTCATTCCCTACGTACTGTACTTGGTCGTATTTTCAATAGTTACCTTGTGTACATGCGTATAATTAAACGATCGGTATAAAAAAACGGCAACACGCGTTTTGACCCGACGACAAAATATACCCAACACATAATATTCGTAAGAGAAAATATCTAAAATCTCGTAGGAGACACCAACACAATCTTCCTAGAACAATCCATAACAAATCATACAGTATCATCATATTATATGTTATCATATCACAGCGTGCGTCATCACTACACCATACATCATTATATCGCACCATGCATCATCAAATAACACCATACACCACATTATGCACCATAATACCAAACCTATTATCTAATAATAACATATTATCACACCACATCATCATATCACAACATACATGATTGCATCACACCATATATCATCACACACAATACCGCATTATCATACTATATCTCATCATATCACACCATATACCATCATATCAAACCATACATCATCATATCACACCATGCTTCATCAAATAACACTATACTCCACATCATGCACTATAATATCACACCATAGCACATTATCACATCATACACCATCACGCACCATACAGCATTATCACACTATAGCTCATCATATCACACTAGACACCATCATATCGCAGCCTATGTGATCGCCACAATAACAACACCATACACTAGCATATCACACCATAACACCCGAACACAACAGAAATACACTCAGCAAATAATACAGCAATACCTATATTTGCAATTATTTATTTATTATAATATCAAGAACCGCGGTAGCGGCTCGACGCCAAGTATTAAAAAAGAAAGCCAACGCGAGCCCTGCCACACTCTTATATACTCGAATATTATTAATACAATTGTACGCTATTAGACATTATGTTCGCAATTATTTATTTACACACGTATCCAACGCAAAATCATAACGTACACAATTTACCACATAACAGAGAGGAAAACACTCATTATCTCATGAAACAAGTTTTCCTATTTTATGGGTAATAAATTATAGATCAATCAAACACAGATCAATCGATCAACAGTATATGTCAACAGTGAATCACCAACGGCGGTTATAATGTCGGCGGATATTTTGTCTTACGGATATTTTGTACTGGAGAAATTTTGGCCCGTGAATATTTTATCGTCGGATCAAAGTGAGCGTTACTAAAAAAACGCGTAATTGAAAAAAAAAAGATTAAATGAAAAACGCAAGTTAACGATTTGTTTTTACCACTACACTGCGTTTGAAATAGGATTGTAACTCCAACAATACACGTTTGAAGCTACGTAAAAATAATTGACGTTTTGAAATTTGCATTATTGAAAAGCAACCACATTTTTTTCTTACCAATTTGTTCATTTTTTCTAATTGTCCAAGGTTTTTTCCTTTAAATTAGTTTTCGGTTTCCAAAAAAAAACCCGAATCTGGTAATATGGCTGTTTCACACTAATCAAATAAGTGCTAAATTTTCAAAATACATTTATGCAATATTCACTGTACTAATTGAATTAATTGAAGGTTGATGTGTGTTACAGCATGTCTTATTAACCTAAAAAAAATTTAATAACGATGGATTTGCGAAATCATCAACTGATAACTGCAAAATTCTATGTCATATTTTCATCAAGATTTTTCAAAGAATAATTCGTATTTTTCAACCGATTTTAACCTTTAGAGGATCGACATATTTTTGAACGAGTTTTTCAATTTAAGTGTTAGAATTTTTATATTATGGTATATGAATTGTATACCGAAAAAGATGGTGCTGCCTCCGCACTACTATAGTGGCTCCCGGTCCTCTAGAGGTTAATGCACCACGTCTTATTTTGTTCCTCAAGAGATCCTCTACGAATTCACAGCGTAGGTTTTGTTCTAAACTTGTTAATATGAAAATTACAGCAATTGGTTTATGAACATTTTGTTTAGCCAATTAATCGTCTGCAATTACTTTAATTAAATTTTATTAAAGCAAACAATTGGCTGCAACAGTAAAACGATGAAACTCAGAAAAAATCCATACGGTGAATGAAAATATGATATCGTGGAATTTTGCATTTATCAGTTGAAGGTTTTGCAAATCTATTGTTATTAATATTTTTTTAGGTTAATAAGACATGCTGTAATACAAATCAAGCGTCAATCATTTAATTAGTGCATTAAACTTTGCATAAATGTATTTTGAAAATTAAGCACTCATTTGACTAGTTTGAATCAGCTATTTTATCTTAATTTGAAATAATGACTTCTTTGCATTCCAATGATGCGAACTTCAATATCATTGATGACTTCAAAAATGTATCGATTTTTTCAGTTCTATATTGAGTGTTATTTTAAAATTAACGTCGGCCAGCTTTATTTTTGGGCTCACCATTTGTAGAAACAAAATATAGCTATCTCAACCAAATTTGACCGAAAAGATTTTTTTCAATTGTTCCAATTAATTATTTTTGTAAATGCATGTGATTTATTTTCGAATAATCCCTCTTCTTTCTAAGATTTTTCCTAAAACTTATAAAACATTCATTAAAAAATCACGTATTTCACTTATGTTTTTGCCAATATGCTCAACACCATATGTACGACATTTCTGTAAGTCATTGATAACAAAAATCAATCTTACAAATACAGCCTCCAGAAAAAGTCGAAAAGAGGAATTTCATATAAAAAAAAAAATAAAATCGGAAAAAATTCAAAATTGTTATAAAAAGTGAACAAAACCATTAGATACGACGAAAAACAAAAACAGCTCATTGTTTGTTGAACCAAAGAGAAGGAGCACCGAGGACTGAAATTTGGATGGAATAAAATGATTATCAAATCAAAGATCGATATTGTTGAAATTACCTGACGCGGTGCGATCGCTTGATAAAGAAGAATGGTAGCATAAGCGGTTGCCAGTACAAGAGCGAGGGCTTGAACGCCACGTCTCGTTGGCAAACCCCGTGGCATTTTGGGGTTTGCCGTGACGATTATGGTGGCGATGGTCGCGGTGTTTATACCGGGGCCAACCACGGGCACGCAGAAATCGTCCGGTGCCACTAAATTTCCGCACGTTTTATCTCCCTTTTTATCGAACAGACGATAGCGATTATTGGGTAAATCACGAATCAAAGAATACCAGACGGCATCTCCGTTTTTTCGCTCCTCGAACCAAAAAGCCAGGCTCATAACAACGACACAATTTACCGGGGCTTCACTCGCGCGTTTTATCGCACGAAATTTTTCAGCCTCTTTCAATCGCATATAGTTATATAGTGAATCCTCACTTGTGGGCAAAAACTTCACGCATATTTGTTTGTTTTAAATCACCTGCACGTTTCCAAATTTACGCAAAAAGTTACGAAATTTCTGTATACAACACTTCGATCATTCATCAAAATAATAGTAATCAAGATTCGTTCGCCAAGATAAAATTATGCAAGATAAAAACCCATGCGCATTGTGAAAGGATAGCACAAACACGTTTTTCAATTGTCGCGACGTGTATTTTTTCGTGAAACACACTCCATTTCACTATATTATAACAATGTTGACGTGTCAAACGATAAATCATTTACAAAAACAACGAAAAATGGAATGTCACTCCGAAAACGATATTTATTTATGACCGCATGATATTTATAGAGGAATTGACGCATGATCTTACTAGTAAGAGCCCTATTTTTCACGTCTACGATCGTCGCATTCATTGAAATTATCACAATTTTTTCAAAATTGAGACTTAAAACTCTTGAATCCTTTTGAAAATTCAATTTAATCTCAGGAATTTGGTTATAAGATATAAATAAAAGTTATAATGGATATAAAAAAAGTGTTTTGCAACGTTCGAAGTAAAACTTGGGAGCGCGCAGCAATATACACTCGTACACATGACCTGTTCGGCGCGCGACGGACAACCGACTGAACACATGGGGCCCGTCGCCCGTCACCGTGACTACAGTGTAAACATCGCGCGGTCTAGGCCAGGCCGTAGCAACCAAGCACAGGCAGACCCCTGCTTGTATTGTATATGTGAACCAATACAATCCGAAGTAGCGAGTAGGAGGTAGGAGGAGAGAAAAAAACACCGATTGAGAATTGCGAGTACCATCTCGTGTGGCACACTCGCGCTCAAACCTTCCAGCAAAAACCCAAACTAAACGAAGGGATTTAGAAAACCGCCTAAAAATTGAAAAACGAGAACGATTTCTTCACATTTAACACGCCATCTTTTTTTTTACTTCGCACTGTATCTCTTTTTCCTCCGCTATTGTTCATCATTAACCCTCCAACGCTAACGATGGGTCATTTGTGTCCGGGCAAAAATTTTCTGTTACATTTTCTCGTGAACCCTTGCAGGTAAAAATTTGGAACCGGGGGGGGGGGGGATGTTTAGGGAGGGGGTAACCTGCGTGCCAAGTCCCGGAATTTTCTCTCATTCTGTTTGTGACCAGCGAGCTGGTGAAGTCGACGAAGGACACGAACAACCCATCGTTAGCTTCAACGTAAGTAAAAATGACTTTTCTTTTTTGTGTTTTCGTGAAAAATACGTTTATTTAATCAGACAAAGTGTATCTAAATTGGTCTCAGATTTTTTTTTTTTTATAGCAAAATGGCGACACGAAACCCTAGCGAGGTTATGTATGCACTCCGGCGTCTAAAAAGTGTCAAGTATTTCGATGGAGAAGGCTCAGAAGAGGAAAATAGTATCGAGGATGAAGAAGTCGCGAGTACAGATAAAGAATGCGACCATTTTGAAAGTAATAGCGAAGATTCGCATTCTAAATCGGAAACGGAGCAGCGAGTTGAAGAAGCGGATGAAACACAGGCAACGAGAGTTTATATTTGTGGAAAAAGTGGCTATAAGTGGTCGAAAAATGCACCGGAAAATCGAGGAAGAAGGTCTACACCACTGGTAGTATATTTTCCCACTCCAACTGCTAACGCCATGACCATTCGGAGCACGATCGACGCCTATTTATTATTCACGGACGAAATAGTCAACATCATCGTTACTCACACCAACGAAGAAATACGAAATTACCTGAGTACGAGGGACGAAGACGAGGATATTGCGACCTACCGGGAAACGGATATAATAGAAGTGAAAATATTTATTGGACTATTGTATTTTACGGGCTTACCACACCAAAAAAGAATGAAAAAATACCTGAATATTACGTTCGCGTTTTGACCGAGCCAATCCACCACACAAATCGAATTACTACATTCCATAATTGATGAACAACAGTGAACATTTGTGAAAAATTACATAACGAATATGGTCTTGACGCGGTTGGAACGATCCGGAAAAATAAACGGGAAATTCCGGTAACGTTCGTTAGACCAGCAGCGCCCGGATACACTCGTTACGCGTATCAAAATAGCAAAGGCCTCACTCTCGTTTCTTTTTGTCCAAAAAGGAATAAAGTAGTACTTCTACTATCGACTGTTCACCGAAAAGGTACTACTGGACAATCGGGTAAGCCCGAAATAATTGAATTTTATAATGCAATGAAAGGAGGAGTCGATATCTTTGATAAAATGATGTCCGCGTACACCACTGCCCGGACAACAAAAAGATCGCCGATGCGAGTATTTTTTGGTATACTCGATCAAGCGGGAATAAACGCAATCGTTTTACATAACCTTATATTGGAAAATAATAATATGACGAGAATTGAATTCATAAAAAACTTAGTATTGAAATTAGTGCACCCGCAATTGGAACGGCGAACGACTAATCCAAAGCTATCGCGACATTTACGCGTATCCTTGTCTGTAATATTAGGTCACTCGGAAAATGAGCCTCAGGGGAGCGACAGACTACCAAAACGAAAAAGGTGTGTTTTTGCCCTGCTTCAAAAGATAAAAAAACACAATTTGGTTGTATAAGGTGCGGACAACCCGTATGCGAGGAGCATTGAATGGTTGTATGCTCAGACTGCAAATAAAAAAATTAAAATAAAAGTATATATTTCTATAATTTTATACGCAAAATTCATTTGTTAATAAAAATTTCATAAATATTACAAGAAAATACCATTTCATACATGAAAAAGTTTTTCCGAATATCCTTTCCTTCATTTAAACACATATACGCACGGAAAAAAATGATATGCAAAAATTCGTGGTCGATATCTAAAAATTTACAGTTCAAAACTGTGAATCAATCGTTTTACTGTGTGTCCTCTTACAAAGTAATTGATTTAATGTATTTTTTACATTTCGAAATGTAAAAAATGATGATTTTAACTACACTCTTTGCAATGTAAAATGTAAAAAATACATTAAATCCATTACTTTGTAAGAAGACGCACAGTAACACGATTGATTCACAGTTTTGAAATGTAAATTTTTAGATATCGACCACGAATTTTTGCATATCATTTTTTTCCGTGCGGAGGTCAGGAAATAGGAATTTTTCAGGATGAAAAGTAAGGGTCCGATTTCAACCCTCGAAATTTCTCATATTTTTTTCCTAAAAGGTTGTCATTTCAATGAAAAAATGGCGTTAGATTTTTAAATTTATTTGAAAAATCATAGGAGATATGATTTTTTAAACATTGTCGTGAAAAATGCCTGCACGTCTCCATATTTTGCATGAAATTGTTATTAAAATTTTTTTTTCGCATGGGACAAATTATGATCATTTAGTTAAGGGTCCAAAGAAGGCCCATGAATTTTTTCAGATTTTTTCAAAAGTTTTAAAATTGTAAAATAAGTGAAAGACACGAACGACCCACCGTTAGCTTTAATGGTTGCCAAAAAGATCGTTAGCTGATGAAGGTTAAGCCGATCTATCAGTCATTCAACCGGTAAAAATACTATTGCAGATTTTTCTCTGACACGATTGAGTTTTCGAGAAAAATAAAAATTATACATTGTTCTCCTTTCATCAGAGAATAAGGTGTAACTTCTTTTTCTCGAAATATCAAGCGTCTCCGAGAAAAATGTATATCTGTTTTTCAGCTACCGCTCTCACACTCGCGCAACTGGTAAAGCGCCTTAACGGACAACACCACTGTGACCCCCTATTTTTTTCACATTTTTCAAGAATTTTTTTTTGTGGGAAAAAAAGAGATATTCGAAAAATTTTTTTTAGGTTTTGTTCCTTGTTTATTAATGTATTAAAAAACATTTTTTTCACATTTTTCACGCCGCATGGTGGCGCTGGGGAAGCTCTCGCGTCATCTCCGCAGTGGTTCGCGGCACGCAGCAGAACTCTCTTCAACGTCGATCTGAAAAAAAATACCGAATGTTTTCATTAATAATATGATATTTTGAAGAGAAGTACATAGGGATTTGGAAAAATATTGATTTTAAAAAAATAGGCACGCCTTTGAAATTAAAGAATGATTTTTGAGCAAAATTTCTCGTCGAAAATAGGCTATAACTTTTATAATTATTGAGATATCGAAAAAATCTTATGTACTTCTCTAGATAATCTACTTTTATTGATACAGTAAAAAATTTGAAGTCGATCGGATAAAAATTGCTCGAGTTCTGCTGCGTGCCGCACTCAAAAAAGTGGTTTTGAGAAAAACGCGTTCAAAGTTGGGACCCCGAGCGTCGCGGACCGCTGCACCGCTCCACAAAATATTCAATATCTACGAAAATAATTATTTTTTCGACCTGGGTCCAACGGCATTTCAATCTTAAAAGTATTTTAGATTTTTTAAAATGGTTTTCAAAAAATCGATTTTTTGAAGCCGTCACAGTGGTGTTGTCCGTTAATCCTTTTTCTACCAATTGACATGAATTTCTCCCAAATGTTTAACCCTGTAACTTTTTATGTAAAAATTCCAGAAAAAATATGAGATATATTTGTATAAATATTATTAACCCTTATGTACACACCCGGGTACCCGGGTGCCCACCTCGTCATATTTTTGACGAGGTGGGCACCCACCTCGACTGAAGGGATGAGAAGTGAAATATGGGCAGCATATTATCACAAAATTTCAACAGATGAAAATCCGCAACACTCGTACTGTCCTCCAGGTTCCGAATCGTGGTGCAAGTGGCGTCAAAGTGAGGCTGCAGGTACTTTAGACACCTACGAGCACCCACCTGCTCTGTGCGATGAAGCACAAGAGATATTAAAACCAATTTATGAAGAATTGACAGCAGAGACTTTATTGGAAAGGTGTATTGGCAGTAATACGCAGAACAATAACGAAAGTTTCAATGCTTGCGTGTGGCACCTTGCGCCGAAACATCTGTTTGCCGGAAAAAAAATCATTGATATTGCCACTCACATTTCCGCTTGCATATTCAATGAAGGATTTGCATCCCTATTGAAAATAATGGAGACCATGGGCATAACAATCGGGCCATAAGCGGAGCAACTAGCGCAAAACCGAGACGAGCTGCGAGTATCGAGCGCCAACCGTAGGAGCACGGACAACTCCAAAGAGGCTCGGACAGCTCGAAGAAATGAAAGGAGTGAGGAAATCTTGAATTATGAACGTTCCGAAGGAATCCTATATGGTGCCGGAATCGCGGATTAACTGTAAGTATTCAAAATTTGCTCAATTTTTGAAAATATCTGTACCTCAAACTTTAAACTCATTTATCTCGAAACGACTTTTTTCGGCACTGCGCAGGTGAAAACAAAAAAACTATTCAACCGAATCACTTGAAATTTGGATATGTTGTTCACAACATGTATGGCTATCGTCGGAACTACAATCATAATTTTATTTAAATAATTTCTTATTGTTTATACTAAAAAAATAGTGAAAAAAAAACCCGATTTTACGAATTTTTTTTCAAAAGCGCGCCATTTTGTCAATTTTTAATTTTTTCGATTTGTTCTAGTCCCGACCATAACTGCACTCTTTCTGATTAAGAATCTTCTTGAATTTTGTGTTTCAGATGAGTAGAAGTCTCGGATCGATCTTCACCGTCCGGGTCGGATTTTTCGAGAGGGTCGTCTTCAATGCCAATTATATGATGATGAACACTGTTTTTAAAATTAAAAAAAAATTTTTTTGTATACTTAATAAAGGTAGTAATAAACCCGAAAAGTTAAAACATCGATTTTTAAATTTTTTATGGCAAAAAAAAAATCGTGAAAATAGGTGAAATTTTCGTGCTCTAGACCATACGGTCCCCTTAATCGTTTTCTTTTCGCGGAGTTCGAAATCTCCGATGCACTATCACAATTATTATTATGTACATGGATGGTAATATTTTTTTCACGTGAATTATCGTCCTCGATTTCACATTCATCCTCCAACTGAACTTGCAGATTTTTTGTCTCAAAATTAAAATATGTACCTTCGTGACAGTGCGCGCAGAGATACGTGCAGTTCAAACCATTTTTTTTACAGCTGCGCAAAGCATCTACGCACCCTTTTTTACTGCAGGAACACGAAATCTGATCAAGCAACTTCTGGGGAATTGGAGGATCGGTACTTCCTATCGGTATCAATCGGTTTCCCTTGACTTGCCATCCCCAGTCAGTTGGTCTCAGATCCGTATTCCCTAACCACAGCTGCAGCTGATAGAAAACTCGAAGCGCATGTTGTTTAGCTGCTCCTTCTGTCGGTGGAAGAGTCTCAATAGCGAATTTATTTTTTACTTTGACCTTACTGAAATTTAAGTATCGCAAATCATTTAACGAAAAGGAGCTTGAGTTTTCTATCAACTTCCTTTGATTTTTGCTCGTGTACATTCCTCGGATCAACTTAGATGCACTGTAAGCTATCATATCGCAAGTGGCACGCTTGTTATAGAAAACTGAAGCTAACTCTACCAATTTTTCATGAGGAAATGAATCTATTAACTTATTTTTACCAATTTTGTAAAAGCAAGATGTTGTATCCCATCCGCAGAATTCGTGTAAGAAAGCTGCTATTGCTTGTAAATGTGGATATTTAAAACTGTCACTACTATAAAATTCATTTGGTTTTGAGCCTTTGTTTTCTTTGCAGAAATAAATATTTTTCATATTTTGTGCCAGCTGCGAAAAGATAACGAGCAAGTCGACATCTTGGCCTACAAGAATAACTGTTGCCTCGGAATCTAAACGAGCATTCTCAATCGCAGAAACAATTGTGAGCCGATCGGTGTCTTCGGGAGAAATTTTCGTTCGAAAACCAACTGCATGTAACGAAGCACAAATCATATCTATCAGTCTTGATTTGTTTTTTTCGTTACTGAGGAACTGTTTTTGGCTTACAGCAATGAGAGTATTTTTGTTAAAAGCAATTTCACGCTCGTTCAACCACTTTTCACCGCTATTGTTCCTCGCATGAATTTGCAGCCAAATTTGTAAGCAGTTTTCGACTATTTCACAATATTTTATCCATACCATATTGATATAAGGGCATGTAGCAAAAAAAAAATCAGGAAAAAAAGTTTTCCGCTGATTTTTCATAGAATCTGAGTGCAGAATCAGTTTCCGGTGGTCCAGTTACCCCAGAATTGAAAAAAATAAGTTAAGATAGCCCTACTGGTTGCCGAGATAATCAAATTCGAAGATTCATAACTAGCGTGCAGCGCGCTTGTATTACTATATATGCGCCTTCTCCGCTTCTGCTGCCCTACCCCCACTCCACGACGACTCTCGGGCGCTCGGCCGTTTTTGCTCATGTTTGCGAGCAATTTTTACCTATTTCTCAGCATTTAAATGAAAAACGAAGATCGACGTTTTGTAGCTGAACACTTCTACTTTCCAAATCCGTTTGGTAAATTGGAATCGGACGACCTCCAGAGCATTGAGCCTTGCTGCAAAATATGGTATGTATAACTTGTGATTGCAATTACGCGGAAACTAATTATTCGACAGCGTCTGGGTTTCGCACACAGGAAGTACGTATCGATATCTACTATCTCGCGAAGAGCCTGCACTACAGCTCGAAAAATGGCGACGTTATGAATTTTTGAAAAAAAACGCTATTTTTTTCGGTTTTTTTGGGTTTTCTCCCTTAATAATGAACCGATCGGATTTTTTCAGCTCTCATTTTCTTCGTATTTCAATTCTCTACAATTCGTCTATTGGAACCTATCACATTGATCCATTAGTTTTTCTTTTATAAGCAAAAAACCAAAAAAATGCGTTTTTTTGCACTAAATTGTTAATAAAAAAAAGGAAACGCGAGTCTCCAGTCGAATTTTGTGCAATTAGCATCGGGGAGCTCGTCCGATTGTAATGGCACCGGTGGTATCCTGTTATTATTTTTGTCAAGTAAAAACCTTTATTTGCTTGGGCTAATGGTCTAGAGTACAGGAGGGTTCACTCGGCCTTTGGAGGTGAAGCCGAAAGTTGGTTCCCGTGGTGATGGCGCTGGCATTAGCGATGGAACGTAATTTCATATATATATATATATATATATATATATATATATATCAGTTCGATTGACAGGCACAGGTTAGGTATAAAAAAAAATAGGGAGATAGGCCAGAAAAGCTGAACGGCACTCTGTACCTGCCGTACGGTGTCAGGTAATAAATGATAATTCAATTTTATTTTCATTGAATTGTACGAAGAAGCGAAAATTTAACATAACTGAAAGACACTATATACACATTTCAGCTGTCGTGCTGAAATAAAATCATGAATAAATTGTATATAGTCATGCCCGAATCGTCGCTAATTGGGTTAATATTTTTGTTATTTACATTCGTGAGTTAGGATTGCAATACTTTTTTCGAAATCTCTTGAATTTCATCACGTGTTACTTGGTGTTAAACACGAGATAAGAAATATTTGGTAGAACACTTTCGTTTCTTCCATAGCTACTTTTTTGTTCCTAGGTAAATAATTTGCCAAACGTACACTGCAATCAAAGCTTTCAATTTCACAATGATAAAAATAGAAAATTATTTTTCTTTAGATGTTTTTTATTATTGTACTACAATTTGATTTGGCACAAAATTATTGTAACAGAGTGCGGAGGATCATAATTGAATAGAACACCCAAGAAACAAAAACAAAATAGATACATTTTTTTATATAAAAAAGAGTCAATGTTGTCTCTGACCATACACTACGTTAATATCGCGAATGCTCCCGTAACTCTGGTGCGATACCTTTCTCGCAGAAATTTTTGACCAACAGGTATGTTCGTATAAATGCCTCCAACACACGTGAAATTACGTGTTGACACGCGGAACTAACCCATGCAACAGTGTCCCATCAGCGTTGCCAGCGCCATCTCACCGAGGTCACGATTTCGGCTTCACCCTAGTGGTGTGAACTTGGCCCCCCGACTTTGACTTTTTAAACTTTTTCTAATTCTAATCGTTTGTGTTTCGTTAGAGGGTTATTGTTAGAATAAATTAAACATTTGTGGGAGGAGTTTATCGCTTAAAAATAAAAAATGAATATTTGCGTGAAGTTAGCTCCCCCAATTTTATTTTTAAAGCTTTGTGAGCTTAATTGTAGAACAATCGATGCGAAATCGTTTGTGGGAGACGAATATCACAATAAAAATGTTTGTCAGATGCTTGCTCGTGTAAAAAAAGCAAAAACAAAATTTGGTTAAATTTTTCCGAACCGGTTATATTACCCGAAAAAGTTCCCAACAAAAAATAGAATCATATGATTTTTTGGTAGGGTGGAGATTGTCAGAATACTTCAGATCGTACGAAAATGACTAAGCAGGGAGACTAGAGGGTAGGGTGGAGATTGTCAGAATAATCAACTTCAGACCGTACGAAAGTGACTAGGGCTCAAGAGCCCAGCCTAACGTGAGAGACTGCTTATAGATGCGGAGCACAGATGTCGCAACTGTTACTTTCGTAGATAATTCGCCGTTTACAGATTTGGTGACAGTGGTTCTCAACTAAATAGAGATATCCGAATACGAGACTTGTTTTTAATGTAAGCGACGTTATCCTTTCGCAAATGATCATTTTGGAGGGCTTGTTCTTAATATTTATTATTAAAAGGGTTATACATAGCAATAATCTGGTGCGATTAGCTTACTTTGACAATAATTAATATATATTAATAAGTAAATGAACAGAATAAGAAAATATGGAGCTATAATTAAGAATAACAATAATAATCATTTTTCTATTATTCAATATCAATAATTATAATAATTGTTGTTATAAATGTTTTATTTCTTTATTTATTATATTTGATACTATATTTTTGTTCATCTGTATGACGGAACAAATGAGGTGAGGGGAAAGGATGCAGGGAATACTCAAGTATTATGTTCTATGTATTATGTTATATTCTTAGATCAATTTTTCAATGAATAAATAACAACAAATTGTACTGACATCTGGCTTTTGCTATTTTGTTTCAACATACTTTATCAGAACAATGACTGCTGGGTTTTAGCTCTCAATATCTAATAATAAAAATATAATTATTTATTTAAAATAAAGCTGGAAAGTTGAAAACATATATTAATATATAGATATACACAGCTGCTTGCCCAAAGCGGAATATTATAGAAATTTCGTGTATGACTGTTTTAATTTTGATAGCAATGCGGCTATTGTTGTTAAATGTTAAGAAAAAATTTCAACTACAGTTTTCTACTCCATAAAACTTCAAATAAAATGTCAAGCGGCCCTGATAAGCATGTACCATTTTCCGCCATTAACTTTCAAATACATCCGTAGCAGAATGAGTAAGAGCTAGACTCACATCTCGAAGGTGGTGAGATCGATTCCGCCCTCGGGCAACTTTTTTTTATAATGTAACGAATTCGAATAAATAGTAATATGCGAATAATTATTTTTCATTAAATTATTAAAGAAATTAATTATTATTAACTGATTATTATTAATTATTGATTTTTGTATGCTCCTTTCATGTAGTTAGATATGCGAATAATTGATTCTGTATTCAATTTTGTGACAAATCTAATTATTCGTATAACCAATATGAAATACAATATAACGCAGAGCGAAAATGAATATGTGCCTATTTTACATTGTACTAATAAATGATTATATTGTTATTAAATATTCAGAAAAATTCCACTTCTAGACTACTAAATTAATTTTAGTTAGACTAATATACAGACGAGACCAGACCAAAAAAAATTGAAAAACGTACTAAATTTATAAAAAGCGTACTAACGTACTAAATACTTTAAAACCGTATTAGATTAAGTACAATCTATTACGTGTTTAAATAAATACTTATATTGTTGTTGAATATTCAGAAAAATGTAACTAGTAGACTACTAGACTAATTGTAGACTAATAGAATAGTAGACTAGGCTAGACTCATAGATTTAGTACAATCAAGAACATTTTAAGGTGTTTAATACGTCGGTACATATTTTATAAATCTAATACGTTTATTAGTTTCTATTAATCTACTTTAGTCTATTGGTCTATTAGTTTAATAGTGAAATTTTTCTTAAAATTTAACAACAATATAATCGTTTAATTCGAATAATTGAATAGAATCAATTATTCGCATATCTAACTATATGAAAGAAACACCAGAAAATAATAGTTAGAAATAATAATTAAGTTATTTAATTATTAAAGAAAAATAATTATTCGCACATTACTATTTGTTCACATTCGTTACATTATAAAAAAAAAAGTTGCCCGAGGGTGGAATCGATCTCACCACCTTCGGGATATGAGTCTAGCTCTTACCCATCCTGTTGCGGATGTATTTGAAAATTATTGGTGGAAAATGGTACATGCGCATCAGGGCCGCTTGATATTTTATTAGGAGTTTTGCGGAGTAGAAAACTGTGGTTTAAAATTTTTCATAATATTTAACAACAATAGCCTCGTTGCTATCAAAATTAAAACAGTCATCCACGAAATTTATATAATGTCCCGCTTCGGGTAAGCAACTTTGTGTAGGGTAAAATACTCAGTCGCCTGCCATGTACCAGTAGTCGGTCTCTGTCCATACTTTGTATGAGTGGGAAGAGTGCCGAAGACATCTTCCACGCTCTTCCCACTCATACAAGGCCGACTACTGGTACATGGCTGGCGACTGGGTGTACTACCCTATCTATATATTAATATTTGTTTTTCAACTATCCAGCTTTATTTTAAATAAATAAAATTATCTTTTTATTATTAGATATTGAAAGCTGAAACCCAGCAGTCATTGTTCTGATAAAGTATGTTGAAACAAAATAGTAAAATCCAGATGTCATTACAATTTGTTATTATTTATTCATTGAAAAATTGATCTAAGAATCTCACAAATATATACATATATATAATACTTGAGTATTCCGTGCATCCTTCCCCTTCACCTCATTTGTTCCGTCATACGCACGAACAAAAATATAGTATCAAATATAATAAATAAAGAAATAAAACATTTATAACAACAATTATTGTAATTATTGATATTGAATAATAGAAAAATGATGATGATGATGATTATTATTATTATTATTATTATTCTTAATTATACCTCCATTTTTTCTTATTCTGTTCATTTACTTATTAATATAGATTAATTATTTTCAAAGTAAGCTAATCGCTCCAGATTATTGCTATGTATAACCCTTTTAAGGGGACCGTATGGTCTAGAGCACGAAAATTTCACCTATTTTCACGATTTTTTTTTTGCCTTAAAAAATTTAAAAATCGATGTTTTAACTTTTCGGGTTTATTACTACCTTTATTAAGTATACAAAAAATTTTTTTTTTAATTTTAAAAACAGTGTTTATTATCATATAATTGGCATTGAAGACGACCCTCTCGAAAAATCCGACCCGGACGGTGAAGATCGATCCGAGACTTCTACTCATCTGAAACACAAAATTCAAGAAGATTCTTAATCAGAAAGAGTGCAGTTATGGTCGGGACTAGAACAAATCGAAAAAATTAAAAATTGACAAAATGGCGCGCTTTTGAAAAAAAATTCGTAAAATCGGGTTTTTTTTTCACTATTTTTTTAGTATAAACAATAAGAAATTATTTAAATAAAATTATGATTGTAGTTCCGACGATAGCCATACATGTTGTGAACAACATATCCAAATTTCAAGTGATTCGGTTGAATAGTTTTTTTGTTTTCACCTGCGCAGTGCCGAAAAAAGTCGTTTCGAGATAAATGAGTTTAAAGTTTGAGGTACAGATATTTTCAAAAATTGAGCAAATTTTGAATACTTACAGTTAATCCGCGATTCCGGCACCATATAGGATTCCTTCGGAACGTTCATAATTCAAGATTTCCTCACTCCTTTCATTTCTTCGAGCTGTCCGAGCCTCTTTGGAGTTGTCCGTGCTCCTACGGTTGGCGCTCGATACTCGCAGCTCGTCTCGGTTTTGCGCTAGTTGCTCCGCTTGTGGCCCGATTGTTATGCCCATGGTCTCCATTATTTTCAATAGGGATGCAAATCCTTCATTGAATATGCAAGCGGAAATGTGAGTGGCAATATCAATGATTTTTTTTCCGGCAAACAGATGTTTCGGCGCAAGGTGCCACACGCAAGCATTGAAACTTTCGTTATTGTTCTGCGTATTACTGCCAATACACCTTTCCAATAAAGTCTCTGCTGTCAATTCTTCATAAATTGGTTTTAATATCTCTTGTGCTTCATCGCACAGAGCAGGTGGGTGCTCGTAGGTGTCTAAAGTACCTGCAGCCTCACTTTGACGCCACTTGCACCACGATTCGGAACCTGGAGGACAGTACGAGTGTTGCGGATTTTCATCTGTTGAAATTTTGTGATAATATGCTGCCCATATTTCACTTCTCATCCCTTCAGTCGAATCTGAATTACGTCTAATTGCTAGACCGTAATAAGTTGACAGCTCTTGCAATAATTTATTCGTCAATTGTTGACGCTTCGGTGTTTTATTTATCGATTTCCGCTGTGTCTTTTTTCCCTCTTCTTTTTCTGTCAATTTCTTTGTTGCTTTCTTTATTTGTGCATGTTTTTTTTTCGCATCAACAGCACGTTTGTACAAACGTTTTTTAACATGCAAAACACATTCTTTTTTGCAAACTAAAAAATCATCCCCGTAAGGATTTGTGTCCAATAAGGCTTTGAACGTTTTCGTGTCGCGGACCGCTCTCTACCTGCGTTATGGGCTGTAGAAGCTGTAATATTGAGAATTTCCGCATGAAAATTTCACAGTATATTCTTGAGATACTATACTTTCGACATATCGAAAAAAAAAAATCGATTTTTTCAAATTTCTAGACCATACGGTCCCCTTAATAATAAAAATTAAGAACAAGCCCTCCAAAGTGATCATTTGCGAAGGAATAACGTCGCTTACATTAAAAACAAGTCTCGTATTCGGATATCTCTATTTAGTTGAGAACCACTGTCACCAAATCTGTAAACGGCGAATTATCGACGAAAGTAACCGTTGCGACATCTGTGCTCCGCATCTATAAGCATTCTCTCACGTTAGGCTGGGCTCTTCAGCCCTAGTCACTTTCGTACGGTCTGAAGTTGATTATTCTGACAATCTCCACCCACCTCCGTGAAGTTAGCCCCCCCACTTTATTTTTTTAAACTTTCATTAACGCAAATCGTTTGAGAATCGTTTGATAGAGTTTGATAGAGAAGAATAATTATTTGAGAGTTAATATTGTTCACGTAAAAACGATTTTATTTTTTGGTGTGAACTTGGCCCCAATTTTTTTTATCTCCTGAAATAATGGACTTAGACGTTTCATTTTTTTTTAATCGTTTGAGAATCGTTTGAGAGGGTTTGAGAGCCAAAGAAAATCGTTTGAGAGTTAATATTTTAATTGATATTAAATAATTATTCAGTGCACGATTTACCCTAGGATCCGAGCACTTCCGGTGTGCGCAGTGCATGTGCGCAGTGTATGTGCGCAGTGTATGTGCGCAGTGCATCTTGTTCATAAATTAGGCTGCATTTTGTTTAAAAAAGTTATAACCAATTATTAGTCCGAACTGTAAACATAAATCGAAAATTTCAGCTTAATTGTGTTAATTGTGTAAAATTGTGAAACTTTTTGATATTTTTTGGAGAGCTACAAATGTCAACAACTGCACTGCTGTCAAAGAGAAAAGCTGGACTTATTGTATTTGGTTAAAAAAAATAGTGAAATATGAGTGAAAATACGTATAAAGTACGCCGTGACATTGGTAAAAATGTGAGCCAATTTGTAACGGGCAAAAACAAGAATAGCGTTAAAAATATTGTGAAAACTGCGGAAGATAACATAACCTCTTGAACGTCATGGCTACGAAAAATCGTCTGCTGATCACATTCTTTCAAGTTCTATCGCGAATATTTTCTTCAAACGTCCGGTGACTCTCTGTTTTTATCGTTGCTACGGAATCTTTAGAATTTAATTTACCGCAAGACAGTTTATATCAAACATTTATCATTATTTAATATATGAATTATTAAATAGAAATGTGAGCAACAGGTCATCTCCATAAAGTGTCGTGTAAATTAGACGATTTGCAAAGTTATAATTCTTTTCTAAAGGTTCGGTAACCTGACTCGATATTTTTCCAGTGGACTGGGATGTGCTTTTACTTTTATGTACAAAAAAATTAGTGAATTGTCAAATATTCGAGTTCGTGAAAAAAGAGATTCATTGAGTTTATTACACCTTGGTACATTGAGGCAATTATACAAATTTCTAAATAACGAATAATTTGTACAGAATGATAATATTCATAAACAAAATAATGATCATAGTAATAGTAATAACAATAAAATAAGAGAAATAATATAACGCCATGAAAATAATAGAAAGATAAAAGAGAGATTAATCGATACTCATTGCGAACGCCATTACGAAGCGTATGCCAGTAACAAGGTCATGAATAAAATATCAAAATAAAGTCTAATGTACATCATTTTTTCTAATTTGTGTCTCGTATTTTGTTCTTCAGTGTTCTCCTTGTACCTACAGCACTTGATTTCATATAATTAAACCCTTCTAATCGTTTATTAACAAATATTTCGCTTTGTATCGATTATTAAGGGCGAAATTTTGTATTTTTTCAATAAAAACATCGATTGAGAAGTTCAATGGAGAATATAGAAATAATAATATTATCTCTCGAGAAATCCCAAATTGTTGAATTCAAATTTTCAATTTTATTTTCAAAATTGCTCGATTTCTTTCCTAATGTAGGAAGAAATTGATTTGTTTTGGAAATTTAGTTTTTAATTTAGAAAAATTCCGAAGATTTCCAATGTTTTAATATCTCGAAGTTTATAATTCAGAAAAGAAATGTTATCTACGTTCAATTTTAATACCATATATTGTAGATACGAGCACGCTTTTGTAATGAAAAGGACTGTGAATGAAATCAATCATTCATTTTTGGAGATAATAATATCAGGGAAAAATGATTTTGTACAATATTTGCGAATCCGAAACAGTGTAATTCTCCGAAATTCAAGTTATCAAAAAACAGTAACTCACATATTATCATTGTTCAAGATTCTTTCAGATACTCTAATCAAAAAATGGATCACCCTGAACCTTAAAAATCAATGCAGTAAAAAGAAAATTGTGGTCATTAATAAGAATCGAAACTTTCCCGTAATTAAGAGCGGTGACTCAACTCTTTATTTGACCAGAGACATCGCCGCTATCATTGATCGATACGAAAAATCTGTTTTTGATCTCATGCACTACATTTTGGAGAATTCGCAGAGTGACCATTTTACAAATTTGGTCACTATTCTTGAAAAACAACCTTTCATCGACAAAATATGTCAAGTTAAATTTGGCAAAATACGTGGTATAAGCACGAGAAAAGGCACCGCTGTTTTTCTCAGTGATTTTTTGAACGAGGCTCGAGACACTATGCGAGAAACACAAATTAATTCGCTCAGTAAGCAACGATAATTTGTAATTTTTTTTTACTAATAATTAATGAATTAATGGATAAATCAATAAAAATTTCATAAGAAAAACATTCAAAAACTGCAGGAAAAAAAATCTGAATTTGAATTCGGAAAAACATTAAGTAATTATTGACCTAATAGTCATTTATGTTTTGAATATTTGATTGATTTTCAATAATAAAATACGAATAAAAATTCTAAGCTTCACTGTAGAAAATTAAAATTGTATTTCCCAGTTTTAGGGAAAATGCTTCAAATATTAATTGAAGTTATTTTTATCAAAGTGTTTTTTTCTGCAGACTGACCGATAATATAACTCGATAAATATCAGCGACCAAGGTACCTCTCGACCCGCATGACAACAACTTCGATAGCCTTGAAACTTGAGCGGTTATTATTTACGATTTGAAACAAAAAGGGTTTCGAGATTATGGCTTTAGTTGGAATATTGCACTTAATTTGGGTATTGACGGAGAGAGCCAATAAATTTTTTTAATGAATCTTATTGATTATATTGATAAAAAATGTCTAAATGTGAACAAGTTTTCGTTGCGTTATAGTTTTCTCTATTATGCAAAAATAATTTATTAAAACGTGAGAAACAAAAAATTTCCTTAGTATGCATAGGTCATAAATTATCTTCTTTAAAAAATTCAGCAAAAGTAATCATAGTTCTTGATGAAATGTCTAATTCGATTTGTCGAAGTTTTGGCACTTATGCAAAAATTATTTATCCAAAAATCGCGGATGAATTATTATTTTTTTGTCTAATCAAACTTGGAACTAAATTGGCGAGCCAGTGCGAACCATCAATGCTGAGAGAACCGATCGTAAATGATCTCGTTACAAAAATCAATCAATTCGACGATTATTTCTTCGTACTGTACACTGTAGCCGTGCCATTTAGCAAAGTATCATTTTGAACTGCGGTAAGCTCGCTCAATTTTTAGAAAAAGACCATTTTTTTGTGTTTCATATTCAAAATTTCTCCCTTAAAAAAACCGTTTAAAATTGTTTTACTAATTAAAATATGGTTTTGAAAATGTTTTTGTGTTTCTTTTTTTTAATACTTAAAAGTGCTTCTCGATGTAGCCACATAGTCAACAAAACTTTGAGGGAGCTTGACGTCAAGAGGGAACCGGAAGATGTGGGATCTTAAAGATTGCTTCTCTCCAGAGTCTCCAAGAACGTTCCAGCAAAAGGAATGAAATTACTAGGTCGTCGACCTCTCGAACAAATTAAAAAAAAAAAATTGTTGAAAAAAAGGAAATCTTGTATGACTCTTTTAGACAACAGAATAATCGAACGTTTTACGGATACAAAAAACGCGATATTCCTTGGTGACTACGCTTACCGACGATACTTCGAACAATTACAACGAGGCACTTGAGGAGAGTAATTCCGCTGTATATTCAGATAAATTCATCTATAAAGATAAGATTATTTGGGGAAAAGGCTCAAAGAAGTTATTCAATACTGATTTAGCCCGGGTGGTGAGACTGGGGCTCACACATTTGGGAATTCCTTACGGTTGGCGATGGGGCGGTCCCGCCTCAAATCACTGCCCAATCTGGTGCGAAATATTCAGCGATCCCATTGAGGTTTGACGGATGCCCTCAACTTAATACCTAATTAAATAAGCAATTATGTGACTCGCGCAAACAAAGAACGAAATACGGAACATAATTGAGAGTATTTGTACGCTTGATTTTGAGCGAAATTTTTTGGTTTGCAAAAGTGTGTGCTCTATCGTTTGTTCTTTCCTTCCACGTGACGCTGCGTCAAAAATCACTTCCTTCTTGAAATTGACAGACTTCTCTGTATTATACGTATAAATTTATAGTTACGCGTGCATCCAAAAGATGAAAAATCATTGAAGATATTAATATATAAAACGAATTAATTGTGTAATGTACATAATGAAAACGACCGTTCACACAGAGATTACCTATGTAATTACAGTTTCTTCATTTTTCTTTTTTCTTATACTTATTATTTAACGACGACGATGTATACAAAAATCCTGGAACAGAATCCTTTGTAGAAGGAACAAGACTGACTACTTCCACTTGTAATAAAAGCGGTGCGATGCTGGCATGTCGCATCGTAAAAGTATCCAGTGCATAATAACGTTAAATATAATGAAATATTTTGCATAACTCGCATTGCTCACGTTTTCCTTTTTTCTAATTTTTTAAGTTCATTCTCGTTGTCGAATATCCAAAAATTATGGTCGTAGCGAACGTAGCACAAGATTTCCCCAGGGACAATATAATTTCGGACGAAAATTTTCATACAGCATTTTTTTTTCATTTCAGCAAAATATTGCTAAGTTTCATTTATTTTCTACGGCTGATAATTATGAAAAATATTTTTTTTTCGTTCCTTAATGTGGCAAATTCAAATGTTTAAGTGTAAAAATTTTTTTCTATAAAAGTTGGTTTTTTTTTACATCGTATACAATATGTACATTATCTTACATATGGTCGTTAAAAAAATATAGTTACATTCCACACAAACTGATTCGTGAAAATCTTCGAGAGGTATTTCTCAATATCGTGATCAGATGTAAAATCTAACATGCACGCAACACATACATCGCGGTTCGTAAAATCCGTGGTGAACAACTTTGCGGTATAATGTTAAATGATTAATTTACTTCACTATTGCGCATCAACAATGAGTGCCTTCTTCTATGTTACATGCATTAACAAAATTTGAGGTTTAGGCGATTAGTTGTTAGGAACGAGAGTGGATGTAGGGCCCTCGTAGGGAATCGATTGAAGAAATCCATTGGTTGTGTTCATCGCGCTCACCGGTTGAAGCTGCATTATACCACCGTTGTCCACATTTATCCCTCTCACCGTTCCACCCTGCTGAGCTGTTATATTCGCCAATGCTGAGGTGAGTATAAGGGTCAGCTGTTGACCTTGAGCACCTGAAAACGGTAGAAAAAAAATAGCATTAATCGACACGAATCAACATACTATTTGTCTGTTTTATCGCCGGGATCACGAATGGCATTTTATTTTTAGTTTGATTCGTTCTAAAAAGAACTACAAATTTTCATTGAAAAAAATTCAATTTTTTCAAATGTTTCGCTTAATATTTTATCTGTGATAGTAATGGGCTGTATAGTCTGTTGCTGTGACTGAGCAGCCGGTATGTGGATGACTTGGCCACTGGCTAATTGACTCGCATCTATACTCGTAATTTTTATTTCACCTCCTTCTTCCGAGGGTCTGGTAAGAGCGGATAAGGTTTGAACGTCAATTTTCTGGCCGTCTTTCGTGGTAAGAACGGTTCCTCCGGTACCACCAGATCCAACGGGTCTTCCGAGGGAACCAATGCCTACGATCTAATAAAATCAAATTCGTCAGCGTTCAATAACCGTTCAAAACACTGGGTGAAGATATTGTTTATCTTTATTTCGTTTTATTTTTCCTAAAAGTTCATACCGGTTGTCAAGTACCATTGACATTCTGGAATAATATTATAGAATGAATACTAATTTAAAGGGACTAAGTTAAATTCAATTTTTAACCCCAGACCCCTGCAACGGGGTCGAAAACGACCCCAATTTTTTGAGTAAAAAATGTCTTTCTAGCGTTTCTCCGAAATTCGTTTCGTTTTATAGAGTTTTCATCATTAAATGTCCACCAAATGTGACTTTATCATATACTATTCTCTTCGTGGTTAAAAAAAAAACGGAATGGTGTACAATTAAACCTTATTATCGGATACGAGGAACATTTTATGTTAATGAGAAGATTGAAGTCATTTTCGACCCAGTTATAGAGTTAAAATGAAATTC
The DNA here is from genome assembly GCA_963989365.1 of Rhimphoctona megacephalus. NCBI lineage: Eukaryota > Metazoa > Arthropoda > Insecta > Hymenoptera > Ichneumonidae > Rhimphoctona > Rhimphoctona megacephalus. The sequence continues at coordinate 6,614,138 of OZ022415.1, read as the reverse complement.
TCCATTGTACCTGAACATTTCCGCCAGGACCAGCAACGCGCTCGTTGTCCAAGTTGTGCTCGACGTCGGTGTCGAAGCAACAACTTGTGCCTGAACTTGTTGCTGCTGCTGCTGTTGTTGTTGCTGCTGTTGTTGTTGTTGTTGCTGCTGTTGTTGTTGTTGCTGTTGCTGTTGTATAACTAGTTGAACGACTTGTTGGACTTGTTGTTGTACCTGGGCATCAGTAACTTGCTGTTGTCGTTGAACGACGTGTTGCTGAAATTAATGCTATAAGCCACGACTTGCTGCACAACTTGTTGTTGTGTTTGTTGTTGGGCGACCTGTTGCGCAACGTGATATGCTACTTGTTGACCCTGCAAACCTTGCAACTGCGGTAGATTGACTATTTGTACCTGTTGTATTTGACCATTCGGAGTTATGATCTGAGCCATTTGCGAAATTTGCTGAAAGAATAAAGAGAATAGAGAAATTTCATCGTTTCGTTGTTTCTCCGAGGATACAAGAATATTTTCTAGACGAATAAAATTACAACCCTTACTTGCGTTATCTGTGGTATTATCTGCGTCGCACCCATATTGAAAACACTAGATAACGCTTGAATGGGAAAGTGTACCATTTGATAAACGGTCTGACCGTTTCCAGCGTTTACCGGTACCTGTACCAGTACGGTTTGCAGCACATTCTGCATCGAGAATTGCAACGGTCTCACCTGTACACTCTAACCTGAAACATTGAGGGTAGCCTTGGAATCTGCCCGTTCGTTTTCGATTTCAGGTGTAAAAAAAGGCAGTGGTTAATCGGTGAAAGCGGCGGCATTAGAAGTTTCGCAAACTTGAGGTAGTTATCGTGCAAAATTTACTTTGTTTAGAAACCAGATGAAATAATATGGCTTTAAAGATTAGAAAAAATGGCTTTAAGAATAAAAAAAAAAACTAGTATTTCAGCATATTTAGAAAGTGGAAAAATAAAAATAAAAGTCATAATTTGAGGTTGATTATGAATAATTTAAAGGTGTTTTTATGGACATTAATCTAAAAAATACAAGCCTCGCTAAATACTCCATTTAAGGTTCTATTTTTGTGCAAATGTAATCTAAATCCGTTAAAAGCGTAGTTTTTGAACGAGAACTACCTTAAAGCTTACCTTTAGAAACCGAACCTTTAGAAAAGAATTATAACTTTGAAAATCGTCTAATTTACACGACACTTTATGGAGATGACTTGTTGCTGACATTTCTATTTAATAATTCATATATTAAATAATGATAGATGTTTGATATAAACTGTCTTGCGGTAAATTAAATTCTAAAGATTTCGTAGCAACGATAAAAACAGAGAGTCACCGGACGTTTGAAGACAATATTCACGATAGAACTTGAAAGAATGTGATCAGCAGACGATTTTTCGTAGCCATGACGTTCAAGAGGTTATGTTATCTTTCGCAGTTTTTACAATATTTTTAACGCTATTCTTGTTTTTGCCCGTTACAAATTGGCTCACATTTTTACCAATGTCACTGCGTACTTTATACGTATTTTCACTCATATTTCACTATTTTTTTTAACCAAAAATACAATAAGTCCAGCTTTTCTCTTTGACAGTGCAGTTGTTGACATTTGTAGCTCTCCAAAAAATATCAAAAAGTTTCACAATTTTACACAATTAACACAATTAAGCTGAAATTTTCGATTTATGTTTACAGTTCGGACTAATAATTGGTTATAACTTTTTTAAACAAAATGCAGCCTAATTTATGAACAAGATGCACTGCGCACATACACTGCGCACATGCACTGCGCACATGCACTGCGCACACCGGAAGTGCTCGGATCCTAGGGTAAATCGTGCACTGAATAATTATTTAATATCAATTAAAATATTAACTCTCAAACGATTTTCTTTGGCTCTCAAACCCTCTCAAACGATTCTCAAACGATTAAAAAAAAATGAAACGTCTAAGTCCATTATTTCAGGAGATAAAAAAAATTGGGGCCAAGTTCACACCAAAAAATAAAATCGTTTTTACGTGAACAATATTAACTCTCAAATAATTATTCTTCTCTATCAAACTCTATCAAACGATTCTCAAACGATTTGCGTTAATGAAAGTTTAAAAAAATAAAGTGGGGGGGCTAACTTCACGGAGGTTCTCCACCCTACCGACTAGAGAGAAGGAGTGAACAGTTCTGTATAGATAGCAGATGAATTTCATAATACTAATTTTTTGATATTGCTATATCTTGGGAATTATTTATGCCATTTATTGACACTAATATCTTAATTTTCGAAATAAGAGTTTTTGATAATAAATAAAAATGTATTGGGCGTATAGTTAGCAGAACGTAATGCAAAGTTCTTTTTTTTCACAGTCAACTAGAAATCATTTGGGAAACACATTAGCAATGCTAGAATAATTTGCGAATTAACTATTTTATCATGATAATGCGAAACCTAAGTCAATCAATTATTCCAAGAGAAATCCGCTTTCCTAGGGATTTTCTGGTATACCCCGTCTCTCATCTCTCATTGGATATCGCTGCTGAGTGCATGTAAAAGTGTACTGTGGCTATAACCCGTCAATTAATTGTAGTTATATCAACCATATCAACAATGAAAACGTCGTCATGTGTTATTCAACCTCTGGAAAAATAAGTATGGATGGGTAGAAAACGTACAGTGGAAACGGATACGGGTAACGTAAAAGTCGATAACGAAATAGAACACGTAATATTTAATCTGATCGACGAAGCTGCTTTCCTTCAACCTTACCTAATCATTATTTATCATTAATTATAATTAAATATAGTTAATATGTATATGTGAGTGTGTGTGCGTGTGTGTGCGTGTGGGTGCGTGTGTGTGTGCGCGTGCGTGCGTGTGCGTGCGTGCGTGTGCGTGCGTGCGTGCGTGTGTGTGTGTGTGTGTGTGTGTGTGTGTGTGTGTGTGTGTGTGTGTGTGTGTGTGTGTGCGTGCGTGCGTGCGTGCGTGCGCATGCGCGTGCGTGCGGGCGTGCGTGCGCGTGCGCGTACGCGTGCGCGTGTGTAAGAGATGTATATATATTATATGTAAGAGAATCGAGTAATTTGATAACTGTAAAAATAGTAGGGTGGGTTTGGGTCATCTTGCGGTTGTTTGTTGAATAATTGGACATGTGTAAATAGTATTTTTACATGTCCAACTTTTCAAACAACAACCCAAAGATGACCCGAACCCACCCTGCTATTTTCACATGCCCAACTATTCAAACAACAACCCAAAGAAGACCCAAACCCACCCTACTATTTCCACATGTCCAACTATTCAAACAACCCGAAGATGACCTGAATCCACCCTACTATTTCCACATGATCAACTATTCAAACAACAACCCAAAGATGACCCGAACCCACCCAACTATTTCCACATGTCCAACTATTCAAACGACAACCCAAAGATGACCCGAACCCATCCTACTATTTCTACAATTTTATAATATATATATGCCATGTCAACACCTCTCATAACCTCAATTCAAAATTGAAGTATAACCTCAATTCCTCAATTGATAAAATTATAACCTCAGTCTTTTTAAATTGGGCTGCATCAACGAAGTGGATATTCCGTAGACTGTGTGTGGCGTAAACATTAGATTTTTCATGTGTTATTGATATAATCATAAAAATATTAATTGAATCTAGCGTAAATATGATGCTCTCGAATGAATTTAGGTAAAGGGCAATTTCCATTTGGAGTTTTATATATTCTTGTGTTTCTGAGTCGAATTGAATAAAAGGAAATAACCCAATGAATAGCGTTCGAATTTACCAGTATTCACATTTACAGAATCAGATTGGCATAAAAACGTTGAGCTGCATTAAAAGTAAATTGCGACGAATTTTGGATTCTCGTATTTATGTATAAACGAAATTGTGATGATTGTTTCTTGCAACTGCAGACAATGTAAGTCGTAATTTCTGCTATTTTTCATTTCTCTCTATCGTCTAATTTTTTTGTATTTATGTTATTCATTTAGATTTTACTTGAAACATTCCGAAAAAAATTGGAATAGTGGATTTATTGCTTCCCCGACTTAACATTTTCTCATGGTGGCGCGCCCCAACGCAGTCGTACTGTCGACCGTTAAACACGGCCTTTTAAATTGATTGCTTTTTACATATTCATCCACGAGCTTTGGTATATATTACAAATATAACATGTTATCCTTTCTAATATTTCACAATATTCATACTCTGCAAAGTTGATTTTATGTCGGTCAGGGAAATGCTGGTCATTTGACTCAAACTGTTAATGAAAAATAATAATTTGAAACTGATTTAAAATTCTAAAAATCTACCCAATTTTTATTTTCAAACTTATTTCTTAGTACATTGTTTCTTTTCAACGATTATTATCTGAGATCTTTGATGCTGAGGGTGCCCCTGAAGTCTCGAACAATTTCCAGAAATAATCTAACTCCAGTAAACTTTGTACACCAATTTACCAAAACCGCTCAAAAGTTTTTCAGGACTTCCGACTGTTTGTTCGATTTGACTGAGTTCGTGGCCAGAAGCAAACAGAAGTTTGCCGTATCCCTGACGTCGGAAAGGTGGTAATGTGAGAATACACGCAACGTTATTCCCGTCCGGAGATTCTTTTTCCTGGATTTAAAAACAATAAGCTTTTTTTAGTTTGTTCAGTCCAACGCTTCAAATGTTGATGCCACAATATTTTGATGCTCTTACCTTCGAAAAATAGCTATTTGAATGGGCACCGTGTTTGTCGACCATGCATAAAATGTAAAATAAAAATAGCTCATCTCCGGGTTTTGTGATCGAGAGTTATGCTAATAAACACAAATTTTGACAATGTACTATCTATTTCCCAAATACTTAGCGTCTCCTTTCTTTAAATTTCTTTGGCAATTGGTTGCCTATGTGGACATTTGCTCTAAAAGAAAAGTTTTTTAAAATCGAGACAAATTCTAGTAATTTTTTTTCAATTTATTGCAAAGTCGACATGATAATGAAATATCTCACCATATGATATCTGTAAGTTTATTCGAGCCTCATATATTTTAAGCAATATTCACAGATCCAAAGTTCTCCATATTTCTCAGGATAAGGGTTGAAGTGTTTTCGTACCTGCCTACAAAAAAACTATAACACTCGTGAAATTCCTTTTTTAAGTATATTTCGTCAAGGATCAAAAGTATCGTCACACTTACCTATTTGCATTCTGTCGATGTTTTTTTACTTTTATTATAATCTCGTGTTCCTTCTCCTGCTGTTGTGGGATCCATCAGTGCATAAGTCTGTAAATGTACTCTCGTCAAGTCCTACACAAGTCAACGTGTCGTGATTTTTGTGGCTCCTCGTCAATCTTCGGATAAGCGACTAAATCTGGTGCTGGAAGACTTTCGTCCGAATTTTTGCACCACGATACATCTTTGCCTGTATTTGCCACGCCATGAGCTGCATCAGATCCTGTATATCTGTGAGATACAAATTCTTTATCATGTTATAATTATTTGTCACAAAATGGTCCCTTTTTATTCTGAGTCAAATGTTTTATAATGTAATGTAGTAATAATGAAAAAAGAAAATATTTTAAACCTTACCTTTGCGGATATAGTCTACTGATTGATTTATCCGGTTTTACAAAAATTTGCATAAGAGAAATGAGTGAGGTATATGTCAATATTCCTGGTAAGTTTTTTAATAAGCTTAGGTTCGCCCTCCTCAGTTCGTTGTTGGTATTCCGCGAAGAGTGCCAAAAGATTATCGTCTTCCAGTTTTTATCAAATTATGTACAGTTAAAAAATAAAGCGTCAATGAATATGTTTTTTCCTCAGTTTGCCTTTTAAAAAAGAAAAAAAATATAGCAAATTCCAATGCAACAAAAATATTTATTTGGTGGTCGAAAGAAAATCAGTAAAATGTTTTGTTAAATTATTCCATTTCAATGATTCGACAGAATGAGTAAATTAAGATTAACGACTCAAAAATGTAAATAAGTAACAGAGACTTCAAAAAATAAATGAAAAATCGAAAAACATTATTTTTTTATTTACCTGTTTAATATGGTATTCGAGTGATTCCTTGAGATTCAGAAAATAAGAGTGTATGGCTGAAAATCCCTTTCAGGATGAAAAATGTGCTGGGCATGTCGACATCTGAGTTTGTAGCAACCTCTGAAACACAGGAAAATACATTTTTTCCAAGAGTTCTATTTATTATGACGACATTTCGTCAAATCCTTTACGAAACTCTAGGAGCTTAAGTTTTTTTTAAATAAAATTATTTTGCATAAATGCACATGAAGAATTTTCACCTCGAATTTTTGGATGACACGAAGCTTATAGCTTCACATTTTTGCGCAATCTTTTTGTTTTGATCCGATTTTCGTTTTGGTTCGCATTGAAGGATTTCGTCAAAAAGTTGGCGCGCATCACCACGTAGAAATCTATGATTTTGCACGTGGCTTCCAAGGAATGATCAGTGCATCCGACGATTGGTAAATTTGTTATTTCAGAAATTCACTCCAAAATTTTGTGGATCGAATCTATCTGAATACCAAATTTACCACTAACATCTAAAACAACCGATTCCATGATCTCGGTCAAATGAAATAAAGCTCCGCTAGGTCGAATCAGTCCTCCAAACCGTTCTAACAGATTTATGGCCGTTTCGTTGAGGTCCTCGTCTTCTTCTCTTGATTTTAATGTCGTTATGCACCCCTGGCACTTCAGCTTTTTCATCATTGCCCGTACAACAAAGCCTGCGATGTATGTTTGTACTTCCGGACTCGTTCGTGTTAAGCCCGCTGCACACGACGCTTGTTTTCGTGCTGGATTTCGTGCATGATATACGTTTGTATATCTATATATATATGTGTATAGATATACAAAAGTATATCATGCACGAAAACAAGCGTCGTGTGCAGCGGGCTTTATATCATAGGTGTGATCATGGATGCTGTCATTCCAGGTCGACCAATTCATAATGGAGGACTCTTCGTAGTTGTGATCTTGCTGATGACTCTCTGCGGGGACTTCATCGACACATGCTTTTTCAAGCATATTATCGATGGCTGTCAACCACTCATAGCGAGGTTTAAATGCAGTGGTCAACGAATCTTTCGTTTGCATGAGACTCGCGAACAGCTCAGACCCGTCGACGTTGCATCCTCTCGGCGGTTTTACCAAAGAGTAGCTGCAGAGCAATCTGAATCAGGGTTGCCAGATTAGTCATTGGGCTAGTCGCGTACAGCTGGCGCTCAAGTCGCCCAAAATCGCATTCACGAGATGACGCTCGAGGTCGCCCAAAATCGCACAAACTGACGCGTCAACAATTCGAAATTCGAAAAGAATATAAGACACAAAAGATAAGATTTAACTCAAATGAAAAGATTGTTTTTTTATTATCACATCATATGCTTATAGCATTCTCCCAACTGTTCGACACATGGCTCGATAAAAAAGACTAAAAATTTCAATTCATAGTATATGCCACATTGTATATGTCACATTGATAAGAGTACTGGTAAGGTGGTAAGTGTCCATGTTCGTTTTAAGGTAATAAATTAAAAAACAAAAGAATAATATATTTGATATTTAAGATGACTCTCATTTATATATTAGTTATATATATATATGAATTATGTGTCGTTTTTCGTGTCTATTGGCTTTTAGGTGTAAGATAGAGCGGGACGAGACGGAAGTAAAAGAAATTAAGATTTCAACCCAAAACGAGCAACAATGGTCAAACCAAACATTCTTAAGGGGTTATATACAGTTGGAAGGCCAAAAAAAGTCGTTTTTTTACGAATTTTTTCCGGATAGGGATTTCATTTGACGAGGAAAAGCATAAGGAAGTAAATAATGTACCATCTTTTAACTCTTTATCGCAATTTTTTATTTAACCAAATATTGCTTCAGATAGCTCCTGTGATTGATCTCCTGTAGGTCCTCTAAAAAAAGGCGTCTTGCGGTGAGCATGAAATCTCCCGTTTGGATCAGCTGAAATTAAAAAACCAAAGAGATTTGTTTAGTGGACAGATAAATGCTGGGATTGGACGAAGGAATAGTTGGAATTTCCAATTTTGATGAAATGACGGCTCCTCAAAGACGAAATTTCAATTTTTAACCGAATTTTGGTCGTTCAATGGTTCAAAAAAAATAGAAATAATTTTCGGAAATCTTACTCCTTCGTCCAATCCCAGTAGAATATATCTGAGAAAGTTGTGTTAAAATTGCAGACCGATCGGTTGAGCCATCTTTGAGAAATCGTGCTCACCGACTTTGAAAATATCGTTTCGAGATAAACGCGTTCAAAGTTTCATAAGTGGTGAACACATGGATAAAAATTTTTTTTTACAACTTACAAGGAGTCATCTATTCCAGGGCCATAAGAAGTTCCCTCTGCATCATCAGCAGCTTCCAAATGGTCGAATTGCAGTCGTCGGCGAACCATTCTTCCTTCGCGCGTGCGCTCATGCGCTCTTAAAATAGAGATCGCGACGCGCTCTGCATCCTGTTTTTCGGCATAGGCATGGGCATTGGGCCCAATCGATAGACCCAGTGCACTCATATAATATAATAGTGATGCCGTACCTTCATTAAAGGTGCCGGCTGCCATGTGAGCTGCTATTTCCACTATTTTTGAACCACTAGGAATTATTTTCGGTGTGATTTTCCAAATCAACTGATTATAGCTTTCGTTGTTATTTTGTGTGAAACCACCAACACATCTTTCAAGCAACTTTTCATTGCTCAGATCCGTGTAGATTGGAAACAGAGCGTCAGCAACATCTTGTGGAAATGGAGAATAATCGTGTTTATAATCCGATAATTTATTCGAAGCTCGCGCTCGCTGCCAACAACACCATGACTCAGTTCCGACCGGGCATCTTTCGTGTTGAGGATTTTCATCTGTTGAACAATAATGGTAATATGTTGCCCATATTGCATTATACATATTGTCAACGGAATCACAGTGCCTCCTGATTGCCAAGCCATAATAAACAGTCAATTTATCGATCAGTTTGGCTGTGAGCTTTCCTTTTCCACCAAGTACTTTTTTTTGCATTTTTTTCCCACTTTTATTTACAGTCATCTCGGTATTTTTTTTGACACAGTCTCGGAGTCGTGAACCCATTCTTTTTTGAACGTGTCCAATACATTCTTTTTTTACCACTTCGTTGTTTCCGTAAGGCACAGCTTTCAAAATCCCCGAGTAGGTTTTCGAGTCACCGTCGCCGATGTAATTTTTGTATTGGACGTTAAATTTTTCCATTGAACGCTTGAACATTTCTACGACCGCATCGACTTCCATTTTTCCTGAAGAACCGTTATGATTCGCAGCACAAACATCTTTGTGATCGTCATACCATTCGTTGTATTCTTCAGTGTCGATTTTTTTTTCCAAACCTCGCATTGTTTGCAGTACGAACTTTTCACGACGATATCGATAATTTTCCCCGTATAATAACCGATCAGTGATGTTACTCCGTATAAAGAAGTAAACCCTCGTTTTTTCCAGGTTCCATCGCCAGATATTGTCAATTCTTCACAGTTTCCATCGCCTCGATTTTGAGCAGACGCTTCTTTTTCTTCAGCACAAGCTTTTTCGAAAAGTTTTTCGGTGGCCATTTGCGTGCATGAATGAATATTTTTGACGATCAAATCGTACGTAGCTTGCATCACAAAAGGTGGCATGTCCATCAATCCACAAAATTTCGCTGCACCTTTCAATCCTATTCCGAGAGTTCTCATCACAAATAAAAATCGTCTGTTTATCGCGTAAGAATGTTTGATGAAAGGACAAGAGTTTATGGCTCGAGGATCGAACTTATCACACAGAATGACGATTTTAAAACCGAGTCCTCGTTGTGCAGCCGTTTGAAATTGCACTTTTCCTTTGCAAGTTTTACACTGGACGTATTCACTTATCGCTGCGAAGACCGTTATAAAATTGAAAATGCGATATTCAATGGAGGAATCACGAGGAACTAAGATCTCCTTCTGATTTTTCAATTTTTTCGCGGATGTACTGAAGCTACTTTCATCGGCCTCGACTGTTTTTGGATTGTACGATTGTTTTCGCTTTTTCCCTCTTGAAATTTGCGTCTTGTCGGATAGTCTCCGTTGTCTGGTACACTTGTAAGGCATTTTTATTCGCAAAACTACGAAAACGGAGTAAAATTTGAACGCGCGACTTTACACTGTGACAGAGCTAGTTCGACTGACAAAATTCCTTTCTTCGGTATAAGAAATGACCACGCTTAGCTCTCGCATATACCATGTATGCAAAAACACTGAAAAGGGTCACCTCAGGCACGCAGGCCACAACAACCGCTGCCGCTCGGGCCGTTCGGAGCGCGCTTACTTTGTAATGCTCCAAGCGTCCTTTCAAGTACGCATGTATCTCTACGAATATTTGCCGTATCGCTTTGAAAATTTCAGAGATTCTATTTGAATATATGTAGACTCCAAAAATGCAACAAAAAAATCGATTTTTTGAAATTTGAAATTAATCATAAAATAGCATATAACTCCGACATTACTTGCTGGATTAATTTGAAATTTTCAGAGAATGTACTCAAATGTATGTACATTCTGAAAATGCCATAAAAAAAAATCGATTTTCTGAAATTTCCAACTGTATATAACCCCTTAAAAAATAATAATAATAAAAATTACGTCATGTTTCTCGGATGTACTTTGTATTTTTGTATTTATAATACTGTCGGTTCGAGGTTTGATATTGGTATGAAATAAATCCAGTACTCTACTCTCTAACATAATATATTTACCCACACTAGCAAGGAGCGGCTGCTTCGATCTATTGATGCTTGACATTTTTGCTTTATGAGATGCAGTGTTACTATGTCGGAGGAGATCTGTGTGATGAGCCCTCAAGTTGCACTCACACACTTTACAACGTGCCTCTCTAACCTCAGGGTCCGTGCTTGCGTTCGGATTTTCGATTAACCAGCCTGAGAACAAGAAAAACATTCTCCCTGACTAACGGCGATACTGTAAATATTGGGTTGCGGGTGTCGGGTGTCAAAAGGGGGTTTTTCGACTGAAAGGACGAAGGGTGTCAACACCTTGCAGGGCCTATGCTACTCCGCGTGTCGCCACCGAAAGGACACGGGTCAACACTGCGGCTGAACCGACGCTGGTTTCAGTGTCGTCACTCAAACGAAAAGGTGGCGATACTGTCGCTGAACTCAGGCTGCTTTTGGTGTCGCCATCCAAAAGAAAGAGTGGCGACACTGTAGTTGAACTCAGGCTGCTTTCGGTGTCGCCACCCAAAAGAAAAGGTGGCAACACTGTGCTTGCATGCAGCCGAATACATGCATGCTGTATGCATACATTGTATGCATACGGCATGCATACGTATGCAGCTCATATGTCTTCAAATGGATTTTGGTATGTAGGGGTAAATAATGAACGGGGAAGTTTTGAAATGTTCAATGATCCCAAGAGCAATTACATATGGAACTTTACTCTCGGGACGTTCGGAGGGGTTGTATAATGTACGTATCTTTGTTCAAATCTTATAATAATTTTAACAAATATACTAAATCCGACGTCACCATTCGCCGTTCGAACATTCCATGGACAACAGCCTACGCGTATAGATACACATGGCAAATAACTTTAATCATATCACAAAAAATAAATCAACGTTACATTCACAAGAGCATTTTTCTTCAGTCAAGTTGGAGAGCGTATAGAAAATTACTCGAAAAATGTTTGTTCAACCGTGCAACCCTCGAAAACTAGGCGATTTTTCGATCCCTTCTCCGTTCTTGAGTACATAATCGTAAGGAATGAAAATTGCGCTCGGTAATTCGTCACGAAATTATAACGTATTCTATCGTAAGTAAAAACGTCATTCATTGTCCATTAAAAATTGTCGCGTGTAATATGTCAGGAATGTGTTTGTCATACGAATACATACATACATATAATTTTGAAGCCTTTAATATAATTTGTGGATTGTTTCGTTAGCGACGAATGTTTGAATGTGTCACAACCGACGTAAATTTTATTTCTTTTAAATACTCTTTCAACCAGGAAACTCGACCGCTTTAGAATTTTCATAAAATCAAATAACTTCTTACATCTAGGTCATTCATCCTGACACGCGCCGTACACACAAATGCCTCGAACATTCGATTGTTCCCTTCGGGCCTAGGCGCATCGATCATAAAACCTAGACCGTAGCAACAGCCCTCACACTAACACATAGAAGCTAACTACATCTACTCCGCCTACGTTAATTCCAAAGATGAAAAAGGCGTAAGAACACTTCCGTTTGACTCGATCTGTTTAGTATTTTCATTCATAAAACGATGACCCGATGAGTCAAAGTAAACCTTGCATTTAAGTCATTCATCCCGACACGCGCCGTACACACAGATACCCCGAATACTCGAGTTCTCGCAAACACAACTAAAATATGCAAGCGAGTGTGTCTTCCGATCCAAGCGCCTCGGCAATAGATCTGGGCCCTAGCAACAGCGTACATACCAACAATAGATGACGACCACATCGGTTTCCCCTACGCTAGCTTCTAAGAAACAAAGGCTCAAAAACACAAATCCCTACCATTTGCCCTAAATCTGGCCCTATAAAAAGGCGAGGTTTTCCACGGGGCATTGCATTCCGTTCCGTACCTAGGTCGCGTTTATACTGTTAGCAGTAGTTCGGTTGTCATTCGGTTAGCCGTCTTATATATTTTATCTCTGGTCGAACTCCGGGTCTTCTGTAGAAGAGAGCGAGTCGTGTCCAGAAGTCAAAGTTTTAAAGTATAGAATTCAAGATTCGGACTTAGAATATTTTCCGATTTATTTCATTTAATTCAAATTTGGACTTAGAATATTTTCAATCATTTCGCGTAACTCAACAAAGAACAAGTAAGCTACGACCAATCAAAGATTTCCAAAGACACCTCTCCGGTAAAGTACTTAATATCTTATTATACCAAGTTTGTATTCACCAATTGTATTTTACTAACATTATATCTTACACTACGAATATATAGAGAATCCTAGATCTCTCTACCTATTCTTATTGTATTTTTACTAACATTTTATTTTCATTAAAGAGTGTATAGAGAATCCTAGATCTCTTTATTCACAACCTTTAACACCCTTTCCTCAGTCGCAACCAGACAAAGCAAGACTTCTCGAGGTCTATCAGTGTGCGCCCACCATACTCCTAGGAGTATATCTATATAAACGCTCTGCGTATAATACTGCATGGAAAAGTCTATGGGACATAGCGTTTGCCGCTCGACGCTCAAATACCCAAACCTTTCCTTCACGCCCCTCCGGTCGTGACAGATAAAAATTTGGTGACAGCGGTGGGATTATAGTACACTGAGCGCTTGATTCTTGTTGCTACTGGTGAAGGTAAAATTAACAATTATTAACTTTCAAAATAACAAAAGATTAACAAATTAAATCAAAAATTAATAAATTAAAATCGAAACAAAGTTGAAATCAAAGTGTTTAACAATTTAAATAAATAAAAAGTGTTTAACAAATTAAATAAAAATGGCAGAAATTGCAAATCTCACACATCATCAAGCCATTACCGATGCTATGCTCACAAGTATGGGCGAGTGTATGGCCTTACAACAAGCACTAATTCACGTGCCAAATTTTAACGGCAAAAATATGCCCCTTAAATCATTTATAGAAGACGTAGAAAATGGTTATACGTTCGTGCCCGAAGGCCTTAAAACGTCATTTTTCAAAGGAGTTTGTTCGAAACTTAAAGAAACAGCTCGCGACGCGGTAGCTGATAAAACAATAGAATCAGTAGAAGACTTATCAAAAGCTTTGAAAGAATATTTTTCACCTAAGAAATCGTACCCTTATTATTGTGCCGAAATTCAAGCCGTCAGATTAAGACGTGACGAAACCGTACTTGACTATTACACGCGAATTAAACGATTACGCTCAAGTGCAATCGCCGCATTAAAAGATAAATTTACCGAGGCAGAAGCAAACCAAATGTTGCCTATGCTCGATGGAGTAGCACTAGAGTCATTTAAAAGAGGCTTATCTGACGATTTATTATACGCCATCAGCGTTCAAGATCCTCAGACCCTTGAAGACGCATTTAAAGTCGTTCAACGCATAGAACGAGATATGCAAGGAGCAAATGTGCGAAATTCGAACTCATTGAGATATACTCAAATCGAACAAAATCGTTCACCTCAAAATAATAATGGATACCGTCGAGTATCTTTTCAAGATCGAGAAAATAATTTTGATAACAAAAATTCGAATTTCAGCAGAATATTCCGTCGCGATACCACCCCACCTCGTGAACAGAGACCAATACGTGAAAATTTTCCTACACGAAGGTTCCCAATTAGAAATCAACAACCAAGAAATTTTTATGGTTATCCACCAAACGGTTTTTACGGACCACCGTATTATCCTCCAGTCCCCTACGGACCTCCAATGTACCCTCAGTACAACGAATATCAATCAAATTATCAATTCTCTCAACCAATGTATCAAAACCCTTTTTACAAACGTGAAAATTCGTTCCAAAACATGAGACCAGTATCTCCCCGACCTAATAACACTTCAGATAATTTAAACTCTCAAGACGCCCGTCGAGTGGACGCATCGACGAGCGACCCTCAGACCCAGCGTCCTACAGCCGTGAAATTCCTCACAGCAGGAGATTTGTTAGATGGACCTGCGGACAAGGGCGTTCCCCAATAATTATTTTACGAGCTCCGGAACTCGAAAACGGTTTTGGACGTTTCCTGATAGACACAGGAGCCGATATAAACATAATTAAATTACAGGCATTAAAACGCAGATGTATAATTGCCGGTCATGATTTCTTAACATTATCTGGTATAACACCCGACAAAATTCAAACATTAGGTTCAACCGAGCTAACATTATTTGATAAACCAGCAAAGTTTCAAGTACTTAACGAAAATTCTGCTATCCCCGCAGACGGCATAATAGGCATTGAATTTCTTCAAAACGAAAGGGCAGAACTGTCTTTTCACCACAACACGTTAGTTACTACTTCAAAACCAATAACTCCGATTCCATTCGAGAATAATCCTGAAGACACAGCTCAGAGCTCAGATAATGCATGTAACGTAATACTAGAAGATGAGGGAACAACTTTCGTTCTCAAAGCTCGCACTCGCATGAAAGTCCCAATTAAAATATCTAATACAGACTTAAAGACGGGATTTCTCCCTCGCATCCAAACCCCAGAAAATATTTTTATGGGAAATGCAATCGTTACAAACGATAATGGTACATGTTACATTTATGCTGTTAATTCATATGAGGACGACGCTCAAATAGACGTACCTCCTCAAGAATTAATTCCATTTGAATATTATGATTCAGAAGATTTCTTCGACCCCGATAGTGATGAAAGTGCATGTGAAAATTCCATTGATAGAGATCAAAGAATTCGCGAAAAACTCCGTTTAGATCATTTAAATTCGGAAGAGAAACAACACGTTCTTGATTTAATAAAAGAATACCCTCACCTATTTCATCTACCTGGCGACAAACTACCTGCCACGACAGAAATGAAACACACGATACCTACTACGGACGAATTACCTGTGACTATACGACAATACCGATTTCCGCCTGCTCATAAAGAAGAAATTAATAAACAAATCAATAAATTATTGGAAAATAAAGTTATTGTAAATTCAGCCTCTCCATATAACTCACCCTTATGGATTGTACCTAAGAAACCTGATTCGAAAGGAAATAAACGATGGAGAATGGTAATTGATTTTCGTGAATTAAATTCGAAGACAATAAGCGATGCTTATCCTTTGCCAAACATCACCGAAATTCTTGATAGACTCGGTGGAGCAAAATATTTTTCGACCTTTGATTTAGCGAGTGGATTCCATCAAATCGAAATGGATCCCAAGGACAGACAAAAGACTGCTTTTAGTACCCCTAACGGACATTACGAATATGCTAGAATGCCATTCGGTCTCAAAAATGCACCCGCTACCTTTCAACGCTTAATGGACAAAGTTCTTCTCGGGTTGCAAGACAGTGAATTATTTGTATATCTCGACGATATCGTGCTTTTTGCCACTTCCTTAGAAGAACACGGAATAAAAGTTCGAAGACTTTTCGATAAACTTAGTAATGCCAAATTGTCACTTCAACCAGACAAATGTGAATTCCTAAATACCGAAGTGATTTATCTCGGTCATATAATCAGTGATGAAGGCGTACGCCCCGACCCTAAAAAGACAGAAGCGGTCGAAAAATTTCCTATACCCAAAACAGTCACGAACGTTCGACAGTTCCTCGGCCTAGCCGGTTACTATAGAAGATTCATAGAAAATTTTTCCGAACAAGCCAAACCTTTGAGTGATCTATTAAAGAAAAATGTTGAGTTTAAATGGGGTCCCGAACAACAAAAGGGATTTGATTATTTAAAAAGGGCCTTGTGTTCTTCTCCCATATTGCAATATCCAAATTTTGAAGAACCCTTTATCTTAACTACCGATGCTTCAAATTATGCGATCGGTGCAGTTTTGAGTCAAGGAAAGATTGGAGAGGACAAACCAATAGCTTACATGTCTAGAATATTAAATTCAGCCGAGAAAAATTATAGTACAACCGAGAAAGAATGTCTCGCAGTTGTTTACGCGATATTACATTTTAGACCATACTTATACGGCCGACACTTTACCCTCGTCAGTGATCATGAACCTTTAAAATGGATCGATTCAGTAAAATTACCTGTTCAAAGATTAATTCGTTGGAGAATACGATTACGCGAATACGAGTATACTTTCGTTTATAAACCAGGACGACTCAACTCAAACGCGGACGCGTTATCACGAAACCCTGTCATTCCAAACGTCACAGTATTACCTATATCGTCCGCCGCGAGGAAAACAACAACAACCGTAGTTCCTCGCAAGGCTACCGGTCTGAACCCTATAATAAAACGAGGTCGACCACCGGGCAGTAAAAACAAACCCTTACCTACAGTGTTAGAAGAATCAAATTTACCCGGTAGCACAATCGCTGAAAGAGTAAAAAATCGTAAAATAATTAGTAAACCTCCTCCTATAGTACCAGTAAAGGTACCACGGACTCATACTAAGGCCCCACCAGCAAGGGTCGCCTCTGACTCATCCGATACAGAGCAACGACCTCCGGCCGCACGCGCACGAAACAGCGCTTTTCCCAGCCTAGCTGAAAAGAGGACTATCTCTACAAAGGCTAAGAAATCTCCAGATCCTCCACCCTTGAAACGATTTACTGACGCATTAAAATTTGCATTTGACATAAACGAATCATTGGACAATAGTGGTCAATCAACAGATACTGAAAATTTACCCGCACCAGTAAATAATAGAAATATAATCGAAATAAATGAAAGTCCAAAGGTAGATCACTATTGGTGGGACGGTGCTCAAGGTAATGATAATGCAAATAAAAGTTGCGGGACACAGACAGACGATTATACAGAATCAGAAGACGCCGACAATGAAATAGGGAAAACACGGGAGTCAATGATAACTTTCCGACACCCTGTATGTAGATCGACGCCCGCCGTTACCCATAATGAGGAAGAGATAACTAGCGACGAAGAACCCCGTCGACAAGTCCAAAGCAATTTACGATTAGATTTTGACAACTCGGAGAGTGAGTCCGAAGAAAGCAACCCCGAGATTGTCGAAGAATTACCAGCCAGGAACCTTGAGAAAACCATTTCACAAACCATACCCCCTGGAATTTATTACCCACATATGAAAACAGATGACAACCCTTTACAAATAAACACCACGAACGAAAATCTAACTTACCATAAAGGCAATTACTTACATTTTATCTCCGCCGACTGTGAGTTTACCACAGTCATATCACGATTATTAATCGAGACTAACAAAATTTTCCCACAAGATTTAAAATTTAAGAAACCGAAACGCAAACAAGTTTTAGTAACAAATAAAGGAAATTACAAAATATTAAGTGCGGTATTGACCGACAAACATTTTGAAACATTTTCTGTTCAAGAGCTCAAAGAAGTACTTAACACAGTTAAAGACACAATAAATAAATATCAAATTAAAACGCTCCGGATATCCAAGCCCGGAGACATGTTGGAAAATTTCAGTCATTCTTTTATTGCAGATTTATTGGAAGAATGCTTAAACGATTGCGAATGTGTAATTACAATTTGCCGCGGAAATGTAACAATTCCTGACGAAGCAATACGACAAGAAATAATATCGGAATACCATGAAAGTCTAATCGGTGGACATAAAGGAATTACTAAAACTTATAAACGCATTCGCGAAAGATTTTATTGGCCTAACCTTAAAGACGAAGTTACGGAATACGTAAGAACTTGTCCCGATTGTCAACAACAAAAATTAACTCGGATAAAAACTCGCGAGCCAATGATAATTACAGACACTCCATCAGAACCTTTTGATAAAGTCTCTATCGACACGGTAGGACCGTTACCAGAAACTCCGAACGGAAATAAACACATTTTAACTATTCAAGATAACTTGACAAAATATTGTATTGCGGTTCCAATACCCAATATAAAAGCTGAAACAATAGCTGATGCTTTAGCCCGAAACCTGATCATCCAATTCGGTACCCCAAGAATTATCTTGAGTGATCAAGGTAGATCATTTGTTGGACAGGTATTCAACAATCTTGCTAAAATATTTAAAATAAAACACCTAACCACCTCTGGTTATCACCCTCAAACTAACGGTTCCTTAGAACGAAGCCACATAGTTTTGGCAGAGTTTATTAAACACTACATAAATAAATACGAGGATTGGGATAAACTAGTCCCCTTTGCCATGTTTTCTTACAACACGTCGGTTCACGAGTCTACAAAATTTACGCCTTTTGAGCTAGTATATGGCAAAGCTGCTCGAACCCCGAGTTCTTTCCCCTCCTCGGGAAAAATCGAAACCTATGGTGATTATTTATGCGATCTCACTTCCCGACTCGAGGAAATGAGACAACTCGCTTCCAAATCTTTAATTAAGTCTAAACATCGCTCGAAACACTATTACGATAGAAAAATACATATCAAAGATTTTAAACCAGGAGACATGGTATATGCAGTGAAGGAACCAAAGAGAGGGAAGCTCGACAATTGCTATGTTGGGCCATATCGCATTTCAGAGATGCTTGACAGACACAACACTATATTAGAAACACCTGGCGGGAAACGCCTATTGAAACATTTAGATAAACTAAAGTTATACAAAGCAAGACAAAAGACCGACAGTACAGCCCTACATTGAAAAAAAAAAAAAAAAATATCTCACACTATACTAACGGCATGAACCAGTCCCAAATAAGTTGGAGAGAGAAGAAGCTATCCTGAACACAGCTAAGACATACACACCAATGCAGGTACATACAACCAGAAACGCATTTTGATCTCCCCCTCTAGTCTACCAATAAAATGGAAGAATAAGGAATCAAAGGAAAATTTTATTTAACCCGTGCTCTTATCAAAAGACACCACTAGGAAGGGATAGGGATCAAACTATAAAAGCCGAGGAAAACTCGATCACTCATTTAGTCTCACTAAAATTTTCATTATAACATTACACTGTATCTCTCACATAGAAATAATCCCTGTGCAAGTGAAGACACTTTATTTTGAGTTCAAATTAATAAGTCAGTGCAAGGAATTTCACATACAATAATTCATCGTCCAAATTAGTGTAATAACCCTCGTCCATCAATTTTCAACGCAACTTCAGGCTCCAGGTATTTAATGAAATTATTCACGACATTAATAATAGCACACGTCCTGAAATCACATTAAATTTCATTCACATAATAATTCATTAAGAAGGAAATACATCGATTTTTGACTGAGGTTCGAATGTTTATTAATTAATTCAATTCTTTATAATTTTTCTAAACAAAATTTAACCTCTTTGGAAATAATACCAAAAACAAAAAAAAAAAAACTTGAGCTAAAACTTGAGAAATCCATAAAAAAAAAAAAAAAAAAAATAAATAAATAAATAAATAAAATAAAATAAAATAACAAAAAAAAAAAAAAAATTTATTCGATAGAAATTCAAAAACTAAAATTTTTTTTTAAGTAAAAATAATAATAATAATAATAATAATAATAATAATAGTAAAACAAAATAAAACAAAAGAGAACAAATAAGAATTTTTTTTTTTATTAAAAATATAAAAATAATATAACAATCAAAATTTACATCAAGAATCAAATCATTACACGTCGTCTGGAATTCAGTATCCTGCCGAAACCGAATCAATTACGAGATTTAGATTTTGACTAACTGAAACTAAGAAAACCAAGGTACTTGTGAATAGTGTAGCAAACCTACATATTCCTTCCCTTAAAGCGAGACGTGGCAATTTGTTGTTGCCCACTCGTTCCTTCCCTTAAAGCGAGACGTGGCAATTTGTTGTTGCCCACTCGTTCCTTCCCTTAAAGCGAGACGTGGCAATTTGTTGTTGCCCACTCGTTTCTTTCCGCAAATTCCCACTTACCTACCACTTTTTGCAACTATTATTCACAATGCGTAAAACTCACCGCGCTGGCAGAAAGTATCAATTAAAAAAATTAATAAAGGAATATTCAAATCCTTCAAGTTTCCAATATCATCAATGGGTATCGCAGGATACAGAAAACCACCTACCACGCATAATTGAAGAAAAGCCTCTCTCAACTAAAATTGTAATCGTTCAACCCCAATACAAATTGCAACCAATAGAATACAATAGATCACTCCCTCCTCTTGCTGGTATCGACATGAAGGATCCACGATTCGAGACATACTGTCTCAAACATATTGAACTCGGTACTTATGAAACAGAATCTAGGGAAAATATTTAAAACAATATAACGCTCTACCAAAAATAATCTTCAAAAAAAATAGTAATAATAATAAATAAAAATAATAATATTGAAAAATCTCAGTCAATCTCAATCGATAGTTCCTGAAGAAACTACACCACCTAAGACAAATACAAAAAAAAAGAAACCCCAATTTTTGTTACAAAACCAAAAATAGTCCCGACCGAAACAATTTTACCAGAAATTAATATCGCAAAATTAATTCTAGTTTCAATACCGCTGAGTCATTCAACTTACAAAAATAATTCCGGCCAACGATCCAAGGTACGGAAATACTAAAGTCAACAAGCTCCTTTTGAGTAGCCACTAACCTTTCAAACATAACAAGCATGAAAATCTCTGAGGAAGAACTTAACTTTTTGAATGAACAAGAAACGTTAGATTGGTTATACTCAATTCCCGCCGCGAGAGTACCCGGCAGAAATTACGAATTTTATAAAAGTATTGTTAAAGCCCGATGTGTAAAAGTAATCTCAGAACGACCACCATGGTATCTAGATAATTATACGAGACACTTTTGTGAAGATTGCTATCTCGAAATTTCCACCGAAGAACAGGATAACAAAGGTACTCAAATTCTAGATAAACACAAATTAATACCAGGCCCTTATCACACAGCTCATTGCAGTATTTGCGGACTAGAATTACTGAGAACACAAACACCATATAAATGTGATGATTGCATTTTAGCTTGGATTTTTAACAGAGTTGATATAGAAAACGGTCGTGCAGTCGTAGTAAATTGGGAAAGTAAAAATTAACGAAATTCATTTCATCTTGCTTACGATCATCTGGGTTTTGTTCCAGAATGCCTACCCCTACAAGTAATAATTCTGAACACAGTAAAATTACCACCCACCAAACAACACTGGAGAATACACCAAAACATCATAAACGGTATATAGTCATTTTTGTCGCTCATGCCATCAAAGTACGTCAATCAAGACGTCAACACCGGGAGAGAATACTTGAACTTTGGAAAGAGGACCCGCGCAGCAAATGCTTAGTGGAATGGGACCCCGAAGCTAACCCGGGAGACATTTTTAACCTGAGATCCCTGTTCGGCCTCTCACCCGTGCCAAAAAGAAAAACAGACCCCTACTGGGACCAACTAGTAAAGGAACGATCTGGGGAAGAATAAGCACGAGGATAAAATAATATATATATATCTTTTGCTTCTTTCCATCTAACCATCTTCTTTATCTTCATCGTTGCATGACAAACACAAACTCACTCTTTATACATACACACATACTTAATAAAACGTATACTCCATAGCAATACAATGAACCCTCCGATACCGCTAAAATCACCGTTGAAGAGAATCGGGAACAAATACGTAGTATACACGACATCGGTACACTCTCCGTCTCACTTCTACGTAATAAAGGCCAAAAATTTATCCAAGGTGGAAAAGTACAGCAAGGCGATCGACAAATACCTTCAAGACTTCCCGACCTTCGACATGGGTTTAGTAGGACCCCTTCAATCAGGTAGCTGTGCCGTAAAAATAGCTGATAGCTGGTTAAGAGCTAATATCTTAGCAATCAACAATGGATTGGCTGCTTTAGACATAGTTGACATTGGGGGCGTACTCAGATTCAATACATATGATCTAAGACCACTGCCCCCCGCGCTCACACTATCTACAGGTAAGGCCATACGCGTACATTTGAACAATCTCGAACCAAGGTTTGAAGGACCCTGGCCAGACAGCGAGACACATTTCTTCGAGGATCAATTGGCCAGACGCCCTTTAAAACTGAAGGGTATAAATTGTCGAGGAGCAAGTAGTTCTTTGACCCTAGGCGTGGAATTACAAGACAAAGCCACAGATCTCGACATAAGACGCATATTATTAAACCGCGGCTTTGCAGCCGAAGGATTCGTGACCGAATATCTACTAACCGACCTGCCCTCCCAACGCACTGACGTGCTCCTCACGCATAACAATGGAAACCGAAATTGAAATGAACAAAGCCGAACTAAACCAATATGAATTAATTAAAAAATATTTTTTTTCCTTCCTTTTCGACTGACTATTCTTATTTCAAAAACACCTTTCATACAGTATCGAACTCGTAAAAATATTCTTCCAGAAAAAGAAAAGGGGAAAATTAAGGAAAAGAATGAGAAATTACAAAGTTCGTACTACATTTACGCCAAAAACAAAATATAACAGTAAACCAAATGACGAAGGCAGGAATAGCGATTTTACAAAGGTTCGACCATTACGCATTCGAGTCATCAAATACTGAAATCGGCAATATTATGAATATTCACAATCTCAAATATGTGTTAACGAAAGGTGACATATTAATGTGGTCAAAATAGCGAAACACCAGCCCTGGGCTGCAAAGTATTGTTTGCAATTCTTCATGCTTCATAACGTTCGCTATTCTGCAATTTCAATTTTCGGTCATTCAAAAAAAAAAATATAATAAAAAAATAAAAAAATAAATAAATAAATAAAAATAAATATTACATCAAATACATTCAACTTAATATACTATCGAAAATATATACTTCAAATTTCTTATTTTTCGTTAATCGAATGAAATTTCGAAATATTAACCGTTCTATAATTTGGTTATTCTATATATTAACCCCCACTCGATGAGACGAAAACAAAACCAAAAACAAATAACGACGACAGAGACAAAATCCACAATGACAAGAGTGAACCAACAAAAGAAAACAAAACCAACGACAGAGCCAACAATGAAAAAAAAAAAAAAAAAAAAAGAAAAAAAAAAGGGACGACGACGGTGTATAAAGGGGGGGACGCACACAAAAATATACTAATAAAATACGAACACAGAATTAGAATAAAAATTTCATATTTATTCGCTTTTCTCATAAGAGAAAAGCCACCCAAAATTCCACAATACATTATTTGCAAAAAAAAAAAAAAAAAAAAAAAAAAAAAGGGGGGAAACAAAAATATCGGATTCCACTTAAACTTCATCATACGCTGCCATCACACCAAGCGGATGGGACCAGGCAGGATGGTCCCAATCATCCTCAGGGTGTACCTGGCCCCACCTACCCTCGAACATCCACCGAATAAAGGCGATGTCGAACCCTTCAGAGTAATAATGTAACCCGAATTCGTTAAGGACCCCCCAACTCCGCCGCATTTCCCGATCCTCCCTGACCTCCTCAAAGATCTCCTATGAACAAATAAGATATACAATTAAATATCGTCATTATCACCAACAATTAATTGATTTTATGAACAATCAATAATATACTTACAGTAAATTCGTCGCGGAACACCCTCGCCGCCACCTGAAGAAGCGTCACCTTCTTCCTTTTTACAGGGGGCCCATAAATTTCAATCTAGAAAAAAATATATATATATAATTAATAAAAAAAAAAAAACGCTAAAAAAAAAAAAAAATATACCTATAAAAATCAAAACTTTAAATTAAATCTCACCGAAAACTCAGACTTGCGCGCCTTCGCCAAGATTTCAATCGCAGAAGTTGTTAACCGTACAGGCAGCATGTTACAAAAAAAGAACGACGATCGACGATTGCCAAGAAATAAATGACGAGCTCCCCAGAGAAAAAACACGAAAAAGCACACTTCCCCTCTCCAAAGTAAAACCCCACTACAGTTTTAGGCCCTTTTTGAACCCCCACCTTTAGTTAAAGAACTTTTCTACGCTACACATCTACAGGAAATAAAAGACAAAGAAGATAATTAGGAAGTCAAAAAAAAAAAAAATAAAGAAAAAAAAAAACGAGAAAAAAAAAAAGGGAAATCGGAAAGAAAAAGAAGAGAGTGGTATATATATTTATACGTATATATATATACACGAGGAAGGCGAATAGAATAAGTAATAAGCTACTAACACTTATAACACTTGTATCTAACACAAAATTCAAATTTTACTTTACCCTGTACTCACATATATACTCTCTTTTCTAGACTATAATGTGTGCCTTTAAGGCCATCATAATTGTTCTTATACTTGGGTTTGGAAAAGTTTGGACCTCGCCAACACATGACATTCAACAGATAACCAACCGCGCCGGTATTTACTATGAACCAATGCACGAAGTTCATTTCACTCGGACTGAATGGCGGCTAACGACTTTCATAGATCTGAGGCCATTCGAGAATCATCAACCGACATTTTCTGAGGTACCAGTGATGGAACATACCTGCCGACCTCACTTGGAAGCCCACTGCAAATCACTTATTGATAAAGAGGACCTTATATTAAAAAGTACCCTTATCAATAAATACCTTCTTTACATACGAAAACAGAAGGGCATCGAACCGACAATAAGCAGACGAAGCGTTCCTTTCGGATTCATCGGAACAATCAGCAAGAGCCTATTCGGGACCCTAACTACGGACGATGCCGAATATTTTAACACCGAAATTGATAAACTATATCAAGATCAGAAGAAGATAGCTATTCTCGCAAGAAACCAAACACACATCGTAAGATCTGAATTGCATGATATTGCGGAACGATTAAGCGAATTGGAAAAAGAGCACAATAAAAAATGGAAAAATTTAGCAGATACGTTTTACAATGCGACAAACATTATCATGTATACACAAAAACTGAAGGAATGGCGGAATAGCATAGGAAATATCGCTGAAACATATCTTGAAAGCCTCCGTGCCATCGTGAATGCAATTCATTTCATAAAATTGGGACTTCTCCATCCAGAACTTTTGAACCCTGTTACATTGGATCTCATCGTCAAGAGCTTCACGGAAACTCACCACAGATATCTGTTCCCAATCCCCCTCGACGAAATTCATTCCGGAACCCTGTCAAAAATTTCCCGCCTATCAGCTTCCTATCATGATAAGAAAATAATCATCGTAATAAATATTCCTCTATTAGAACCAACCAAATTCTTCCTTTACAAGCTCCACCCCTGCCCAATATCACAACAAATTGGAAACAATAGCCAAGGAGCAGCGTACGTTCAACCTAGAGCATCACACATAATTATTTCGCGAGAAGCGGACAAGTATGCTCTCATACCAGAAAATGACCCTCCCAGATGCCAACACTTACGCAATTACCAAATCTGCGCCCCTACTTATCCAATATACGAAGTATCGGCCCACCAAAATTGCGAATTACTATTATTAACAGACGGAGGACACCAATCATACGAAGATTGCGAGATAAGGGTCGTGAAGAAACAAACACCATACTGGAAACAACTAGACACCATGTCGGGATGGTTATTCTCCCTACCTCAACCTGAAAGAATACAGATATTATGCGATCATGAGGCAGCTACTGTTCTCGAGATAAAAGAAACCGGGATCCTGAAACTGAAGCCAGGATGCATCGCTAAAACACATTACGTAACGATTTCGGGAAGCCAAACGCTCGAGGGAACCATCCGGGAAACATACATCCCAGCATCAAATCTCAGCATAAACCAGCTTGTTCCCAATGTCTCGGACTATAAGCCGTTGCAAGATACCGACACGTCGAGCTATACACCCTCGGTCATAACTCGAAACTCAGCCGGAGTCCCGATTTTCGACACTACTCTAAGGGAGATAGAACAAGAACTCTTAGAAACCGCTTCCCATAAACGAGAGCAACAAGAACAGACCCAATACACGATGATGACCATATACGGAGAAATCCTCCTGGCTATGGGTTTTCTGACCTACATTCTACGCGGATCCTTCTTTTTCTGTGTCTACAAGATTTGTACCATGTGCCGGAAACCTGCTCCTCCACCTGAAGACTGCGACGATGACCTGCTAGAACAAGAAGAACCACCACAACCCGCTAAAAGAAGAGCGGAAAGCACCTACGATACCCCCCCTCGCCAACCTAACCCCGTTTTTATTCACGAAGCCGCGACGCAAACTACGGTTTGAAACATAACTTCGTATGTACACTCGTAACCAATTACTACTATATACACCCTAATCAATTATTATCACTACCGTATGTTTTTTTTTCTTTATTATTATTATGCAAATTTTTTACCAAATACTAACACTAGACGTAAGTAAAAATTTATGCATATCGAATTATTCGATTCTCCTTTAACTCGTGAATGGAAGGATAAAGTATCTATACTTACCTGTTATACCTGCTACCAAACACCTTCACCGTATTACACTTCGTGAACACACCTCAAATTTAGTAATGGCACAGGCATCTCAAATGCAAATTAAAATTGCATCTACGAAAATCAAGACGCCAATCAAAATCAACCAGCGTCGTCAAAACAAACGATCAACAAGATTATTGTTGGATCTGTATGGTCTCCTGCATTTAATTATGCCAGGAGAAGACCATTACCATCGCTATTTTGCCGTCTAAAGCCAGTAAAAGAGGTATACAAATTTTATTATACGGTCACCAAAAAAAAAAAAAAAAAAAAAAAAAAAATTTTTTTTTTTTTTGTTTTTTTTTGTTTCCTTATACACCTGAACTACCCCTAAATATTTCATACCTATTCCATATCCCTACCTAAGATACGACATCCATACCAGGCAACGAGAAACAAAATTTAACTACTTTAATTAACACCATTTAAGCATATCTTCTATTTTAAAAATATTCAATATGCATAAATTGGTAGCCACCGAGGACGGTGCCTAATCTAAGTGGGGAGGTGTCACAACCGACGTAAATTTTATTTCTTTTAAATACTCTTTCAACCAGGAAACTCGACCGCTTTAGAATTTTCATAAAATCAAATAACTTCTTACATCTAGGTCATTCATCCTGACACGCGCCGTACACACAAATGCCTCGAACATTCGATTGTTCCCTTCGGGCCTAGGCGCATCGATCATAAAACCTAGACCGTAGCAACAGCCCTCACACTAACACATAGAAGCTAACTACATCTACTCCGCCTACGTTAATTCCAAAGATGAAAAAGGCGTAAGAACACTTCCGTTTGACTCGATCTGTTTAGTATTTTCATTCATAAAACGATGACCCGATGAGTCAAAGTAAACCTTGCATTTAAGTCATTCATCCCGACACGCGCCGTACACACAGATACCCCGAATACTCGAGTTCTCGCAAACACAACTAAAATATGCAAGCGAGTGTGTCTTCCGATCCAAGCGCCTCGGCAATAGATCTGGGCCCTAGCAACAGCGTACATACCAACAATAGATGACGACCACATCGGTTTCCCCTACGCTAGCTTCTAAGAAACAAAGGCTCAAAAACACAAATCCCTACCATTTGCCCTAAATCTGGCCCTATAAAAAGGCGAGGTTTTCCACGGGGCATTGCATTCCGTTCCGTACCTAGGTCGCGTTTATACTGTTAGCAGTAGTTCGGTTGTCATTCGGTTAGCCGTCTTATATATTTTATCTCTGGTCGAACTCCGGGTCTTCTGTAGAAGAGAGCGAGTCGTGTCCAGAAGTCAAAGTTTTAAAGTATAGAATTCAAGATTCGGACTTAGAATATTTTCCGATTTATTTCATTTAATTCAAATTTGGACTTAGAATATTTTCAATCATTTCGCGTAACTCAACAAAGAACAAGTAAGCTACGACCAATCAAAGATTTCCAAAGACACCTCTCCGGTAAAGTACTTAATATCTTATTATACCAAGTTTGTATTCACCAATTGTATTTTACTAACATTATATCTTACACTACGAATATATAGAGAATCCTAGATCTCTCTACCTATTCTTATTGTATTTTTACTAACATTTTATTTTCATTAAAGAGTGTATAGAGAATCCTAGATCTCTTTATTCACAACCTTTAACACCCTTTCCTCAGTCGCAACCAGACAAAGCAAGACTTCTCGAGGTCTATCAGTGTGCGCCCACCATACTCCTAGGAGTATATCTATATAAACGCTCTGCGTATAATACTGCATGGAAAAGTCTATGGGACATAGCGTTTGCCGCTCGACGCTCAAATACCCAAACCTTTCCTTCACGCCCCTCCGGTCGTGACAAATGCAATTGTGGCCTACTTTATAGTTGTTATTCTTAATAGTATTAATTTAAATTAGAAGCATACTTTCCTAAGTTTTTACTGGTCCACTACTTTTGTTTGCGTACAATTATCGCGTTGTGTTATTTTTTGTTTTTTTCTTTTTAATTATAAAAGATTCTATACGGACACTGTTTCGTTTCATTTTTTTATATCATCTTCGACGCTTCCGCGTTTGTAAAATTATTACATTGATTATGATATATTTTATTTTTTAAACATTCGTCATACCCACGCCGTATTTATACGCGTATTTTCAATATTTTTACATACGAATTATAGTGATTATCAAACAATCCATTTTATTCGTTCAAGATTATTTCTCAATCATTATCAATCGTGTTCATTGCTTGCGCATTTTTTTTCTTTTTGATACCTATTTAATATAAGTCGATATATACGGCAGAGTTTTTGTAATGTGAAGAAAAAAAACGTTGCATCAACTGCATACCTGATTACAGGGCGTTATTGATTTATAGTAATAGTAATATCACAAAGTACCAATAAGCTATATTCTTTTGTTTTTTTTTTCGAATTGCACATTGATTCCGGACGAGAATAACTCGGAAATTGAATTAACGTGATCTCTACATAACTCGCATTTAACTTTGTATTTAAATATTGTGCCGGTTATTATTAGTTCGTTCCCCAAACATTCGTCATTCACATACCATGTATAATTTTCATTCTTTCTTTTTCATTCAACTTTCTATTAACATCTTATACCGGTAATGATTAATCCGTTTCCCAAACATTGGTCATCCTAACACCATATTTCATTTCTGTCAACTCCATTATTATAGCCGGAACCATCAAATCGTCTTCGAGTACGAATCCTTTGGCATCTGAAAGGTTCAACGCTCGCAAGTGTTGGGCTTCTTTCAACGCACCCATATCGTCGTAATAACGAACAAATGTTCCATTTACGGTTTGTCCTTCATCATTTACAAAGCTCACGATTGATAATATTTCCGCGAATCGATTTGTTCTAGTGTATATGTATTTGTTGCAACTCTGTGTATCACAGCGCTCAGCGTCACGACTACTGTACAAATTTCCTTTTATTATCGCTTTTTTATACACATTTATTCTGTCCCTACAAGTTTGTTCGTTCGTTTCCAAAATGCGTCGTTCCCATCCGTTTGGTTCTTTCAATACGGACATACCTAAGCCTTGAAAGTTTGCAATTTCTTGACCGATTTCGTTATTGCGAAATGGTGGTTTTTTACCGGTATTAAAAATATTTATAACCTTTCGTCTTGTATCTTCCATAATTGTCGGATCGTGTATGATGCATCGTGCGAAGTCGTTTAACAAATATTTGTTCATTATTTGTAGTGGTCTACCGGTAGGACTATTCAATGATTCGATAATTTTTTTGTTAAAACCTTCGTATATAAAAGCACTGTGGACCCATATCGGACCCCAATCCTCTACTGTTCCAGTCAAATGTCGGAGAATGTGCAAGTTGTATGTCATATTATCGAGTCCAAATAATGTTTCATAATCTTTAACAAATTTATTTATCAATTCATCAGCCTTGTTCAGATCTTCTCGGCTCAATGAGTCACCGTTCAGTATGTGAAGCGCTTCGGAGAGTTTGCAAAAAAGATTTAAATATTCGTCCGGGATTATTCCTGTCAAACACGGTACGGCATAGTACAATATCCAATTACGCCATTCCGTGGCTTTCCACGATCCGTAACTATGTATGATTCTTGGTTTTCTTGCAATTCTACTTGGTGTTCGTATTTTTTTTAATCGATCACTTATTAGTGCACGGTTTGTAGGGTGACCAAAGTACCACAGGCACGTAGCTGGACTATCAAGAATTAATTTCATAAGAGTTTTGGCAATACCGAGATAAGCGTTGTGCATTCCGTCCACAACCATGCTTCTCCGAAGGTCAAACATAGACAGAGATTTTAGAATTGTATTTCCTTTTATTCCATATAATGGAACACCGGTTCTCGTCGCTTTATTCATCTGAGCACGCATTTCTCTATCCCTACGTTCTCTGAAATTTTTAACAGGATATACTCTAGTCATTTTGGGTAGTACTCTTTTGCCTCTCGCGTAACAAAACGTGCATCCGTGGCAGCCGTGGAAACATTTCATGTTGAGAATTTCGTATCTAGCCACCGAATCTACTACACAAGTAGTTGTCACAAATTTGCTTCTAACCGTTCCTACGCCATCGGGCTTCCATTTTATACCGGTATTGTGTAAAAATTCGAGTTCATCGACTATTGGTTTCAAATATGAATTTAAATCTGGACGACCACCGCCTACATAAATCCCAGCTAATATCATGTATCGTTTTCGCATGTGCGGAGGAAATTCGTTAATCGTCAATAACACCGGCCAGGCACTCTGCGTCGACGATTTACCTACTTGGCAGCCATCTGTATTTATTGTAAACGAGTAATTGAATTCCGAAGCCAAAAACAGACCGGGTGCCTGTAACTTTTTATATAATTTCCCGTCGTATATATCCTCTATTCCATCTAAACGTTTTTTTTTCCTATCGTACCGGTATCTCAGATGTTTTATAATATTCGGTATTGCAAATATTCTTTTCAATTGCCGCGTTAAGTTTAGATTTATAAAGAATCCAGTATTTTTCAACGGTTTATTGGGACCCGATGTTCCGCAACAACACATCATTACCGGTTTTCTTCCTCGACCAATTACTTCTCGGCATTCTTTACAAAATATGTTTCGTGTTTGAAAATTTTCTTCCTTTCTTCCCAAACAATTCCACAAAGCTGTTCTCGTCGTTGGTATGTTGCATTGGTTTAGGATAAACTTGAATACATCGAGCATCGTTAAAAGTGCTGCGAAACAAAACTTGAAGCGCAGCGCTGCCGCTATAACCATTGTCATAATAACCCCTTCCCTCAAATTCGGTCTTATTGTCACTATTTCACCTGGATCGATATTGAACAGTCTATCATTATCGTCGCCATCGCCGTCGTCGTCGTCATCGTCGCCGTCGTCGCCATCGTTGTCGTCGTTGTCGTTGTCGTCGTCGTCGTCGTTGTCGTCTTCGTCGTCATTGTCGTCGTCGTCACCGTCACCGTCATCGTCGTCGTCATCGTCATCATCATCATCATCGTCATCGTCATCGTCATCGTCATCGTCATCGTCGACGGCATAATCGTCCCCACCGAAGATATATTCGCCATTGTTATCGCTTAAATAATCGTCGTCGTCGACAATATTTTCCGCATTATCAACATCGTCAACGGTGCCGTCTTCGCTATCGGAAAGTTCGGTAGGGTTCTCCATTACATCGAAATCAAACATTTCTTCTTCGTCACTGTCATACGGATTGGTGGCTGTATCTAAAGGATTTTCGCTGGGATTTGTTCCATTGTTCGTATTATCATTACTATCTAAGCGCATTTCGGCGTTGTCATTTGCGTTGTTATCGATGCCATCGAGGTTCTCAATACCAGCATCCATGCTATTGTCGTCCGTTTTTTCTTCGTCTCCTTGAGATTCATTTATTTCGTCGCGTTCTCGCGTGACCATACCATCTTCGTTACCATCGTTTATGAAACTTCCGTCATCGTGTCTTTCCTCGCTTAATTGCGAAGAGGAGTCCGCCTCACTCCATGTCTTTCCTTGCGACCCCGTTGTCTGCTCTCTTCTATTCGAACTGTGTGGGGACTGAATATTTGATTTTAATTTAGTCTATTTTTCGAAAATATGTACTGATTGGTTGCAATATTTTATTAAAATTAATTTTTTTTTTCTTACCGGTTCCCATTCGTATTCGGGTATCTCCTCGGCTGTTGGAAATGTTCCGTGATTTTTGTAGAATTCGTCCATGAATTTTTTTTGTCTTTTTTGTAAAGCTCTTCTCGTCTTAAACTTTGTTTTCTCACAGTTATATTTTGAGCCCTTCCTCCGATTCGTCATTTTCTTGCCGTTTTCGATAACGTTTACAGGTTCGTCTTACCATTTCATCAAGTTACCTTTTGGAAAAAAAAACATACCAATTTCACATAACGTTTTATTTCATTCGTTTCAATGTATTTCTGCATTTCTTTTATACGTGCTTCATAAATAACAATCTATACCATGTTATTTCAACGTTCTTTTTTTAAACGTCATTATATACCGTTAGGACGATCCACACTGAATCAATTACGTTTTCATATTCATTTTTAATTTTTTCGTTTTTGTTTTTACCGTTACAGTTTAATGGAACGAGTTCATCCGATCATTCTCCAATTTTTTATCGCAACACGTCTATTAGCTACGAATCTCCTACAAATACCGCTTTTTTTTAATACATATGACTTATGTGTAAATTGAGCAAACCTGATGGATGAAGGTTTTTTTTCTTTTGTCATTGTTTTTCTTTCACATTGCATTGATAATTATTAAAAGATTGATTCAATATACATTACCGCCGAAAAGTTTCCGGACAAAAGTTCAAAAAAGTCTCGGCGCTGTTTTTGATTCCATTTTGTCAGTAATATACATAAGTGAATTTAATAAACGGCATTTTGAAGGGGAGGAATTCAACTTCATTTTGCTTTTTTTTTTTAATTCCACGATATTTTTTACGATCAGCACGTCATTTCGAAAACGATCGTTTTTCGTCTTTTTTTTCTCTTTTACAGTTGGACCGGGTTTTCAGAAAAAACATTTTCTTCCATTTCCTTAACCGGATCCTTAAAGAGGAAAGCTTAAGCTTCAGTTTAGTTTTTTTTAAAGTTCGGTGCGATTTTTTTCGCAGTTACCCCGTTTTTGGCGAAAAAGGACAAAATTTGGAAATTGCTGCGTAACACGAGAACTATCAGGTTTAAAAGAAAATTTTAAGGGTGTAAAAAGTTGCGCCTGTGATTGTTGAGTTCACTAGAATTTTTTCAGATTTTTTTTCCGAATTTTTTTTTTTCATTCATTTTCAGTCGAACCTCAGGTATATTAATTGTCGTAATTTCAAAACAATGGGGTTTGTGATAAAACGTCAAGAAATAAAAAAGTTTTTTTTCTTCATTTTGAATCCATTTAAATTTTTTTCAAATTTCTTTTTTCCAACTATTTTTGGTTCAAGTTCTGATGAATTGATTCGCGTATTTCGAAAATTATGGGGTTGTGATAAAATATCTAGAGGGAAAAAAGTAGCATTTTTCAATTTTGAGTGTATTGGAATTTTTGTAGATTTTTGTTTCGAAATTTTTTTCTTATCAATTGAAAATGGTTTCAGCAACTGTTTAAAAGAATTCTCGTGTATTCAAAATGAAACTACAGACCTTTAACATTTTGGTTGGACTTCAATATTCTAACGAAAGTCTGGTTTTATTTAATATCTCCAAAAACTGAATAACCTTGTAAAATTTCAGCAATTTTCTCAAAAAAGCAATTTGCTATTTCGTTCCATGATATTTGAAGACTCCTCCCAGAGGTGTTCTGTAGAACTGAGATTCAATATTCTTATTCACGCCATCCAGTTAATTCCACATTAGTTCTGCCCGGTTAAGATCGGGAAATTAAGGAGACTACTTTATTACTTGCAGCTTTCTATTTTTCCTTTATTCTGTAAAACAGAAAAGCGTATGTTTTTTTAAACTAAAAGGAATCTGCGGAATAGGAGTCTAGTTCGAAAAAAAAAATTAGAAAAAATTTGAAAATTTTTTTGATAACTTCGAAATTAAGAAATAAAACTTTTTTCTTTCGTGACGTTTTATCACAAACCCCATCGTTTTGAAATTACGGCAATCAATATACCTGAAGTTCGACTGAAAATCGATGAAAAAACAAATTTCGGAAAAAAAATCTGCAACATTTTTAATGAACTCAGCAATCACAGGCGCAACTTTTTACTCCCTTGAGACTTCCTTTCAAACCTAATAGTTCTTGTGTTACGCAGCAATTTCCAAATTTTGTCTTTTTTCGCCAAAAACAGGATAACTTGGTGAAAAAAAATCGCACCGAACTTAAAAAAAAAAAACTGAAGCTTAAGCTTCCCTCTTTAAGGATCCAATTAAGGAAATGGAAGAAACATTTTTTTTCTGAAAACCCGGTCCAACTGTAAAAGAAAAAAAAAAGACGAACAACGGTCGTGTTCGAAATGACGTGCTGGTCGTAAAAAAATCGTGAAAATTTTTTAAACAAAGCAAAATGAAGCTGAATTTCTCCCCTTCAAAATGCCGTTTATTAAAATCGTTTATTTATATTATCAATGAAATGGCATCAAAAACAGCGCCAAGATTTTTTTGAACTTCTGTCCGGAAACTTTTCGGCGGTAGTGTATATCATTTGTTTTTTGTACGAAAGAAAACTTTCTGCCACGTTAGAGGGAAGTATATTTATAGAAAAATATTTTAACTCCTTAATCCATCTCATTTTCTCATTATTTAACGGAGCCCTTTTTTTAAAGGAAAAATGTGTGATATTTTTTAATAAATCGCAGCGGTCGTCCATTACGCTCAATTATGTTCCGTTACATCGTTACGATTTTGTTCATCTTCGGCTTCGTAAAATGCAGAATCGTGCAAGATATGCGTACGTGTTTTTAATTTTTATCCTATCATCTTATATCTGCTCCATTATTTTTGGTATCACCCATAGGTTAGTTTTTCGTTTTTCACGGTGCCGCCAATCATCCTATTTCGTTTCGGCCGTTTGATAGACGTGCATTTTATCGGTTATTATATGAAAATATGTTTTTATCAATCGTTACAATTCTTTTTCCGCGAAAATATTTCTTTTCAGTGCTTCAGTCGTTTGAAGTGAAGTGTTAATCGTTTTTCGTTTCATTCTCCGTATGCGCATGTGTTTCCAGGGGCATGACCGAATGAATGTATTCATCATTATTATTATCGTTTTCGTCATCGCTTTTCATCGGGGTGCGTGGTTCAAACAAGTTTTTTTGTAACGTTCTACGTTATATTTATGACTTATTTCGTTTTCAGATTTTTTCCAACTCTATTATTTATTCCTCGAAATAGTATTACCTACACAATCTTCCTTAGATTCAAAAAAATCTTGATACGAAAACGTCTGCCGGCAACATTTTTTTTTCGACTTTTCACCATCCGACCTACAAATATGACATGTTCCTCCTTATATTTGGAATATTTATTTGTCCATTCTTCATCACGTCACATTTCTTCTAATTGGTTTTTATTACCGGTACTTATGTCTAACTTGTAATTTTATCCGCTATGTATTTTGTTTTGTTCCTTTTTTCATAAAATTTTTGCAATCGCTGAAAAAAACATTGTCTTTGAAATTTAAAGCCGGTTAAAGAACGATGCTTTTTTCGTAAACGTTTTCAATTAACCCGTCAGCAGGTGCGCTACGTACACTTTAAACATTAGACGCGCGATGAGAGATTTTCTCACATGTATAGCTTCAAGTGCTTCATTTGATAAATAGGAACTTGAAAACAATTTCACTACAGTAATTATGGCTATTAAATATTTTTATTTTTAAAAAACCATAAACGCAACGATAATTGACCCTAAAAACCAAAAAATAATTATTCAAAAATTTTTTTTTAACTCTTCTATCATATAGAAGAATAGATTTGGTGAAGATAGAAGAAATTTTAAATGCTTATGCCATTTGAAATTTTCGAGTAATCACAGTTTTAATATAAGTGTGAGAAAAAGTCTCATAGTGCGCCTGCTGACGGGTTAAAATTCGAGGTAGTTTATAGTTCGGAAAAATAATTTTTCTCTTTCCGATATTAGTTTTTTTTTTTTAATTTATCAAAATCCAATATTTACCAGTTTCAACGTTTTTGACATATATTAAAAAATGGCATTAATTAATATTCTCAACATTTTGTCCCATTTGCTGCAAAAATGTATATTTGTGAGCAGCATCCTGATGCAAAGACCAATTCTCTTCTTAAAATGCAGAATTGTAATATTAACGCGTATGCGTTTTTACTTTTTCTCATTTTATCTTTTCTCTCTTTTTCTCATTATATAATTTTCATAATTGCTTTTGGTATTCTCATTAATTTTTTATCCCTGTTTGCAGTGGGGCTGCGACACGTGCTACTCGGCTCCGTCATTCCATCGTCGCCCATTTCTCTCCTTATTTTATTTATTTTAAAGTTCTTCTCTTAATCTGCCACTATTCCTTTCTTGTAATAAACTTTTTTTGAATTCGCAGCTGTTTTCCATTTTTTTTGTTACCATTATACACCCGAGAATGCAAATATTTTATGCACTCTTTTTTTTTGTTCACGATTTCTTCAGGGGTCAACAGATTGATAGGTGGAAAAAATTTTAAATTAAATGACAACGTAAATAAGTTAACGTTTCTATTCATGATCAAAGCATGCTTATGATTGATTTCAAAATTAACGGTTTTTTATCATTTAAAATAAAACCAATCTAGAGTCGCGGTAGCGACTCGAGACAAGTACATTTAAAATACTATAAAAACAAAGACGTGTTTCGCTACTAGACTCTTTACAGCAAGCAGAGTTGGATCGAATGGTTTTTTAAAATCTCCGAAAATTGTTTCGGCGATAATTGATTAATTATAGCGTTTTGAAAGATGTTGCTGGTTCACGTATTTTTTATTTTTTTTTTCTTTCGATCGTGACTATTTAGAACTCTGTAGCCCATCGCATATTGTAAATATTAATATTTTATTTTTCCGTGCCATGAAAAATGGGTGGCGTTTTTCGCACACATTTTCTGACGTTTCGCGGTCGCTGTCTAGTGACACTAGTTGTAACTAGAAATATTCTGGTGATATGTAACAGTGTGTTCGTCGATGTGACCGCCGACCGTTTCATATCTTTTTTAATAATAACAGTGACAGCTGTTGAAATGAAAAAGGTTATAAAGATCGCGGCCGCGGATTAATGGTGATAGTCGTGAGAAAAATGAGGTTATAAAGATCGCGGGTAGTCATAAGATTAAATGATTTTATAAAGATCGCGGTTATACTAGTGATAGTTGTGGGGTTAAAAAGTAAGATTATAAAAATCGCGGGTGTGAAAGCAGATAATTTTATTTTTGGTTAGACATATTCGAGATCAGGACTTTAAATGCCTATTCGGTGAACATTTAATATCTTTGTTGTAAGGTTATAAAGATCGCGGTCAGTTTCAACTTTTCATTAAAGTTACTTTTATTATATTATCGGTAGAAGAGTGATAGTGTAAAAATAAAGTTTAAATCAATGAATAAACTTTTGAACAGTGTCTAAATAAATAATTTTTTTTATTAACCCTAGCCCCAACAATCCATTTTTCCGAACGTAAACTCTAGAACGGAGTCAAAAACGGTGCCTCTTCTCTTTTACCATAAAATGTTCCATGAATGCAATAATAAAGTTTATTTAGAAACCATTCTCTTTGTTTTTTTTTTTTATAACTAAGAGAATGGTGTATGATGAACTCGTATTCGGTGAATATTTGATATCTTTGAACAGTTGTGAGGTTATAAAGATCGTGGTCAGTTTCAGTTTTGGTTAAAGTAACTTTTATATATATAGATAGAAGAGTGATAGTGCAAAAATAAAGTGTAATTTAATAAATAAACTTTTGAACAGTACCTTAATAAACAATTTTTTTTATTAACTTTAGCCCCAACAATTCATTTTTCCGAACGTAAATTCTAGAACGGAGTCGAAAGCAGTGCCCTTCTCTTTTACCATAAAATGTCTCTTGCATGCAACAATAAAGTTTATTAGGAAACCATTCTCTTCATTTTTTATATAACTGAGAGAATGGTGTATGATATCACCCTAGGTTTGAATTATATGTGGTTTTAAACCACCCTAGAGTGCACTTTGCACTTGCAACACAAAACGGAATCAGGCGATGCGAAATAATTTTGAGCGAAAAGATATTTGATTTGAGAAAAAAAAATTTCATAAGTACTTCACCAATTTTTTTTTTATCTATTGCTCATGAGATATAATTCGTAATCAATAAATATTATTAAAAAAAACTCGCGTAGTACTTCGGCCAAAATTATTTTTTCCAATCAAACTTTAGCTCTCGAAATTTTGTACGTATATTTTTTTGTTTCAAAATCTCGTTTCGTTGTGATTACTTATATTTAAAAACTTTCGGTGCATTCTGATGCTATTGGAGTATTTCTTCGGCATCATTTTTTATGGAATATTTTCCGATCCGTTGATCTGCTGGCACGCATGATTCGGTGCAATATTTTTTGAAATTTTTTTTTACAAAATAAAAAAAAAGTCAAGTTTTTACTTGTTCGTTGTTCTTTTATGCGTCGTATCTTCTCAGAACTACTGTACGTTTTAACGGGGTCATCCCATGTGACAGCTATTTTTTTGCTTTTTTGGGAATTTTTTTTTGACGAACCATTAAAACACACTATCTTTGAATTTTTACCACACATTTATTAACGTTTTTACAGTCCTCATAATTTTATCAAACAAAAATAACAAGCTGAATCAACTTTACACCGTTTAGAAGACACTCATGTGTTGGTTGACGGCTGCCATGATTCTGGAGGTTTTGCTCATCTAAAATCAAAAAATCAAACGGCATTTTAATTTGTAGACCTGAGGCTATCGCTGGAACTAGAATAAAGTAAAAATATCGAAAATTAAATTTTTGGCACGGTTTTAAATGTTAAGTTCCAAGTTTCGTCGTTTTTTTCGACTTTTAAAACCGTGTCAAAAATTCAATTTTCGATATTTTTACTTTACTCTAGTTTCAGCGATAGTCTCAGGTCTACAAATTAAAATGCCGTTTGATTTTTTGATTTCAGATGAGCAAAACCTCCGGAATCATGGCAGCCGTCAACCAACACATGAGTGTCTTCCGAACGGTGTACAGTCGATTCAACTCGTTATTTTTGTTTGATAAAATTCTGAGGAACTGTAAAAATTTTAATAAATGTGTGGTAAAAATTTAAAGATATTGTGTTTTAATGGTTCATCAAAAAAAAATCCCAAAAAAGCGAAAAAAAATAGCTGTCACATGGGATGACCCCGTTAAGTAATCTAATAATTTTATAAGTATTGACGGTTAATTACGAAGATTGAATTCACTTGAACACTTCTTAGATCAATATTTCACATTTCATTTTTAGTCCGAATATACACCAGCTCGAAATTCGATCATGTATCCATTTTTAGCCGAAATCATTAAAAAATCGATTGAGCGACCTCTAAAATTTTGATTCAGGATTCAATTCTTGAGAGAATCACTTTTTGATAACATGTTACCATATTTGGCTGCAATGCCGAAAAAAATGTCAATTCTTTTGCATCACTCAGATACATACATAATATAGACATGTTTAATTGGCAGGCTATAAATTTCATACCCGAGTACGTACACAATATTGACATGTTTAATTAACAAGCTATGAATTCCTTACAAAAAGTCGACAAATCCTAGCCAAAAACAGCATAAATGCTGTAAAAAAAGCTGAGACAAGTACATTTATGCCCCCCAAATAATCATTCCAGTTAATCCCCCCTACCACCCAGCGCCAAAATACCGATCCCCACCAAAATTTACAAAAACCCGTCTAAGTCGTTCATGCAAAGATCTCCGCACAAAAATCCTAAAAACCAACTCATCATACAAAGTTTTATGGGTAACCGCTCTCATTATCTTATCAAATTAAGTCAAATTGTACAGAGGTGATAATTTCATTCTCGTAAATGTGTGAGTTCACAAAAAGTTGATAAATAAATAAAGATCTACTAAAGTATATATGATCAAGTACATGGGATTTAATTATGTTTATAAAATCTTCAATTATGTTCATATGCCATTTCTCTAATTAATGCTTTATTACAATGAATTATTATCCTATGACTTGGAACTACAAGGGCTTTAAAAAAAAATACAGAATTGCATTAGCCTGCGTGAGCTTGAACGCTGCCACACTCTCATTTGTAATATTTGTAGTATAGTTTTATTGGTAACCAATTGATAAAAGTTTACTATCGTACGTAGAGCGGATACGCACAGAGTACTTGTCCGGCCCGAAAATTTTTCATAAAATTTGTCACATAAGTCAACATTAATCTACCATACATTTTGGCATTAACTAGTAAAGTAAACACAGCTAATTTGGAATCACAATATGCGGATTGTTTTGTATCCCAAATTATCCTCCTTTCCTTTAACCAATTGTTATCGATGAATCGATGCTCGTGTGGAGCATATCTCACGTTATTACACGGCACGTTTATTCCGGTTTTGTAACACCCGGGGGAAAACTGGAGTTACAGAGCGTCTAAACGGTGCTGTACACCCGAAATAAGTAATCCGGTACCATTTACACGCACTTTTACACCGGTTTTTACTACAACAGGTTTTACAAAACGGAATAAGCCTGTCATGTAAGAGCGGTCATCAATTGATTGCATTTCAAGGCGGGTAAGATTCAAATCTGCGTCAGGAGATCCGAATGTTTGGAGTGGTTGAACAATTTACCGTGAACAAAAAAGCATATTTTTCGCTGACTAGTCGAAAAATTTTCGGGCCGGACAAGTACTCTGTGCGTATCCGCTCTACGTACGATAGTAAACTTTTATCAATTGGTTACCAATAAAACTATACTACAAATATTACAAATGAGAGTGTGGCAGCGTTCAAGCTCACGCAGGCTAATGCAATTCTGTATTTTTTTTTAAAGCCCTTGTAGTTCCAAGTCATAGGATAATAATTCATTGTAATAAAGCATTAATTAGAGAAATGGCATATGAACATAATTGAAGATTTTATAAACATAATTAAATCCCATGTACTTGATCATATATACTTTAGTAGATCTTTATTTATTTATCAACTTTTTGTGAACTCACACATTTACGAGAATGAAATTATCACCTCTGTACAATTTGACTTAATTTGATAAGATAATGAGAGCGGTTACCCATAAAACTTTGTATGATGAGTTGGTTTTTAGGATTTTTGTGCGGAGATCTTTGCATGAACGACTTAGACGGGTTTTTGTAAATTTTGGTGGGGATCGGTATTTTGGCGCTGGGTGGTAGGGGGGATTAACTGGAATGATTATTTGGGGGGCATAAATGTACTTGTCTCAGCTTTTTTTACAGCATTTATGCTGTTTTTGGCTAGGTTTCATATATCTTCTCAATATTTATTTCGAACGAATCCATGAATATTTTACGAAAACGATATCCGTAATTTGATTCTTCATTAGGCACCAATGGATGCAAAATATTTTATCGAATCAAAAGTATTCAAAATAAATAACTCGCCCCTTCGGTTTGGAATGTATTATTTCGAAGTTTCTTTTTCTCGTTTTCTGAGGTGCCGTGAATCGTTCTACTTGCCTCCGGTCTTTCCATCGCCGCACGTTTCTTTTCTTATTTTATATGAAAAGTTTTCCATACGATTTACCTCGATTTGTTTATTGTAATAAAATATTTTCCCGGCGCCTCGGTTGTCTGAAATTGAAGTGTTTATCGTATTCCGTGTCATTCTCCGCGTGCATGTGTATCCAAGGACATGAACAATTAAATTTTGTTGTTAACATTACCAACGTTCTCGCGATCTCGTCTCATCGGTGTGTGTGTTTTTCATACCAGTCTATTTCTAGCGTTCCACCCCAAATTTCCAACATGCTTTGTATTTCTTACTTTTTGCAGCTGTGCTACTTTTTCCTCGTAACAATTAGATCGACACAACCTGCCTCATATTTCTAATAATCTTCAACTGAATCGTCCGTTGGCTAGGCTTCTTTTTTCTTCTTTATAGTATCATCCAACTGGAATCTATTATATATTCCATGCCAAATCAAGAATCTTCCTTTTTTCATTCATCATTAGATAACATTTTTTAATTCATTTTTCACTACCGTTGGTTTGTATGTTTCTATAATTCGTCAAATATTTCGTAACGACAGTACTCTCAGGAACAATGACATTTTATGCCCTCTTTTATTTTGTTCTCTCGAATTTTTGTACGGAATTTCTGATTTTATAGGATAAGCAATACTGATTTCGGTTTTAACTGCAACGAACATAGGTTTGTTTTGGCCAGATCCGTCACACCGCTTTCTGTAATCGTTAAGTTTCGCAATTTTTTTCCATTTCTCGTCATAACCGAAGGTTTCCTCGGCCTTAAAATTTGAGATTTGAACAAAATGATCCAACGCTTCATCGACGTAGCATATTCAAACAACTTACCCTTTTGTCGTTAACGCATATCATGGTCATTGCTGTTTCTATTTTTCCATCGCATCAAATTCTGTGGCATCAACTTTTAATACTTTTTTCACGCAGCCTTCTCTTCAAAGTTCCTTATTCATGTACCGGTGTAAGCATCTGTAAAATTTCACAAATTTTAACTTTCGTTTTTCTTGTCGAATATTTGCTCATTTTTTCCCATCGAATAACCAAACGACAATGCCAAACGAAATATTTCAACCCTTCGCAATTTAAAAATTTTCTTCATCGCGAAATATTTATTCTTTTAATGATTTTTCAAAATCGCCATTAGTAAAACATTAATAAATAACATTAGTAAAAAAATTTTAAAACGTTTGTGCTCATGATCAAAGTACGCTTACAATTTATGAAAAAAAAATGTTTTATACTATTTGAAATACAACCAATTGCATCTTCCTCCTTTAAATTCATTTACAACGAATACATTGAATTTATATGTATACGAAAACCTTTACTTGCTTCTCTATTAAGCATTAACGCATGCAAGATATTTTATCTAATCAAAAGGAATAAAAAGAAAATAGTCCTTATTTCGGTGTGGAATGTATTTCCCCAAAATGTTGCCTTTCCACAAAAATTTTTGACAA
Organism: Rhimphoctona megacephalus; assembly: GCA_963989365.1. Taxonomy (NCBI): domain Eukaryota; kingdom Metazoa; phylum Arthropoda; class Insecta; order Hymenoptera; family Ichneumonidae; genus Rhimphoctona; species Rhimphoctona megacephalus. The sequence continues at coordinate 6,570,464 of OZ022415.1, read as the reverse complement.
ATAATCGAACGTCTACCACCCTTTTCTTCAGCGAATGCGTTATGCCATTTCCGTTGTACCCCTCGCATTATATTTGACTATTATTATATACATTATTTTTTATTTTTAATGCAACATTTCATTATTATACCGGGGGCTTTTTTTCCATTGGTCTTTACGATTCCACAATCACAGCATATCGAATTAATCGAGTGCCCGCACTACGTTTTTCCAGATAGTACTGTCTGCAAATATGTTACACATTATTCGAAGAGTTGTTCGTTCAATCTGACACAGTCTCGGCAAACGTTTATTTATTCCTCACGATGAAGCCCTCCTCTCCTTTTTTCCCCAATTCAGCTCGATAAAACAGTTTTTGTTTTATGAGTGCAGCCGATCGTCAGTAGATATTGAATTCTTTTATTTTCGTCATACATATTTTTTTTCAATTTAATATAACTTGTGATGAAAAAGCAAATCGTACATGCGACCCCCCGTTTTCCTTTTAAATATTTATGCTTCCGAACAAAATAATTTGAGGTTCAACGATTACCGTTACAAACTTTATGTCACAACAAATAATCAAAAAAAGAACATTGGTAAATTTTTTTTATATTATCGCGAAAATAAATATTCGTAAGCAGCTTTGTGATGCCCAGAACATGATTCTCTTCTTCAAATGCACAATCGTACTATTCGCGTGTACGCTTACTTACTTTCAATCGTTACATTTTTTATTTCCATGTTTATTTTTGATTTTTTCACGAGTTTCTTATTTTCTTTTTGCGACATGATGTGAAACGTGCCACTTGGCTCCGGTCATTCCATCGCTGTACATTTCCCTACTTGTTTTATATGAAAGATTTATTTTCCAATTTGCCACGATTCGTTTTTTGTGATATCAATTTATTCCACCTGCTCAGTTTTTTCAAAGTCGAGCGCTTTCTGGTTTTTCTGTCATCTTCAGGGTGCATCCATCATTAAGGACATGAACGATCAAATGTATTTATGAATATTATAAATGTTTTTGCGAACGCGTCTAATTGGTGTGTGCGTTTCATGCAAGTCCATCTATAGCGTTTCACCTTAAATTTGTAATGTTGCTCGTATTTATACTTTCTTCAGCTCCCCTGCTTTTATCCCGTAACTATTAGATCGATACAACTTGCTTTATACTTCAAACAAATTTCAAACGAAAAGTCAGTTAGCTAGGCTACTTTGTTATTTTTTTTTATCCGATAAGAATCTATTATATATTTCACGACAAATCTTCAATCTTCCCTTTTTCACTCGTCACTGCGTAACATGTTTTTATTCCTTTTTCACTACAGGTAGTTTGCATATTTCTACAACTCGTTAAATATTTCGTCACGACAGTACATTCGGGAATTATAACATTTTATACACACTTTTATTTGTGTCTCAAATTTTCTTTACGTAATTTCGTATTTTAGAGTATAAGCGATACCGATTTTCGTTTAAATTACAACAAACAAGAAACATTTCGTCTTGGCCGAAAGTGTCACACCGCGTACTGTAACTGTAAAGTTTCGCAACATTTTCCATTTCCTTTCAAAATTGAAGGTTCCCTCAGTCTTCAAATAGGAATAATAGAAAGATCCGACGCTTGATCAACGTAGCAAAGTCAAACAACTTACCCTTTCGTCGTTAGCACGTATCTCGGTCGTTGCTGTTTCTATTTTCCCTCGCATAGAATTTTGACGCATCGATTACTTCCAATATTTTTCTAACTCAGCGTTTCTCCAAACTTTCCATTTCTTGTACCGGTATACGCAGCTGCAAAGATTCAAAAATTTTTACATTCATCTTCATTACAAAATTTTTGTTTGCTTTTTTATACATGGAACAACAAAACGATTTTATTAAGCTAAATATTTCAATCTTTAGCGATTAAACGATCTCCTTCGTTGTAAAATCATTTTAATTCCGATGGCTTTGGTCAATTGCAATACGTTTAATTCTTTTTTCATCGACCGACGTTTTATTGAGGCTCGTACGATCTTTCATCGGAACAAACATCCGTATCAAAAATATTTTATATCTTTTATCAAACGTTTAGATCAATGACGACTTGTGAGGCTATGTCGAAATTTTAATTAACATTAACACCGTATTATATCGCATTATTCACGGAATTTCCATAATTATTATTAAAATAGTATTTAATATATTCTGTTTGATACAAACCTTTTCAAGTTTATTCCTCGATGTGGACGTCGTTGCACGTGTTGGACGATCCGCGAGAGCACGCGTTTTTGCGTCGCCCCGACACACAGTTCTTTTCACTCGTGAAATTTTATTTTTCGGTGACGCACTTTTGCATTCTTCTGAATCCTTTATTATTATTTTTCATGGGTATTGCATTGGTTCTTTATTCTGTAAGTGTAAAATTGTGATGAAAAAATTGCTAAGTACTTTCTTTTTCGACTGTTACGGACCAAGATGGCGTAGACGGTTATATTCGAATGTTCACGTATCGATATAGCTATAGATTTTGATTGGCCATTACCCTCCACAACAGGTAGTTGGCAACATTTCCATGGCGAGCGAGGTGGCAAACACTGAACTATATATAGTTTAGTGGTGGCCAATCAAACGAGTAGAGACGAAGTGTAACATGTTTACTAATTATGATGATGTGCGATTCTCGTTCGCCATTGGATAATAATGTTCATGGGAATAACTCTACTTTGGCCGTATTCTAAAACCTGCTGCCAGTACTGCGAGTGCGTGCTTTGGTATAAGACTCACAGCACTGGCAGCAGGTTTTGGAATACGACCTTTAATGACGGACAATTCGAAATTGATAAAGGCATGAAATAAAAAACTGTCTCGAGACTATAGCCATTTTAAACAAAGTGTACATATACACCACACATATACACGTGGCCCACGCAAACCCTAGGGAAATCGTCTTTCTTTAATGTACGAAATCGGAAAAATTAAAGACAAAACTATAATCTGATTTATCACCGCGATGAAGAATGAACGATTTTTTTTATAATAACGTATTTTTTAACAAACGATGTTACATGTACATATGTATAGAACCGAATGTGTGCTTCATGAATTCAAATACTGGTCGTTTCGTGCCGGAAAAAGGAAAACGCTGATGGCGCCGCGAGGGGTGAATTGCAACACCTACGAATCTCCCGCACTAACGGGTGTCGAAAACCGGGCTAAAGGGTCCTCGCGGATAAATAACTATATATATTAGAGTGATGCAAATAAATATAAATATATATATATTGTATTAATTTTCTCGAAGACAAAGGGACGACGCCATGGTATTCGAAAGTCTGATCGAAACGAGTGTGTGTAACAAAGTGCCGCGCGTAATAATCGAGATACAGAAAATATTAAATATCAGTGAAATAAAATCTGTGAACGCGTGTTGGGCGACGAAGAAAAAAGATATTTTTAATACACAAAAGCAGTGAACATTTCAACCCTCCGCGATCTTTACGATACATTTTGTCAACGCGTAACACACGCGACGAAAACGAACATAATGTCGGACACGTGTAACGATAATAAAGAAAATGATGATTCGACCGAAATAAAATATTGTTGTGTCTCATTTAAAGACAACAGTCAAAGTGAAATGTTACCAGTTTCCGCAATATCGTACAAGAATGGGAAAATTAGGGAAAGCTGCACCAGTAATTACATTAAAGAATATCTAAAAAATCCTAACCAAATGAAATCGCTTCGTGTACGAATTGAGAATGCCGAAGGAAGAGGGGCGTATAAAAAAATCGACATTACTGCGTATGGAGGTAAGTACAAGTTATTAATGTATATAAAAAGCTAGTGAATGGTTAATCGTCGCTTTTCTTATTGTCTAACGTATTAGTATTTTGACTGTAGGAACAATAGAAGAATGCACGGCGCGGAAGAATTATGCACCGACGATGCTTGGACGTGGACACAGAGTACGGAAGAAGAAAGATTTCAACGATTCATCATTAATAGTATACAGCCCGCTGCAGAAAATGCCCAAAAATATAAATGAAAAGAGAACCAAAACGGCGCTGGTGACGGAGAAAGAAAAGAGCTTGCAAGAAAAGGTATATCGTTTTAATTATGATTTAACAACGTGTGATAGTCGAGGGAAAGTTGAAATAGCACAATTATTCCTTTGAGAGCGGCGGCTCGTTGTAACGTAGTAGACACGATCGTATCGTAACGTACAATTCTTTCTATAAAATGTATATATGAAACGACGCGATTAAATATTTCTTGTTATCCATGGTATTGTCTCGGCACGTACACGTAAATTATATTTAAAATATGAGGAACTTTTTTTCTACCGGTAGATAAAAATTGGAAAGGTATTGTAAAATTGTTGTTGGCGTAAGTAACAATATAAGTTCAATGCAAGAATCGCGCTTCTGGCAAAAAAGACTTGTTGCGGAGAAAAAGTAATCTTCGTTACTGTAAATACAAAAAAAAGATAGAAATGTGTGAAAGAATAGTTGAGGCATGCGAATATTGATTGAGTAATTGAACCAAAAAATGTCAGTATCAACACCATTGCGATTTTTAACTTTTTTCGAGTCAAACCAAAATTTCTCAGCACACTTATTTGTTAATTGGTTTATTAACATTTAACTCGCGAAAAGAATCGATGATGTCGAAACAAAATTTATGCGAAAGGAAGCCAGTATCAGGACCTAATTATACGCATTGATGAAGCCCTCGTTATAAACAATACAATTTCCGGGCAGAAAAGAAATATGTTCCTATTGATACGGTGATTGGAGGATAAACAAATGAATTATGAGTTGTAATGACTGTTTCGTTGTGGTTGGAATCATTCAAGACGTATTTTGATTAAGGGGACCGTATGGTCTAGAGCACGAAAATTTCACCTATTTTCACGATTTTTTTTTTGCCATAAAAAATTTAAAAATCGATGTTTTAACTTTTCGGGTTTATTACTACCTTTATTAAGTATACAAAAAAATTTTTTTTTAATTTTAAAAACAGTGTTTATTATCATATAATTGGCATTGAAGACGACCCTCTCGAAAAATCCGACCCGGACGGTGAAGATCGATCCGAGACTTCTACTCATCTGAAACACAAAATTCAAGAAGATTCTTAATCAGAAAGAGTGCAGTTATGGTCGGGACTAGAACAAATCGAAAAAATTAAAAATTGACAAAATGGCGCGCTTTTGAAAAAAAATTCGTAAAATCGGGTTTTTTTTCACTAGTTTTTTAGTATAAACAATAAGAAATTATTTAAATAAAATTATGATTGTAGTTCCGACGATAGCCATACATGTTGTGAACAACATATCCAAATTTGAAGTGATTCGGTTGAATAGTTTTTTTGTTTTCACCTGCGCAGTGCCGAAAAAAGTCGTTTCGAGATAAATGAGTTTAAAGTTTGAGGTACAGATATTTTCAAAAATTGAGCAAATTTTGAATACTTACAGTTAATCCGCGATTCCGGCACCATATAGGATTCCTTCGGAACGTTCATAATTCAAGATTTCCTCACTCCTTTCATTTCTTCGAGCTGTCCGAGCCTCTTTGGAGTTGTCCGTGCTCCTACGGTTGGCGCTCGATACTCGCAGCTCGTCTCGGTTTTGCGCTAGTTGCTCCGCTTGTGGCCCGATTGTTATGCCCATGGTCTCCATTATTTTCAATAGGGATGCAAATCCTTCATTGAATATGCAAGCGGAAATGTGAGTGGCAATATCAATGATTTTTTTTCCGGCAAACAGATGTTTCGGCGCAAGGTGCCACACGCAAGCATTGAAACTTTCGTTATTGTTCTGCGTATTACTGCCAATACACCTTTCCAATAAAGTCTCTGCTGTCAATTCTTCATAAATTGGTTTTAATATCTCTTGTGCTTCATCGCACAGAGCAGGTGGGTGCTCGTAGGTGTCTAAAGTACCTGCAGCCTCACTTTGACGCCACTTGCACCACGATTCGGAACCTGGAGGACAGTACGAGTGTTGCGGATTTTCATCTGTTGAAATTTTGTGATAATATGCTGCCCATATTTCACTTCTCATCCCTTCAGTCGAATCTGAATTACGTCTAATTGCTAGACCGTAATAAGTTGACAGCTCTTGCAATAATTTATTCGTCAATTGTTGACGCTTCGGTGTTTTATTTATCGATTTCCGCTGTGTCTTTTTTCCCTCTTCTTTTTCTGTCAATTTCTTTGTTGCTTTCTTTATTTGTGCATGTTTTTTTTTCGCATCAACAGCACGTTTGTACAAACGTTTTTTAACATGCAAAACACATTCTTTTTTGCAAACTAAAAAATCATCCCCGTAAGGCTTTGTGTCCAATAAGGCTTTGAACGTTTTCGTGTCGCCGTCTCCGATATAGTTCGCGTATTTTACGTTGTACAACTCTTCCGATCTCTTGAACATTTCCACGATGCCGTCTACCTCCATTTTGCCAGCACTTCCGGTATGATTTGCGTCACAGTGATCTTCATGCTCTCGATACCACGCTTCATATTCAATCGTATCCTCTTGGCCTTTCCATTGAGAGCAGGCTTGACATATACTGCATTTGACGACAACATCTAAAATTTTATTACTGTATTTCCCTATTAACGAGGCAATACCGAGAAGCGATGAGAATCCACGTTTCGCCCACGATCCATCACCAGACACAAAAAGTTCATCCGCGGGACGCCCAGCTTTTACATTCAACTCGACTTCTTCTTTCAATGCTCTTTGGAAAACGATTTTCGCGACGGCTTCAGCTGCAATTTTTATATTGTCCACGATGCCGTAATATGTACTCTTACAAATTCCTTGTCCAAGATCCATGAGACCGCAGAAATTTTTCAAGCCTTCAAATCCTACTCCAAGCATTCTCAGGGCGAGAACAAGTCGACGGTTGATTTCAAATGCCTTATCAATTAACGGCGAAGACAAAATAAAAGTTTCTTTACACTCACACTTCACAGAGAGTTTGAATCCTAGACCACGTTGTCCGTTTTTGCTAAAAGTGACCGCACCGTTACAATCTTTACACTTCAACAACTGTTGCAACGTTAAAAATATCATGCTGAATTCGATGATGCAATAATTGAAAGTAGGATTAACGTTTACTTCCAATTCCTCATTGCCTTTTAATTTTTTCGCAGACGTGCTCGTAAAATCAGTAGTATTTTCGATAGTGAATCGATTGCCCTTGAAATATCTTTTGCGACCTACAGAAGATGGTCGTCTAGAAGAGTCACGGCCTTGCTTTCTATCCATATTTTCTGATATTTTATTTCAAAATTTTCGATGTTGGTTCGTCAAAACGTAACGTTGTACTGATCAAGTCAGGGGAAAGCGAAATGACCGTTTCCCTCACAAATGTTCGACAATAGGTATATTTCGGGGAAGGGAAAAGTATATATAGGTATATAGTATGTACTATATACAGGTATATATTTTCGGAGAAGGATTGGGACAGCTGCTGCGCTCCGATTAGGTTACCGGTTAGCGCTAGACCCGTTAGGAGCGCGCGGACCGCTCTCTACCTGCGTTATGGGCTGTAGAAGCTGTAATATTGAGAATTTCCGCATGAAAATTTCACAGTATATTCTTGAGATACTATACTTTCGACATATCGAAAAAAAAAAATCGATTTTTTCAAATTTCTAGACCATACGGTCCCCTTAAAATAAACCCTTGCCCTATCGGTACCCTGAGAATGATTTTTTAATAATATTGCAAAGACCCTCAAAAAAAATGAAAAATAAGGAATCGTAGCAAACATCATTACAAATATTATTTTCGGTTTATAAAATATTTTTGTGGATTCGTCGTTTTCGAATGAAGTTAATTTATTTCATTTTGGTTGTTTCTGGTGTATTTCGAATATTTTAGACCTTTGCCCTATCGGTACCCTGAAAATTATTTTCTAACATTGCAAAGATCCTGTCTGAAAAAAAATTGTACCATAAATCATTAGATATATGCTTTTCGTTTGGTTATTTTTTTTCGATTTATCGTTATGAAATTAAATTATTTTATTTCATTTGTTTCGCACTGTACTTCCTATCGCATAAGAAAAAAAACATGAAGTATTGATTTGAACACTTGGCGTCTGAACAAAAACACACGTGCCGCGATAAAATTTTTTTATCATAACGTTTGCTTCATTTCATTGAATACGAGGATAATGAATTTTACTTACGCGCGATTTTGTTAATTGCAATATTATTACTAAATATCCTTCGAATAGTGATATTGTTATATCTTGAATATATTCGTCTCCAACGACGTGATAATAATAATTGAGACGTTTTTTTTTCATGTAGAAATGTTTTTTTTTTGTAAACATTGTAAATATTTGTTCGCAACCAACGCAAAACTATTTTTCAAGTTTCTGTTTAACCCGTCAGCAGGCGCGCTATGAGACTTTTTCTCACACTTATATTAAAGCGATGATTACTCCAAAATTTCGAATGGCATAAGCGTTTGAAACATTTTCTATCTTCACCAAATTTATTCTTCTGTATGGTAGAGGAGTTAAAAAAAATTTTTGAATTTTTATTTTTGAATTTTTTTAATTATTATTTTTTGGTTTTTAGAATCAATTATCGTTGTATTTGTGGTTCTTTAAAAATAAAAATGCTTAATAGCCACAATCACTATAGCGAAATTGTTTTCAAGTTCCTATTTATCAAATGAAGCACTTGAAGCTATACATGTGAGAAAATCTCTCATCGCGCGCCCAATGTTTAAAGTGTACGTAGCGCGCCTGCTGACGGGTTAACAACGTTACTCGAAATACATATCTCCGATTGTACATCGTGCTGGAACCATAGTAACAAACCAAGAGCTTTTGTCGTGCTTTTTTTTATCTAAAAGACTTGGACAACTAGATATATATTTTTTTTCAAAATTCGATAATTTCTTTTGGAATGCTCATAACTCTTCGAAAAATGGACCAAATCGAACTTTTTATTTCAAAATATTGGCTTTTTATTGTACTTTTCATGTGCTATGACAAAAAAATTATAATCGAATGTTTTCTATATTTTTATGCAGGTTAAATAATAAAATCGACGATTTTAAGATAACTACATATTGTGATTTTTTTTTTTTTTTTTTCAAAAAATTCTCAAAAAAACTGACCAAATTGAAGATTTTTAAGACCAGTTTTATCATGGGCACGTTATTCGTTCTATTTTATTTCGTAATTCAAAAATAGTATATTACGCACCTAGGGAAGGAAAGTAGACTACTTCAAACCGCGGGCAGAATTGTTACCCGAGCCTTCGGCTCGGGTAAGATTCACACGGTTTGAGGTAGTCTCATTTCACTCCCTAGGTGCGTATACTATTTTTCGCCACACATGCACCGAAAGTGCAACTTTCCGAAATCAAAAAGTTCAACTTTCGGGGCATGTGTGGTGAAAAATAGTATACGCTCCATGGGAGTGAAATTAGACTACCTCAAACCGCGTGCTTGTCACCCGAGCCTTCTACTTTCTACTTTCTACTAAAGTCTACTTTCCCTCTCTAGGTGCGTAATATACTATTTCACCACACATGCCCCGAAATTTCAACTTTCCGATTTCGGAAAGTTGAACTTTCGGTGCATGTGTGGTGAAAAGTTTTTTCCCCCTTTTACTAGAAATTTAATCAAATTTTAACAGTCACACAAGCCACAATCCTGATTTCCCGACAGAAAATTTACTTTTTTTATTAGATTGTGAACCCCATTTTTTTTCATCAAAAAATTTCTCTGTGTGCAGAATTATGGGATAGGTAAAAAAGTGAATCAGTAATAAACACATATCGTTTGTTTTCAACCAGTTAAAAATTTATTCTCTTTGGCGTTTAAACAATTTGCACACTCTGAATTCTCTTCAATTAGAATAATCTTTAACAATCAGAGTATCATCTTTCTTGGAGATCATAAGTTGGGGATCATAAGATTCTGATTGTAAAAGATTGTTCTAAATGAAGAGAATTCAGGGTATGCAAATTGTTAAAACGCCAAAGAGAATAAATTTTTAACTGGTTGAAAACAAACAATATGTATTTAGTACTGACTCTTTTTTTTACCTATCCCATAGTTCTTCATTCCCGCAGAGAAATGATTTGAAGAAAAAGAAATTCGATTTACAATCGAATGAATGAAGAGAATTTTCAGTGTTGGGAAATAAGGATTGTGGAATGTGTGACTGTGAAAATTTGATTAAATTTCTAGTAAGAGGGAAAAAAAATTTTTTGAATTACGAAATAAAATAGAACGAATAACGTGCTCATGATAAAACTGGTCTTAAAAATCTTCAATTTCGTCGAAGTTTTTTTGAGAATTAAAAAAAAAATCACAATATGTAATCATCTTAAAATCGTCCATTTTATTTTCTAACCTGCATATATATAGAAGACATTCGATTATAATTTTTTTTTGTCACACCACATGAAAAGTACAATAAAAAACCAATATTTGGAAAAAAAAAGTTCGATTCGGTCCATTTTTCGAAGAGTTATGAGCATTCGAAAAAAAATCATAGAATTTTTGAAAAAAAAATATCTCGTTGGTCAATTGACAAAAAAATTTGAAAAAAATTAAGAACGGTTCTTTCAATGGATAGAACACAGATATGAAGATAATTTTTTAAGGTAGTTCTGTAATTTTGTTCAAATCTTACGAACCAGTTGAAATTTAAGTATGGTGTTAAGAAAGCCTTCATGAACCGACTGACAAATTTTCAAAACGATCCACCGTTTAGTTTGCCAGATAATTGCTATTAAAAATGGGTCATTTTGTACGTGATGCCTATACCTAACACGTGAATGGATAGCACTTTGTTCACATTTTTTATTACGGACGCTAAACGGATCTTACGATTTTTAAATAAAACCACTCGTGTATGCAGTACAATTCTATGATCAATTAAAAAAAAAATGGCAATTTTTGACCGTTTAGTTTCGGAGATATTGACTGATGAACTATATTAATTTTACTTGACGCGGAATGGAGACATAACCAACTGTGACGAAATGGCAACAGTGTACGGTGCGGCGAACTGATAGGCGCGCGGTTGAGGGCGGGTTGTTTCAACCTCTAGGTAAGCCTATCAGGCAGTTAAAGGTGTGCAAGTCAATGCTTTTAACCGCCAGATAAGCTACCCAGAAATTGGAACAACCCGCCCTGAGTCGGGGAATTATAACCGTATTTTTTTTCTTGAATTAAATCATTATAAACACTGACACTTTGACGCTCGACGCTATTAAGTGGAGAATTGCGGCGATGCCACGATTACAGCGCCACTCTCTATATGTGTAGTGGACCTATCCATGCATGAGGCGTGATTGTGTAGGACATGCAGAGTGTACAAGCTTTGACAAAAACTTGTAACCGGTAGCATCATATAAGCATTGGATTTTACTGTACGCCATGGCCGAAACTTTTAGTTCATACGTGTACATACAGAACAACCTTAACGGAATTTTTTTTTCACCAATATCTAAATGAAACATGAATTGGGGCCGATAAAGAAGAAAAAAATGATTTTGGCATCAGTGGATCATATTAAGATGAAATTTGTTTTAACGTGATCTTTCAATCTCGCGGTCGGTAAAAAAGGGGATACACGTTTTTCTCGGGCGCGCTTGATATTTGGAGAAAAAGAAGGAGAGCCACACGTTGTTCTCTGATGAAAAAAGAATAACGTATAACTTTTCTTTTTCTGCAAATATAAAGCGTCTCCGAGAAAACCGAGTATGTGCTTTTCATTTATCTCTCTCGCATTCATGCAACTGGTAGAATGCCTTAATTGTAAAAGTTTTATTTTACAAACTTGTGGGAGTACTTCACATAGAAGAAGCGTGAGAAAATCTTGATTCCAAGTACGACGAGCACGATAAAAAATCGGGTATATGAGATCAGGAAACGTCGTTAAAGAGGAATTTGCAAATGAATTCTGCATTAAATGCCAACAAATATTAACAATGCATAAAATTGTAACATTGTCAGTTGAAAAAAGTTTTCAAATATAATAACGCCATTAACGAAAAATGTGTTCTAAATGTTGCAATATAACATTCGAATAACATTATATAAATATTGCAATTAGCAAGTTTGTGCGAAAACGAAATAAAATATATTGGAATGCATTGAGATGAAGTAAACGTGATGAGAGTTCATTGTTATGATTGCGGCACGTTATTATTTGTGAACAAAGAGCGATGGAAAAAAATGTATCATTCTTAACGCATCTATTCTCATACGAAGAGCAATATAATACGAAATAGAAAAAATAAAATAATTGGATTTCAAAACGATGAACTGAACAAAGATGTAGACAATAGACAAGCGGACATTTTTAATGGAAAATATAACTAAAACTCACCTATAGTCGAGAACGCGATGTAAACTTTTTGCGCCAACTAGCAACTTATTGGGATATGGCGACGCGGTCACCATTGAAGCGATCGCAGTAACGCCAACGTGGCACATCGACGCAATTGTAATAAAAACCGAAGAACTTTTAACGTCGATGTAATAAGAACGAACAACGACGACGAACGAATGCTAGGAACGTAATTGATAAAACAGTTGAGAAATAAATTGTAACGGAGAAAAAAGAGTAACGGAAAAAAGAAACCGCCCAACGGTCGTGTCGACGCGAACATTTTGTGGTATATGCATGGGTGAACGGTAGGGACAAAACTGAATGAACTTAAGTGCGCACGATGAGACGCGGAGATGGTGGAGGGCAATGGAGTTCCATTGGAACGCTCTCTCTCACAGACCTGCGCCCGCATGCAACGACCTCTATGAATTCGGCCAACTAATTTTGGATTTCTGAATTTTTTTTTAGGCTTTGGAAAATGTTTTATATCTTACAATTTGAAAAAAATCGGCTGACTTCACATAAAAAGTTTTTTTTAAAATATTTTTCTAATGAACAAACATTCGACAAACTTTTTAACTATGAAATTCGTAACCGACAAACGATTGCGCTTCGATTAGGAGTTTGAAAATATATAATATCTGAAAATTGAAAAAAAAATCTACTAACTTCACACAGATTTTTGTTTTTCATTTTTCTTATTAACTGATTTCCGACAATCGTCGATTTTGATCCGACAATCTCCGACAATAGCCCGACAAAGATTTACATTAAAAAAAAAATCTGAAATCTAAAATCAGTCGGTCAAATTCACAGAGGTCATGCAACGTTGTACGTGACGATGCAAAACGGCGCAATGAACGCAGCCCTGGAGAGAGGTGTGAAAAAACGTAACCCAACTGGGGATTCTTGAATAGTTTCTTCATCGAGTAGTGAAAATCAGTTTAATGAAATCCATTCGAAATTACAAACTGTGACCTTGTCCCCCAAAAGTTTTATTGCTCCGTATTGCTTTATTAATTTCAATAAATATATTTAACATCTTATCTAGTTTTTAAGTGTTTGTTTTTAAATCAACATGAAGTGTAATCACGTAGTCTATTCCGATTAGAGAAATATATGACTGAATAGATTATTAAATTTTTGTATATACAATGACTACACATTCAACTTGCGGATAAATAATAGAGTAACTGTTTCAAATTACGTTTAATTTATGTTTATCCAAAACTCGAAAACTATTTGTTATTATTTATTTTGTGATTCTTATGATGGTCGCAACCTGGACAATCATGTAAACGGAAGCGATCAATTTTATTAACCTAGATTGCAAAATTGTATCTGATTCGTCGAAGCTTCGCTCTTCGTGGTTAATGTAATAAACGAAGAAGATTATTGTTTTATTTAGCCCCGTATATTTATTTAGCGCAGTTGCGCTGTTGGTGGGAAATGCTATTGACGTTTGACCAACGGTTGAAGCATATCCGTGTGCTTCAAACGAGTCTGATTGAGATACAAAAAACGTATATGCTTTTTTAAATGTAGCTTTGAAATTTAAAAAGAGTAAAATCGCGTATGGAAATTGTTGCCTGTAAAGAAACTTCATCAGTCCGCTAATTCTTTTTTCCTTACAAACTAAAAATATTTCCATTGAAATCATGAACAAATGACGTCGTTTGCAAGTGATTGAAACCGTAACCGTAAAGTAAAATTGATCGAAAAATCACCCCTCAAACGTATAGAGCAGGGAAATGATTACTATATGAATGACATACGATTACATTCTTGTTGCAGAAAATGAAAACAAAATCATTGCAAACCGTTGCCAAGGACGTAATGCTGAATATTGAGGATGCGGCTAAAAAGAAAACGGTAATTTTTTAATGTTATCCGTCAATCATTGAAGTACAAAATATTTTCAATTGAAGAAAAAAAAATTAACGGATGTTTTATGTATGTAAAGAACAACGCGAACGTTTCGGTGAAGAAAAACCTCGGAAAGCTTCGGATTGGAATAATGAAACATAACAAAATGTTACGAATAAAAAAGGGTATTAAAATCAGCAAAAAACGAAAGAGAAATAAAAATACAATTAACAAAGCCAATGACACGGATAATAAAACTTGCCGGGATACGGAGAAATGCCAACGAAACGACTTTGAAAACAGCGATCGAAGTGAAAATATTGGAAATTCATTGGACTCGAGTGGAAAAACGGAGTGGCAAGACCTTTCGGATTATGGACCGAACCCTAACAGCGAAGAATACAAAAAGCAAATAAATGTACGTACATTTCTTTTCATATATATGTACGTATTCTAATGTATATTAAAAAATAATGATGTATAGTAGTAATAACTTTCAAAATAAAAAAGAACTTGATTTACGTGCAATAATGAAATATACCTTCTACATTCACAGATAACAAACTCCGACGTTGAAGGCTTCCCGGAGCAGTTGGAAAAGTTTACCGGCAAAAAAAATTTGACGATAAAGAAGGAAGGAAAAGAACCTACTGGTAAAACGAATAGGAAGATCGACGACGATCATTACCAACAGCAGGCAAGGCCAAAGTCGAAATTGGCACACGAGTACGATAACGAGATCGAAGACGAATTCTATATGGGTGTGAAAAACTTCGGGGATGATGATGATGATGAAGAAGTAAGTTGATTGGAGCAATCCGAACAATTGCATGCGAAGAAAATACAAACGACGATAAAAGTGTTGAAACATTCTACTCCCAACCACGCAAAAATTGTTTTAAAAAACAAAAACCTCCCGAATGCTATAATATAGTATAACTTCATGAAAATATATTTGTATGAAATATTTATAAAAAAAAATGAAAGAAATTTCTAAAAAATGATTTATTTTGAAACCCCCTCGCCAAAAGTAGATAGAAGTGAACTTGAAAAAGTGTGGAATAAAAATTGATCAAAAATAATACATATAGATAAAAAATCATTCGATTGGTTAGTGTAACTCCCTCGACATTCAATTTCTATGATTAATGTTAATTGACGGTAGGATAACTCATTTACATGCGAAAATTAAAAATCAAAAAGTAATTATCAAAGTTCAATAATTGTACGAAAATTGTAGATGATGGAAAAAATGTACAACTTACATAAAATTGACAAATGTTATAATTATAATCGAATTTAATTGTGGTCGGGAGAAGTCTCTAAGTCATTAAATGAGAAATGGAGACGTCTCCCAGACACAATTAAATTCGATTATAATTATAACATTTGTCAATTTTATGTCAGTTGTACATTTTTTTTTATTATAAATGTTTATTTTTATAAAATATAGTTTTTCTTTAATAAACGTTCGTCGAATTTATAAATCCAAAGTTTGGTTTTTCCCAATTTTATTACGATTGTTTTGTCAGATTTATATGTACTTACATAAAAAGTTCTCTTTTTTTACACATTTTCTCCATTCTACGTTTGTTGAATTTAAAAATTCAAAGTTTTGTTTTTCCCAACTTTATTCAATTTTTTTTCAAAAGAAATACTGTTGTTAAGTTCGATTAGTTGAGAAATAAAAAAATTGTAACCTATAATTTTTCAAACTTTACGTTTATATATTTCCTTTTCAATTCAGTTTGTGTGCATAGTAATAATAACTTGTTTTTTAGAAAATTTATACTCAAATAACTTGTTTTCTTTCAAATTTGTACTAAAAAAAATATTGATAAGTTCGCTCATTAAAAAATGATGTAACTTTCTATAATGCTATAAAGTTTTGTTAAAATTCACTTTGTTTGCGTGATGAAAAAATGAAGCATGGTTTTATTTATAAGCTCATTCTGTGTACGAACTAAAAAATAATGTTACTAATAAAATTTCACAAAAAATTTTATTGGAATCTTTTTATTAAAAATATAATTTTTTCACTTGTGCATTTGCGAAATTAAAAAATTGAAAGTTTTGTTCTTCCCAATTTGTTCGTTTGTCAAATTTACTATTAAAATCTATATATTGATCAGTCTGCTTGAAAAAATAAAAAAATCACTGTAACTTTCAGTAACGCAATAAAGTTTCATGTTTATATACTTTTGTTTTCAATTTCGTTCATCGTTGTTACTTGAGTTCATAGCGCTTTACACGGCTTATTATTATTCTTATTTTTAAATTCACTTTGTGTGTCACGCAGTAATACATAAAAAATAAGAGTAAGAAAATCACTATAACACAAAACTTCATTATATTAAATAAAAATACAGCACATAATGAATAATAATGGTCGCAGCGAAACGCATAACCTACAAAAAATATATATTGACGAATTCTGCAGAAAGACGCGCGGCAATTTAGATTGAAAATAGCAACGCACAACAGCGTGAAGTTATCGATAGTCGTGGACTACCTTATCTTTCGATATGACAAAATGAGTTTGAATGTGAATATTAATTATTTCAGCAAGTTTGCAATAGATTTTAATAAACTATGTCTAAGAACACTGTCTGTCATACACAGAAAATACATGCAAAAATTGTTCAAGACAGTTGTCACCGTTTCGGAGAAAAGTGGTGACAAAGAATAACCCCCATCAGCTGATCGCAGTAAAACGCATAACTCCCGTCTTTTTGCCCTACGGGCAGTCGGGAGTTAATTAAAAATGCGCAAGTGTTTTTATGAAAAGAGAGGTTTTTGAAAACTATTAATGTGAGCGTTAACGCTTCGCGTTTTGGTTGCAGTCACCGGTAGAGGAAGAAAGAAATGCTTTAAACAAGAATCGGCCGCGAATTAAGAATGTAGAGATTTTTCAACTGCCAACAGAAGAATCCCCAGAAAAGATTATACAATCGATCGCCTCTATATACAAAGAGAATAAAAATGTAAGTTATAAAAAAATAAATAAAAATGATATGTTTGGAAGCTGTACGATACTCTGTAACCGATCTCGGCCTGGACAGTGAAAAACAATGAAAAATGAATAAGCCTTTTGATAAAATTTTAATAAAGATTGTTTGTTGAACATATTTAAAAAATATTTTAATGAAATGAAGGATATACGAGAGACAATAAAGATATTTTAGATGAAGAAAGCTCCAACGGAGTAATTAAAATAATAATTTATATATGTACGAAAGGAATATTGCAGTGATGAAAAAACATTCTACATTCACAGACAACAAACTCCGACATCGACAACTTCCCGGAGCAGATGGAAAAGTTTACCGGTAAAAAAAATTTGACGGAAAAGAAGAAAGGAAAAGGATCCACTGGTAAAATGAATAAGAAGATCGACGACGATCATTACCAACAGCAAGCACGGAAAAAATTAAAGTTTCAAAAGGAGTCTAATAAAGAGAACAACGAGATTGATGAGAACGTGTATGACTTGTTATATGACGACGATGAAAAAGTAAGTTGATTTGAGCAATACAAATTATTTATATATGTACGAAAGGAATATTGCAATGATGAAAAAAACATTCTACATTCACAGACAACAAACTCCGACATCGACAACTTCCCGGAGCAGATGGAAAAGTTTACCGGTAAAAAGAATTTGACGGAAAAGAAGAAAGGAAAAGGATCCACTGGTAAAATGAATAAGAAGATCGACGACGATCATTACCAACAGGAAGCACGGAAAAAATTACAGTTTCAAAAGGAGTCTAATAAAGAGAACAACAAGATTGATGAGGACGTGTATGATTTGCTATATGATGATGACAAAAAAGTAAGTTGATTTGAGCAATACAAATTATTGCATGGTAAGGAAAAACACACGACGAAAAAAGTGATTAAGCGTTGTGCTCCCAACCACGAAACACGCCAAAATGTTTTTTTAAAAGATAAAAGTGTGTGAAAACGAATAATATGAGCGTAACGCTTTGCGTTTTGGTTGCAGGTACTGGTAAAAGAAAAAGGAAATACTCCACACGAGAAGCTGACAGGAATAAAGGGTGTAAAGACTTGTCAACTGCCAGATCAAAATTCACGAAAATCAATAATCGCACCGATAGCTTCAAATAACTCTAACCCAACAATGAAAAAGAAGAACAATAAATACGAAAGAGAGATGCCAAAAATTATAATAGATAGAGCGGTGATGGGTAAACAGGTATTTAGTTCATTTCGGAACACCTGCATGAACACTGATCAGCTCCTGGCTGACACGTCAGAATACTGCTCGGTGCAAAAGTACGAAACATTTATAATGACATGCATTTTATTTTATTGACAGCTGAAAAAAGTCGCAGACGTTATAGTAAAAATGTCAGACACATTAACAAATACGGAAAATGAAGAAACTGAAGAAGAAAGTAAGGAATCGGAAGAAGAAATTGAAGAAATTCCGACCCCAGAGCAAGGAGAAAAAACAATTATGATGTATGGCATATCATGGATTCATGAAACTCTTACAACGGCGACGTTTGCGAAAGATGTCAACAATCGAATAGGCGCATTGATAAAAAGTCTGTGGCCGGACGAAGAAACTAGAATAAAACTAGTAATAAGAAAACGTGTGGGCTGCGATGAAGAACTAGTAGAAATTCCACAAGAATGTGTAATTGCAATAAAAAGTAAGTTGAAATTTGGAATATATACATTTCTATTATTATACGTTAAGGCGATCTCAGTTGCCTGAGTGCGGGAAAGATAACTGAAAAGCAGATACGCGGTTTTCTCGGAAACGCTTGATATTAATGTGTATCTACTTTGTTACCGACCTCGAGACTGATAGATCACGTTAGTAATCGATAATGAAAATGTTTCTGTTTACAGAAATGACTGAATCGATGAACAAAACAAAACGTCTCAAAATGAATAAAGTCAAGGATATACGGGACTACAAACGGATCATTTCAAACATTGTAAAGTGCCAACGGCAGCGATATTATAAAAACGCTAAAAGCGGAACGAACGATACTACTGGGAAAATAAGACCTTTGCTATCCGACAACACAAACAAGTAAATTGCTAAGAAAGAATAAACAAAACCGAGCATAAAAAATAATGCTAATCGCATCGGATGATATGCCGAGTTACAAGTTCCGAATTTTCATAATTTTCAATTACAGTATAAATATATGTCTGTTATTCTACATCATCGTTTAAATATTTATGAATTCTTTATAAAACGCGTTGAACGCATCGCGGTCTTTCAAGTTACATAGCTAAAATAATTGCAATGTTTCCTTTTTATATTTTGAATAAAATATTATTTCGTTTAGGGAAATTTCTTCCAATGGGGCTGTGTTTGATATGAGTATACTCAAATGTTTTAATACTTGACGTCGAGCCGCTATCGCGTCTCTTGATATTTAACTCGCTTAAAACGCTTTATAAATATAAAACAACGTTTGTCATCGTGATATATGTTGAACGCATCCGTTCCTATTTTACCATAGGACAATTCTTTTATTTTTCGAATATTCAAAAAGACACGATCTTGTAGACAAATAAAATGGGAATTTCTGTAAAAGAGAGCACGCTTCTACGTTAATTGAAGAATTACTAATTAAAATCCGAGATAGCGGCGTCGATGGAAAAAGCGATGAAGCAACGATAAATCGTAAAATCATTTTATTATAATGAGATTAAAAAATTTGTAAACTAGTATATTATTGTCGTTCTAAATGTAAAAAAAAAAATCGGTACATCGCGTGCCGCCCCTCTCAAACGTCCCAAGAGCAAAAAATAATATGTAATTATTCTTAGATTCATCGAACCTTCCGCAACTTTCCTATTTTCAATTTATTAATCGCTACATCACAAAATCCACTTGATGACATAAGCTGCACATACGTATGCACCCTACGTATATGCAGCCCATCACAAAACTGGGTATTGACACCCTGTTTCATGGGTGGCGACACCAAAAGCAGCCTTAGTTCAGCCACAGTGTCGCAACCCTTTCTTTTGGGTGGCGACACCAAAAGCAGCCTCAGTTCAGCCACAGTGTCGCAACACTTTCTTTTGGGTGGCGACACCAAAAGCAGCCTCAGTTCAGCCACAGTGTCGCAACCCTTTCTTTTGGGTGGCGACACCAAAAGTAGCCTCAGTTCAGCCACAGTGTCGTCACCCTTTTTTTTGGGTGGCGACACCAAAACCAGCCTGTGTTCAGCAACAGTGTCGCCACCCTTTTTTTGGGTGGCGACACATGAAGTAGCGACGAGTTCAAGTCGGTGGCGACACCTCGATCTTCGCGTGTCGACACCCAGACCAGCATTGGTCCAGTTTCCGTGTCGACACTTGATCCTTATCGTGGCGACACCCCTAGAAACAGGTAAGTGTCGACACATTGAGTCCTTTCGGTTGAAAAACCCCCTTTCGACACGGTGTCGGAATTAGTCAGGGCTTCTGCACGTGGGATTCGGAAAATAAATAATAATAAGAATAATAAAAAGGCTGCTCCGACGGCTCCGAGTTTCGCTACTGTTATCAAGACGTCTCCTCGTTCTCTCGTTACAGTTTTTAATACGTCACTATGGCGATATACTTACCTTTCATTGTTGGTTCACTTTCCCATTTTTTTTTATAATTTTTTTTTATACTTTCCCCACTTCCCCATGATTCTGTAATTACTGCGAATTCGATTTGGACAATAGAAGAAAACAGTCAAAACGAATAAGGCAGTTGGATTGAGGAAGGGAACCCCCGCGTGCATAAATCCATAGATATAGACACTAGAGAGTGGAAAGTGGAAGAAGGAAACGTGTTACCAGGTAGAGAATGAAAGTTTTGCCACGGCCACATACAGCGCTCAAATCGTCCACAACCGCAAAAATCGACGCGCCAACGATACGAAAAAATAAAAGATATTAATAACAAATAAAAACTAAGAACTAAAGCGCTCACAAAAAAGATAAATAAAAATCAAATACACCCTGATGATATCAAACGATACCCTGTAAACCTGTAATGAAAATGAATTGAAAAATACGTTCGTGTCCGTAGCAGGTTAGGTCTGTACCAAAATCATATACATGTGTTTTTGAGTTTTAGATCTCATTCTAACCCTCTTGTCTTTTTTTCTTAAATAATCATAGCGGATGAGAATAAATGTTATTTCATGTAGTTAAATGCGCGAATAACTTGTTTTTTCAAAGAATTAAATAGTATCAATTATTCGCATGAAAAACATGAAAAAAAAATTGATGATAATAATTAATTAATAATTATTAAATGCTTTAATCGTTTAAAACATTGACTTTCTCATATTATTATGAACACATTGGCATTGTAGTAAAAAAAAAATTTTTAAAAAATTGCTCAAGGCAGCGATCAAACCCTCAACCTTTCAGTTATCAGACTGGCATTGCCCGACTGTGCTACGAGAGGACTTGTCAAATTATAGGTAGAAAATGATACCCGCTTATCAGGGGGACTTAATATAAACTAAATTTTTGATTGGGATTGTATTTTTTTGATTGCACGGGTTGAAAATGTTATGCGTTTGTTTCAAGATTTTTAATTTCATTGAATCGACAAGTCGCCCAAATATCGGAAAAAAAATATCGCGATCACCCAAATTCTGACAATTGCATAACCTCAAAATCTAATGACGAGGTAGCACTCCAAATCGCCCAAATATCGCTTT
The DNA here is from genome assembly GCA_963989365.1 of Rhimphoctona megacephalus. NCBI lineage: Eukaryota > Metazoa > Arthropoda > Insecta > Hymenoptera > Ichneumonidae > Rhimphoctona > Rhimphoctona megacephalus. The sequence goes on along the minus strand of OZ022415.1, from coordinate 6,548,546 downwards.
AAAAAAATCTGAATCGCCCAAATTGCGACAATCGCAATACCTCCAAATTTGGTCGCAAGGTGGCACTCCAAGTCGCCCAAATTGCGATTTATCGCCCAATCTGGCAACCCTGATCTGAATGTTTGGACGAAGAATTTAGGACCCGGATGATCATTGCTGCCACCTGCATTACGCATCACACCAAAAAACCTCTGAAAATAAAATATGCTAGTAAATTACATGAATCCCTGCTGGCCCAAGAATAGTACTACCATAGAATTATTGCTAAATCAATGAGAAAATAATTTTAGCCGGATACGGATAGGTTTCAGCAATTTATTTTAAGATCGGGGATATTTAAAGTAAAAAACACTCAAACTTGCAACCTGCCTCCAAAGCGTCTTGATTTAAGCGTGCTGTCATTAGATACTCGAAATTTGACTCCACACGAAGGGCATCCATGATTTCAAGAGTCGCACCCAAGGCAACGAAGTCAGATGTATATTATAGAAACTCCAGTTCTTAAGGATTTTTTGTGCCGAATTTAGTGGGGACATGCCCCCAGCGTTAGTTCGTAAGCAGTGGCGCTGTCGGCGGCGCATTCGTTCTCCCTCTCACTCTCTCTCATGGGCTTATATGCTGGGGACAGCATGACGTCACGAAATTCGTTGGTGACGTCACGCATGCGCTCTCGCCGCCAGTATCTGTTTTAATTCAGTGCTTACGAAGTCGTGCCGGTCCCTTTAAAATGTTGTACATTTAAATATCTATTGAGAAAATGCCGGCGAACGCGTTGTGCGTTTATGAAGGATGTAGCAACTCGAAGAGAAAAAATCCGGAATTGACGTTTCATCGTTTTGCGAAGGAAAGAGAACCGTGAGTTTGTTTCCATAACGAGTAAAGAATGAAACAATGTAAGACGTCGAATGACTTTTTAATCAACATGTGATTGAAAAAGGAGTATATATAAGAAAATAAAAAATTTCAGTTATTGCTAGAACAAAATTAGTTTATCCTGAGTAATGCGGTCGAATTAACTGTATTCTCTGCGAATTTTGATATTCGTAAAAATAATTTAATAGATATATGTGCGGTGTGTGCGGTGATCATGAGCGGAGGACAGTCTTGTTATCCGCTTTGATCAATCTCAACGACAAAATTTACGTTTTAATGTAATTTAATGCGTAACTCAATATTTTAATTCTTGTGATTCAAGTATTGAACGGATCATGACTTCTAAATCTCAAGCTCTCTCACGATTTATAAGCAAGTTCTGATCAAATGTTATAAAAATAATATGCGTAGCTGAGTGGACAGCGTTGACGACTCCTGACTCGAAGGTCTGGGGTTCGATTCCTGGGCACCTCATTACTTTTTTTTTCGTTTTAAACAAATATTTCTTTTTAATATCGAAATTTGATACCTTTTCAGCTTTATTAATTTTCTCTGAATTAATTTTCACTTGAGAGAATTTCAATTTGATTTTTTATCCCACCGATTAAAATTGCGTCATAAAACATTCACGTAATATCTTTTTACACTACCGGCCAAAAGTCCAGAAAAGTTCTAAAACGTTTTGTTATGCTATTTCGCTGGTAATCAACGTAAAGAGATTAAGTAAACGGCATTTCGAAGGGGAGGGATTCAGCTTCATTTTGATTTCTTTGAATAATTTATACGATTAGTTTTACAGCCAGCACTCTGTTTTCAAAATGACAATTTTTCGCCTTTTTTACCCCCCTTTCAGGTGGGCCCCGTTTCCAGAGGAAATTTTTTGTATGTATTTTTCCGAACGGAATCATGAAGGTGAAAGCTCGAGCTTCAATTTTGTTTTTTGAAAAAACTTTGTGCGATTTTTCCTGCCAAAGTTATTCCATTTTTTTGTCAAAAATGAACCAATTTCAAAAATGCCGTGTAACACGGAAACGACAAGCTTTTGAAAAAACTTCAAAAGGGCAAACAGTTGCGTCGGTTTCTCAGATTTTTCTCCAAATTTTTTTTTTTTCTTATTCTCGGACGAAACTCACACACTCCAATTATCGTAACTCGGGAATTATTTATTGTGTTTCTGATGAAATTTCATAAGAGTAAAAGTTTTATTTTTTCATTTTCAATGCTATGGAACGTTTTCAGATTTTTCTTCAAACTTTTTTTTTTCGTTACCATTTCATTATTTTCTAGTCGCAAGTTAATCAATCATTCGGAAGGGTTTTAGATTTTCAACAATAAGTTCTGACAAAATCTGGACACGGGAGCAGCTCGACACCATGTATTAGTTGGGAAATTATACTAATACACGCGAATATGACGGTTTTCGGTGTTTTCCCAAATTTTATTTTTATAAAAAATAATCACTTTTGTTACGTCAAAATTGACTGATTATTTACAGAAGGTAAATTAGTATTTACAGCAGTTAATGTTGAAATGAAAAAAAGTATTGACAGCAGTAAATACCCCATACTTCTCAAGTAACTGTAAGAGTTAGTTTGAATCAAATATTAACGAAAAAAAATTTGAGAAAAAAATTTCAAAGCATTAAAAATGAAAAAATAAAACTTTTTCCCCCCTTGAAATTTCATCAGAAACATAATAATTCCCGAGTTACGATAATTGGATTGTGTGGATTTCGTCCGAGAATACGGAAAAAACATATTTTGGGTTGCGTTCGCACGCTTTTGTTCAACCACTTGAAATGGAAATCTCGAGACATGCGACATGCGGCAAATCGTAAACGAAAAACACCATACGGAAAACCGTCCAGAAAATTGCTCAAAGTTTCACATCAATGAGTGGTGCGGCATGAACAGAGTGGATCAACCTTTTGTTTTTTCATACATTTCCAAAAAAGTTTGTAGTTCCTATTAAACCGGATATTTCTGTAAATATCTTTTTCACTTTTCATTGCTTCCAAATTGCTATATTCTTCATCAACGCATATTTTTCCACATAACTAACAAATAAACGGATTGATCTCTCCAGACATTAATTTATGTGTTTGTGCATATAATAGAGAGGGTTTGGAGTCTTTTATAAATACCTTGGAAGTGACGAACCAGGGGGTCCTTATCTCTATGATTCAATATGCACGCTCATGTAAATAAAATGAAACTTTCATAATATTGAGGCGAGCATCTTTGTAAGGTAACAAAAAATATCCCATTTCATCATTAATTTTCAAGATGTTGCAATTTTTTTATATTCAAACTTTTTGAGTACTCGAGAAATGATTTGTCACAGCCAAATATGGTTCATACGGTTTAAATTGTATTTCCTAACAATAAAGAACCTTGTAGCATTTCAGAGATGTGAACTTCAACCTCACAGTTGTTTTTAGCAAAATATTGTCAAACTTTATTCCAAAGTTAGTCCACTTTTTAATATCTCTGATAAAGATTTCATTTTAAATATAAGATTTGTTCAAAGTTTCCTGTGAAATTTTTTTTCCGAGTGTTATTCAGCATTTCTAGTCGAATATATTTTTTTAATTATATTTTAAAAGTTGGTTCTAAAACTAGTCTGCTTTTTCAATTTTTAAATAGAAAACTATGTAGATATAAGATTTGTTCGAAGTTTCGAGTTAATATTTCATTTTTACATTTTTTGTTATTTAAATATTTTATTTAGACAAAGTTTTCTTTTTCTACGATTTCTAGTCAAAAACTGTTCTTTTTAGAAATTAATGCAATAATTTTCATATTGTTTTATATTTTTATCTCTAGGGTATGTATTCCTAACGCGGACCATGGTACTCTGATATTTTAGTCCTCTCATGTTGACTTATGATCTTGTTATCATTTTTCTCGAAATAATTAAAGTATAAAGAAGTACGCTTTTTCAGATTGTCATTGTTGGATACTAAAATAAACTAGGGGTCTGTTTTAGGCATATTTCCCCGAAATTTTGCAACCTTGTGAAAGGTTCTGAAAAATATCCTATATTAAAGAGTGATCCTACTGTTACCAGCATGTTTTTTTAATTTTTTCTTTTTCCGATCTCAGCAGATACTATTTTCTCTTTTTTTTCAACAATACAGTAGGAAAACTCCTTAATACCTAATTACATCCCCATTCATACCCACCCTTTCCAGTATATCCTCCCCGTCCCGATGGAAGACACCCGCCACCTTCCCGTGGTTTCCATTGAATAATTTTAGCTCACGCATGTTTTCTATTTTTGACACAAAAGCTCTAAAATGCACTGTCTATTTTTCAATAATACTGCTATACGTGAACTAAAATTAACTAAGAGTGGGTACATGAAATATTCCTATGCTTGCTTTTTACCAAGTATTAAAAACAATTATTCCCACACACACTTCCACGAAGAAAAGAAGATGGAGCCAATTTTTTACATGAATTGAGATCACTGAATACTTTTCATATTCAGGCATTTGTCGGAAAAATGAGTCCAATTTTTGATATTATCGAGACTTTATATAAATTCGCCGAAAAACCCGTATATTTCTTCGTTGAAAAAACAAAAGAAATTCTTCTAGCATACTTTGAATTTGTTCCTTATTCTTTTTCCCATCGATCTTCACCTTAATTTTTTCAGGTGACAGTATTCAAAAAACTGTTCGTTCAACGCCTTATCGTTATAAAAGCTTTCAAAACTATTGGAAATTTTTATGGACTTTTTCAAAAGCTTTTGAAAAAAATAGTCGATACTGGAAAAAAATTAATGATGCCACAAACAATAGTTCGGTTATGTCAAGATTTTTTCGTTCCAAATTAGTGTTCGCCATTTCCTGTTATGACTGAATTATTCTTCCATTTCGAAATTACGAAATTCTCATCCGAAAAATAAACTGATTTCAATTCAATTTAAAAAATGTAGACATCTACCTTATATTTATTTATATCAGGCTAATGTATTTTGCATATCAGAAATTTCTACTCAAAATATTTTTATCGTTTCCAGCTGCTTTACGGGTATAGTGTGTTGCGGACTTGAAAAAAAAAAGAAAAGAAAATCAGGGTTTGAACACTTCACCCCACGTCGAGCTCATACCGCTTATCTGAATGGCCCGTGTTTGCGTCATTTTCTTAAAGATATTCATTGTGTAAAAAAACTATATTACAAAGAAAGTGGTCTCAAATATTTATATACATTTTACATAAAAAAAAAAACTTCAATTGTAGGATTCGATCACTTGACCCCACGCGCTCAGTCCAAGCATCTTCTTGCTTTTAAATGTGCAAGAGAGATACGTCACTCCACGCTTCCCCATCTCCATGGCAACATGGCAGCTGATCGCTAGTGACGTCACAGAGCGAACGCCGCGCCGCGGAGCGGCAGTTCGGGTCGGAGAAAGTTTGTCTTCAAGGCGCCCATAAGAACTGGGCTTCTATATAAATCTGACTTCGTTGCCCAAGGTAACTTTCAATCCTTTCATGGTACTTGATGAAACTGGTATCTCTTTACTTGGTACCACGGTCTTGTATACAGGTCTTGCAACTGTAGATTTTGACGTGGTCCTCTTAACGCGTTAAGCCGCTGGCGTCGCTGCGCTCGAGGAATATTCGGTGCGACAAAGATGACAACAGTCGCGCGTCGCGCATGCGACTCACGCGAGCATTGAACTTGAAGCCAAAATTTTTGTTTATACATTATAATTTCTATGAATTTAGTTTGTTTAAAGAAAGAAGGATGTGTATCAACTAACAAATCCATAGCCAATATATTTTAAGTTAGTTGATTTGCCACTTTTTGAGTCGCTCACTATTCGATGGCACTTTAAAAACCGATCGTTTAATTTTCAGATTGTTGTAACCCGTTTTACAGCGCGGCACAACACAAGGCTTCGTCATAATTCGAAAAAAAAATCACCACTTTAATTCATGCACGGAAATAATAATACTGCACTCACAAATTGCCACACGTCACATGCGAGAGGATTTAACAAATATAGGTTATGTTGATATATTCCTCTATCGCTGCGCCACCTGGATTCGGCTTCAACAGTGGAGTCACTGCCAAAGAACACAGACGTAGAATAGAAGCACAGTTCTTAAGGATTTTTCGTGCCGATTCTCACTGGGGGAATGACGTCATTCCCCCAGTGTAGTTCGTAGTCGGTGGCGCTGGCGTCATATCTCTCTTCTCGCTTCCACTCGCATGCTCAGCCGCATGCGCTCATTGCATCTCTCTTACTCTTATAGTAGCAATACACTGAGGGAACAGGTGATATAGATATATGTATATCTCCTGCTTTTCGTAGAGCTTATTGTTCGGCTACGCCGGGATCTTTAAACGTTGAGTGTTTTAAATAGTGACGAACTAAAATGCCTGCAAACGATTTATGTGTTCATGAAAGATGTACCAGCGCGAAGAGAAAAAACCCAAGTTTGACTTTTCATCGTTTTCCGAAAGATGAAGCAGCGTGAGTCTTGAATATTACAGTTAATATATTACAATGTAATCTTCTGAAACACGAATAGAGCAATTTCTTCGGTTAAACATGAAAAAAATACTTGAAATAGTTGAAATTAGAGTAAGAAAAAGATAGGAAATTGATTTCCTGAGGTCACGTTTTCCAGTTATCTCTAGCGTAAGAGTTGAAGCTATTAGGAAACAATAATGAATAACCTGATTTTCCCCAACCGTTCAACGATAAAATGGAGGGCACGAAGTGTCATAAATTTATGATTTATTAGGTATTGAGACAATTCGAGTAGAATAAGTTGAAGGACGTGTCATTTTCAGAATTAAACAATAAGCAGGAACAAACAATGAGCAAACAATAAGCGGGGGCTCACACCTTTTGTGCCAGTTTTGTGCTTAGATTGTAAATCACGATTGTGGTCTCGATGTCAGCGTATGATACTCGTAGTCCCATGGTCGAGCGATCGAACCCCTCGTGTGATGACTTTTTTTTTCAAAAATCGTAATTATAAATTTGTTCTTGTGTAGAATACATTCAATGACAGAATTCAATTATTTTGGCTTTTCAAATATAAGAGGAAATTCCGATAGACAAATACGAATGGCATATTCACATTAAGGAGGTTATAGCGTTTCTCATGTAAAAATTATTTTCCAACTTTACACAATAAAATTTTGTAAATAGAAAGCTTAATATGGTATTAAACTTCTGGCGGAATATGCCGATGATTCATCGTCTCAAAATTGAGATATTTATTGTTGAATTTCGCAATTTTTTGAAAGCTTCCATAAGAGCTCATGTTAAACTTGTCATTTTCAACAATGAATATCTCGATTACTAGACGGTGAAACCTCTCCAAATTTTTCATACATAATTAAATGCTGTTCAAGAAGATTCACGCCAAATTTCAATACATTAACTTGGAATAATCAAATATAATGTATTTTTCGTATGATGTCATATAAATATCGATACAACTTCCTTAAAACAATTTACCGATTTAATGAATGATGAACGTCTATTTAATCATTAAAGCGTTCGCAGTTTCACCTTATTTTCGTCAAATAAAATAACCAAAAAAAAATATTTATTTACTTCATATATTTAAGAATTTCTAAAGCTTATAAAAAGGTTAAAAATTATTCATATACTTGATTTAGAGAAAAAATCTTTAATAATAATTTCGTATTCGGAAACTATTTCTCTATTTCATTGATTAAAAATAATAATAAAGAATAACTGTATCGTCAAAAACTATTTTTTTACATAATCGATAAAAGAAAAAAAAACTCTACGAGTGGGGTTTGATCGCTCGACCCTCCGCGTTCGGCTCGAGCCGTTTTCGCGCTATGCAATGGGAGCGAGAGAGATAGCTGCCGTACAGCGATCGCCACGCCGCCAAGCGGCAGTTTGGGTCGCAGAAAGTTTGTCCTCAGAGCGCCCATAAGAACTGTGCTTCTATCCTACGTCTGTGTTCTTTGGCACAGCTCAATCGAGGACGATCCACACGATGAAACAATTGAGACAGAAATACCAAAGATGTATCTAAAAGTTCAGAGCCTTATCGAGTTTGATACGTTCGTCATAACCCACGGTCCATTCACGAGTGTCGACAACGGTATAAGTAGTGAATTAATGTTAAAATAATTCTTTTTTTATTTCAAAAGAGATCTATTGAGTTTATTACGCCTTGGTACATTGAGGCAATTACAGAAATTTCTAAATAACAAATAATTTGTACAGAATGATAATATTCATAAACAAAATAATGATCATGGTAATAGTAATAACAATAAAATTAGAGAAATAATATAACGCCATGAAAATAATAGAAAGATAAAAGAGAGATTAATCGATACTCATTGGGAGCGCCATTACGAAGCGTATGTCAGTAACAAGGTCACGAATAAAATATCAAAATAGAGTCTAATGTACATAATTTTTTCTAATTTGTGTTTCGTATTTTGTTCCTCAGTGTTCTCGTTGTACCTACAGCACTTGATTTCATTTTATTAAACCCTTCTAATCGTTCATTAACAAATATTTCGCTTTGTATTGATTACACCGGCACACAAAAAAAAAAAGTGGTCTGTACATTTGACCAGACCCACCTACCTATATGTATTTCGACGCGCTGAATCCGAATCTGAGGTCCGTTTGGTTCGTACACCCTCAAAATTTTGAGTAAATTGCAAAAAACTGCTAAAAATTGCGAAAAATTGCAGTTATTAAGATGAAAAAAATTGTATGGAACTGGATCGAGTATGATTTTTATTTAGTTGATCCGCTGAATCTGAATCTGAAGTTTATTTGGCCCATTAACCCTCTAAAATTGGAGTAAATTGCGAAAAACCGAAAAAAATTGCAAAAAATCGCGAAAAACTGCAGTTATGGAGATGAAAAAAATTTTGTGGACCTGGATAGAGTATGATTTTCATGTAGTTCGATCCGCTGAATCTGAATCTGAAATTTATTTGGCCCATTAACCCTCCAAAATTTGAGTAAATTGCGAAAAACCAAAAAAAATTGCAGTTATAAAAATAAATAAAAATTTATTAAACACGATTATATATGTTTCTTGTATATTTTGATGCATCCCTAGAAAAAATCTACAATCGGCTCAACATTGGCCAACACTGGACCACACTTGACCTATGTTGAACCGATTGTAAATTTTTTCTAGGGATGGAATACAAGTTTAAAATGCAATAATTTCAAACATTCATAAATCTATAAAAAATCGTGAATAATAGCATATAAAGAGAAGGTAACAAACGATCTTCATGAATTTTAATCTGTTCGTCGTTTGTATCGAACTCTTTTGTCTTCAAATAACCTACGCAGCGGGTTCCTTTTTCGTTTCCTATTTTTTCTCGGTATTTCTCTTTTTAGCGTCCAGCAAAAATCTGCCTTCATGTTGATATTCCAATTTCCTCGATACCTACTCTCCATTTCACTTATGTCTTGATGAAATCGTTCTCCTTGTTCTTCACTGTAGTCTCCAAGATTTTCAGGAAAATATTCGAGGTGAGAATGTAGAAAGTGCAATTTAAGATTCATCAAGCAACCCAAATTTTTGTAATTTTCCAGCAACTCTTCAACTAAAGTCTTGTAATTCTCACTTTTATTATTTCCCAAAAAGTTTTGTGACACATTTTTAAAACTTACCCAAGCTGTTCTCTCATTGTCGTTCATTTTTTCAACGAAATTTGCGTCCTCAAATAAAGTCCGAATTTGGGGTCCATCGAAAATTCCCTCTTTTAACTTCGCATCACTTATCGCGGGAAACTTTTCTCCTAAGTACTGGAAACAATCGCCATCTTTGTCCAGAGCTTTGACATACTGTTTTATGAGGCCCAGCTTAATATGCAGTGGTGGTAGCAAATATTTAGAAGGATCAATCAATGGTGTTCGTATAACATTGTGAGTACCTGGATCAAATTTTGCTCTCGTTGACCATTCTTTCTTAACATAGTGATTTTTTCTGTCCCTACTATCCCACAAACATAAAAAGCAGGGATATTTTGTAAACCCCGATTGTTGACCTAAAAGTAGTGTTGCAATTTTTAGATCACCACAAACTTTCCATTGATGTTCCGAATACTTTATTTTATCCAATACAATCTGTAAATTTTCGTAAGTCTCTTTTAGTTTAGTCGAATGAGCTATTGGAATTGGCGCATATGTATTTCCATCATGAAGCAAGACAGCTTTGAGACTTCTTGTTGATGAATCAATAAAGAGTCTCCACTCATCGTCTCTATACGTGTTCGGTTTTAATTCATCAACCAAACCTTTAACATTCGAACAGTATACCACCGATTGCTCATCGTCGTTCGTGAAAAATTGCCGGAACTCCTCTTCTCTATTTCGATAAAAGTAAGCTGATACTCCTTTAGCCAACAAATTTTTTTTTTCAGTGTTGCCGCTAGATATTCAGCTCCATCTTTAGGTAATCCTAAGTCTCGCACAAGGTCATTGAGTTCTTCTCGGCTAAATGTTTCAGGATCTTTTGTTTTCCCATCTGGCAAGTATTCTTCATCCTCGGAACTTTCTTCTTCGGAGACCTCGTCAACTTGCATTTCTTCTTCTTCCACATCTATCTCTTCAGCAGTTACAATTTTATCTACGACCACTGTTTTCTGTGGCATAACAGCTGATGAAACATTGGCGTATTGGATTTTGTTCCTAGTATTCGAGGAAAAACCGGTAATATCAGTCATACAAAAATAACAATTTTGTGGACTTGTTGGCGAAGACCATATCATTGGTATTGTGAATTTCAAGTTTTCCTGCTTTTTGCTTTTTTCCCATCGGGTTAACATAATGTTACATCGACCACAAGTAGTATGTGGAATCCAAGCCGTATCCCAATTAGTAATTTGGATACCAAAGCATTCTTCATAATTTTTTTTTAATTTATCAGAAAACGGTCTGCGGTATTTTGCCAATTGATATTCCCCACAAATGTAACAAAACGAATCAGGGCTTTTATTACATAGATGGGAGTTACTTCTTGTAATAGTATACTCTCCAGAAGCCAAGTTACCCACTAATGAAGAGCTGCAGTCGCTTGATGACGACGCCTGCCAGCCTGCTTTCTCACCCTGACCAGACGCCGATACTTGGTTTCCGAATCCCTGCATCGTAAAGTACTTATCACTTGTACCTGCCATGACGGCACACACGCCGTTAACCCAGGGACTTTGCCAGATGGTTCTGTTGCCCACCGTCACCATGTGGAGGTGCCCTGGTTAAAGGCACAAGCAATCAAGTCTCCGAAGGCCATCTAAAGACGATGAGTGCTGACTTTTTATTCATTCGTCAAACATAAAATCTCAAAGCTGTTTTGCTTCATAACAAAAACACATATGCATTTATTTCAATAGCAATACGAACACTATTGATTGATCTTCCTAGATATTTGCTAAAGAGGGAATTTTCGATGGACCCGAGTCCATCGAAAGTTCGAATTTGGGGTGGGGTGGGGTGGGATAGGAATTCGGACTAAAGTCCGAATTTGAGGACGCAAATTTACAAAAATTTGAGTTGCTTGATGAATCTTAAATTGCACTTTCTACATTCTCACCTCGACTATTTTCGTGAAAATCTTGGAGACTATAGTGAAGAACAAGGAGAACGATTTCATCAAGACAAAAGTGAAATGGAGAGTAGGTATCAAGGAAATTGGAATATCAACATGATGGCAGATTTTTGCTGGACGCTAAAAAGAGAAATACCGAGAGAAAATAAGAAACTAAAAAGGAACCCGCTGCGTGAGTCATTTGAAGACAAAAGAGTTCGATACAAACGAAGAACAGTTTGAAATCCATGAAGATCGTTTCCTACCTTCTCTTTATATGCTATTTTTCACGATTTTTTATAGATTTATGAATGTTTGAAATTATCAGATTCTAAACTTGTATTCCATGCATCAAAATATACAAGAAACATATATAATCGTGTTTAATACATTTTTTTAATTTTGCTAACTGCAATTTTCTGCAATTTTTTTCGGTTTTTCGCAATTTACTCAAATTTTGGAGGGTTAACGGGCCAAATGAACTTCAGATTCAGATTCAGCGGATCGAACTACATGAAAATCATACTCTATCCAGGTCCACAAAATTTTTTTCATCTCCATAACTGCAGTTTTTCGCGATTTTTTGCAATTTTTTTCGGTTTTTCGCAATTTGCTCCAATTTTGGAGGGTTAATGGGCCAAATAAACTTCAGATTCAGATTCAGCGGATCAACTACATAAAAATCATACTCGATCCAGTTCCATAAATTTTTTTTCATCTTAATAGCTGCAATTTTTCGCAATTTTTAGCCATTTTTAGCGATTTTTTGCAATTTACTCAAAATTTTGAGGGTGTACGAACGAAACGGACCTCAGATTCGGATTCAGCGCGTCGAAATACATATAGGTAGGTGGGTCTGGTCAAATGTACAGACCACTTTTTTTTTGTGTGCCGGTGTTATTAAGGGCGAAATTTTGTATTTTTTCAATAAAAACATCGATTGAGAAGTTCAACGGAGAATATAGGAAATAATAATGTTATCTCTCGAGAAATCCAAAAATATTATATAAACAAGCAAAATCCGTTAGATTTAGAAAACGATGTAAAACCTGTGAACAAAGATAGGGAGAATGAGAAAAATGATATAGACGAATTGAACAACAAAGCAGGTCGTCTCGTCGTATACGGAGATTCCAATTGCATCGGTGTTAGCCATCGAACTCGTACGATATTCCCTCCTAGATCTTGTTCTTACTGGTTGTCGTCGTAATCGCCTTCCTTCCCCTTATCCCCGTGCCGTCCTCGGCGTCGGAACGTCATTGCGTCGTCACTGTTAATATTTCATTTTTCAACACTCAATAATATTAATAATAATAATAATAATAATAATAATAAACACATGTTTTTCAACATCGTTACTCTGTACATTATCAATAAAATGTCTTCTTTTTTCAATGAATACTATTCAATTCGTTTTGTTATCATCGTATTTATTTCTTCATTGTTGATTCTTTCGTTTGTCCACTTTTTATACAATAAAATATTCATTACATGAGTTTCTTTATATTAAAACGTTATTAGATCTTTTAGTCGAAACATTATAAAAACATTTTGCATACTGGTATAACTTATCATTTATCTCGTATACACAACAGATATTATAACTGTACTCTATCATTTCTCATGGAATCGAGAAATAACCTCGGTTATTATCCTAGTCAAATCAAGTCCGCGCTTATTATACTGTGAATCCTTGATCCTCAAAACACTGTAACTATGATCCAGTAACTTTAAAAATTGAATAAGCTAGGAAATGTGGAAGCAATTATGCAGAAGCATTAAAATTGTTAACTTTCACTGGGCAACATAATTTTGGAATTGTTCATCAAGGACGATTTTTATTCGAATTTTCGGATTTCGAAAACACAGATTGTTTCTTTTGGTGTGCGACGAATGTGATCATATACACGTTATTATTCATTATTCATAAATATAAAGTGCAACGATACTCACGTTATTCCAATAATTTCGAACCTCTCTTCCGAATATCTCTCTCCTTCATATGTCGAGCGCGCAGACGACAAAAACTCGTTGTTATAACCCACTCGCTTTTTTAAGTAATGCTCTGTAGTAATTTGTAATGTAATGTAATCGTAAATGACATTTGTCATTTGCGATTTGACCAGCGTTTAGTAGAAAAAATAAAAATGGTTAAATTTTGATTACTTGACGATGCATTATTTTTCGACTGTTTGAAATATCTATTGCTATTTTTTAATCAACTGTTTAATTATCGAACATCTTCTTTCAAACATACAAGGTCTAAAATTTTGATTACCCTTACTTTCAAAGGTAATCGATAAATTCTGTAAATTGCGAGTTATCATTTTTCACAGGGAGACTAGAGTAAAGGAGTGGACACAGCGTGCTTTAGAAATGTACACGAAATCCCGGCCTGAAGCGGCGGCGCTGTATCGGTACAAATCCTATTAGATCAGACATACCGTTACTACTTATTTCCTAACCTCGATTTTTCAAAATACGTGCAAGGGCAGCGGGTAACCCGCGTACACGTAGATCGCATTAAGCCTTACGTTACCCATTGACCGATACCATGTGAGGCCCGCCAGCCAACAGTGGCGAGAGGCCAACGTGTCGGGACCGCGACCATGGCGAGCCTCGAACGCACACGTTCAAAATAATAATTTAAAATAATAATAATAATAAACAGAAAAGGCAAAGAGAAAGAAAAAAATAATATAGAGAAAGAAAGAATGAAAACAAAGTGGAAGAAGAAACGTCAGCAAAAAAACTCAACGAAAAAAGAGACAGAAGATGACAAAAAATTAAAAAGAAATGCACAATAAAGCATGATTACTAAGTTTAAAATGCTACGTATTTAAAATCAAAATATGTTTGGAAAAATCAACTTTTGGATAAAGAAACATAAAAAAAAAACTAAAAGTTTAAAATTAGACTATTAGATTTAAAATTAAACGAATGAAAAGAAAACCAAAAATAAAAGATTTAAAACAAAATGAAGAAAAATCATCAATAGTGATGAACAAATAAATAAGGGAAATGAATATAAAATTCAAAAGAAAAAATTATCAGGAATTAAAAAATTATAAAGAAATAAAAGAAAAAATCAAAGAATTGAGAAGAAAAATAATGCAATCATCAATAATGAGATTCAAATAAACAAAAAAAGTAAATGCGATAAAAGAAAATAATAATAAATAATAATAGATCTACATATACCAATGACAATTTAGAGAATAAAACGAAAAGGGAAATAAAAATGAAACGAAATCAATAAAACCCATGTAATAAATAAAACAAATTTCTAATCGTAGAAACTTGAATAATACACAACAAAAAAAAATATAAATAAAAAAATAAAAAAGGGAAAATTATTGATTAAAAATATTGAAATACTGAAATTTTGAATAAAGAATAACTTAAGGAAACAAGAGGATGGAAAAAGGGAAAATAAATTTCGAAACAAATTAAATTGAAGAAAATATATATAGTTACATTCGAAAGAAAAAACAAATATTCTTTTGATATATATTCAAAATAAAAATAGGGATAAAGAATAATAAAATTATTCGTATATACATATTTGATTGAAGAAGGTAGAAAAAGAACGAATTATACATATGTAATGAGAAAGGAAATAAATATTCGACGAAGAAACCAGGAGAGTAAAATGCCAATTCAGCAAGAAAAACGAGGTAACCCACGATGCGGAATAAATAAAACAAACGATGAGAGATGAAGCTTCAACTAATGAAGACGACAATTAATAATAATAATGATAATGGAAAAAGAAAATCAAAATATTTAAGAAGGGATACTGATAGAAAAAATAATAAAATGAAAACAAAATCTTAAATAATAAAAATATAAAATTGAAGCGAAAAAAATATATATATATATATATTTAGCTACAGAATGACAAACAGACCGTATGTCATGATAGAAAAGACAGTTTTTATTTAAAATCTTTTTATTCGAAAACTAATAAAACAAAAGAAAAAAAACTCGAAATTAAATAAATAGCAAAGATGGTCTCATTTCGTAATAAGACACGGCTAGTAGTTGTGAATCAAGTTTTCCAAAATAGACCGTGTAAAACGCACAATCAATAATGTTATTTTACGAATATTCTTATGTCATAAAAAGAATAAGTATTATTAAAAATACGAGAGACGTAGACCAACTAGCAAATTTCCTAACAGAAATCTATAAAGGGACAATAAATCCCACGGTAATATCTCCCCAACAACTAGCTAATTATCTAACAGAAGCAACACCATATATTCCTAGAGGACTAAATTTCCCTACAAGTATTAAAAGCAACGAAATGACAAATCTTCTAAAAACGGCAGAAATTGCAACTTACACCGCCAAATTACGAGTTGTACTAGTTATAAAATTTCCACTCATAGAAAATATTGTTTTAAAATTAAATAAAGTATATCCTTTGCCGGTAAGATCAAACGAAAACCAATTTCAATTTATCGAAACTTCGACAAAATTCATAATAGCTAATGGAAATAAAAGAAATTACTTTAACTGAGGAAGAAATTACTTTAACTTTAACTGAGGAAGAACTCAACAAAAGTAAAAAGGTCGATACAGTTTATTACTACAAACCAAAACAAGCGTTGTAAACAGTGCAAGATAACACCCCATGCGAAATCGCAATATATCTAGGCAACACTCCAAAGGAATTAACTTGCCCACAGCGAATAGTAAAATTAGATAAAACAATAATAATCACACTCGAGCAAGAAGGTAGATGACTATTCGTAGCGCCAAAACCGGAAAATATTAGAGTAGACTGCACAAACGAAACTACCTTACATACAACAATTTGCGATACTGGAATACTGGCTTTGGACGGAGAATGTTCCGTCACATCCGCTAATTATCAATTGTTAACTTTAAGAAAAAATACCCAAAACGAATTCATCACGTTCTTACCACTGTATAATCTGACAAATGACATAGGAAAAGTAAACCCAAATCACCCTGTTTTCAATTACACCATACCTAATAAAATAATAATAAATCCACTAGAAACTAATACCCTAGGTGAACGTATCGAAACATTTAAAACGAAATTAGATAAAGAGTCAAATATATGGACACACCCCCACCACATAATCGGAAACTACTCACTGAGCGCATCAGCTATAATTCTATTAATTATCATCACTATCGTGTTATACATTTTTAAAATAAAACACTGTCAGCGCGTACAACTGACCCAGCAAGTAAATGATGTCGAATTAGCTGCAACATATGTGTCAAGACCAACAAAGAGACCCAGAACGCGATTAGAAAGTAATTTCGCAGAAAACCAAATCGTCTTACAACCAGCAACCCGACCAAAACCAAATTCTACTGGTTCTATGTAAACGCGAATAATTGTAACTAAAAATGAAATACCACAACCAAAATTGAAAGCCGAGAGATCAATTTAAAAATACTGCCAGTTCTATAGAAAATTAAATAGCCAAAACGAAGTTTCGTCTACTTAAGGGGGGAGGAATGTTGTGCCTGGCAACAGGCCCGCATAGTAACAAATTGCCAGTATATAAAAATGTTTGAAATAAAATGCTTAATACACTAAAATACGAAATAACGCGGTTCTCGATCACTGCAATCGCCGCATAGGGCTATCGACCCCAAGCTGATGAGGCATTACGCCACCGATCGGCCGAGAACATTCGAGAACAAATTAATTGTAAGAAGGGGAAATATCGATAGGGTGTGGGGGAAACTCAACGAATTATTAAAAGTCGCGACAAGCCCAAATTCGGCAGTCTGACGACAAAATTCTGAACGATTGGTCTCGAGGCAAATAAACCTCAACTTTGTAAACTTTTCTCAATAAACCTATTGTTAACTTGTTTTTAAGCATTGAGTTGGAGTTTAACTCAATTATTGGCAATAATCCCCAAAATACCCGTCCTCGATAACACGTCCCCACGTGACGGTCTTCGCGAGCACAACATAATAAACACTCACCATAAACAACACCTAAATTTGAAAAAAATCAATAAACAAAATGTTATCTATGAAATAAATTCATCGAAATTGACGCAATTTTGCTGATTCAAAGGGCTGATGCATGGTATTTTATTAATAACAGAAATTATTGTACAATACATTGTAAACATGAGGTAAATATTAAAAAAAACTGTATGCATTAGAGCTGTAGCTGAATCCAAATTATATTACGGTAAATTAAAGAAAATGAAACTAGGCACAGTTACAAAAAATGAAAATCCTCCGAAAGTAGAACCATCAACTTGCAAGTATGAATATCATTTTCTGACTAGATGGAGTTCATCGTAACAGAATGAGTATTAACTTTCTGCAAATTCAAGAATAAGAGATTATTGCAATAGATCATTT
Organism: Rhimphoctona megacephalus; assembly: GCA_963989365.1. NCBI lineage: Eukaryota > Metazoa > Arthropoda > Insecta > Hymenoptera > Ichneumonidae > Rhimphoctona > Rhimphoctona megacephalus. Next base: position 6,530,727 of record OZ022415.1, on the reverse strand, counting down.
TTTCTCTAAGAAAACATCAGAAAACGTGGTCTTGACGCCAAGTATCAAAAAAAAGTGGAAAACATCAGAATATGTATTGACGTTTCCCATGTATCATACACGGAAAAATGGATTCTGTTTCGTTCAACATATTCTTACTTAAATATAAATCCGTATAGAATTTTCTGCTGCATGTCCGCAACAGACAGAGCATCTCAGAAATTGAGGATGCTCTTCGTCATCTAGAAGAGCATCCTCAATTTGATTTTCATGGGTTCTCCGTAGCATTTCGGAGCAACCTAAACATGTGCATAGATGAGAGCAGGGAAGATACACTATGTTCGTCGGTGCGTTCAAGCAAATCCTGCATATATTTGGGGCTATTTGAGGTGGTGCATCATTTTTTTCTGTATCTGTAATATGAATTGAATATAAGAATTTCAACGACAGTAGTAAGCGCGCGGTTAGTGTGTGGCTTCAGCGATTTCCCAAAATAAGCAGCCTCGAGTAAGGTCAATACTTAGTTGGGTGACCGCTTGGATATACTCCATTTGCTCATCAATTGTTAAGTGGGAGGATGTTTTCTGAGATTTCGAAGGACTCACTGAAACTCTGTAAAAATATAGCCACTTTTATTGACCGGGTTTGCCACAGTTTCGCTTGGCCCTCATGCAAATGATACAACAGTGCATTAGGAAAGAATGCCTGTGGTAAACACTCTGGGAGGTCTTACGGGAACGGAAACAGGAAGTTAGGGAAGTCGCAGAAACAATTGGGGTAGAATGATGGATCGGGCTCATAAAAAATAAAAACAATTTCCAGTCAATAAGAATGTTTTGTATTTTTAAGTTGATTGCTGCCCACCCCTGCCAGGTTGCCTTCTCTTCAGCACCGCATCCTCTACATGTTTCAACTGATTTCCCAGTAGTTGTGGTAGTTGTTGTTGTCGCACCTGATGCGGCTCCTGCTCTTGTTGAATCAACTGTGGCTGCGGCTCCAATGGCGGAACTGGAATTTGTCTCCGTGGTCGTCCACGGCGACAAGGCGGGCTCGGAATGGTCGCGTTTTCTTGACGGCGTCTGCGTCTTAGTGGTTGACGGCGCACTTATGAAAAAATAAATAAAAAAAAATAGTAATAATGCTCACAAGCATGTAATATAACCAGATATTTTTTTCGTAATTTATTTGTTGATACTTTTTTTATTAATTTCATTTATTTTTTCAATTTTCTTTGCCTCAATATCTTACAATATATATTTACCTCGAAGAGGTGGTTGAATGTTATTCACTCTACATTCACTCTACTTCACTCACTACATTTATTTCTTTCAGCCTGTTCTTCAGGACCGATTAAGTTTTCGTCCAGTGGTTCATCTTCCATGAATTCATTCATTTGGTCATCTACATCAGGCCCGAAAGGAATGAAACTTACAACATTACCAATGGAAAGGGAAAAATAACAAAAAAATTAGTCCTCTACAGTCCGATTTTTTAGTAAACTCGTTCCTTCGTGAGAGTGATTTGAAAAAAAAGTCCGAACACTGTCATGTTCGAGTATATAAGAGTGCGGCAGGGCTCGCGCTGGCTTTCTTTTCAATACTTATCGTTGAGCCACTACCGCGGTTCTTGAATTATATTATATTATGAATTAGGACATATTTGTTGCGGGTGGATAACATTTACCTTTGTGCAAATTTAAATCCACATCGAGCTCTTCTCGGTCTGCACATGGCTGCTTTCCGACACATCACTCCAAAAATGTTCGGAAATCTATAATTATTTTATTCATTTTACACTAGTAATCGCCGGACTAAATCCTGAGCTACCATCGTAGAACGATTTTTGTTTTACGGTGGATTTTTCATGGTATATAATGTAATGCCGTATCGCTAGCAGCCTTCCTGCGTCAACAGAAAAACGGGCTGTTATTACATGATAAAAAAAGTACTTATCTCCAAATTTCGGCTCTTAAGGATTTACGAGTATTAAGCTTGATTTCAGATGAAATTCTGATTTTGTTATATGTTGTAGTCCAAGCTTGATACTTGATACTCTGATCGAGATATCATTAATTGCATAATAGAGAATTTTGCACATCGCATATGATGACAATAACTTTTCTGGCAACAAAAAATTTTAGTACTCGATGAAATAGTAATTCTACCGAAATTTAAGTTGTTGAAAAAAAAAATTTAAAGGTCGCGCAACCGACTTTAATTTTTGCTTTTTCGATTCTGGCTGAAAATTATGATATAGAAATATCGATTTTTTGGTATTGCAAGAAATAATGTTCGTACTTAATGAAAAAGTAATATTTCTTCTGTTTCGTAAAATGAAAAAATTTCAGAGGTTCCCCAAGCGATTGTTTTATATTTTTACATAATTCTGGCTAAAAACATAATACTATTTTTTTTTCTTTTTTGATAAAACAACTAAGCAAGAACGTATTGAATGCAATATTTTGTCTCTACGTATAATTTTTGAACATGACATAATGGAATATCCAACATATTTATTTACAGTGGCACTTTTTTTTACCTATTCATGATTTTCGCAGAATATTAATGCTTTTCTTTTGAACTGACTAACAACGCAACAAGCGCATTTTTCTTTCAGAATCTTTTATCACCATCCGAAAAATCGTTACCGAATGATCGTTATCGATTCACATATTTTTTCGGAAACGGTCAAAGGCTGATACAATATTTTGAGAGATAAATTGTCTTTGGTATTGAAAAGTTAAAGTATTGTGGACAATAAACATTAGGTTTGGTGCACTCGTAAAGTGTTCGTCAGTTCCAAAGAAAGTCATTAAGTATGCACGGAAAAACCGTGAATAGATAAAAAATAGTTGTGCAGAAAATAAATACGTCAGATATTCCATTACATCAGAAAAGAGAAAAAAAATATAAAATAAATGCCAGCATTTCATTCGTCAAGACAGAAAAAATTATGTAGAATACTAATTTGAAATAAAAAATGTAGGGTTAGATCATAGTCCTCGCTGTATACAGATCGCGGTAGCTATTGTAGTATCTTCGTTTTTTTCTTTTTTGAAAATGTACTTGTCTCGATTCGCTACCGCGAATCTAAATACAAAACTTATCTTTAAAGACCAAATACCTATTGTTCAATGCACTGTTTATTCAGTTATTTCATTAAAAAAATGAATATCATGTTTTACCCAGAGTAATAAAAAAATATCAAAAATTTTCTTGGGTGATCGCGATTTTTTTTTCCCGTATCCCAAATTTGAGTAGAATTTCTTTCTCATCAAGTACTAAAACTATTTGAAGAATAACTTTTTCATCAGACACTAACAGCTCTCTTGCGTTCACGAGAAAAAAAAAAATTGATTCTATTTCAACACGTTTACAATGAGAAAAAATGCTATTTTCGGAAAATAAAATAATTCAAAATATGGATTTAAAATGAACATTTTTTCATTTATTTCCGATGAACGTATTGAGATAAAAATTTGAAAACAATCAGACGAATTCCTTTTAATGAGCTCTATTAGAGAAAAAAGATCAACACAATAAAAAATGTGAATTTCAAAAGTGGCCGATTTGGAATGCCCCATATACTTGTTATTGTAACAGTGAATATCGTTTAAGTAGAATGTGTCGTGTAGCAGTAAAAAATGTGAGCATTATATTACGCTGTATTTCGTGCGATTTTATTATGTGGTTCGCTGTAAACAAGTGCATATAAAAATTGATATGTATTTGATTGAGATTTGAGAAACGAATCAGATGCGAAAGAATGAGACTTCTTCCAGAGTTTCAATATTAATGTAGTTTCGGGTTTTTATAACCTGAAGAGCACGCCATTGCCTGGATCTTCTCCTGAAATAGAGATCTTGCACTGAAAACCCAATTTTGTTGAAACAGTAAGATATTTTGTTGGATACGTCCGACAAAAATATTTCGTCAAGGCAACAAAATTTTGGTAAATATTTAGAATCGCGGCACCACCTATAATCAGCTTGTAAATTTTTTTAAAGGTGTGTTATGATTTCAAAACATCATAACTACTCATGTTATGATGGCGCATGACCTTTGTTGTTCTTAAAAAAAATTGTAGGGTTTTGGAATAAAACAATGATTCTTTAGTACCTTTTTCTTTTTTATTCCATCATAAACTTCATGAATACATTTCATCATTATAACTTCATCATCATGAAAAAAAATGAAACAAACTTCATGAAAAATGATTTCAAAACATCATAACTACTCATATTATGATGAAAAAACACGAAACAAACTAATTGAAAAACTTCATTATGAAAAAAAACTTAACATCTTTTTCTTTTTCATTTACCTTTCATCATCATGAAAAAACAACGAAATTTTTATGAAAACATTAAATCATAAAAAATATACAAAATGTATTGAATACACTTAGTACATTTTACAGCATTTTTTATGATTTCGTGTTCACTTAAAAATTTCGTTGTTTTTTCATGACTTTGGAAATTATATTCGAATATTTGAAATCTTTCGATTTCGTCCATACACTGATGTATTGTGCTTGATTTGTGTTGTTTTATTTCGTGTTGTACGAAACATTGAGGTCGTTTGGGTACTTTCTTTTATTTTGTTTTTATCATCGTGTGCTCGCACATTCCTGTTTTGACGCTCAGCGAGTACCAAGAAATATATTCATGAAGTTTTGAGAATTTGTAAAATTGAAAAAAAAAGAAAAATTTAAATAAATATCGGCTCAAAAAGGCCATGCGCCAACATAATATGACTAGTTATGATGTTTTCAAGTCATAACGAAGCATGAAAAAAAAATTAGCCTCATTATAGGTGGTGCCGCCATACTAAATATTTACCAAAAGTTTTATTGTTTCAACAAAGTTTCGTTTCAGTTTAACGAAGTTTTGTTGAAATATTCAAAATTTTGTTGCCTGAATGAAACAATTTTGTTGAATACGTCCAACAATGTATTTTAATATTTCAACAAAATTGGGTTTTCAGTGTGGGGCTTCAGGCTCTATTGGCTTAGATCAGCAACGCTACGGCTACTAATAACCGAGTAGCCCACGGCTACTATTATAGGGTCTACCAGTAACAGAGAAAATCCCAGTTACTACCATTGAGCCATTTTGATCCAGAACAGAACCGCCCGTGCTACTTGTAACCGAGAAATCTTCAGTTATTACTCTTGGGTCATTTGACTCAGAACAAAACTACTCTTCGTATTAGTAATCGAGAAAACCTCGGTTGGGTCATTTTGACCCAGACCAAAACGAGTATGCTGCTGCTAGTAACCGATTAAACCTTGATTACTACCATTGGGTCATTTTGACCCAAGCCAAAACTTCTACCGGTACAAGTAACTGAGAAAACCTCGATTACTACAATTTAATTGTAATGGGTAATGGAATTATTTATATTAACTCATTAATTTCAATGATTAATACAAATAATTTTCATTAACCATTTAATTTTAATCGTTAATGGAAATTATTTCTATTAACCAATTAATTTCAATGACTAATGAAAATATTCTCCGTTAATCAATTAATTTTAATGGTTAATAGAAAAATTCTCCATTAATCAATTAATTTTAAGGGCTCTGTCAACTTTGGATGCATGAAAAGAACGCTATTGTTATTATTTTTTTTAAGAATACTGTTATGTTTATTGATATAAAACTTGTTAGGCTTAACAAAAACATTCGTAAATTACAAAAAAAAAAATTTTTATTGATTTTAACCAGTTTTTTAGTGTGAAAATGCCAGGTAAACAGGAGTCCTCAAAAAGTAGGTAGGTATGCGCTGTTGAAAAAATCTGAACAACGGCCCATCTGAAACAAAAAAATAGAATGGTTTTAGGTTTAGTGTGACAGTGGCTATATCCCGTACCTCTAATATCAAGAGACTCGGTAAAGTCTCGGGACAAGTACATTGACAGCCCTGTCGTCTGCTGGCCCGAGCTCGCCGAGACTATACTTTCTCTGAATAAAACGATTCGCGGTGGTGGGGGTAAAATTGGCATGTCATTTTATTTAATTACGAAGCTCAGGAGTCATTTGGGAACTTAAAAATTGAACTTTTAGCTAATTAAGAAATTCTCTTTCGATTGCGCCCAAAATCAGCATGATCGGTGGCGTAAATGCTGAGAAAATACTTTGCACGGGCTCAAGATTATGCAAAAGTTACTAACACATTCATGGATTTAATATGTCTGTATATAACACCATCAAAGGCCTCATGTCCCCGGAGCGAACTTCACGGCAGTGTCGCGAACTGACGTCACATGATAATATCTATATCTATTAGGGTGGTTCAAAAAAAATCGATATTTTTTTTTTTCCATTCACCGTGTCCTGAACGTTGATATATCCTGAAACAAAAAGCCTGGCGAAAGGAACGCCCTGTAGCACAAAATTAAAAGGTGGCGCAATCCATTTTTGTGTTTTTTTTCGCAATTATATGAGAAAAAAATCCGTTTCCGTAGAAAATAAATAACATTAAATATGCATAATTATTAAAAAATATCTGAGTTTTATATCTAAGTATATTTGGATGTAGAAGAACCATTGTATGTCTTTAGATATTGAATCCAAGTATTTTTTTGTCGTCCAAAGGGTATTTTCTGTCGCTGTGATTGTGTACCGAGTGTGAAATATGTCGGTGAATATGCATACTCTTCAAATACATTTTCTGTAAATAACAATGAAAAGTATAGAAAGCTTTTTTCGATTTGTTTCAAGTAGATTTGAACAAAAAGTATATTTATGTTTGCGTAAAAAATTGATCAATAAAAAAACAATGGTATCGTTGATAAATTTCTCAGGGCATTGAAATGTGTTTGAATCTAAATAAATTGTAGTGTCGAACTTGCCATTATAGCGAGCATCGTTATAATGAAGATATCTCATATTCTAAAATGAATGATTTCATCAGTATCGCGTAATAACATATAGGAACTAGTATTCTTGCTCAACCTTTTTTTCAACGTGGTCTGCACAAGGAATTATTGAAATCGCGGTACGGCGCTGTATGTTTTGTTCAGGCAGGTCACTTTGTCTTATGAATTAAGCTGCCCGTAATAACAAAGAGCTTCTACTCTACCCGCTACGTACGCGCAACAATGTTGTCTCCGAACGCCTTCTCGACTAAAACGTGCTGTTAACACAGCAATTTTAGAACAGTACGAATTCGACAAGCACGATGACCAGTAGTAATGAAGATGAAGATCGTTATTTAATTGGTCGTATAAGCCACTGCCTCGATCGGAGTAAATTGCCGATTAATCGGCAATTTACTTAGTGATTTTGCTACAAAACAATCATTTATTTTATTTGATAAATTCGAACTCCCACGTGATTTCCTTGATTTAAACACAAGTCTATGGGCCACCAGTGATTCTTATCAATACCGCCGGACCATATGCAATAATATCAGAGTAGTGAATGATGCGGCGGAGCGCGGAGTAGCTTTGATCGAACAATTTAATGGTTATTTAACAAAAGACGAAACCCAAGTACAATATCTAGTACAAGTTGTCCAAAACCACCGAAAAAAATGCCCGTCTTGCGAAAAAAAAAATTATCTGTCAACGATAATGGAAACGGAAGATTAATGTCCTGCCAAAATATTTTTTTTTTTACCTCCATATTCTTATATGCGAAAAGGAAATATTGTTGAACGGATATGTGTATTTTACATTATTAATTGTCTATGATAGAACTGATTTTTCTCATCTAATCGTGAAAAAAATACAAAAATGGCTTGCGCCACCTTTTAATTTTGGGCTACAGAGCCTTCCTTGGGCAAGGCTTTTTTTTTCACGACACATCAGCGTTCAGGACACGGTAAATGAAAAAAAAAATATTGATTTTTTTTGAACCACCCTAATATCTATATATTGTACAACCATCTGTCAGTATTTGATGGTATAAACTAACGGAGTTTCGACATTACGAAGTGCGGGATAAATAAAAAAAACGTGCTGGTATTATAATCTTAATATCAAGAGTGAAATATTAAGAGTGACAGTTTTAACGTTTACTGGACCTAGTCTTATCGAGTGTATATACTTTTACCGCGGAAGAGTGCGAGACGTACGATCCAAAAATGATTTCTTTAATATAAATTCAATGACAGCAATTTAGAGTTTCATTCAAATTCACCTATTTTTTATTTTTTTCCCCCTTTCGATCGCGATTAATTAGAATCTCGTTGCTTAAACAGTATTGAAAATATTAATGTTTTTTCACGAACCGTTGTGAGGTTATAAATATCGTGGTTAGGTTCGATCGACTCTTGGTTACAGTAATAATAAGAAAGTGATGGTGTGAAAATAGTCAAGTGCTTTTAATCAACTTTCGAACAGTGCTGAAATGAATATGTATTTTTTTATTATTTTTAACCCTGCAGTTTTTATTTTCCACATTTAACTCTACGACGGAAACGAAAGCGATCTCTTTACTCTTTCGCGATTAAATGTTCCTCGTATAAGATTTCTTGAAAAATCATTCTTTACGTTTCTTTGATAACTATGAAATGGTGTACGTTGAACTGTTAATCATGATTGGTGTGAATCGATGTAAATTTGGAAAAGAAACTCTATAAAACTAATAATGAGTGTCAAAAAAATGTATATGGCAAAGTTTGTTATTATCATGCTGAGTTTTGAGCAGTGTCTAATAAATATTTTTTTTAACTCTACACCGTTGACAATTTATTTTATTGGTCCCTTTCCTCTTTATTATAAAATGTTCCTTGCTTGCCATAATAAGATTTGTACATCATAAAATGTCCCTTGCATGATAATTGTTGGTCCATTTCAAAAGATTTTCGACGTCGTTTTTCTATCCAAAATATGATGTAGAATCATCTCGCGTTTGATGAATTAATAGATAAATACACTGTCAACCTGCATCTGGATATATATGGATGCATCTAGATGATAACCGTAGTAAGTAATGATATATCTTTATGTTAAAATGGCTCGTATAATATATCTTTATGTCAAAAGACTATGGCGGTATATACTCCATATCCTGGTATTATCAAAATTTGTATCTTTGGATTGCAACGAATTTTCTATAGACTCTGGAAATTCTGTGAAGCGACAAATATAACAAGTATTTCCACTTTTTGGCTCCGATTGTAGCATTATGGATTGAACATTTTGTTATGAAAATTCTTCGGTTGCTCATTTGTCGATGGTATCAAAATTATTGTCTTCAGAACGCCATGAATATATGCAAAATTTCAGAATTTTGTTTGGCTCATTATGCGCTATATTTTTTCACTTCCCCACTTTAGTAGAAATATTATGAATTTTGAAAAATTGTTTCAGGAAGTCTTCCGATGTGTTTTTACTGATATTATCAAAATTTGTATAATTGAATTGCAATAGATACCTACAGCCTTTGAAAATTCTGTGAAGCGACAGATGTGCCAAGTATTTTCCCTTTTTGGTTTCGATTATGGCATTAGGAATTGAAAATTTTGTTATGAAAATTGTTCGATTGCTCATTTGTCGATGGGTTAAGAATTGCTGGCTTCAGAGTGCCATGCATACATGCAAAATTTCAGAATTTTGTTGGGTTCAATGTGCACTACATTTTTTCAATTCCCTAATTTAGTTGTTGCATAATGAATTTTGAAAAATTGTTTCAGGAAGTCTTCTCATGTTTTCTTACTGATATTATCAAAATTTGTATCATTGGATTGCAACGGATACCTACAGACCTTGTAAATTCTGTAAAGCAACAAATGTACCAAGTATTTCCACTTTTTGGCTCCGATTGTGGCATTACGAATTAAAAATGTTGTTATGAAAATTCTGCGGTTGCTCATTTGTCAATTGGGATCAAAATTATTGTCTTCGGAACACCATGAATATATGCAAAATTTCAGAATTTCATTCGGCTCTATTGAGCTATATTTTTTCACTTCTCCACTTTAGTTGTAGCAAAGTAAACTTTGAAAAATCGTTTCAGGAAGTCTTCTGCTGTGTTTTTACTGATATTATCAAAATTTGTATCATTGAATTGCAACAGATACGTACAGACTTTGAAATATCTGTGAAGTAACAAGTGTGCCTAAATTTTCCACTTTTTTGCTGGAATAGTGGCATTATTAGGACTTGAAAATTTTATTATGAAAATTCTTCGCTTGCTCATTTTTGAATAGGATTAAAATTTGACTTCGAAAAGTAATGGCTACATGCAAAATTCATAAACTTTATTGAGCCCGATGTGCGGTATGCTTAAGTTGTGGCATGATTAATTCAAAAAATTGTCAGAAAGTCTTTGGTTCCTTTTTTTCTGGAAGTAAAAAAATTTGTTTCATTGGAACGCAACGTATACTTACAAACTTTGAAAATTTCCTGGAGCAAAATGTGTGCTCAGTGTTTCTACTTTTTGACTCCGATTGTAGCATAACGAATTGAAAAATATTTTCAAAAATATTTGCTCTACTGATGCTCTGGTTGTGATGGTACGAAAATTTGCACGAAGATAATGCAACTGGTACAACTCAACTCGAACCATTTTCTTGGGCATAGTACTGATCTAAGTTTGCCCGCTTTGTTGAATTTATTGTTTTAAAATATCCATAACATACTTTCTGAACTTTTCAAAATTCAAAGACGATATTAAAATATCTGTAAGTTCTAGTTTTGAGTCTTTCACGGCCATTATTGTTATAAATATCAAAATTTGTATCTTGGGAATATAGCCGATACCTACAAACTTTTAACATTTTGTGAAGCGACATGTGCGCCAAGTATTTCCACTTTGTGTCTCTGATTGGGGCATTATGAATTGAAAAATTTATTACAAAAAGTCTTCGGCTGCTCATTTTTGGACGGGATTAAAATTTCTGTGCTCTGAACGCAATAGATACATCCAAATTTTCTGAACTTTGTTGGGCTTAAAGTGCACGATGTTTTTTCACTTTTCCACATTAGTTGTGGCATTATAAATTTAAAAAGTTGTTTCAGAGAGTCTTCGGATGCTCTTCTTCTGTTAGTATCAAAATTAGTATCATTGGAATGTAGCCGATATCTACAAACTTTGACCATTTTGTGAAGAGGAGACATGTGTGCTAAGTATTTTCACTTTTTAGCTCTGATTATTGCATAATAAATTGAAAAAGTTTTATTCCAAAGGCTTTCCTCTACAGTCGCTCTGGTTTTGATGGTATCAAAATTTGCTCAAAGCTAATTTGACTAATACAACTAAATTCATTTCATTCTCTTGGGTACGATCCTGGTCTGAGTTTGTCCGCTTTGTTCAATATATTGTTTTGGAGTTCCCATAACATACTATTTGAACGTTTCTATATTCAATGACAATATCGAAATAGTTGTAACTTTATTTTCATGGTAGTAACTTCTTCAATGGTATTGAAAAATAATCATAATTCCACCTTGTTAATAAAAATAAGAATGAAAAAATGCGTGAACTTTTTTCACAATAGATTCGATATGTTTTCTCTAAACATACGTGAAACTGGTTTTTTATTTTATCATTAATAAAAATGAAAAATTTCGAAAAAAATCGCTCCATTTTTATCAACAAGCTTAAATAAGCGTAATATTTTTTACCACAAATTTGCAAATATAACAAGGAGATACTGCTATTTAATATGTTTCTTTGATAAACACAAATTCAAATAACTACAAATTCTATGGAAAAGTTCTGACTGCTCTAATCTTGCCCTCAAAAGCTTTGTAAATTTTTGTATCAGACTCCCAGTTCCCGACTTATTCTAACCTGATTCCAGAAAGGTAAACCCTGCAAAAAAACAGCATAAATGCTGTAAAAAAAGTTGAGACAAGTACATTTACTCCCCCCAAATAGTTTGTCCGGTAACAAATCTCAGTTTCGATACAAAACCTTCACTAAAAGTTATAAAAGAGATTTTCTCCCAAAAAAACCAACCTTGCACAAATTCTCTGATTCATATCAAATCTCTCAAAAAATGATAGGAGAACCCCACAAAAATTTTCTCAATAAATTAGAAACTCACCAAAACCTATAACAGCCTCTCAAATATTTATGAATTAAATCATAATTTCACAAAAGATGCCAATTCATACCTGCCCAAAAATTAAGTCTAAACTTCACAAAATGTTATTAAATAAATAAAAATGATAAAAGCATTAATAGTCAAATACATTAAAACCTATTCAAATCCAATAAAAACACTTTCAACGAGTTGAAAATACAGTTGTTCTACACAACAAGAATAAGAATAAAAAATAATTATGAGAAAAAATTTTGATACAAAAAAGATTTCAAACGCAAACAATTAGATTGAAAAAAAAATTTCGGCCGAAGTACTTGGCGAGTTTGTAACTATAAGTGATATATTATGTAAATTAAGCGAAAAAACTCACCAAGTACTTCTGCCGAAATTTTTTTTTCAATCTAATTTTTTGCGTTTGAAATCTTTTTTGTATCAAAATTTTTTCTCATAATTATTTTTTATTCTTATTCTTGTTGTGTAGAACAACTGTATTTTCAACTCGTTGAAAGTGTTTTTATTGGATTTGAATAGGTTTTAATGTATTTGACTATTAATGCTTTTATCATTTTTATTTATTTAATATCTTTTTGTGAAGTTCAGACTTAATTTTTGGGCAGGTTTGAATTGGCATCTTTTGTGAAATTATGATTTGATTCATAAATTTTTGAGAGGCTGTTATAGCTTTTTGTGAGTTTCTAATTTATTGAGAAAATTTTGGTGGGGTTCTCCTATCATTTTTTGAGAGATTTGATATGAATCAGAGAATTTGTGCAAGGTTGGATTTTTTGGGAGAAAATCTCTTTTATAACTTTTAGTGAAGGTTTTGTATCGAAACTGAGATTTGTTACCGGACAAACTATTTGGGGGGAGTAAATGTACTTGTCTCAACTTTTTTTACAGCATTTATGCTGTTTTTTTGCAGGAATTTGTTGACTTTTTATATGGAATTCATACCTTGTCAATTAAATATGTCTATATTGTGTACGTACTTGGGTGATACAAAAAAATCAGCATTTTTTTTCGGTGTTGCAGCAAAATATAATAATATTTGATCAAAAAGTGATTCTATCAAGAATTCGATCCTTAATAAAAATTTTAAAAGCCGCTCTAGCGATTTTTTTCTGATTTCGGCTAACTAAAAATGGATACATGATCGAATTTCGAGCTACTGTAGCGCTACTATATCGTGACTAAAAATGCATTTTGAAATAGTTCTCTAAGAAGTGTTCAAGTGAATTCAAACTTCGTAATTAACCGTCAGAACTATAAAATTATTAGATTACTTAAAAACTTGTAGTAGGTCTGAAAAGATACGATGTAAAATAGCAAAAATCCCCTCCCGGGGGAAAAAAACCCGGACAAATACATTGGTGGTTCCTCATTTTTCTATGATATCACGAAAAATCGTACAAAAGATCCAAAACTCCACTGAAAGCAATTTTAAAAAGTGTTTACCTATTTTTTCATTCCGAAATCACAATAAATTTTACCTATAAATTGTAAATGTTTTAAAATTATGTTTAAATACATGTTAAGTGTACTTATCCGGCCCATAACTTTTTATTAAAATTGCTAATTCAAGTAAAAATGAGGAGTCTCTCTCAAAATTGAAGGGTCATAATTACGCACTTTTTCATTGTCGGTTTCCTCTTGTTCAATTTTAATTTTCTCACGATGAATTCCCGCATAACGTTTTTAATTCTCCATTTCAAAACACAAAGGACTATCTTGATGGTTAGAGCCGAAGAACGTTAAAATGAAACGAACGAATCTAGATTATTTTGTATGGAATTTGCGTGATGTTAAAACCTTGGATTCAAATATGACGGTACATTCATAGCCTGTATTGATCGTTTGACCATTTATCACTGGTTACTTAAATCTTCTACCAATAAATAGTAGATTTTCGAAGTATGATCACTTTCATTGCTGGCAAAATAAATTTTGCCAGCAATGATGTATCGCATCACTGTATCGCATCACTGTAAAAATAAGTGTGTCGTCGAAAACAACACACTTGTGCGTTCTGTACTTAACGCCATAAGCAAACTGTAGATTTTCAACACACTTTAAAACGTGTAGAAAATGGCGACAAAGAATCTATAGTTTGCTTATGGCGTTAAGTACAGAACACACTTAATGTGTGTTGGCAACAACACACTAGTTTTTACAGTGATCTTGAGAAATTTCATAACTACCTGAGTCTTATGTTAGTGTAATTTTATGACGACTACGAACAGGATTTCATTCTGAATGAATCGACGTCAAATGTTGTGCATGATACACGGGTACCCTGAAATTTGGAGAAGAATTGATTTTTTTTGTAAGTTGCTGCCGCTGAAATACAACACATGACTCCACCTCTAATTTGATTTTTACTTGAATTAGCAATTTTAATAAAGAGTTATGGACCGGACAAGTACTCTTAACATGTATTTAAACATAATTTTAAAACATTTACCATTTATAATATTTATAATTTAACAATTTTGTAAAGTATTCTTAGTACGTCGATATTGATATCTTGTGTATCACCAAAGGAATACTTGTCCGATTATTTATATCATAAATTTTACTGCTGCACGTAACTTAGACAGTAACCTTTTTTTCTAGACTATTAATACTTCTTACATACCAATTACAAGTAGTACTTTCTCTTCTTCATTACGCAAATTTTTTAATGATTCAACTACTGTTTTTTTCTGTGGAAACAAATTCAAGGTAAAATTTATTGTGATTTCGGAATGAAAAAATAGGTAAATATTTTTTTAAATTGATTTCAGTGGAGTTTTGGATCTTTTGTACGATTTTTCGTGATATCATAGGAAAACGAGGGACCACCAATGTACTTGTCCGTGTTTTTTTTCCCCGGGAGGGGATTTTTGCTATTTCTATCTATCTATAAACGCTACTCTAACCAAATTTTCAAATTGACCGCGATCTTTATAACCTCACGACTGTTAAGAAAGAAGGTCAGCTGTCATATGCACGATCGATCGAATGTCACCAGAATTTTCACCAATATCACTAGTATCACTCAACAGCAACTACGCAAAAAACAGTTGAGCATCAAAAATGTGTGCGAAAAAATGCGAAATTTTTCGGAGCAACGATTAAAAAAAAATTAATATTATCAGTACGCTTTAAGCTACGAGGTTCTAATTAGTCGCGATCGAAAGAAAAAAAAAATACGTGAACTCAAATAGTCCTCCAAAACGCTGTTATTTAATAAATATTAAAGAAACAATATTAAAGAAAACAACAAATATCAAAGAAACAAACAAAGCACTCGCTTGTAAATGAACTTGTCTCGAGTCGCTACCGCGACTCTTAATACGCGAACAACGCTTCGAAATTTTGAATGGCAGCTTCAAGTCAGAGCAATGAAAATCTGAATAATGTAATGGCTCATAAAGCACCTAAAAGAACTTGTTTCAGACGCAGCGAATCCTGTGATTATATATACGCCGATGCAGTGCTTACAAAAAATGAAGGAGATCAGCATTTAATTCGGGTAAAATAAAAATTGTCTTTGTCTCCAGGTAAACATACGGAATCGTTCACAAAGAATCTAAATGATTCCAGAAAACGAAAGAGCATGGAAGCTAAATTACCTGAAACGAAAAGACGAAGAAACTTATTAATGCAAAAAAAATAAGCTCTAAGAAAGGGAAAAGAACGGGCAGAGGGAATTCAGTACCTTCCACTGACATATGAACATAATAGGAGATTTTATAAACATAATAAAATCCCACGTACTTGGTCACATATACTTTAGTAGATCTTTATTTATTTATCAACTTTTTGTGAACTCACAACATTTACGAGAATAAAATTATCACCTCTGTACAATTTAATAAGATAATGAGAGCGGTTATCCATAAAACTTTGTATGATGAGTTGGTTTTTAGAAAGGATTTTTGTGCGGAGATCTTTGCATGAACGACTTAGACGGGTTTTTGTAAAATTTTGTGGAGATCAGTATTTTGGCGCTGGTGGGGGGGGGGGGGGGATTAACTGGAACGAATATTTGGGGGGGCATAAATGTACTTGTCTCAGCTTTTTTCACAGCATTTATGCTGTTTTTGGCTAGGTTCAAGGTTACTGCGTTTGTGTGCCGAGTTTCCGGCTGGTTTCTGAATGTTTTTCGTTATTTTCGCCGATGTTGATGTCTTCTCAGTCGCCAAATAAATAGTTGTCCTAGTATTGATATCATAAATTTTACTGCCGCACGTAACTTAGATGGTGACATTTTTTTTATTTTTCTAGACTACTAATACATCTTACACATAAATTATAAATGGTATTTTTCTCATCTTAATTACGCTAATTTTTTAATGTCTTGATTCCTGTTTTGTTCTGTGGAAATAAATTCAAAGTAACATTTATTGTGAAGTCTGGTTTTTTGGCCGGATACTTCGTGATCCATATAGTTGGTTTTTCTTCGGGATGTGAATAAAGTACGTGAGCATTTTTTAAAATTCCTTTTAGCGGGATTTTGGATTTTTTGTAGGTTTTTTGTGATATAGGAAAACGAGTGAACACAATGTACTTGTCCGAGTTTTTTTCCCCGGGAGGGAATTTTTGCCATTTGATATCACTTCTTTTTTCTATGGTATTTTCAAACATTTCGCTTTATTTAAATTCCAATAGAGTCTATATATAATAAATAAAATCACAACGTGTTTGCATCATTACATCATTAATTTATTTCGAAGACAGAAATCGATACTGTCCACCTACTTATTCGACATCAGAGAATGAGACAGATTCTCTACCATAAATTCATTGTTGTTAAGGTTGTTCAAACATAGGAGCGTTTTGTGTCTGTGATAAGGAATAAAGTTGTAATGTTTTCAAAAGAATTAAAGCGAGAAACCAATTTAAGAGGCCGAAATTTTGGTGTTTTCGTGAATTTTTTTAACAGGGAAGGAATAGTCAGAATTTCTTTAAACTTGGAAGATATTTTATTCATGTTTTGAAGTACACTTTGTAATTTTTTCAAGTCATTTCCGCCGGAAATAGTGGAGTTAGAAGCTGCTGTCCATGGACGATCGCCATGCGAGTTTTTTGCTGGTGGGCATTTCTGAAGTCACAATTTTTATCTGTAATCATTACAATTTTTTTTTTTCGTTAACAATATATTTCCTAAGAATATGAACCTAATTGTGATCAAAAAGTTGAAAATTGCATGTTTTTGAGATGTTTGAACACAATGTCATGTTTTTATACCATGTTTTTCACCTTTTTGCATTAAAAAAAATATTTTTAATAATAATAATATCATCCCAGAGTTAGGTTCATATAGATTGTAATTGAATAAAGAATATTCACACAAATTTTCAGGACGACTGGTCAATAACTTTTTGAGCTAGAATGCCCACCAGTTGAAAAAAAGTAATTTCGAGAACAACGCGTTTGAAAAAAAATGTAGCGAAAACGAGAAATTCAAGGCAGTAATTAATTATATAAACTGCTCACCGGTTAATCAGCTATTCCAGCACCGTATAGCAATCCCTTTTCTTCTTCAAACGCATCATTTCGGGCTTGCATCTCCTCTTGACGAGGTTTCCGAGCTTCCTTGGTCTCCAACGAGCTGCGCCTATTCTGTCTTTTCACGCGCTGCTCATCCATGTTCCCGGCAAAATTGAAGTTCGGCGAGCCAACTACGAGTTTTAATTCGTTTATCAGCATTACAAGGGCTGAATTTCCTTCATTAAATAACGCAGTAGACAAGAATGCTGCAACCTCGACTATTTTCAGGCCAGCATATAGGTGCTTTGGAGCCAATCGCCAAACGGTCGAATTGAAACTTTCATTAGCGTTTTGCGTATGACCGCCTGAATATCTCGTCAGCAAATCGTTTCTCGATAAATCTTTGTATATTGGAAGAATTTATTTTTAAACGTCGGGGTGTAATGGGGCAGGGTGCGCTTCAGGCTCCGTTCCAAGTGCTTTAGCTTGCTGCCACTTGCACCAGCTGTCTTCTCCCTCTGGACAGTTGTCGTGTTGTGGATTGTCATCTGTGGATATCATGTGCTGAAAAGTTGCCATTATGGCCTTCTTCATGTCTTCGATGCTGTTTACATTTCTTCGAATCGCTAAGCCGTAATACGTACTGAGCTTTTTCACCAAAGCCTCTGTCAACTTTCCTTTTCCGCCCAGTTTTTTAGTTTTCCTGATGTTTCGGAGTAGAGTTCCCATCCTTTTCTGAACATGGCCTATGCATTCACTTTTGACAACTGTCAATTCATCACCGTAGGGATTTAAATTAACAACTGCTGTGAACGTTTTCAAATCTCCATCACCGACATAATTGCCGTATTTTACACCATATAGTTCCTCCGATCTCAAGAAAATCATTTTCACAGATTCCACTTCCATGCTTCCCGCGGAGCCTTCATGTGTTTTCATGCAATTTTCTTCGTCATGATCGTCTTTCCATGCTAAATATTCTGCTCAATTTTTCGATTTGTTCTTCCAATATATACATGATTGGCAGTAACTGCTTCGTACAACTAGATCGATGACTTTTCCGGAGTAATATCCAATGAGCGTTGTAACACCATAAAGTGATTCGAATCCTCGTTTTTTCCAAGTTCCATCACCAGATACTTTCAAATTCAGAGCAGGTCTCTCGCGTTTCTCGTTCTCTTTCTTTTCTTCTTCAACAGCTTTCTTACAGCAGAATTCATACACTTTTTTCGCAGCGGCGTGGATGTGAATGCAAATTCCATTTTAAGTTTCTTCAGCTATACCATTGCCGATGTCCATGTAATTATAAAATAAATTCAGTTCTTGTCTGCCAACACCTAAGAGCCGCATGACAAATACAATCCTACGATTTATCTCAAATCCAGTGTTGAGTAAAGGACCTGAATTAATTTGTCTCAATCCACAGTGGCAATCGACAACAAGCTTGAAACCAAGGCCACGTTTTCCAGTTTCTTGAAATTTCACATTCTGTTTGCAATTTCGACAAATAAGAATTTTCGATAAGCCAGTGAATACGGTGAAAAATTCGATGAGCCTATAATAATGTACAGGATTTACAGTCACATTCTCACTGATAGCAATCGAAAGTTTTTTTGCGCTGGCACTTCCATCTTCACTAACACTTGACTCACTCCTGGTGTGTTGATTTCCTTAGAAGGATCTCTTACTTGGTCCACCACGTTGTTCGCTGCACTCACGATAACCTTTCGGATACGCTGACATTTTTACTTCTAACACGCGGTAGGAAAGCCGGAGCTAAACTGACCAAACTCGATGCTCTGTTGAAATATTCCAAAGGTTCGAGTACCTACCCAAGGCCAATCAAGAACATCTGCCGAAATCCCCCTCTCTTTATTATCCCATAGTACAGGGGTATTGAACCAGGTAACTGAATAAGGGACTACCTGAGCGAACGCTCCATTCTAACTACCGCGCGCTTCGGCGCCGAACCGACGGGCGGTCACTTAAGTGCTCATAGCATCGGAACTAATCGGAATTTTGCTTTGAAATTTTGGCAACATATTCTTGAATAGTTTTACTAACAATTTATGAAATAAAAAAGTCGATTTTTTGGGCCCGTCTAAACTGATTTCCCGCCTTAACTACAGACTTGAGGTATTTTCGAGATGTTAGTAATCCGTTGTTACATTATTAGTCGTTTATGACTTAGCAAGAAGGTGTTATTGATTCAATCTGGTCGTTAGAAGAGACTTCAAGTAACAGTTTTTTCTCAAAGGCAGAAAACCAGAAAAAGTGAATGCTTTTTTATTACCTATTAAGTTGTGTATTAGAATAAGTCATTCAAGGGGGAAAAGGCAGCGAGGATATCTGTAATTTCGGTCTAAGCTATTATCGACAATTATTCAACTTTATTTTAAAAAAGAGCCTCAGAATTACATTATTCTTCCAAAGACGAAGTGCCCAAAGAATATGACGCTGAATCATTGGCTTAAAAATTGTTTTATATTCTTTTTATTTATATATGAGGTATTCCACGTCAAACCGGCGGACTTTTTCCCTGACCCTCGCCGACTTGGGTAATTATTTTTTATATGATTATATGAAGTGTAAAAGACACCCTGAATTTTTTTCAGATTTTTCTGAACAGCCATTTTTGAAAAAAAAATCCAAAAAAAACCCCTTTTTGAAAATCTGAAAAAATTCCTAAAAATCGGTGATTATATGCCAAACATTTTAAGCTACCGCCCGTAGTGGAAGTATGATTTTTTCTGTATTTTTATGAGCTATTAAAGTTGAAAAAATTCTCAAAAAATCAAGAACCACTCATTTCGGGCCAATAGTTGAATATTTTCGTACCCAAAAAATTTTTTGGGATATTTTAGACCAGTACAAGACAAAAAAAATTGAGCCAGGCAAAAAGTTGAGGTATTCTTTTAATAGTTTTATTCAATTTTATCAAATAGACAAAACTTATCAATTATATTTGAGTAAATCTTGAAAAAAAATCAATTCATTTTGAGGATCCTATGGGATCGGTGTTCTAATTTTGATTTGATTGTTCGAAAATTGTGACGAAAATTAGTTTTAGGCACCAAAATATTCAACTATAGGGCCGGAGTAAGTGTTTTTCGATATTTTTGGAATTTTTTAACGTTATTAGCCGATTAACACACAGAAAATAATCGTACTTCTACTACGGGCGGTAGCTTAAAATGTTTGGCATATAATCACCGATTTTTAGGAGTTTTTTCAAATTTTTAAAAAGGGGCTTTTTTTGGATTTTTTTTTTCAAAAATGGCTGTTCAGAAAAATCTGAAAAAATTTCAGGGTGTCTTTTAGACTTCATATAATCATATAAAAAATAATTACCCAAGTTGGCGAGGGTCAGGGAAAAAGTCCGCCGGTTTGACGTGGAATACCTCATATATATATGGGGCATTCCACGCCAAATCGACCTACGTCAGACCCTTCCTTTCTTTGATTTGGCTGAAAATTTTATATGTTGTATGACCCATTGAAAGAAGCCCTCTTGATTTTTTTCAGATTTTTTTGTCCATGCACTTGTGAGATATGATTTTTTTTCAAAATTCGATGTTTTTTTCTTCAAATGACTGTAACTCTCTCAGAAATCGACCAAATCGAAATTCTTTTTTTTTTTTAGAAAAGCTGGGTTTTCACCGCACTGTTAGAAAAATAATACGAAAGAACAATTAATATTTGTATTCCGTATTTTTTCTCAATTTAAAGCAATTTAAAGCAAAAAACATTGGTTTTAGGATGTTTGCCCATTTTTATTTTTTTTCAAAAAATTCACAAAAAAACTTTGACAAATTATATAATTTTTGAGACCTGTCTCATCGTAGGCAGATTTTTCCTTATATTTTTTTTTCTTATTGTGAAAAAAAATTCATTTTTTTTCAGTCAATTTGGACCAAATCAAACTATTTTTTTTTTTTGATATTTTGTTTCACACCAACATTTCTAATATAAAAAAGTAATATTTGGTACGAGTTGACTAAAAAAAAATTAAAATTTTTTTGAATCTAAGAAACGAAATATGAAGAAATATTTCTCCATGATGGGACTGGTCTCAAAAATCATTTAATTGGTCAAGGTTTTTTTTGTGAATTTGTTGAAATAAATCAAAAGTGTCCAACATCTTAAATTTAATTACTTTTTGCTTAAACATTGAAAAAAAATATAGGGAACGACTTTTAATAATTATTTCATATTTTTTTCAAAAAGTTTAAGTTTTTTAAAATGATTTTTTTTTTTTAAAGAAGAAAAAAAATATAAGGAAAAATCTTCTCACAATGAGACTGGTCTTAAAAATTATATAATTTGTCAAAGTTTTTTTGTGAATTTTTTGAAAAAAATAAAAATGGGCCATCATCCTACAACCAATGTTTTTTTGCTTTAAATTGCTTTGAATTGAGAAAAAATATGGAATACAAATATTAATTATTCTTTCGTATTTTTTTTTTCTAACAGTACGGTAAAAAACCAACTTTTCTAAAAAGAAAGAAGTTCAATTTTGTCGATTTTTGAGAGTTACAGTCATTTGAAGAAAAAAACATCGAATTTTGAAAAAAAATCATATCGCATAAGTGCATGGACAAAAAAATCTGAAAAAAATCAAGAGAGCTTCTTTCAATGAGTCATACAACATATAAAATTTTTAGCCAAGTCAAAAAATGGAAGGGTCAGACCCAGGTCGAATCGGTATGGAAAGCCCCATATATATTTAAGTTATATTTATATAGAGCTCAATTTATTTTGTAACTTTCTACAGAATCCAATCTTTTTGCGAGGAATAACTCATTTTTATTTTATGTGATTAGAATTTATTTGATAATTTTTTTGAGACTGGTCACTTTTCTTACTTTTCGATAGGTTTTGATTTTTTCAGAGATTTTCGTAAGAAAATATAGAAACGGGTGTCAACAAACGTACTTGTCCAGGTTTTTTAACCCCAGGGGGAATTTTTGTGCTGGATATGATTTGTTTTTTCTCGTTCTTTTCGAACATTTCGCTTTATATAGATTGGAAAAACTCCATTTTGGGCAATTATTACTTTTTCGTTCCCAACCCTTGACCCGTTTACTTCGAGTCAATTTTTCGCACAAGAAACGAGGGGACACGGATTTTGAAATTTTTAATTTCTCAATTTTTTCTATTCTCAAGCCAGTCAATTTTTTTTTAAAGCTGCTTTACCTTACTGGAGTTTGGTTCAAATAAATCGGAAACTGGGAGCCCAATAAAAAATTACTGAATGCAAATTGGTTTATAAAAAAAATAGTTCAATTTACAAACTTTTTGAGGCCCAGTTCAGAACAGGCAGAGTTTTTTGCAGAGTTTATAGCTAGTTAAATTTGTTTTTATTGAATAAAAATATTTGAATAGCAGTAACTTTTTGTTATATATTTGTATACTCGTGGTAAAAACTATTACACTTCCAGTTTCAGCTTTCAGCTTTCAGTACATTTAAATGGAAGAAAAACTCTGTTTTTTAAAACAAAATTTTTTACTTTTTACCAAAATTTTTTACTTTTGATAGTTGAAAATCAAAAAATCAGTTTTACATTATTTTAGAAAAAATACATCGAATCTATTCTGAAAAAAGTTGAGGTATTTTTCGATTTTATTTTTTATGAACATCGAGATAAAGTCATGATATTTATCAATACCATATAAGAAGTCAATACCATGAAAATAACAGATGGCAGTTCTTCTCATATTTTCATTGAATTTCAAAAAGTTCAAACAGCATGTTATTATAGGTGCTCCGAAACAATATATTGAACAAAGGAGACAAATTCAAACCAGGATCCTGCTCAAGAAAATTAAATGAGTTATTAAGAGAATGGACTGAGAATAGTTGTATCAGTTGCATTAGCTTCGCGCAAATTTCAATACAATCAGAACCAGAGCAACTATAGAAGGAAACTTTCTAAATGAAAATGTTTCAATTTATGATGCCAAATTGGAGCCAAACGTGGGAAATACTTAGCACACATGTCCCTTCACAAAATTTTCAAAGTTTGCAGGCATCCGCTGCCTTCCATTGCTACATTTTTTGATACTATCAAAAAAAGAGCACCCGAAGACTTTCTGAATGAAACCAATTTTTCTGATTTATTTTACCAAAATTAAAGTGGGAGAGTGAAGAAACATAACGCACATTTGGTCCAACAAAATTGGAAAATTTTGGATATATCCATGGCGTTCTGAAGCCAGTAATTTTTATCCCATCCAAACATGTGCATCTGATGATTTTTCGTAGCAACTTTTTAAATTCATATTACCACAATCAAAGATGAAAAGTGGAAATACTTAGCACACATGTCACTGCACAAAATTTTCAAAGTTTGCAGGATTCCGCTGCATTTCAAGTATCTACAATCTGATACTATCAGGAAAAGAGCACCCGAAGACTTTGTGAAACGATTTTCTAAATTTATTATGCCAGAAATAAAGACGGAAAGCGAAAAAATACAGCGCACTTCAAGCCCAACAGAATTTAAAAATGTTTGATGTATCCATGCATTGGGTTTTGAAGACAGCAATTTCAATCCTATTCAGAAATGAGCAGCTGAAGACTTTTGTAACAAATTTTTCAATTTATATGCCACAGTTAGAGCCGAAAAGTGGAAATAGTTGGCACACATGCCGCTTCACAGAAATTTCAAAGTTTGTAAGTATCTGCTGCATACCAATGGCAGAGTGTCAAGTCTACATCGGGCATTTCGCCATCGTGTCATCTCTCCTGTGCTTCTCTCCATCGGGTAACTCTCCAACTGTGTCAACTCTAAATCGTACCAATAGTCCTAGCGTGCAAATCGCCCATAGAGCAAGCCCCGATCGTAGCAGTTCGACATTTTCCCTACTTTCGCTTATCCCCACTCTTCACCGTCGGTAGAGTCGGTGGAGACTTGCCCCGCCCGAATCTCAGCCTGACGGTGAAGAGTGGGGATAAGCGAAAGTAGGGGAAATGTCGAACTGCTACGATCGGGGCTTGCTCTATGGGCGATTTGCGCGCTAGGGCTATTGGTACGATGTAGAGTTGACACAGTTGGAGAGTTACCCGATAGAGAGAAGCACAGGAGAGATGACACGATGGCGAAATGCCCAATGTAGACTTGACACCCTGCCATACCAATGATACAAATTTTGATACTATCAGAAAAAGAGCACCCGAAACTGGGCCCAAAAAATTTCATAAAGTTTGGATGTATCCATTACGTCGCAATGACAAACATTTTTATCCCATCCATAAATGAGCAACTAAAGACTTTTTCTTATAAATTTTTCGTCATGCTGCCGCAGTCAAAGCGAATAAGTAGAAATGTACAGCACACATATTGTCCAATAAAATGATGAAACTTGGTATATGGATCCACTGTGTACCGACGAAGTAAAAAAGGGACCTAAGGTCACAACCAAACTGAATAAAGAAAAATATGACAACTTATAAAAATAATGATGACACAATAAATCTAATTAGCACACATTTATTTGATCAAAGTTTTCGATTGTTTATTTGAATTCATCAACATATATACAATATTTGCGTGTTCTTGTCTTATTAAGAAATAAAATTTCTGATTAAAAAGAAAATTTGGAGTTATAGGTTAAAGAACCTATTTTTCTCGCAGCTGCATGAGAAATCAAAACACTTATAAATAATTTTCAAACAAGTATAATTTTATCGTATAAATTCAATGCTTAACACTTTTTTTCCACTGAACTTCGAATTAACTTCAAACTCGCACATCCCGCACTGTTTACGAAACTCCGATCAAACTTTTAAATATATACAACTTCAATAAAATATTGTCACCCGTGATTCCAGATCAGACAAAACTGCTAATTTTAATTTTTTTAACTGAAAAAACTTACCGGGTCGAGGAATATCGACAAATTGCTGAATTTGGGAATCAAAAGCGATATAAACATGGTAACCTCATTCAGTATAGAGGTTATATTTTTCGCTCAAATTTCAAAATTCCGAGATTATCATTTTTATTTCGCTTATAATTCCAAAATTCAGCAATTGCTGCGGTCGAGCGAGACGAAAATATTATTATTATTATTACCTATTTTCAAATAATAAATAATTTTTTTTTCCGAAATTTATCCACCACACGTCTCGCACTTCGCACTGTCAAACTACCGTCAAAAGTTCAAACTTTCTACCGTATCGGTACAGAGGAACAGCCACTGTCGCGACGAATCAGAAACTCAATAGCATCAAGAGGCCTTTGATTGTGTCGTCTGCGCGCCTATACAGACACGCCAAATACTTCGATGTGTTAGACTTTTTCTTAATTAGGCTCCAGTTCAATTTTCAAATCATCATATGCCTCCTGAGCTTCGTAATTAAAGAAAATGACTTTCAATTTTTATCCCCACCACCGCGAATCGTTTTATTCAGAGACAATATACGCGGCGAGCCTCGGGCCAGCAGACGACAGAGCTGCAAATGTACTTGTCCCGAGACTCTACCGAGTCTCTTGATTCCTTTTCACATATCAAACACGTTCTAATACCTTTGCATCCACAGGCTCTGACAGTTTCCATTGCAAAACAATATTTTAAATGAAAATTAATAAATAAACAAATCAAACTTCGAGTACGTTTTTTTAACGTATAACCTCAAAATGAGAAGAATGAATTGAATGTTGGTTAAATTATCGATAAAATAAAACACGAGACAAAGTATTGCCCATATTTTCCAATGTTAAAAACAATTGCTAATCGCAGTAATAGGATGCGAAACTGACACTTAATATTTTTTTAATACGATTCGTATACAGTTAACCTCAAATGAAACAAGCAGACAATTGTAGCCACGAATTGAGCAACAATGACTCGTAACCAAGAACTTTCCGCCGGATCGGTACAGAGGGAAGACGCGTCACTCGCGACCAATAGAAACTCGTCGCTTCCGTCATCGGAGACCGACTTTCATGAAAATGTGTCATAATGGACATCAAAAGCCCTTTGATTGTGTCGTCTGCGCGCATATACAGACACGCTGAATCTTTCAATGTGTTGGCGCTTTTGCATAACTTTGCCTGTGCAAAGTTTTTTCTCAGCAATTACGGCATCAATCGTGCTTATTTAAGGCTCAAACGAGGGAGTATCGCGTAATTAGTCTCCAGTTCAATTTTCAGATCATGATATTTCTTCTGGGCCCCACAATTAAAGAAATAGATTCCCCCCGCCACCGAATCAAGAGACTCGGTAGAGTCTCGGGACAAGTACATTGACAGTTCTGTCGTCTGCTGGCCCGAGGCTCGCCGAGACTATATTATCTCTGAATAAAACGATTCGCGGTGGTGGGGGTAAAATTGGCATGTCATTTTGTTCATTTACGAAGCACAGGAGTCATTTGATGGCTTGAAAATTTAACTGGAGACTAATTAAGAAATTCTCTTTCGATTGAGCCCAAAATCAGCATGATCGGTGGCGTAGTTGCTGAGAAAAAACTTTGCACAGGCTCAAGTTATGTAAAAAATACTAACACATCGAAGGATTCGACGTATCTGTATATGACACAATCAAAGGCGTTTTGATGCCCATCAAAACCCATTTACATGAAAGCCGGTCTCTGGCGACGACAGCAACGAGCTGCGATTGGTCACAACTACTTTTCTCTCTCTTTTCTCGGTACCGACACAGCGGAAAGTTCTCTCTCTTTTCTCGGTACCGACACAGCGGAAAGTTTGAATGGAGTTTCGACACAACGAAGTGCGGGACGTGCGAGCAATGAATAAAACGATTCACGGTGGTGAGGTAAAAACTGAAATTCATTTTCTTTAATTACGAAGCTCAGGAGGCATATGATGATTTGAAAATTGAACGGGAGATTTATTACGAAAAAATACTTCGATTGAGCCTTAAATCAGCACGATTGATGCCGTATTTGCTGAGAAAAAACTGCACAGGCTCAAGATTATGCTACATCGAAGTATTGGCTTGTCTGTATACGACACAATGAAAGGCCTCTTGACGCCTTCCGAGCTTGTGATTGGCCATTCCGTTTCATCTTTCTCTACCTATACCACGCAAAGTCTGAACGGAGTTTTCGAAGTGAGAATAAGTGCTTATACGCGAGACGTGTTTGTGGATAAATTCGGGAAAAAAAATATTTCGCGATCTGTGAATAAATAAATAGTTCGAAGTACCCATACCGCGGAAAGTCTGAACGGAATTTTCGAAGTGAGCAGTGCTTACGCGGGTCCTGTTGTGGATAAATTCGGGAAAAATATTATTTCGCGATCTATGAATAAATTTATTCACAGATCGCGAAATAATTTTAGATCGTACGCGTACGATCCAAAAATGATTTCTTTAATATAAATTCAATGACAGCAATTTAGAGTTTCATCAAATTCACGTATTTTTTTATTTTTTCCCCCCTTTCGATCGCGACTAATTAGAATCTTGTGGCTTAAACAGTATTGAAAATATGAATGTTTTTTCACGAACATTTGTGAGGTTATAAATATCGTGGTTAGGTTCGATCGACTCTTGGTTAAGAAAGTGATGGTGTGAAAATAGTGAAGTGCTTTTAATCAACTTTCGAACAGTGCTGAAATGAATATGCATTTTTTTATTATTGTTAACCCTGCAGTTTTTATTTTCCACACTTAACTCTACGACGGAATTTCTCTTTCGCGATTAAATGTTCCTCGTATGAGATTTCTTGAGAAATCATTCTTTTCGATTCTTTGATAACTATGAAATGGTATACGTTGAACTGTTAATCGTGATTGGTGTGAATCGATGTAAATTTGGAAAAGAAACTCTATAAAACTAATAATGAGTGTCAAAAAAATGTATATGGCAAAGTTTGTTATTATCATGTCGAGTTTTGAGCAGTGTTTAATAAATATTTTTTTTAACTCTACACCGTTGACAATTTATTTTATTGGTCCCTTTCCTCTTTATTATAAAATGTTCCTCGCTTGCCATAATAAGATTTGTACATCATGAAATGTTCCTTGCATGATAATTGTTGATCCATTTCAAAAAATTTTCGACGTCGTTTTTCTATCCAAAATATGGTGTAGAATCATCTCGCGTTTGATGAATTAATAGTCAAATACACTGTCAACCTGCATGTGGATATATATGGATGCCTCTGGATGATAACCGCAGTAAGTAATGATATATCTTTATGTCAAAATGGCTCGTATAATATATCTTTATGTCAAAAGGCTATGGCGGTATATACTCCATATCCTATCAAAATTTGTATCTTTGGACTGCAATGAATGCCTATAGACTCTGAAAATTCTGTGAAGCGACAAATGTACCAAGTATTTCCACTTTTTGGCTCTGATTGTAGCATTATGAATTGAACATTTTGTTATGAAAATTCTTTGGTTGCTCATTTGTCAATGGGATCAAAAATATTGTCTTCGGAACACCATGAATATATGCAAAATTTCAGAATTTTGTTTGGCTCAATATGCTCTACATTTTTTCACATCCCCGCTTTAGTTGTAGCATAATGAATTTTAAAAAACTGTTTCAGAAAGTCTTCCGATGTGTTTTTTCTGACATTATCAAAATTTATATCTTTGGATTGCAACGAATGCCTACAAACTTCGGAAATTGTGTGAAGCGACAAATGTACCAAATACTTCTACTTTTTGCCTCCGATTTTAGCATTATGAATTGAACTTTTGTTATGAAAATTCTTCGGTTGCTCATTTGTCGATGGAATCAAAATTATTGTCTTCGGAATGCCATGAATATATGCAAAATTTCAGAATTTTGTATGGCTCAATATGCGCTCTATTTTTTCACTTCACCACTTTAGTTGTAACATTATGAATTTTGAAAAATTGTTTCAGGAAGTCTTTCAATGTGCTTTTACTGATATGATCAAAATTTGTATAATTGAATTGCAATGGATACCTACAGCCTTTGAAAATTCTGTGAAGCGACAAATGTGCCAAGTATTTTACCTTTTGCTCATTTGTCGATGGGTTAAGAATTGCTGGCTTCAGAATGCCATGCATACATGCAAAATTTCAGAATTTTGTTGGGCCCAATATGCGCTACATTTTTTAAATTCCCTAATTTAGTTGTAGCATTATGAATTTTGAAAAATTGTTTCAGGAAGTCTTCTGATGTTTTTTACTGATATTATCAAAATTTGTATCATTGGATTGCAACGGATACCTACAGACGTTGGAAATTCTGTAAAGCAACAAATGTACAAATATTTCCACGTTTTGGCTTCGATTGTGGCATTAAGAATTTAAAATTTTGTTATGAAAATTCTGTGGTTGCTCATTTGTCAATGGGATCAGAATTATTGTCTTCGGAACGCCATGAATATATGCAAAATTTCAGAATTTCATTCGGCTCAATTGAGCTACATTTTTTCACTTCCCTACTTTAGTTGTAGCACAATAAATTTTGAAAAATTGTTTTACGAAGTCTTCTGATGTGTTTTTACTGATATTATCAAAATTTGTGTCATTGAATTGCAACAGATACGTACAGACTTTGAAATATCTGTGAAGTAACAAGTGTGCCTAATATTTCCACTTTTTTGCTGGAATAGTGGCATTATTAGGACTTGAAAATTTTATTATGAAAATTATTCGCTTGCTCATTTTTGGATGGGATTAAAATTTGGCTTCGAAAAGTTATGGCTACATGCAAAGTTCATAAACTTTATTGAGCCTAATGTGTGGTATGCTTGAGTTGTGGCATGATTAATTCAAAAAATTGTCAGAAAGTCTTTGGTTCCTTTTTTCTGGAAGTATAAAAATATGTTTCATTGGAACGCACCGTATACTTACAAACTTTGGAAATTTCCTGGGGCAACATGTGTGCTCAGTATTTCTACTTTTTGGCTGCTATTGTGGCATAACGAATTGAAAAATATTTTCAAAAAGATTTGCTCTACGGATGCTCTGGTTGTGATGGTACGAAAATTTGCACGAAGATAATGCAACTGGTACAACTCAACTCGATCCATTTTCTTGGGCACAGTACTGATATAAGTTTGCCCGCTTTGTTGAATTTATTGTTTTAAAATATCCACAACATACTTTCTGAACTTTTCAAAATTCAAAGATAATATTAAAATATCTGTAAGTTCTAGTTTTAAGGCTTTCACGGCCATTATTGTTATAAATATCAAAATTTGCATCAAAATTTGTATCATGGGAATGTAGCCGATACCTACAAACTTTTAACATTTTGTGAAACGCCAAGTATTTCCACTTTTTGTCTCTGATTGTGGCATTATGAATTGAAAAATTTATTACAAAAAGTCTTCGGCTGCTCATTTTTGGATAGGATTAAAATTTCTGTCCTCAGAACGCAATAGATACATCCAAATTTTCTGAACTTTGTTGGGCTTAAAGTGCACTATGTTTTTTCACTTTTCCACTTTAGTTATAGCATAATAAATTTAAAAAGTTGTTTCAGAAAGTCTTCGGGTGCTATTCTTCTGATAGTATCAAAATTTGTATCATTGGAATGTAGCCGATATCTACAAATTTTGACCTTTTTGTGAAGAGGAGACATGTCTTGTGTGCTAAGTATTTCCACTTTTTAGCTCTGATTATAGCATAATAAATTGAAAAAGTTTTATTCTAAACGCTTTCCTCTACAGTCGCTTTGGTTTGTTCAATATATTATTTTGGAGTTCCCATAACATACTATTTGAACTTTTCTATATTCAATGAGAATATTGAAATAGTTGTAACTTTTTATTTCCATGGTAGTAACTTCTTCAACGGTATTGAAAAATAATCATGATTCCACCTTGTTAATAAAAATAAGAATGAAAAAATGCGTGAACTTTTTTCACAATAGATTCGATGTTTTCTCTAAACATACATGAAACGGGTTTTTTATTTCATCATTAATCAAAAATGAAAAATTTCGAAAAAAATCGCCCCATTTTTATCAACAAGCTGAAATAAGCGTAATATTTTTTACCACAAATCTACAAATATAACAAGGAGATACTGCTATTTAATATGTTTCTTTGATAAACACAAATTCAAATAGCTACAAATTCTATGGAAAAGTTCTGACTCTTCTAATCTTGCTCTCAAAAGCTTTGTAAATTTTTGTATCAGACTTCCAGTTCCCGACTTATTTTAGCCTGATTCCAGAAAGGTAAATCGAAATGTCAAAAAAATTTGACTGGCTCGAGAATAAAAAAAATGCCAAATTGAAAATTCCAAAACACGTGCCCCTTTATTTCATGGGGAAAAAACCTGACTCGAAGTAGAAGGGGTCAGGGTTTGGAAATGAAAAAGCGATAATTTCCCAATATAACCTTTTTCTAATCTATATAAAGCGAGATGTTTGAAAAGAAAGAGAAAAAACGAATCATATCACGCATAAAAATCCCCCTCGCGGAAGAAACCTGGACAAGTACATTTGTTGACCGCCGTTCCCATATTTTTCCACGAATATACATACACTGCAAAAACCTGTTCTCGCAAAAATCCCTGAGAAAATCAAACCCTATCAAAAAGTAAGAAAAGTGACCACTCTCAAAAAATGTATCAAATAAATTCAAATCACACAAAACAAAATGAGTTAATCCTCGCGAAAAGCTAAGGTTGGGTTTCGCAAAAAGTTATAAAATAAATTGAGCTATACCAAAATATATGTGCCCAGTACGGGAGGCTCTATCGTGTGAAAAAATCTTCAAATAATGTTGAATGTTGATAGAGAAAAGAATCAAGTTCAAAAATGCAGTTGTTTTACCAACCAGAATGAAAATAAAAACTCTGTATCAATAAGGGTCCGAAGCAAAAAAAGATTGCAAACGAAAAAAAATTAGATGAAATAGAATTTCGGCCGAAGTACTTGGCGAGGTTGTCACCATGACCGATACATTATGTAAATTAAGTGAAAAAACATTTGTCAAGTACTTCGGCCGAATTTTTTTTCAATCTAATTTTTTTCTATGTTTTATAAAATAATTTGTAAGTCAAGGATGATGCATCATATTCTTCGGTCATTTCATCTTTGAAAGAATAATAATTCTGAGGCTCCTGATAGTAAAGTTAAATATAATTATCTATTTATAGCTTAGATCGAAATTGCTAATATCCTCGCTGCCTTTTCGCCCCTGAATGCCTTATTCTAATACACAACTTGAAAGCTAATGATCAAGTATTTAATTTTCTGAATTTTCGCCTTGGGGAAAAATTGGTATTTGAGGTCTTTTCTAGAACACCTTCCTGCCAAGCTATAATCAAATAATAACCTATCAACGAATTACTAACATCTCGAGAAAACACTTCGATTCTATAGTTAACTCTTTTGAAAACATAACTTTTTTTCTTATCACTGGAACGAAACGCTCCTATATTTAAACAACCTCAATAACAAGGAATTTATGGTAGAAAATCTGTCTCATTCTTTTATGTCGAATTAGTAGTATGAGCAATACTGATTCCTGACATTGAAATAAGTCGATGATGTAATGATGTAGACACGTTGTAAGTTTTTTGTTATATACAGGCTCTATTGGAGTTTATATAAAGCGAAATATATGAAAATATTATAGAAAAAAGAAGTGATATCAAATAGCAAAAATCCCCTCCCGGGGAAAAAAAACTTGGACAAGTACATTGGTGGTCCCTCGTTTCCCTATGATATCACAAAAAGTCCAAAACCCCACTTAATTTTTTTTTTTTTAATGTTTACTAATTTTATTCATATTCCGGAGGGAAACCAACCATATAGATCACGAAATAACCGGCCAAAAAACCAGACTTCACAATAATTGTCACTTTGAATTTATTTCCACAGAACAAAACAAGAATCAAAACATTAAAAAATCAGAATTATCAAGATGAGAAAAACACCACTTATAATTGGTGTGTAAGAAGTATCAATAGTCTAGAAAAAAATGAAGAAAGATCGACATCTAAGTTACGTGCAGCAGTAAAATTTATGATATCAGTACTAGGACAAGTATTTCTTTGATGACTGAGAAGATATCAATATGGACGTACCGGCAACGTAGGGCATGCAATTGGTGCATTGCTTCTGGGATCTCCTAAGTCGAATAGCTACTTTTGTTTTGGCTATGGCGTGACCAATGTTGCCAAATAGTATTTACTTACATGATCTAATGAAACAACATTGCCTGCGCCGTGGCTAAAATAACGAAAAACAAGCAGGAACAGGAAGTTTCGTATAAGATCCCGTGCTTTTGTAATGTTAAAAAAAAACATTAATTTATGTCTGTACATGATAGCACAGTTTTGTTTGATTGGTAATAATTTGATGAACGTTCACCACCGTACGTTGAGCGTATACGCACAGAGTACTTGTCCGGCCCATAACTTTTTATTAAAATTGCTCATTCCAGTAAAAATCAGTGGTCTCTCTCAAAAGTCAAGGGTCATAAATACGCACTTTTTCATTATTGGTAATATCTTATTTAATTTTTATTTTTTATGATTAATCCCGCATAATGGTTTAAATTCTCTTTTTCAAAACATAAAGGGCTATTTTAATAGTTGGCGCCCAAGAACATCAAAATGAAACGAACGGAGGGGGATTATTTTGTGTGAAATTTGCGTGATCTTAAAACTTTAGATACAAATTTGACGGTGCATTCAGAGCCCACATTGATCTTTTGACCATTAACCAGTGGTTACTTAGATCTTCTACTAATAAATAGTAGCTTTCCAAAATATAATAACTTTCGTTGCTGGCAATAATAGTTTTCGAAAGTATGATACGCTACATTGCTGGCAATAGTTTACTGACAATGAGTCGTATCTTCAGAAATTTCATAATTGACTGCACCTTATGTTAATGTAATTTTATGATGACTACGAACACCATTTTATTCCGATTGAATAGACGTCGAATGTTGTTTATGATACAAGGCCATTCTGAAATTCGCAGAAGAATTGATTTTCTTGTAAATTTCTGACGGCGAAAAGCAACGCATGCAACGAAAAGCACCTCCAATTTGATTTTCACTTGAATGAGCAATTTTAATAAAAAGTTATGGGCCGGACAAGTACTCTGTGCGTATACGCTCAACGTACGGTGGTGAACGTTCATCAAATTATTACCAATCAAACAAAACTGTGCTATCATGTACAGACATAAATTAATGTTTTTTTTTAACATTACAAAAGCACGGGATCTTATACGAAACTTCCTGTTCCTGCTTGTTTTTCGTTATTTTAGCCACGGCGCAGGCAATGTTGTTTCATTAGATCATGTAAGTAAATACTATTTGGCAACATTGGTCACGCCATAGCCAAAACAAAAGTAGCTATTCGACTTAGGAGATCCCAGAAGCAATGCACCAATTGCATGCCCTACGTTGCCGGTACGTCCATATTGATATCTTCTCAGTCATCAAAGAAATACTTGTCCTAGTACTGATATCATAAATTTTACTGCTGCACGTAACTTAGATGTCGATCTTTCTTCATTTTTTTCTAGACTATTGATACTTCTTACACACCAATTATAAGTGGTGTTTTTCTCATCTTGATAATTCTGATTTTTTAATGTTTTGATTCTTGTTTTGTTCTGTGGAAATAAATTCAAAGTGACAATTATTGTGAAGTCTGGTTTTTTGGCCAGTTATTTCGTGATCTATATGGTTGGTTTCCCTCCGGAATATGAATAAAATTAGTAAACATTAAAAAAAAAAAATTTAAGTGGGGTTTTGGACTTTTTGTGATATCATAGGGAAACGAGGGACCACCAATGTACTTGTCCAAGTTTTTTTTCCCCGGGAGGGGATTTTTGCTATTTTTTGCTTTATTCAGAGATAATATACTCGGGTGAGTCTCGGGCCGGCAGACGACAGAGCTGTCAAATGTACTTGTCCCGAGACTCTACCGAGTCTCTTGATAAAAGAACCACGAACAAATAAGAACTCATTTTTTTTTAATTTTGTAAAAAAAAATTGTTCAAAAAATATTAGACCGAAATATACGTACCAACAGAAATAAAATGCACTAAGTTTTCGAATTTAATAAAAAATCTAAATAAAACAAAATTCTCAGAGCAAAATAAAGTATGTAAATTATATGTCGAATTAAAAAAAAAAAAATTGTTAGGAAAAAAAATTCCGTATCGAAAAATATTCCATAATAATTACACCGAAAAAATACTTCATTAGCATCAAAATGCACTTAAAGTTTTTGAATAAAAGAAATCAAAACGAAACGATATTTTGAAACAAAAAAGGTATGTGCCTATGCACATACCTTTATACCTTAATAGCGAGAGCAAACGTTCGATTAGAAAAAAGAATTTCGGCAGAAGTACTACACCAGTTTTTTTATAACGCTTATTGATTACGAATTTTATATCATCAGCAATTGGTAAAAAAAAAGAAATTGTTGCAGTACTTATGAAATTCTATTCTTTTAGCTCAAAATAGTTTCGCATCACTTGCTTCCGTTTTGAGTTGGTTTCATTCTGATTGTTTTTTTCATTTCAAAACTTCAGGGGCATTTTATTTCTATTAGAATATTTCTTCATATACTTAATTAATCTCTTTTTGAATTTGCGAAACAACCAAATTTATACTGACAAAGTTACCGACTAAAAAAATTTGGATGGAAAAAAAAAGTTTCGACGGAAGTACATTGCGAGGTTATGACAACGTTTATGAATTATGCATAGTACATTGTGTACATACATTTAGCAATAAAAAATGAGCGAACTACTTTAAGCCAATTTTTTTCCAATAAAAATTATTTTTTTTATTTAAAAATTATTATTTAGTTTTTTTGATTATAATTGATACAACGTGCTTAATTTAATTCAATTTGCTTAATTGATTCATGGTTATAAACTCGCTAAGTACTTCGGCCGAAATTTTTTTTTCAATCTAATTTTGTTCTTTTGAAATTTTTTGTTGTATCCGATTTTTTTTTCATTCTAATTTTTTATTCTTGTTCTTTTTACGTAGAACAACTGTACTGTAGCACATCCATATTTTTAATTAATTGGACGATTTTTTATTAGAGGTTAATAGGCTTTAATGTTTTTTACTATTAATGCTTTTATAGTTTTAATTTATTTTTGTAAAGTTTAGACTTAATTTTTGGTCGAATTTGAATTAGCATCTTTTGTGAGATTATGATTTCATCGGTAAATTTTTGTGAGGCTGTCTTATAACTTTTTGTAAGTTTCTAATTTATTGAGAACATTTTTGTGGGGTTCTCCTATAATTTTTTGAGAGATTTGATGTGAATGAGAGAATTTTTGCAAGGTTAGTTTTTTTGGGAGGAAATCTCTTTTATAACTTTTTGTTAGGGTTCACGTTCAGAAGGAGATTTTTTACCGGAACAACTATTTGGGGGGAGTAAATGTACCTGTCTCAACTTTTTTTACAGCATATACGCTGTTTTTTTGCGAGGATTTGTTGGCTTTTTTGTATTTTTGTATTTTGTATGTATTGAAATTCATAGCTTACCAATTAAACATGTCCATTTTGTGTACGTATCTGAATGATATAAAAGAATGAATATTTTTTTCGGTATTGCAGCAAAATATGGTAACATTTTATCAAAAAGTGATTCTCTCAAGAATTGGATCCTGAATAAAAATTTTAAAGGTCGCTCAAGCGATTTTTTAATTGTTTCTGTTAAAAATGGATACATGATCGAATTTCGAGCTGGTGTATCGCGACTATATTGGAACTAGAAATGCAGTGTGAAATATTAATCTAAGAAGTGTTCAAATGAATTCAATCTTCATAATTAACCGTCAATACTTATAAAATTATTAGATTACTTAATGCGTACAGTAGTTCTGAGAAGATACGACGCATAAAAGAATAACGAACAAGTAAAAACTTGAATATTTTTAATTTTGTAAAAAAAAAAAATTTCAAAAGATATTACACCGAAACATGCGTGCCAACAGATCAACGGATCGGAAAATATTCCATAAAAAATGATACCGAAGAAATACTCCAATAGTATCAGAATGCACCGAAAGTTTTTAAATAAAAGTACTCATAACGAAACGAGATTTTGAAACAAAAAAGTATGCGCACGAAATTTCGAGAGCAAAAGTTTGATTGGAAAAAAGAATTTTGGCCGAACTACTACGCAAGTTTTTCTTTTATAACGTTTATTGATCACAAATTATATCTTATGAGCAATATGTAAAAAAAAATTGGTGAAGTACTTATGAATTTTTTTTTTCTCAAATCAAATATCTTTTCGCTCAAAATTATTTCACATCGCCTGATTCCGTTTTGGGTTGCAAGTGCAAATAGTATTTTCATATATTTAAGGTCTCTACCACTCTAGGGTGATTCAAAACCATATATAATTCAAACCTAGAGTGGTATCATACACCATTCTCTCAGTTATATAAAAACAAAGAGAGTAGTTTCCAAATAAACGTTATTATTGCATGCAAGGGACATTTTATGGTAAAAGAGAAGAGGGAAGAGGCACCGTTTTCGACTCCGCTCTAAAGTTTACATTCAGAAAAATGGATTGTTGGGGCTAGGGTTAATAAAAAAAATTATTTATTTAGGCATGATGCAAAAGTTTATTTATTGAATTACACTTTATTTTTGCATTATCACTCTTCTATCTATATATATAAATGTCACTTTAACCAAAAGTTGAAACTGACCGCGATCTTTATAACCTCACGATAAAGATATTAAATAATCATCGAATACGAGTTTATCCTACACCATTCTCTTAGTTATAAAAAAAAACAGAGAGTGGTTTCTAAATAAACCTTATTATTGCATTCGAGAAACATTTTATGGTAAAAGAGAAAAGGTATCGTTTTCGACTCCGTTGTAGAGTTAGATGTGGAAAATAAAAATTACAGGCTTAACAATAATAAAAAAAACGTATTTGTTCAAGCACTGTTCCAAAGATGATTGAAATGAATTGCACTTTACTATTTTCGCACTATCACTTTCTTATTATAATAAAAGTCACTATAACCAAAAGTCGATCGAAACTAACTGCGATCTTTATAACCTCATAACTGTTCAAAAATATAGTACGGTTGTCGGTTAGCTGTCATATCCAACGATCGTTTGAATATTACCAGAGTTTTACCAATATCACTAGTGTCACTAGACAGCGACTGCGAAAAAGACAGTTGCGCATCAAAATGTGTGCGAAAAAATGCTCAGTTTTTCGGCACAACGAAAAAAAAAACATTAATATTTTTAATACTATTTAAGCTACGAGGTTCTAATTAGTGGCGATCGAAAGAGAAAAAAAAATAAAAAATATGTGAATTTAAATGAACCTCCAAAATGCTGTAATTTAGTTTATATTAAAGAAACAATTTTCGAAAACAAGTAAAATCGCGGTCCTTCTGGTAAAAGTGTCTTGTGCGACTCGCTTCATAAATGTACTTGTCTCGAGTTGCTACCGCGACTCTTAATCGAAATGTCAAAAAAAATTGACTGGCTCGAGAATAAAAAAAATGCCAAATTGAAAATTCCAAAACACGTGTCCCTTTATTTCATGGGGAAAAAACCTGACTCGAAGTAGAAGGGGTCAGGGTTTGGAAATGAAAAAGCAATAATTTCCCAATATAACCATTTTCTAATCTATATAAAGCGAGATGTTTGAAAAGAAAGACAAAAAACGAATCATATCATGCATAAAAATCCCCCTCGCGGAAGAAACCTGGACATTTGTTGACCGCCGTTCCCATATTTTTCCACGAATATACATACACTGCAAAAACCTTTTCTCGCAAAAATCCCAGAGAAAATCAAATCCTATCAAAAAGTAAGAAAAATGGCCACTCTCAAAAAATGTATCAAATAAATTCAAATCACACAAAACAAAATGAGTTAATCCTCGCGAAAAACTAAGGTTGGGTTTCGCAAAATGTTATAAAATAAATTGAGCTATACTAAAATATATGTGGCCAAATACGGGAGGCTTTATCGTGTGACATAAAATCTTCAAATAATGTTGAATATTGATAGAGAAAAGAATCAAGTTCGAAAATGCAGTTGTTTTACCAACCAGAATGAAAATAAAAACTCTGTATCAGTAAGAGTCCGAAGCAAAAAAAGATTGCAAACGAAAAAAAATTAGATGAAAAAGAATTTCGGCCGAAGTACTTGGCGAGGTTGTCACCATGACCGATACATTATGTAAATTAAGGGAAAAAACATTCGTCAAGTACTTCGGCCGAATTTTTTTTTAATCTAATTTTTTTCTATGTTTTATAAAACAATTTGTAAGTCAAGGATGATGCATCATATTCTTCCGTCATTTCATCTTTGAAAGAATAATAATTCTGAGGCTCCTGACAGTAAATTTAAATATAATTATCTATTTATTGCTTAGACCGAAATTGCTAATATCCTCGCTGCCTTTTCGCCCCTGAATGCCTTATTCTAATACACAACTTGAAAGCTAATTACAAAGTATTTAATTGTCTGAATTTTTGCTTTGGGGAAAAACTGGTACTTGAGGTCTCTTCTATAACACCTTCCTGCCAAGCTATAATCGAATAATAACCTATCAACGAATTACTAACATCTCGAAAATACTTCGAGTCTGTAGTTAACTCTTTTGAAAACATTATAACTTTTTTTCTTATCACAGGAACGAAACGCTCCTATATTTAAACAACCTCAATAATAATGAATTTATGGTAGAAAATCTATCTCACTCTCTTATGTCGAATTAATAGTGTGAGCAGTACTGATTCCTGTGACATTGAAATAGATCGTTGATATAATGATGTAGCCACGTTGTAAGTTTTTTTTAATATATACAGGCTCTATGGGAGTCTATATAAAGCGAAATATATGAAAATACTATAGAAAAAAGAAGTGATATCAAATAGCAAAAATCCCCTCCCGGGGAAAAAAACCTGGACAAGTACATTGGTGGTCCCTCGTTTCCCTATAATATCACAAAAAATCCAAAACCCCACAATTTTTTTTTAATGTTTACTAATTTTATTCATATCCCGGAGGGAAACCAACCATATAGATCACGAAATATCCGGCCAAAAAACCTGACTTCACAATAAATATTACTTTGAATTTATTTCCACAGAACAAAACAGGAATCAAAACATTAAAAAATCAGCGTTATCAAAATGAGAAAAATATCACTTATAATTGGTGTGTAAGAGGTATCCATAGTCTAGAAAAAAATGAAAAAAGGTCGACATCTAAGTTACGTGCAGCAGTAAAATTTATGATATCAGTACCAGGACAAGTATTTCTTTGATGACTGAGAAGATATCAATATGGACGTACCGGCAACGTAGGGCATGCAGTTAGTGCATTGCTTCTGGGATCTCCTAAGTCGAGTAGCTACTTTTGTTTTGGCTATGGCGCGACCAATGTTGCCAAATAGTATTTACTTATATGACCTAATGAAACAACATTGCCTGCGCCGTGGCTAAAATAACGAAAAACAAGCAGGAACAGGAAGTTTCGTATAAGATCCCGTGCTTTTGTAATGTTAAAAAAAAAACTTTAATTTATGTCTGTACATGATAGCACAGTTTTGTTTGATTGGTAATAATTTGATGAACGGTCACCACCGTACGTTGAGCGTATACGCACAGAGTACTTGTCCGGCCCATAACTTTTTATTAAAATTGCTCATTCAAGTGAAAATCAAATTGGAGGTGCTTTTCGTTGCATGCGTTGCTTTTCGTCGTCAGAAATTTATAAGAAAATCAATTCTTCTGCGAATTTCAGATTGGCCTTGTATCGTACACAAAATTCGACGTCGATTCAATCGGAATAAAATGGTGTTCGTAGTCATCATAAAATTACATTAACATAAGGTGCAGTCAGTTATGAAATTTCTGAAGATGCGACTCAGTAAACCATTGCCAGCAATGTAGCGTATCATACTTTCGAAAACTACTATTGCCAGCAATGAAAGTTATTATACTTTGGAAAGCTACTATTTATTAGTAGAAGATCTAAGTAACCACTGGTGAATGGTCAAAAGATCAATGCAGGCTATGAATGCACCGTCAAATTTGTATCCAAAGTTTTAAGATCACGCAAATTTCACACAAAATAATCCCCCTCCGTTCGTTTCATTTTGACGTTCGTGGGCGCCAGCTATCAAAATAGCCCTTTATGTTTTGAAAAAGAGAATTTAAACCGTTATGCGGGATTAATCATAAAAAAAATAAAAATTAAATAAGACAATACCAACAATGAAAAAGTGCGTATTTATGACCCTTGACTTTTGAGAGAGACCCCTCATTTTTACTGGAATGAGCAATTTTAATAAAAAGTTATGGGCCGGACAAGTACTCTGTGCGTATACGCTCAACGTACGGTGGTGAACGTTCATCAAATTATTACCAATCAAACAAATCTGTGCTATCATGTACGGACATAAATTAAAGTCTTTTTTTAACATTACAAAAGTACGGGATCTTATGCGAAACTTCCTGTTCCTGCGTTTCTGTGTCGACTTTTCGACTGGTTTCTGAATGTTTTTCGTTGTTTTAGCCACGGCGCAGGCAATATTGTTTCATTAGGTCATATAAGTAAATACTATCTGGCAACACTGGTCGCGCTATAGCCACAACAAAAGTAGCTACTCGACTTAGGAGATCCCAGAAGCAATGCACCAACTGCATGCCCTACGTTGCCGGTACGTCCATATTGATATCTTCTCAGTCATCAAAGAAATACTTGTCCTGGTACTGATATCATAAATTTTACTGCTGCACGTAACTTAGATGTCGACCTTTTTTCATTTTTTTCTAGACTATGGATACTTCTTACACACCAATTATAAGTGATATTTTTCTCATTTTGATAACGCTGATTTTTTAATGTTTTGATTCCTGTATTGTTCTGTGGAAATAAATTCAAAGTAATATTTATTGTGAAGTCAGGTTTTTTGGCCGGATATTTCGTGATCTATATGGTTGGTTTCCCTCCGGGATATGAATAAAATTAGTAAACATAAAAAAAAAAATTGTGGGGTTTTGGATTTTTTGTGATATTATAGGGAAACGAGGGACCACCAATGTACTTGTCCAGGTTTTTTTCCCCGGGAGGGGATTTTTGCTATTTTTAATTTATATGCAAAAGTAACAAAATGGCGGACAAAAAAATTAAAAAACGTGTTTTTTGCATGTTTTTTGCAAAAAAAAAAATAGTAAAAATTAAAATTTTGCAATAATTCTAGTACGGGATATAGCGATAAGTGTACAGAATATGTGGTTAAAATTTCATAAGGATCAGTTCAGTAGTTTCTGAGATTTTTTCAACAAGCGGTTCGAAAACGTTGTTTCGAGAAAAACGCATTTGAAGTTTTAATTTATAAGTTGAACAAGCGCGCTCAGGTAGCGTTTAACGTATGGAAAAATACCTTTAGAATGCTCTGATCTTTGTGAAATTTCCAGAGAATATTTTTAAATATATAAACTTTCGAAAAATGCAAAAAAAAATTCGATTTTTTGAAAGTTTTAAACTAGACAGAGCCGTTAATGGTTAATGGAAAAATTCTCCATTAACCATTACACGTTAATGGTTAACAAACATGACAATGCATTGAAAAAAGTAATGCATTATTTGGAACCCTGTCTAGGTTTAGGAATAGAGAAATAATACACAGAGTTGTCGTGCTGCTTTTGCATTTGAAGTTTTGCGCAATTATCTAGTTTTTGAAAAAAAAAATGGAAATCAAGAATAAAAATGGCTTTTGTAAGGGAACTTTATAAAAAAACGGATAAAAAGTTGAAATCTGTTTTGCATCTAGAAATGCCAAGAGCAAATGATTGCATGAAAACAAACTGGTCAGAACACCAACCTCAAAAATGCTACTATAAGTTTTGATTTCCAAACATATCTTTTATTTTATACGATTGCACATCAGATAATGCAAAAATGTGAACTAAATCCATTTGCCTATTTAACCCTTGATTATTTCATTTCATTTGTCAAAAGATTCTATATAAGTTTTTATAAAAGTTATTACTAACAAAACGAACATTAAGTTTAATGAAAATAAAATTAAGTATTACTGATTTTTTATATATGAGTAATAAAACTACTACATTACTTTTGTTTCATTATTCTATGATGAGATAGTTTCCATCAATTATTTCATTTACAATCCATAATAGGTTTTTTCTTATTGATCATTACTTTCTATAATCTGTGATGAATTCATTTTCAAGAAACATTTCTCTTTGTAATTCGCATTAGGGAAGACCGGGGCAAAAATGGTGGACCTCGAAAATTAAACGAGAAAAAATAAATTTTAATTTTTTGATATATTTTTAAACGAAAGTACTTTTTAACACAAAAATTATAACTCCCTCATCCATTTGGTTTGCTTGAATTTTCAAGGAGTTATCCATAATACGTTAGAAAAAAATCCACATTATAGTTATAAAAAAAACTACAATGAAGGATTCGCCCACAATCGGACTAGGCTAAAATCGAAAAAATGCTTGGAATTGAAAAAAACTGATTGAAATAATTTTTTAATCCTTTGTAACATATTTTTAAACGAAATAGTATTTCAAAATAAAATTCATGACCCCCTCATCCATTCGGTTTGCTTGATTTTTCAGGGAGTTATAGATATGTGGAAAAAAAAATCGAAATTTTTTCAACATTATCTATCTCATAAACTTGTCAAGATAAAAATTTCAAAAAAATCAGGTAAGTTGCTTTTCAAGAGCTTAAAAATAAAAAAAATCAGCAAAAACAAATACAGACTTTAATAAGCGGCCGATTCGGCGTGGAGTGCCCGATATACTTTCTATTTCTATATATCTCCAAAACTAAATCGTCAAAATTCTAGTTTTTTTTAACAAACTTCGTCATGTGTTTCTCTGCAATTGACAATTTTATAAAAAAAAAAAAAAAATAGGTATAAGAGTTTCAATTAATGTGGGAAATGTGAAATTTTCAAATGCTCCCCGTAAAAAACGCATGTAAAACTGCGAACTTTTTGATAGGAAATACACTGATGTATCAAGTTAAAGGACCACTAAAATTTTCACAAAAAATAGATCTTTTTTGAGGCTTGATCTCGGCGACAAATAGTCGACAAATTTTTTTCAAAAAGCATTTCGAGGCTTGACTGTTCTCGTTTTCGAATCCACAATTGGAAAATTTTTAATTTTAAAAAATGGCAGTTTTTTTTCACTACGAAATGTGAAAAACGAAAATGAACATTTTTTTCATCGACTTTGATAGGGTTATGGAAGTTTGGCGTGCATAAAATGATTTACAATAAACCTGTTCCATGACATTGGTAAACCGTATCTTCAGCTTCGAACTGTATTTTGGAAGTTACTGTAGGACCATAATTGACATCGGTATCCGTAATTAAAGTAAAGAATGAAATTTTACTTTGATCGTCTTTAACTCGGCAATCAATGGTCATACAGAGAGC
Organism: Rhimphoctona megacephalus; assembly: GCA_963989365.1. Classification (NCBI taxonomy): domain Eukaryota; kingdom Metazoa; phylum Arthropoda; class Insecta; order Hymenoptera; family Ichneumonidae; genus Rhimphoctona; species Rhimphoctona megacephalus. Next base: position 6,485,880 of record OZ022415.1, on the reverse strand, counting down.
TTAATTTTGGAAAGCTGAGAATACCCCCTTTGACAATCTCTAGCGGCTCATTTGATTGAAAAATATATTTCATAATTTGAAACTGCTTTTTAAGGTAAAATAGCTGATGCAGAGTAGTCAAATGAGTGCTAAATTTTCAAAATACATTTAAAATAGCAATAATCTCCTCCCGGGGGAAAAAAACCTGGGTAAGTACATTGGTGGTCCCTCGTTTCCTTATGATATCACGAAAAATCGTACAAAAGATCCAAAACTCCATTGAAAGCAATTTTAAAAAGTGTTTACCTATTTTTTCATTCCGAAATCACAATAAATTTTACCTTGAATTTGTTTCCACAGAAAAATACAGTAGTTGAATCATTCAAAAATTAGCGTAATGAAGATGAGAAAAATACTACTTATAATTGGTATCTAAGAAGTATTAATAGTCAAGAAAATAAGGTTACTGTCTAACAAGGAAACCTTCCCAGGTGTACCCCGCCGATTTTGTTCCGCTTGGAGTATATTATTCTACATTGAAATCTAAGAGATACATATTTTTTTTTTTGCGGAAACTCATATTTAAGGGGTGAAACACACCCCTAAAGTGGCGGTCTCCTAGGGGAGGTTGTTCAGTTCCATATATATGCAGACAAGGGGGCAAAATCAAACCAATTGCATTCAATGCTTCATAAAAAGTTATGACTACTCGATTTTTTTCAGCCCTGAAGGGGTGAATAAGCCGAAGTTATAGGGGTTGAAAATAAAAAAACGTTATAACAAATAGAATATGCTCGATATGGAAGTGAAAAAAATTGCATAATTAACAGTTTCAAAAGTTAAGAGACACATGTTTTTGCATTTTTCGAAAAAATGCATTCTTAAGGGTGTACTACCCTTACATCCGAATACCTTTAATTTCTGTAGATACATATTTTTTTAAGTATCTATCTGCTAGAAAATATTCTTTTGGATATATTAATATATTTTGGATATATTAACGGATGTAAGATTGTTATCAACATAAAAAAAAATCCCTTGAAAAAAATTGTTATAAAAAAATTGCGATTTCGTCTTCGTTATATATAATAATAGTTACAACATATGATTTAAGCATCGCAGATAATGAAAATTCTTTTCAATCACATTGTTACCATATTAATATTTTTAATTATTGTATCATTGTTTTTATTATATTTTATATGCTGTATTTTGTACATATATATTTTTCATTGACAAATGAAATTATTCATTATATTCTTTACAATAGTGGAAATCGTCAAATAAGTGTTGGAAACATAATGATTTTTTACACCATGAACACCTAACAACAGCAATATTTTGACATCCGGGTACATCACAATGCGCTTTGCAAGTTTTAAAACTAAAATCTACAGGATTTTCAAAATTCTCCGGTCGCCATTCATTATAACCGCTTTTGAACCATGAATACCTAAATAAGTTTACATATCGTGGAGATGATAATTGGTTGTGAACAAGTGACTGAAGCTTAATTATATTATTTCGTAAATGCAAATTTAAATCATAATCCATTAATATGACATTGTCAGAAAAATGTTTCACATAATTTTTCCATATCCTGAAGCCAAAAACATCCAAAGGTTGAATCTTTCCCGTTGTACCCTGCGGTATTTTTCTTAATTTTATATTTTTATCCCGAGGTTTCGCTTCGTCAACAGCTCGAGGGCAATGTCCAGTCCAGGAGTCAATTAATAAAATACTGTTTGAACCAACTTAGGGGAAGAAGACATTTTGTAGCCAGGTTTTAAAATGTTCTGAAAGTATGAATTAAATTTTCAATTTGCTTCGTTGCAAGAAATAAACAGTATCTTATGTGTCAATATAACGAATTCCCTAAAAAAAATCATTTTTATTATTGCCTGAAGTGAGTTTTCCAGATTTCGATACTTCTATGTAAACGTTTTCTGGTCTGAATAGTGACGATTCCACTATTGGACAAAATTTACCACTTGGTTCTTTCAAAACCAGGAATAGCGGAGAAAGAAGCCTTCCGTCACCTGCTATAGTGGGCTGAATCGTATAACTATGTGTTGTAGAAGCAATTGATTCTACAAGGCATTGAACTTGTTTCTCTCCTTCAACCGCTAATGTTCTTCCAGAATGCATTTCTAATTGGAAACCACTTTGGTCCGAATTGTAGACGTTCGATAACATATTCTTCTATATCATTCTTCACTTCAGAAACAAATTGTTCAGCAAGCTTTCGCAGATTGTCTGCATTTTCAATATTTTTTGTGTGATAAATTTACTAATTTTTCTGGAAACAATCCTATGAGCTTTCTTACATGAGTGTACCCACTTGTCTGACGCCTTAAAACGGACATCTTCATGACCGATTTCTTTTTGTGCTTGCATTGCCCATTTTTTCAAATCGATTTCATGTACCATAAGACCAGCATCAACGGCAGCTTTAAAATTGGCTAAAGAGTACTCGCAAATTCTAGCTATATTTTCTTTATAAGTTCCACCTTTATTTAAATATTTAGCCCATCTTTTTAATTGAGTCACTGATTGTACTTTTCTAAATTTTTGTTTAACGCTTGATGGGCTCAAATTTTTAGTTTTGCCACTTCTACAATAGTTGACTGCCCTCGATTTATACTCGTACGAAACAGATTCATCATCAGTAGTACAAACATCCGGGGGTAGTACCGGATCATTGATTGCCGATCCTCATTCTTCGTCTTCTACTATTTTCATATCCCAATCTTTGTAAGGTTCTTGGAAATATAATTAATCTTCTACGATTGTTTCGACACCCATGTAATCTTGCATAGTATGCGTTAATATATTTTCAATGCTTTCTTTTAATTGTATTTCATCATTATATATAGGGCTTTCCGGTATATTTAGGGCTTGGAAATGTGCCAAAACTAATCGTATCACATTAAGCGGATTCACTTTAATTTTTGATAATAAATATCCTTGATTTCTTAACGTATGGAACTTTTAACAACTTTTGATTGCAAACAAAACACAGAGCTATACACGCCTTTGATTGTTGATATTATTTTATCACGAGATAAATTCCTTCTAACTCGCACTTATCGAATTGAAGCAATTTCTGAAGAACGCGACTTATAAGCGTAGCATAGACCATCATATGTCAAATAAGAGAGGCAGAGGCAGATAACAGTTATATATTTCTTATCAACTTATTTTGAAACTTCTTTCAATGATAGGTGAAGTAGAATATCAACTCGAAGAATTAGATAGCTAATAAGCAGGGCTAACGAACATATACAAAGTAAGGTTCGAAATGATAAAACATATCAGTTCATTTACTGCTACGTGATTGGAACAACAAACATGACGTGTATAACAAACTTCTTTTTCTCTAACAAAACGAGAACGGATTTAGCCGATTTTTTCAACAGTTTTTTGATAATAAAAAATAAAGAAATAAAAATAAAAATAAACCCTCCATAGCAAAATAGTGACACACATGCAAATTAATAATCTTTTTAAAATTTTGTTTCTGACAATAATTACGGCTAGAATCGTTCACATCGTTTTTTTATAGGACATTTTCAATGATAGAAAAAAAAACAGTGTAAAAAATTAAAATAACGTTAAGAATTCATCCTCTATTCTTTAAGAGTGATTTAATGAAACATCAAAAACTCGGTTGAAACAAAATCGCGAAAACGCTACTTTTCGATCTCTCAAGAAAAGAATTTTCATTATCTGCAATGCCTGAATCATGTGTTCTATCGATTATTTTCAAGGGATTTTTTTTTATGTTGATAACAATCTTTTTAAACAATTTCACGATATGTTCTGTATCCAGAAGAATATTTTCTAGCAGATAGATACTTAAAAAAATACGTATCTACAGAAATTAAAGGTATTCGAATGTAAGGGTAGTACACTCTTAAGGATGCATTTTTTCAAAAAATGCAAAAACATGTATATCTTAACTTTTGAAACTGTTAATTATGCAATTTTTTTCACTTCCATATCGAGCATATTCTATTTGTTATAACGTTTTTTTAATTTTCAACCCCTATAACTTCGGCTTATTCACCCCCCAGGGCTGAAAAAAATCGAGTAGTCATAACTTTTTATGAAGCATTGAATGCAATTGGTTTGATTTTGCCCTCTTGTCTGCTTATATATGGAACTGAACAACCTCCCCTAAGAGACCTCAACTTTAGGGGTGTGTTTCACCCCTTAAATATGAGTTTCCGCAAAAAAAAAAAATATGTATCTCTTAGATTTCAATGTAGAATAAAATACTCCAAGCCGAACAAAATCGGCGGGGTACACCTGGGAAGGTTTCCTTGTAAGTTACGTGCAGCAGTAAAATTTATGATATAAATACTCGGACAAGTATTCCTTTGGTGATGCAAAAGATATCAACATCGACGTACTAAGAATACTTAATAAAATTTTTAAATTATAAATATTATAAATTGTAAATGTTATAAAATTATGTTTAAATACATGTTAAGAGTATTTGTCCGGCCTATAACTTTTTATTAAAATTGCTAATTTAAGTAAAAATCAGGGATCTCTCTCAAAATTGAAGGGTCATAATTACGCACTTTTTCATTGTCGGTTTCCTCTTGTTTAATTGTAATTTTCTGATGATTAATTCCCGCATAACGTTTTTAATTCTCTATTTCAAAACATAAAGGGTTATCTTGATGGTTAGAGGCCAAGAACGTTAAAATTAAATCAACGAACCTAGATTATTTTGTATGGAATTTGCGTGATGTTAAAATCTTGGATTCAAATTTGACGGTGCATTCATAGCCTGTATTGATCGTTTGACCATTTACCAGTGGTTACTTTAATCTTCTACCAATAAATAGTAGATTTTCGAGGTATGATCACTTTCATTGCTGGCAATATAAGTTTTCAATAATATAGCACGCTTCATTGCTGGCAATGTTATACTGTGTCGCATCTTGAGAAATTTCATAACTGCCTGACTCTTATATTAGTGTAATTTTATGACGACTACGAACAGGATTTCATTCTGAATGTATCGACGTCAAATGTTGTGCATGATACAAGGTATCCTGAAATTTGGAGAAAATTTGGTTTTCTTGTAAGTCGCTGCTGCTGAAATGCAACACATGACTCCACCTCTAATTAGATTTTTACTTGAATTAGCAATTTTAATAAAAAGTTATGGACCGGACAAGTACTCTTACCATGTATTTAAACATAATTTTATAACATTTACAATTTATAATATTTATAATTTAACAATTTTGTTAAGTATTCTTAGTACGTTGATGTTAATATCTTCTGCATCACCAAAGGAATACTTGTCCGAGTATTTATATCATAAATTTTACTGCTGCACGTAACTTGGACACTAACCTTTTTTTCTAGACTATTAATACTTCTTACATACCAATTATAAGTAGTATTTTTCTCATCTTCGTTACGCTAATTTTTTAATGATTCAACGACTGTTTTTTTTCTGTGGAAACAAATTCAAGGTAAAATTTATTGTGATTTCGGAATGAAAAAATAGGTAAACACTTTTTAAAATTGCTTTCAATGGAGTTTTGGATCTTTTGTACGATTTTTCGTGATATCATAAGGAAACGAGGGACCACCAATGTACTTGCCCAGGTTTTTTTCCCGCGAGGGGATTTTTGCTCTTTGATATCACTTCTTTTTTCTATTGTATTTTCAAATATTCCACTTCATATAGACTCCAATAGAGTCTGTACGTAACAAATAAAATTACAACGTGTTCGTATCGTTACATCATCGATTTATTTCAGTGACAGGAATCAGTACTGTTCACTCTTCTAATTTGACGTAAGGGAATGGGACAGATTTCCCACCATAAATTTATTGTTTTTGGGGTTATTTGAATATGGGAACGTTTCGTTCCTGAGATAACGAACAAAGTTATAATGTTTTCGAAAAAGTTAACTACAGGCTTAGGGTATTGTCCAGATGTTAATTATTCGTTAATAGGGTATTATTCGATTATAACTTGGCAGGAAGGGGGGAAATTCCCAATCTGGAAATTTTTTCTATTAGCAAGCCAATTAAATTTTGTTGGCATATAGCTTCGCCCTTCTGGATTCAGACTCAAATACGTCAGAACCTGGGCGCCTAAGAATTGAATTATTGAAAACAAATTAGTTTTCAAAAAACTAATTGAATTCACAAACTTTTTGAGCGCGATTTCAAGGCAGACAGAATTTTTCTGTAGATTTTATAGCTATAAATTCGTTTTCATCGAATAAACGTATTTGAATAACAGTAAGTTCTGTATATCATATTGTATTTGTGGTAAAAAATATTACCAATCCGACTTGTCATTAATAAAAATGGAAAAGAGATTTTTTTCCGAAATTTCTTACTTTTAATAAATGAAACATCAAAAATACAATTTTAAGCAATTGTATAGAAATAGAGAACATATCGAATCCACTGTGAAGAAAGTTTATGCGTTCCTGTAGTCTTATTTTATTGACAACGAGGTGAAATCATGATATTTATAAATACCATTTATAATGAAAGCTTACAGCTATTTTAATATTCTCATTTAATATAGTGACAAGTTCAGATAGTATGTCATAGGCACTTTAAAACAAATTATTCAACAAAGCAAGCAAACTTACAAGGAAACCTTCCCAGGTGTACCCCGCCGATTTTGTTCCGCTTGGAGTATGTTATTCTACATTGAAATCTAAGAGATACCTATGTCTTTTTTTTGCGGAAACTCATATTTAAGGGGTGAAACACACCCCTAAAGTTGAGGTCTCCCAGGGGAGGTTGTTCAGTTCCATATATATGCAGACAAGGGGGCAAAATCAAACCAATTGCATTCAATGTTTCATAAAAAGTTATGACTACTCGATTTTTTTCAGCCCTGAGGGGGTGAATAAGCCGAAGTTATAGGGGTTGAAAATTAAAAAAACGTTATAACAAATAGAATATGCTCGATATGGAAGTGAAAAAAATTGCATAATTAACAGTTTCAAATGTTAAGAGATACATGTTTTTGCATTTTTTGAAAAAAATGCATCCTTAAGGGTGTACTACCTTTAATTTCGGTAGATATGTATTTTTTTAAGTATCTATCTGCTAGAAAATATTCTTTTGGATATAGAACATATCGTGAAATTGTTTAAAAAGATTGTTATCAACATAAAAAAAATCCCTTGAAAATAATCGATAGATTATAATAATCGATAGAACATATGATTCTGGCATTACAGATAATGAAAATTCTTTTCTTGAGAGATCGAAAAGTAGTTTTTTTCGCGATTTTGTTTCAACCGAGTTTTTGATGTTTCATTAAATCACTCTTAAAGAATAGAGGATGAACTCTTAACGTTATTTTCATTTTGTACACTGTTTTTTTTTCTATCATTAAAATTTCTATCATTGAAAATGTCCTATAAAAAAAGGATGTGCACGATTCTAGCCGTAATTATTGTCTAAAATAAAATTTTAAAAAGATTATTAAGGGGACCGTATGGTCTAGAAATTTGAAAAAATCGATTTTTTTTTTTTTCGATATGTCGAAAGTATAGTATCTCAAGAATATACTGTGAAATTTTCATGCGGAAATTCTCAATATTACAGCTTCTACAGCCCATAACGCAGGTAGAGAGCGGTCCGCGACACGAAAACGTTCAAAGCCTTATTGGACACAAAGCCTTACGGGGATGATTTTTTAGTTTGCAAAAAAGAATGTGTTTTGCATGTTAAAAAACGTTTGTACAAACGTGCTGTTGATGCGAAAAAAAAACATGCACAAATAAAGAAAGCAACAAAGAAATTGACAGAAAAAGAAGAGGGAAAAAAGACACAGCGGAAATCGATAAATAAAACACCGAAGCGTCAACAATTGACGAATAAATTATTGCAAGAGCTGTCAACTTATTACGGTCTAGCAATTAGACGTAATTCAGATTCGACTGAAGGGATGAGAAGTGAAATATGGGCAGCATATTATCACAAAATTTCAACAGATGAAAATCCGCAACACTCGTACTGTCCTCCAGGTTCCGAATCGTGGTGCAAGTGGCGTCAAAGTGAGGCTGCAGGTACTTTAGACACCTACGAGCACCCACCTGCTCTGTGCGATGAAGCACAAGAGATATTAAAACCAATTTATGAAGAATTGACAGCAGAGACTTTATTGGAAAGGTGTATTGGCAGTAATACGCAGAACAATAACGAAAGTTTCAATGCTTGCGTGTGGCACCTTGCGCCGAAACATCTGTTTGCCGGAAAAAAAATCATTGATATTGCCACTCACATTTCCGCTTGCATATTCAATGAAGGATTTGCATCCCTATTGAAAATAATGGAGACCATGGGCATAACAATCGGGCCACAAGCGGAGCAACTAGCGCAAAACCGAGACGAGCTGCGAGTATCGAGCGCCAACCGTAGGAGCACGGACAACTCCAAAGAGGCTCGGACAGCTCGAAGAAATGAAAGGAGTGAGGAAATCTTGAATTATGAACGTTCCGAAGGAATCCTATATGGTGCCGGAATCGCGGATTAACTGTAAGTATTCAAAATTTGCTCAATTTTTGAAAATATCTGTACCTCAAACTTTAAACTCATTTATCTCGAAACGACTTTTTTCGGCACTGCGCAGGTGAAAACAAAAAAACTATTCAACCGAATCACTTGAAATTTGGATATGTTGTTCACAACATGTATGGCTATCGTCGGAACTACAATCATAATTTTATTTAAATAATTTCTTATTGTTTATACTAAAAAACTAGTGAAAAAAAAACCCGATTTTACGAATTTTTTTTTCAAAAGCGCGCCATTTTGTCAATTTTTAATTTTTTCGATTTGTTCTAGTCCCGACCATAACTGCACTCTTTCTGATTAAGAATCTTCTTGAATTTTGTGTTTCAGATGAGTAGAAGTCTCGGATCGATCTTCACCGTCCGGGTCGGATTTTTCGAGAGGGTCGTCTTCAATGCCAATTATATGATAATAAACACTGTTTTTAAAATTAAAAAAAAATTTTTTTGTATACTTAATAAAGGTAGTAATAAACCCGAAAAGTTAAAACATCGATTTTTAAATTTTTTAAGGCAAAAAAAAAATCGTGAAAATAGGTGAAATTTTCGTGCTCTAGACCATACGGTCCCCTTAATTTGCATGTGTGTCACTATTTTGCTATGGAGGGTTTATTTTTATTTTTATTTCTTTATTTTTTATTATCAAAAGACTGTTGAAAAAATCGGCTAAATTCGTTCTCGTTTTGTTAGAGAAAAAGAAGTTTGTTATACACGTGATGTTTGTTGTTACAATCACGTAGCAGTTAATGAACTGATATCTTTTATCATTTCGAACCTTTTACTTTGTATATGTTCGTTAGCCTTACTTATTATATCTGATTCTCCGAGTTGATATTCTACTTCACCTATCATTGAAAGAAGTTTCAAAATACGTTGATAAGAAATATATAACTGTTATCTGCCTCTGCCTCTCTTATTTGACATATGATGGCCTGTGCTACGCTTATAAATCGCGTTCTTCAGAAATTGCTTCAATTCGATAAGTGCGAGTTAGAAGGAATTTATCTCGTGATAAAATAATATCAACAATCAAAGGCGTGTATAACTCTGTGTTTTGTTTGCAATCAAAAGTTGTTAAAAGTTCCATAAGTTAAGAAATCAAGTGTATTTATTATCAAAAATTAAAGTGAATCCGCTTAATGTGATACGATTAGTTTTGGCACATTTTCAAGCCCTAAATATACCTGAAAGTCCTATAAATAATGATGAAATACAATTAAAAGAAAGCATTGAAAATATATTAACGAATGCTATGCAAGATTACATGGGCGTCGAAACAATCGTAGAAGATTCATTATATTTCCAACAACCTTACAAAGATTGGGATATGAAAATAGTAGAAGACGAAGAATGGGGATCGGCAATCAATGATCCGGTACTACCTCCGGATGTTTGTACTACTGATGATGAATCTGTTTCGTACGAGCATAAATCGAGGGCAGTCAACTATTGGAGAAGTGACAAAATTAAAAATTTGAGCCTATCAAGCGTTAAACAAAAATTTAGAAAAGTACAATCAGTGACTCAATTAAAAAGATGGGCTAAATATTTAAATAAAGGTGGAACTTATAAAGAAAAAATAGCTAGAATTTGCGAGTACACTTTAGCCAATTTTAAAGCTGCCGTTGATGTTGGTCTTATGGTACATGACATCGACTTAAAAAAATGGGCAATGCAAGAACAAAAAGAAATCGGTCATGAAGATGTCCGTTTTAAGACGTCAGACAAGTGGGTACACTCATTTAAGAAAGCTCATAGGATTGTTTCCAGAAAAATTAGTAAATTTATCACAAAAAAAAGTATTGAAAATGCAGACAATCTGCGAAAGCTTGCTGAACAATTTGTTTCTGAAGTGAAGAATGATATAGAAGAATATGTTATCGAACGTCTACAATTCGGACCAAAGTGGTTTCCAATTAGAAATGCATTCTGGAAGAACATTAGCGGTTGAAGGAGAGAAACAAGTTGAATGCCTTGTACAATCAATTGCTTCTACAACACATAGTTATACGATTCAGCCCACTATAGCAGGTGACGGAAGGCTTCTTTCTCCGCTATTCCTGGTTTTGAAAGAACCAAGTGGTAAATTTGGTCCAATAGTGGAATCGTCGCTATTCAGACCAGAAAACGTTTACATAGAAGTATCGAAATCTGGAAAACTCACTTCAGGCAATAATAAAAATTATTTTTTTAGAGAATTCCTTATATTGACACATAAGCTACTGTTTATTTCTTGCAACGAAGCAAATTGAAAAATTAATTCATACTTTCAGAACATTTTAAAACCTGGCTACAAAATGTCTTCTTCCCCCAAGTTGGTTCAAACAGTATTTTGTTAATTGACTCCTGGACTGGACATTGCCCTCGAGCTGTTGACGAAGCGAAACCTCGGGATAAAAATATAAAATTAAGAAAAATACCGCAGGGTACAACGGGAAAGATTCAACCTTTGGATGTTTTTGGCTTCAGGATATGGAAAAATTATGTGAAACATTTTTCTGACAATGTCATATTAATGGATTATGATTTAAATTTGCATTTACGAAATAATATAATTAAGCTTCAGTCACTTGTTCACAACCAATTATCATCTCCACGATATGTAAACTTATTTAGGTATTCATGGTTTAAAAGCGGTTATAATGAATGGCGATCGGAGAATTTTGAAAATCCTGTAGATTTTAGTTTTAAAACTTGCAAAGCGCATTGTGATGTACCCGGATGTCAAAATATTACTGTTGTTAGGTGTTCATGGTGTAAAAAATCATTATGTTTCCAACACTTTTTTGACGATTTCCACTATTGTAAAGAATATAATGAATAATTTCATTTGTCAATCAAAAATAAATCTGTACAAAATACAGCATATAAAATATAATAAAAACAATGATACAATAATTAGAAATATTAATATGGTAACAATGTGATTGAAAAGAATTTTCATTATCTGCGATGCCTAAATCATATGTTGTAACGATTATTATATATAACGAAGACGAAATCGCAATTTTTTTATTAAAACAATTTTTTTCAAGGGATTTTTTTTATGTTGATAACAATCTTATATCCATTAATATACCCAAAATATATTAATATATCCAAAAGAATATTTTCTAGCAGATAGATACTTAAAAAAATACGTATCTACAGAAATTAAAGGTATTCGGATGTAAGGGTAGTACACCCTTAAGGATGCATTTTTTCAAAAAATGCAAAAACATGTATCTCTTAACTTTTGAAACTGTTAATTATGCAATTTTTTTCACTTCCATATCGAGCATATTCTGTTTGTTATAACGTTTTTTTAATTTTCAACCCCTATAACTTCGGCTTATTCACCCCCTCAGGGCTGAAAAAAATCGAGTAGTCATAACTTTCTATGAAGCATTGAATGCAATTGGTTTGATTTTGCCCCCTTGTCTGCATATATATGGAACTGAACAACCTCCCCTGGGAGACCTCAACTTTAGGGGTGTGTTTCTCTCCTTAAATATGAGTTTCCGCAAAAAAAAAAAATAGGTATCTCTTAGATTTCAATGTAGAATAACATACTCCAAGCGGAACAAAATCGGCGGGGTACACCTGGGAAGGTTTCCTTGTTAGATCAGGATCATGCTAATGAGTTTGCTTGTATCAGTTGCATTATCTTCGTGTCGATTTTGATAAAATCAAAGCCAGAGTGACTGTAGAGAAAAATTTTCTGAATCATGATTTTTCAATTTATAATGCCACAATCGCAGCCAAACTTGGAAATACACAACACATCTGTCGCTTCTCAAAGCTTCTAAAGTTTTGTAGTGTCCGATGCATTCCGAATGCTAAAAATTTTGATACTTCAGGAAAAAGAGCACCCGAAGACGTTATGAAACACCTTTTCAAATTTATTGTGCCACAATTCAAGCTGAAAAGTAAAAAAATATACTGCACATTGCGCTCAACAAAATTCAAAATTTTTGGATGTATCCATTGCGTTCTGAATTTTCATTTCATCCAGAAATGAGCAACCAAAGACTTTTTGTAACAAATTTTTCAATTCATAATGCCACATTCGGAGCCAAGGAGTGGGGATGCTCTTCACACATATCGCTTCACAGAATTTTCAAAGCTTGTAGGTATCCATTGCAATCTGATGACACAAATTTTGATAAAATCAAAAAAAGAAGATCGGAAGACTTTCTAAGACCGCTTTTCAAAATTTATTGTGCCACAACCAAAGTGACAAAATGAATAATCTAGCGGACCGCGGGCTTAACAAAATTAAAAAATTTTTGATATATCCATAGTGACATATCCGAAAACAGCAGTTTTGATCCCATCCAGGAATAAACAGATGAAGATTTTTTGTAACGAATTTTTCAATTCATAACGACACGTTTGGAGTAAAAAGTGAGGATGCTTGGCACACGCATCGCTTCACAGAATTTTCAAAGCTTGTAGGTATCTGTTGCAAACAAATGATATAAATTTCAATAAAATCAGAAAAAGAACATCGGAAGACTTTCTGAAACTACTTTTCAAAATTTATTATGCCACATCTAAAGCGACAAAGTGAAAGAATCTAGTGGACAAAATTTATCAACCCATCAAAATGTATAAATTTTGGATGTATCCATAGTGCTCCGAAGATGGCAATTTTGATCCCATCCGGGAATAAGCGAATGGAAAATTTTTGTTACAAATTTTTCAATGTATATTACCACAGTCAGGGACAAAAAGTGGGAATACTTAGCACACATGTCACTTCATAAAGTTTTCGAAGTTTGTAGGTATCTATTGCGATTCAAAGACAGAAATTTTGATCCCATCCCAAATCGAAGGACAAAAAACTTTTTGTAATAAACTTTTCAAGCCATAAGGCCACAATCAGAGACAAAAAGTTGAAATACTTGGCACACATTTAACTTTACTAAATTTTCAAAGTTTATATAAGTATTCTTCGTTCCTTTTTAATAATATGTATATAAAATGCTCAATGCATAGGGGGCGCATTTCCCGAGGGAGAATTTTCCGGGGGGTGAATTTTCCCGGAGGTGAATTTTTCGGGGCAAATTTTCCTTAGGTGGAGTGAAGAGTGTTAACGGAGACTTTGTCCTTGGAGTGCCATATTTCAGGTGTTTACATTTTATTTTTTTTAAAGGAAACGAGTAAAACTTTTTGAGTGCGGTTTTTTTCTTGCTTTTATTCATGATATACAGAACGTTAAAAAATTAAAAAAAAAAAACCAAAATGGCGGCCGTTGTAGCTCCGCGAAAACAGGTCCTCAAATCGCGGGAGGTAAACGGCTGACATTACTGCCCCCTCTTTGTTGATCTGAATCACAAATTCAAAGCATATTATCAATCTGTGACCCTTTGGTCATGGAATGACGGATGGGTTTTTCGTTTAGTACAAATTTCGGAAAATGGCGGCACTTAAAAAAAAAATCGAATTTTCGCGTTTTTTTTCGCATAAAAAGGTAAATAATAAATGCAAAAATGTATCTATCGAAAAAACGATCCGTCATTCCGTGAAGACATATTTTCTGAGTATGCTCTCCAAATTTCAGGTCGATATGTTAATTACAGCGGTCAGGAGAATGTCAGCCATTTTTAAAAACGCGTTTTCGAGAAAAACGCGTTTAAAGTCCGCTGAGACGGTCAGAGCGCGCTGACGGTGTCAACTTCAAACGCGTTTAAAATATCGTAAACGTTCGAAATCCGGGAAACGCTTCGACAGATTTATTTCTACTTACATGTAGATTAAGAATCCGTAATAAAAAAAAATTGATTTTTTGAAAATTTCAAGGACAGTCTCCCAATGTTTTAATAATAAACGACAAGCACATGAGCATAAAACACATGACTATAAAACATATGAGCATAAAACACATGACCTATAAAGCACATGAATATAAAAAAGAATATATTTTTCCCATGTCACAATCTATTTGTAGGAAATTGATTTATGAATTAACAAGAAATTCGAATTTTGTTGTTTGTTTTGCCATTGAATCCTATTGACCAATCATAACCTCCCCATTCGATGCTCGCTAGTGACCATGGTTTTTGGTCGATATAATTAAACTGATCACTACTCAATATTTTGATCATGCTACCAATAACCACCAAACGATTCTCTTTTAATTGTGATTTATTATAATACAATTAGTTGAGTAATAACCATTTCGACCAGCTAAATCTAGGCGACTGATCGAAAATAGTTTTTTCAAGTTATTTAATAATCTATTGACTAATCAACGATAAAATTTGCATATTCATGACCACCGAACGATTCTACATCGATTTAGCACTTGATCTAATCGATTACATGAAAAATAAAAAATGTTCGGCCAACTTGCACCCAGATTTTATTTATTCAATTATAAAATAAATAGTGACTACTAAACATTTTAATTGCGGTACTGACAACCACTGAACGAACACCGAAAGATATGATTACTAAAAAATTAGAAAAGTTCAAGTTATCCGGCTAAATTTATGGAGGTTGCTGTCGGTTAGTGACGCAATATCGTCTGATCCGTATACACGCTGCGATTGGCTAACGCAGATGTCGGACGATCATTTGTAATTTTTTTTTTCTCCCTTTTCTTTATCCCAGTCCAACCATTGCGTTTGACACTTTGTGCGTGTTTTTTTCGTTATTGACAATTCGTTTGCAAAAATATATTGTGCGAACGAGAAATAAATACGTAAAAGCATATATAACGAGAATAAAATGACGGACCCGGGAGGATGGGCCCCGGTCCATGACAATGAATTTACTAATTTTGCAGCGAGCGACAGTTTTAATCTTAACGAAGTAACTGGCATCGATGGTACGTACTTTAAGTAATATTCATTATTTTCATTTCCGCATGCGTGTCGCTTAATTACCACTTTTATAACTATACTTTATCAATAAATTAGCTTGTATTGTAAAACTCTGAATGTTAACGCGATTCTTCAATTTATACTAATTGAATATTTTTCAAGCTGTTCATTTTTTTTTCGATTCCGATTAAACCTTTTCTCCCATTTAGTTGCAATTTCTATTTTCGAGTTTTTTTTTTTCTACAGATTTGTTAAAGAACTGTGAAACTGAATTGATGAAAACAGAAAATCTGTTCAGCGATGACACTCTTTTGTCGAATCTGGACGAGCCTATACCCATGGACGGAGATTCTTTTGATTTTTTGAATATGTCGCCAAATGGTGACTTTGACGCTTCTCATCTGATGGAACCTGCGAGGAATCCCAATGTTGTCATGACACAGACCAATCCGATTCAACAAACAACTCGTCAATCTTTGCAAGAAACTCAAAATCAAAGTTCCCCACAAAGAATCGCAGTTGCCCCTGTTGCTCCAATGGTCTTCGGCTCGCAGTACACCATCCCGCGAACTATGAACTTCAATGTTCAGTCACCGGTCGTAACGCTCGCCCCCGTGACTGCCCAGCAAGGCCAAATCATTTTACCCGCCAAATTAATCAAGTCCGAGTCTATAGTTTATTCACGTGGCTCTCAGGCAATTACGTCCACTTCTGTACCTCATCAGATTCACACACTCGTCAATACCTCAAATGGAACTGTTTTGGCGACAGGTATGCACTTTTTTTGCTCACTGAAAAATATAACTATAAAAAAAACGGATTTCGACGGATCACTTGTTTATATTGTTTAAATCTATTGGCCAGAATCTCTCAATAAACGTCTAACATTTTTAAGTATTGAAATCGCTAATTACTGATATATAGGATGAATGGCATTTTGGTTGGGAACATGTTTAGAACATCATGAAACATGTACTACAGATGTGCAAATGGTCGATTTTAAACATTTTTAAATTGTGTCAAAAGTGTTGCCAAGCATAGAAAAGTAATTGTTGATGGTGTTAAATATTCATTTTATTAATGGAATGAAAATGATTTGAGCTTGATTATTTTTCGAAAATTTTGGAACAAAAACGTCTGCTTGCCAAAACGAACCCTGATGTACGGGTCGTAAAGGTTTCTTAATATAGATAGATTTCTTTCAGAATTTTGCAAATATTCAAGTAATTCAAGTAACGGATTGCAATATTTTTTTTTTAGGAATTCCCGTTGTACTGGACACTGACAAAGTACAGATAAATCGTATAAGTACAAACGCTCACGTTGGTGTGCCGAAAGTTCGGGAGGTCAAGCGAAGCGCTCACAATGCAATCGAGAGGCGTTACAGAACTTCGATAAATGACAAAATAATCGAACTGAAGAATATTATAGTCGGGGTGGATGCAAAGCTCAATAAATCAGCTATACTTCGTAAAACTATAGATTACATAAGGTAAATCAATCTTTTGAAGTATCAAAAGTTTTACAGTTTTTCTTTTTTACGAATTGGTTTTTGGTGGTTCTTATCGATTCTTTATAAAACACGATGTTGAAGTTTGTATTATTGGAATACAGTCTCCTTTTTAAGCCTCTTTCGGACGAAAAACTAAATCGGCGAATAAGATTTCTCTAAAATGAAATATAAAAAAACACTGTTTTTCCCATTAACTTAGGTAAATCCGTAAATTTGTACAAAAAACAATTCACAGACTTTCAAAATCAATTAATTTTCATAGTTACTTCCGAATGATGCAAATTTCATGACAGTTTTAAAGTCACGATTATTCGTTAACCAGATTCTTGCAAAACTCGAACGCTAAATTGAAAGCTGAAAACATGTCATTGAAAATGACAGCGCAACGACAAAATTTGCGAGATTTGTTGTCCTGTGGTGAATTAACACCACCGCGCTCGGACATCAGTGAGCCTTCTTTGTCGCCGGCTCCAGCTCCTCTTTCACCCGCTTCACCGATATCGATAAAGGACGAGCCAGTTTCCGATCTTCTTCATAGTCCTCATCGGACAGCTGCGTCCGCTACCGGTGGATTGCGTGATCACACGAGGCTCACCCTGTGCGCGGTAATGTTCATGTTTCTCGCATTCAATCCGCTCGGCATTGTGATGAACAGCATGGGAAAATTCAGTCACGATTATGGAAGCACGCGACTTGAGGGCAGAACCATACTTGATTTTCCAGGTAATTTAATTCTAGTTCACACTATAATGTGTATTTTGAGTAAATAGAATTTCAATAAAATATACAATGACATATTAATAAAATTAATTGAGGAGTAAATAAATAAAATGTTTATTAATTTGAAGGATGAATCAAAATTTCCGTACTTAGCGTTTCGCAAAAAATCTTTGCAAGAATTCAGCCACCTGCAACAAATTGTTTAAGATAAATACTGAACTGCATGCTAGTCAAATGAGTGTTAAAACTTCACAATGTTTTTATACCAAGTTTAATGCACTTATTATACACAGTGAAGGTGAATTTGTAAGATGACATGTCTAATTAACCTACAAAAATATTTATAACGATACATCTGCGAAACCATTAACTGATAGTGGCAAATTTCCATTATGATACATTTTCACTGGAACTTTTCAAAGAATAATCTATTTTTTAACCGATTTTAATGCACCACATCTTATTTTGTTCCTCAAGAGATTCTCTACGAATCCACCATGTAGATTTTTTCGAAGCTTATTTGTTTGGAAATTATAGCAATTTGTTTATGAAAGATTTTTTTCGCTAAATAAACAATTGGCTGCAATGGTGGAACGATCAAGCTTAGAAAAAATCTACGTCGTAAATTCGTAAAGGATCTCTTGAGAAACCAAATAAGATGTGGTGCATTGCAATCGGTTAAAAATTACGGATTATTCTTTAACGAATTCCGATGAAAATGTGCCCTCATGGAAATTTGCATTTATCAGTTGATGGTTTCGCAAATTTATCGTTTTTAATATTTTTCTACATTAATAAGACATACTGTGATATAAATCCAGTAACACGATGTTCAATTAGTGCATTAAGTTTGACATAAAACAATTGTGAAAATTTAGCTATCATTTGACTAGCATTCAGTACAGTATAAATGGCAAAAATCCCCTCCCGGGGAAAAAAAACTCGGACAAGTACATTGTAGTCCCTTGTTTTCCTATGATATCACAAAAAATCCTACAAAAAATCCAAAATCCTACTAAAAGGAATTTTAAAAAATGTTCACCTATTTCATTCGCATCCCGAAGAAAAACCAACCATATAGATTACGAAGTATCCGGCCAAAAAATCAGACTTCACAATAAATGTTACTTTGAATTTATTTCCACAGCACAAAACAGGAATCAAAACATTAAAAAATTAGCGTAATAAAGATGAGAAAAATACCACTTATAATTGGTGTGTAAGATGTATTAATAGTCTAGAAAAAAAAAACTAAAAAAGTCACCATCTAACAAGGAAACCTTCCCAGGTGTACCCCGCCGATTTTGTTCCGCTTGGATTATGTTATTCTACATTGAAATCTAAGAGACACATATTTTTTTTTTGTGAAAACTCATATTTAGGGGGTGAAACACACCCCTAAAGTTGAGGTCTCCTAGGGGAGGTTGTTCAGTTCCATATATATGCAGACAAGGGGGCAAAATCAAACCAATTGCATTCAATGCTTCATAAATAGTTATGACTACTCGATTTTTTTCAGCCCTGAGGGGGTGAATAAGCCGAAGTTATAGGGGTTGAAAATTAAAAAACGTTATAACAAATAGAATATGCTCGATATGGAAGTGAACAAAATTGCATAATTAACAGTTTCAAAAGTTAAGAGATACATGTTTTCGCATTTTTCGAAAAAATGCATCCTTAAGGGTGTACTATCCTTACATCAGAATACCTTTAATTTCTGTAGATACGTATTTTTTTAAGTATCTATCTGCTAGAAAATATTCCTTTGGATATATTAATATATTTTGGATATATTAATGGATGTAAGATTGTTAGCAACATAAAAAAAAATCCCTTGAAAAAAATTGTTTTAATAAAAAAATTGCGATTTCGTCTTCGTTATATATAATAATCGTTACAACATATGATATAGGCATCGCAGATAATGAAAATTCTGTTCAATCACATTGTTACCATATTAATATTTCTAATTATTGTATCGTTGTTTTTATTATATTTTATATGCTGTATTTTGTACAGATGTATTTTTGATTGACAAATGAAATTATTCATTATATTCTTTACAATAGTGGAAATCGTCAAAAAAGTGTTGGAAACATAATGATTTTTTACACCATGAACACCTAACAACGGCAATATTTTGACATCCGGGTACATCACAATGCGCTTTGCAAGTTTTAAAACTAAAATCTACAGGATTTTCAAAATTCTCCGGTCGCCATTCATTATAATCGCTTTTGAACCATGAATACCTAAATAAGTGTACATATCGTGGATATGATAATTGGTTGTGAACAAGTGACTGAAGCTTAATTATATTATTTCGTAAATGTAAATTTAAATCATAATCCATTAATATGACATTGTCAGAAAAATGTTTCATATAATTTTTCCATATCCTGAAGCCAAAAACATCCAAAGGTTGAATCTTTCCCGTTGTACCCTGCGGTATTTTTCTTAATTTTATATTTTTATCCCGAGGTTTCGCTTCGTCAACAGCTCGAGGGCAATGTCCAGTCCAGGAGTCAATTAATAAAATACTGTTTGAACCAACTTGGGGAAAGAAGACATTTTGTAGCCAGGTTTTAAAATGTTCTGAAAGTATGAATTAATTTTTCAATTTGCTTCGTTGCAAGAAATAAACAGTATCTTATGTGTCAATATAAGGAATTCTCTAAAAAAATAATTTTTATTATTGCCTGAAGTGAGTTTTCCAGATTTCGATACTTCTATGTAAACGTTTTCTGGTCTGAATAGTGACGATTCCACTATTGGACCAAATTTACCACTTGGTTCTTTCAAAACCAGGAATAGCGGAGAAAGAAGCCTTCTGTCACCTGCTATAGTGGGCTGAATCGTATAACTATGTGTTGTAGAAGCAATTGATTGTACAAGGCATTCAACTTGTTTCTCTCCTTCAACCGCTAATGTTCTTCCAGAATGCATTTCTAATTGGAAACCACTTTGGTCCGAATTGTAGACGTTCGATAACCCATATTCTTCTAGATCGTTCTTCACTTCAGAAACAAATTGTTCAGCAAGCTTTTGCAGATTGTCTGCATTTTCAATACTTTTTTTGTGATAAATTTACAAATTTTTCTGGAAACAATCCTATGAGCTTTCTTAAATGAGTGTACCCACTTGTCTGACGCCTTAAAACGGACATCTTCGTGACCGATTTCTTTTTGTGCTTGCATTGCCCATTTTTTCAAGTCGATGTCATGTACCATAAGACCAGCATCAACGGCAGCTTTAAAATTGGCTAAAATGTAGTCGCAAATTCTAGCTATTTTTTCTTTATAAGTTCCACCTTTATTTAAATATTTAGCCCATCTTTTTAATTGAGCCACTGATTGCACTTTTCTAAATTTTTGTTTAACGCTTGATAGGCTCAAATTTTTAGTTTTGCCACTTCTCCAATAGTTGACTGCCCTCGATTTATACTCGTACGAAACAGATTCATCATCAATAGTACAAACATCCGGGGGTAGTACCGGATCATTGATTGCCGATCCCCATTCTTCGTCTTCTACTATTTTCATATCCCAATCTTTGTAAGGTTCTTGGAAATATAATGAATCTTCTACGATTGTTTCGACGCCCATGTAATCTTGCATAGCATTCGTTAATATATTTTCAATGCTTTCTTTTAATTGTATTTCATCATTATTTATAGGGCTTTCCGGTATATTTAGGGCTTGGAAATGTGCCAAAACTAATCGTATCACATTAAGCGGATTCACTTTAATTTTTGATAATAAATATCCTTGATTTCTTAACGTATGGAACTTTTAAAAACTTTTGATTGCAAACAAAACACAGAGTTATACACGCCTTTGATTGCTGATATTATTTTATCACGAGATAAATTCCTTCTAACTCGCACTTATCGAATTGAAGCAATTTCTGAAGAACGCGACTTATAAGCGTAGCACAGGCCATCATATGTCAAATAAGAGAGGCAGAGGTAGATAACAGTTATATATTTCTTATCAACGTATTTTGAAGCTTCTTTCAATGATAGGTGAAGTAGAATATCAACTCGGAGAATCAGATAGCTAATAAGTAAGGCTAACGAACATATACAAAGTAAGGTTCGAAATTATAAAAGATATCAGTTCATTTACTGCTACGTGATTGTAACAACAAACATCACGTGTATAACAACCTTCTTTTTCTCTAACAAAACGAGAACGAATTTAGCCGATTTTTTCAAAAGTTTTTTGATAATAAAAAATAAAGGAATAAAAATAAAAATAAACTCTCCATAGCAAAATAGTGACACACATGTAAATTAATAATCTTTTAAAATTTTGTTTCAGACAATAATTACGGCTAGAATCGTTCACATCGTTTTTTATATAACATTTTCAATGATAGAAAAAAAACAGTGTAAAAAATGAAAATAACGTTAAGAATTCATTCTCTATTCTTTAAGAGTGATTTAATGAAACATCAAAAACTCGGTTGAAACAAAATCGCGAAAAAAGCTACTTTTCGATCTCTCAAGAAACGAATTTTCATTATCTGCAATGCCTGAATCATATGTTCTATCGATTATTTTCAAGGGATTTTTTTTATGTTGATAACAATCTTTTTAAACAATTTCACGATATGTTCTAAAAAGTAAAAAAAGAACGCCAAGTATTAAAAAATCGTGACCTTAGTTATAAAATTACTGCTTTACGTTCTTGTTATTGCGTTAAAATAAAAACTATATTTTGATTCACAACATTCATTTTTTTTAATTATATACAAAAAGTTACTTTACTGCGAAAAAAACTACTCAATAATTTTTGTCCCTCATTAAAAAAAAAAAATCAAATTATTTAAACATAGCCAAGAACAGTGAATGGATTCAGAAGCTCCTCAGGCAATCATGTACACTCTGAATGGTGTCTGCTAAAGGGTTGTGTCGCTTCAAGAGCTTTCGAAGAAAATCCTACAAATATCAAGAAATTACTATTATGATATTATGCTAGCTCAAGACAATGAACGTACAACACAACTCCACAGGAAATTATACAAACAGAAATGACATAAAAAAGCGAACGTACGCGTACAAGTGCACACGTACGTACCGCACAATTTCACTGCAAAGACTACACAAAAACTTGGCGTGCATGGTTTTCAAAAATACGCTCGGCGAAGGAACTTTTCATCCGTCTGTACCCGTAGAAAATTCAAATACCTACTTATTTTATTTATTCATGCTATCCTTCCATCCCATCGCTTATCTATTCACCCATCCATTCGTTCATTTGTCTGTCCAACCTACCCTTTCACTTATCCCATCCATTCATCCGCCTGTACATTCGTTTATCCATCCCAACCCTCCATCCTGGTAATTAATTCACGCATCTGATCCCTATATGCCATCCATTCTATTCGACTATGAATTCATGCCACCCATCCCATCCATCTAACCATTCATCCTATCATTCATCTCATTTGTATATCCAAAATCCATCTCTCTCCTAATGCCATCCATTGATCCATTCATTCAACTTCACTATCAATTCATGCCATCCATCCCACCCATCTATCCATATCTGTCATCATCTATTCTTGTTTGCTCATCCAACTAGTCTCGCTATCCATTCCTTCCATCCGATTCATCCATCTGATCTGTTGATCTCATTCAATTATCCTGTTCATGTCGTCCTTAACACAGACTTTCTTATTCAATCCGTGAATCAATCCCGAGACTTCTTCTTTCATCATCTATGAAAGAACGATCATTGATGTGGGTAGTAGATCCTATCACCCTTGTCTTCCCGAGCTTATTTTTGAAAACCATGCACGCCAAGTTTTTGTGTAGTCTTTGCAGTGAAATTGTGCGGTACGTACGTGTGCACTTGTACGCGTACGTTCGCTTTTTTATGTCATGTCTGTTTATATAATTTCCTGTGGAGTTGTGTTGTACGTTCATTGTCTTGAGCTAGCATAATATCATAATAGTAATTTCTTGATATTTGTAGGATTTTCTTCGAAAGCTCTTGAAGCGACACAACCCTTTAGCAGACACCATTCAGAGTGTACATGATTGCCTGAGGAGCTTCTGAATCCATTCACTGTTCTTGGCTATGTTTAAATAATTTGATTTTTTTTTAAGGGGTTATATACAGTTGGAAGGCCAAAAAAACTCGTTTTTTTGGCAGTACAACAACTCTATTCATAATTTCTCTATTCTAAAATAACTCTATGGTAAATAACTTTATTCCAAAACATCTCTATTCATAAATATCTCTATGTTAAAATAACTCTATCGGTAATTAAACCTTATGCTAAAATAACTCTCTTCCCAAACATCTCTATTCAAAAAATATGTCTATCCTGGAAAATCTCTGTGTCAAAATATCTTCATTCTGAAACATCTCTATTCATAAATGTGGAAAAAATATCTCTATTCGTTAACTTCTCCAATGTAAAACAACTCTATTCAAAAACATCTCTATGTCAAAACATCTCTATTCAGATGGAACAATTGACATGGCTGGCTCGTATGATAATGTATCTGCGGTCGATACAGTAGAGTGAATAAGATAGAGACGTTTTATGCATTTGTCAACCCAAAATTGAATGTATTAGCATATTGACATAACGGAGAAGGCAAATCAGAATGATGAAAAGTTAAAATGATAATTTCATTTATGAGAATAAACGTAGTTATCGTTGTGAAAAATTAATTACGCAGCGAGTAATGAATTTTTCTAATAATGTAATAAAACATTACAAAGAGATCATTTTCTTAAAACGATGTTATGATTTATTCTTCTGTACAGGCATTTTTAGAATTATGGCTATTTTTAAATTTTTCCAAATGACACATTTTACACAGGACAAGATTCAGCGATGCTTTTCAGGACACAGATAACGGATGAATATGTAAGTAGTTAGTGTTAGTGTTAATAATTAATCATGATCACAGAGAATACTAATTCATTGATTTTTTGAAAACAGGCTAAGGTGCAGCAGGTACACACGTAGTCAAACATGAAACTCACAACATAACATAATTCAAAAAAAATTATTTTCAACATAATTCAAATGGAATGTTCATTCTCCACACAGGACGCCACTTTTCAGGAGAGATTACAGATGGGACGGGTATTCCTGCAAATTCGAAAATGGAAGGGGGTTATATTGTGTAGAATGGAAAAGAAAAGTCCGAAGGCTCTTCTATTTTTTTCCTAGTTTCTATTGAGAAATTATTACATGTGCTTACTTAAGTATAAACACGCAAGGAACGTTCAACGTTGCTTCGACATACGGGACATCGAAAAACTTGGGGATGCTCTTCATCCGCGTAGAGCTGCTCATTATGATGCGTTCTTTGCAGGATGTCCGAGCAATTGAAGCATGAGCATAAGTGCGCACAGGGCAAATACACCACGTTCGCAGGTGCGTTCAAACATATACGGCATACGTTGTCTGCGATCATTCCACGTGGAATGTCGTTACCTCCTATATCTGCGACGACAAAAAAATGTTCAAAAAATTTCAGCCAATGAATATCACTTATTATTTCGAATGACTTCCTGACCGTTCCCTCCAGGGGCTCTCTCTTCTACTATTTCTGCTTCAACAGGGTCCATCGGGTCTGGGAGACGTTGCTGTTGTTGTTGCTGTTGATTTTGCTGCTGCAATGGTGGATTTTCAATCTGTCGTCGGGGTCGTCCTCGACGACGCCGCGGACCCAGAGCTACCACGTTTTGTTGTCTTCGTTGCCTTGGCACAGCTGGTCGACGGAGTACTTGTAAAAAAAACGACAATGACAGCTCTTCGAAAGCGACATAATTACGAAATGTACTTCATTCTTATTAATATAATTAGTTTATTAAATATTATTGATAATTAATATTTCATGATTTTTTTTCTATTCATTTATTTCCATTTCTATTTACTAATTTATTAAACTTTTTATTTTTCAGGTACCAGGTGTTTATCATATATTACATTTACCTCGATTCTGCCGTTCGCCAATGTTATTGATTTGGTCAGCATTTTCATCGACCCTGTCCTCTGGTCCAATTAGGTTGTCGTCGATCTCTTCCTCCTCCGCAACAATATCGATCTGATCTTCTGAATTAAACCCAAAGCAACGAAAAAAATGTCGATAACAATATTCGTACATTTTACAGTAATTTGACTATTCCGAGCAATGAATAAATATTGATTACCCTCATGTAAGTTCAGTTGTATATTGATGTCCTGTTGATCGGTGTGCGGTATGCCCATGGTTAAAAAATCCAAGATACTTATTCTGAAAATGCGATAGTCTATTATTACAGACCTTTCGATTCAACAATTGTTTGCATGATAATTTTTCAATTTATGAAGGGATATTTACCGGTTGTATCGTAGAAGTTCTTGTAGATGGCGTATATGGCGGTCCTTCGGTTGCTGAACGACTTGGCGTTGACGATGTAGCAGCAGCCCGTTGTCCATTTCTTGCCAATCTATTAAAGTTTTTTTCATGTAGTTACCGAGTCGAGCTGCATTGAAGAATGAAACATGAACAATTTTTGAAGAACACAAACACCAGTAGTATAAATGAATGATCAATTTACGACGTACGGATAAAGATTGACACAGATGGATGAACCCCACCGAGTCTCTTCACGATGTGGCGATGGCATGATTCGGCGATGTTGTTGGTGCGAACGCTTGAACCGTACACGGAAACAACGTTTGCATTTCGCACCCAAAAACCCCTCAAATAAGTTATAAACGTACGGAGTTTGGCTTGGTCCAGTGGCAGTTGTCTCGCATAATCGGCAATTATTTGAATTGCGTCGGCAAAACTGCCAGCTGGCAACAGTGCGATTGACCAAGTTTTGTGCAAAACGTTGTTTCCGTGCTCGTTCCATGGTAAACCAAGCTTTCTCCATTTCCTCGACACTGCCTAAATAAATCATTGAAAAAGATTATATATTTTCTGGTTTTTCAACAGTATGATGATTATAAATATTCTTAAATAACTATTATTTTAAAGCATCTGTTACCCTGATAAAGTGAAACCAGCAGCCTCGGATCTGAATCTGTTCGCCGAAAGTTGAGCGGCTTGCCGATATTATCGCCCGCTCGTAATCACAGTTGATTACTCGCAAATTATCGGTGATTGCAGGTGCTCGGTCGATCAAAAAGTCCCACAAGGCTTTATAAAAACTCGCTGTGCGTCGTTCGTATAATACGAATACTACCGGAAAGCCCTGTAATGGTTTATTTTGAAACATTTGCTCATTTCTATTTTAGTACTAATGCATTTTTGTCTTTAACATTTACTCACAACATCAGCTCTTCTTATATGAATAATAAGAAGCTGCGAAGTCCTCGGTGTCCTCGGAATGCACTATAAATGTAGAACGCATTATTCGTGCCAAAATTTAATTTACTCATAACTTCCTTGTAATATTTATATTTTCTTTTTTCATAATTTTTCATTACCTTGAACGTGCCATCGATGTGTATCTCCGATGAAATACTTAGTCTTAAAAACATGGCCTCTTCATAAAAAACCAGCCCTACCGAACCATCATCAGCTGTAAATTGCCCTTTAAATATATTTGCAGCTCGTGGCCAATTTTCGAGCATTGCTCCGAGATTTCCTATCAATCGAGGAATAGGTGGCCTATCTTTCAGTCTCTCACGATTAATGATTGTTTGGGCAGCAACGCGATTCATAACACCAATGATTCCTGGATATCTAGAATAATTTTCTCAATGTTACTACAAAACATAGATTGAAAAAAAATTTATACACAAAATCATGAACTTGCAAAATTTATTAATTCATGAGCTTTGACATTAACTTGATAAGAAGCGAGACGGTACTCACTCGTTAAACACCAAATCTACAATTTCGCTTGTCGCCATCTCGTAGTTTAAAGCAAGTCGTTTTAATTCCAAAATCACCGGTTCACGGATGTCGTTTGTTGGGCGGGGATGATTGTGTACTCCATTAATCGCGCATTCGTTATCCTCGGATACCAATACTGTTACAGGACACTCATTTTTTCCAGAGCTTGCGGCACATATGTAACGTCTTCTTACACAGCGTGGATCCTCATGGTAAGCATATTCATTATGCATGTATCTCCAAGTATTTACCCTCTGTCCAGGAACTCTTATCATCCTGAGGGATGCGCCGAAAAGGGGTTAATGCGTCTCGATCATTGTCAAACACGTCAAATGAGCATAAAAACACCAGCGTACGGCGTACTGTTTTACAAGCGTAAATAAATAATAAATAAATGAGCATAAAAACAGCGCTGCTCAAAGCTCATGAATTAATAAATTTTGCAAGTTCATGATTTTGTGTATAAATTTTTTTTCAATCTATGTTTTGTAGTAACATTGAGAAAATTATTCTAGATATCCAGGAATCATTGGTGTTATGAATCGCGTTGCTGCCCAAACAATCATTAATCGTGAGAGACTGAAAGATAGGCCACCTATTCCTCGATTGATAGGAAATCTCGGAGCAATGCTCGAAAATTGGCCACGAGCTGCAAATATATTTAAAGGGCAATTTACAGCTGATGATGGTTCGGTAGGGCTGGTTTTTTATGAAGAGGCCATGTTTTTAAGACTAAGTATTTCATCGGAGATACACATCGATGGCACGTTCAAGGTAATGAAAAATTATGAAAAAAGAAAATATAAATATTACAAGGAAGTTATGAGTAAATTAAATTTTGGCACGAATAATGCGTTCTACATTTATAGTGCATTCCGAGGACACCGAGGACTTCGCAGCTTCTTATTATTCATATAAGAAGAGCTGATGTTGTGAGTAAATGTTAAAGACAAAAATGCATTAGTACTAAAATAGAAATGAGCAAATGTTTCAAAATAAACCATTACAGGGCTTTCCGGTAGTATTCGTATTATGCGAACGACGCACAGCGAGTTTTTATAAAGCCTTGTGGGACTTTTTGATCGACCGAGCACCTGCAATCACCGATAATTTGCGAGTAATCAACTGTGATTACGAGCGGGCGATAATATCGGCAAGCCGCTCAACTTTCGGCGAACAGATTCAGATCCGAGGCTGCTGGTTTCACTTTATCAGGGTAACAGATGCTTTAAAATAATAGTTATTTAAGAATATTTATAATCATCATATTGTTGAAAAACCAGAAAATATATAATCTTTTTCAATGATTTATTTAGGCAGTGTCGAGGAAATGGAGAAAGCTTGGTTTACCATGGAACGAGCACGGAAACAACGTTTTGCACAAAACTTGGTCAATCGCACTGTTGCCAGCTGGCAGTTTTGCCGACGCAATTCAAATAATTGCCGATTATGCGAGACAACTGCCACTGGACCAAGCCAAACTCCGTACGTTTATAACTTATTTGAGGGGTTTTTGGGTGCGAAATGCAAACGTTGTTTCCGTGTACGGTTCAAGCGTTCGCACCAACAACATCGCCGAATCATGCCATCGCCACATCGTGAAGAGACTCGGTGGGGTTCATCCATCTGTGTCAATCTTTATCCGTACGTCGTAAATTGATCATTCATTTATACTACTGGTGTTTGTGTTCTTCAAAAATTGTTCATGTTTTATTCTTCAATGCAGCTCGACTCGGTAACTACATGAAAAAAACTTTAATAGATTGGCAAGAAATGGACAACGGGCTGCTGCTACATCGTCAACGCCAAGTCGTTCAGCAACCGAAGGACCGCCATATACGCCATCTACAAGAACTTCTACGATACAACCGGTAAATATCCCTTCATAAATTGAAAAATTATCATGCAAACAATTGTTGAATCGAAAGGTCTGTAATAATAGACTATCGCATTTTCAGAATAAGTATCTTGGATTTTTTAACCATGGGCATACCGCACACCGATCAACAGGACATCAATATACAACTGAACTTACATGAGAGTAATCAATATTTATTCATTGCTCGGAATAGTCAAATTACTGTAAAATGTACGAATATTGTTATCGACATTTTTTTCGTTGCTTTGGGTTTAATTCAGAAGATCAGATCGATATTGTTGCGGAGGAGGAAGAGATCGACGACAACCTAATTGGACCAGAGGACAGGGTCGATGAAAATGCTGACCAAATCAATAACATTGGCGAACGGCAGAATCGAGGTAAATGTAATATATGATAAACACCTGGTACCTGAAAAATAAAAAGTTTAATAAATTAGTAAATAGAAATGGAAATAAATGAATAGAAAAAAAATCATGAAATATTAATTATCAATAATATTTAATAAACTAATTATATTAATAAGAATGAAGTACATTTCGTAATTATGTCGCTTTCGAAGAGCTGTCATTGTCGTTTTTTTTACAAGTACTCCGTCGACCAGCTGTGCCAAGGCAACGAAGACAACAAAACGTGGTAGCTCTGGGTCCGCGGCGTCGTCGAGGACGACCCCGACGACAGATTGAAAATCCACCATTGCAGCAGCAAAATCAACAGCAACAACAACAGCAACGTCTCCCAGACCCGATGGACCCTGTTGAAGCAGAAATAGTAGAAGAGAGAGCCCCTGAAGGGAACGGTCAGGAAGTCATTCGAAATAATAAGTGATATTCATTGGCTGAAATTTTTTGAACATTTTTTTGTCGTCGCAGATATAGGAGGTAACGACATTCCACGTGGAATGATCGCAGACAACGTATGCCGTATATGTTTGAACGCACCTTCGAACGTGGTGTATTTGCCCTGTGCGCACTTATGCTCATGCTTCAATTGCTCGGACATCCTGCAAAGAACGCATCATAATGAGCAGCTCTACGCGGATGAAGAGCATCCCCAAGTTTTTCGATGTCCCGTATGTCGAAGCAACGTTGAACGTTCCTTGCGTGTTTATACTTAAGTAAGTACATGTAATAATTTCTCAATAGAAACTAGGAAAAAAATAGAAGAGCCTTCGGACTTTTCTTTTCCATTCTACACAATATAACCCCCTTCCATTTTCGAATTTGCAGGAATACCCGTCCCATCTGTAATCTCTCCTGAAAAGTGGCGTCCTGTGTGGAGAATGAACATTCCATTTGAATTATGTTGAAAATAATTTTTTTTGAATTATGTTATGTTGTGAGTTTCATGTTTGACTACGTGTGTACCTGCTGCACCTTAGCCTGTTTTCAAAAAATCAATGAATTAGTATTCTCTGTGATCATGATTAATTATTAACACTAACACTAACTACTTACATATTCATCCGTTATCTGTGTCCTGAAAAGCATCGCTGAATCTTGTCCTGTGTAAAATGTGTCATTTGGAAAAATTTAAAAATAGCCATAATTCTAAAAATGCCTGTACAGAAGAATAAATCATAACATCGTTTTAAGAAAATGATCTCTTTGTAATGTTTTATTACATTATTAGAAAAATTCATTACTCGCTGCGTAATTAATTTTTCACAACGATAACTACGTTTATTCTCATAAATGAAATTATCATTTTAACTTTTCATCATTCTGATTTGCCTTCTCCGTTATGTCAATATGCTAATACATTCAATTTTGGGTTGACAAATGCATAAAACGTCTCTATCTTATTCACTCTACTGTATCGACCGCAGATACATTATCATACGACCCAGCCATGTCAATTGTTCCATCTGAATAGAGATGTTTTGACATAGAGATGTTTTTGAATAGAGTTGTTTTACATTGGAGAAGTTAACGAATAGAGATATTTTTTCCACATTTATGAATAGAGATGTTTCAGAATGAAGATATTTTGACACAGAGATTTTCCAGGATAGACATATTTTTTGAATAGAGATGTTTGGGAAGAGAGTTATTTTAGCATAAGGTTTAATTACCGATAGAGTTATTTTAACATAGAGATATTTATGAATAGAGATGTTTTGGAATAAAGTTATTTACCATAGAGTTATTTTAGAATAGAGAAATTATGAATAGAGTTGTTGTACTGCCGTTTTTTTACGAATTTTTTCCGGATAGGGATTTCATTTGACGAGGAAAAGGATAAGGAAGTAAATGGAGTGTCATCTTTTAACTCTTTATCGCAATTTTTTATTTAACAAAATATTGCTTCAGATAGCTCCTGTGATTGATCTCCTGTAGGTCCTCTAAAAAAAGGCGTCTTGCGGTGAGCATGAAATCTCCCGTTTGGATCAGCTGAAATTAAAAAACCAAAGAGATTTGTTTAGTGGACAGATAAATGCTGGGATTGGACGAAGGAATAGTTGGAATTTCCAATTTTGATGAAATGACGGCTCCTCAAAGACGAAATTTCAATTTTTAACCGAATTTTGGTCGTTCAATGGTTCAAAAAAAATAGAAATAATTTTCGGAAATCTTACTCTTTCGTCCAATCCCAGTAGAATATATCTGAGAAAGTTGTGTTAAAATTGCAGACCGATCGGTTGAGCCATCTTTGAGAAATCGTGCTCACCGACTTTGAAAACATCGTTTCGAGATAAACGCGTTCAAAGTTTCATAAGTGGTGAACACATGGATAAAAATTTTTTTTTTACAACTTACAAGGAGTCATCCATTCCAGGGCCATAAGAAGTTCCCTCTGCATCATCAGCAGCTTCCAAATGGTCGAATTGCAGTCGTCGGCGAACCATTCTTCCTTCGCGCGTGCGCTCATGCGCTCTTAAAATAGAGATCGCGACGCGCTCTGCATCCTGTTTTTCGGCATAGGCATGGGCATTGGGCCCAATCGATAGACCCAGTGCACTCATATCATATAATAGTGATGCCGTACCTTCATTAAAGGTGCCGGCTGCCATGTGAGCTGCTATTTCCACTATTTTTGAACCACTAGGAATTATTTTCGGTGTGATTTTCCAAATCAACTGATTATAGCTTTCGTTGTTATTTTGTGTGAAACCACCAACACATCTTTCAAGCAACTTTTCATTGCTCAGATCCGTGTAGATTGGAAACAGAGCGTCAGCAACATCTTGTGGAAATGGAGAATAATCGTGTTTATAATCCGATAATTTATTCGAAGCTCGCGCTCGCTGCCAACAACACCATGACTCAGTTCCGACCGGGCATCTTTCGTGTTGAGGATTTTCATCTGTTGAACAATAATGGTAATATGTTGCCCATATTGCATTATACATATTGTCAACGGAATCACAGTGCCTCCTGATTGCCAAGCCATAATAAACAGTCAATTTATCGATCAGTTTGGCTGTGAGCTTTCCTTTTCCACCAAGTACTTTTTTTTACATTTGTTTCCCACTTTTATTTACAGTCATCTCGGTATTTTTTTTGACACAGTCTCGGAGTCGTGAACCCATTCTTTTTTGAACGTGTCCAATACATTCTTTTTTTACCACTTCGTTGTTTCCGTAAGGCACAGCTTTCAAAATCCCCGAGTAGGTTTTCGAGTCACCGTCGCCGATGTAATTTTTGTATTGGACGTTAAATTTTTCCATTGAACGCTTGAACATTTCTACGACCGCATCGACTTCCATTTTTCCTGAAGAACCGTTATGATTCGCAGCACAAACATCTTTGTGATCGTCATACCATTCGTTGTACTCTTCAGTGTCGATTTTTTTTTCCAAACCTCGCATTGTTTGCAGTACGAACTTTTCACGACGATATCGATAATTTTCCCCGTATAATAACCGATCAGTGATGTTACTCCGTATAAAGAAGTAAACCCTCGTTTTTTCCAGGTTCCATCGCCAGATATTGTCAATTCTTCACAGTTTCCATCGCCTCGATTTTGAGCAGACGCTTCTTTTTCTTCAGCACAAGCTTTTTCGAAAAGTTTTTCGGTGGGCATTTGCGTGCATGAATGAATATTTTTGACGATCAAATCGTACGTAGCTTGCATCACAAAAGGTGGCATGTCCATCAATCCACAAAATTTCGCTGCACCTTTCAATCCTATTCCGAGAGTTCTCATCACAAATAAAAATCGTCTGTTTATCGCGTAAGAATGTTTGATGAAAGGACAAGAGTTTATGGCTCGAGGATCGCACTTATCACACAGA
Organism: Rhimphoctona megacephalus; assembly: GCA_963989365.1. Taxonomy (NCBI): domain Eukaryota; kingdom Metazoa; phylum Arthropoda; class Insecta; order Hymenoptera; family Ichneumonidae; genus Rhimphoctona; species Rhimphoctona megacephalus. The sequence goes on along the minus strand of OZ022415.1, from coordinate 6,452,302 downwards.
ATGACGATTTTAAAACCGAGTCCTCGTTGTGCAGCCGTTTGAAATTGCACTTTTCCTTTGCAAGTTTTACACTGGACGTATTCACTTATCGCTGCGAAGACCGTTATAAAATTGAAAATGCGATATTCAATGGAGGAATCACGAGGAACTAAGATCTCCTTCTGATTTTTCAATTTTTTCGCGGATGTACTGAAGCTACTTTCATCGGCCTCGACTGTTTTTGGATTGTACGATTGTTTTCGCTTTTTCCCTCTTGAAATTTGCGTCTTGTCGGATAGTCTCCGTTGTCTGGTACACTTGTAAGGCATTTTTATTCGCAAAACTACGAAAACGGAGTAAAATTTGAACGCGCGACTTTACACTGTGACAGAGCTAGTTCGACTGACAAAATTCCTTTCTTCGGTATAAGAAATGACCACGCTTAGCTCTCGCATATACCATGTATGCAAAAACACTGAAAAGGGTCACCTCAGGCACGCAGGCCACAACAACCGCTGCCGCTCGGGCCGTTCGGAGCGCGCTTACTTTGTAATGCTCCAAGCGTCCTTTCAAGTACGCATGTATCTCTACGAATATTTGCCGTATCGCTTTGAAAATTTCAGAGATTCTATTTGAATATATGTAGACTCCAAAAATGCAACAAAAAAATCGATTTTTTGAAATTTGAAATTAATCATAAAATAGCATATAACTCCGACATTACTTGCTGGATTAATTTGAAATTTTCAGAGAATGTACTCAAATGTATGTACATTCTGAAAATGCCATAAAAAAAAATCGATTTTCTGAAATTTCCAACTGTATATAACCCCTTAACCCATTAACGCCGAAGAATCGTGTTTTTTTTTCTCATTTTCAAGCTAGATTCTTATCATCGAAAAAAAATCATTTGCAAATAAAAAATATGTTCCCTTGTACTTTCGAGTGTCCCCTTTCCGAATCCGGAGTCAAAATTGAGTTTTGTCCATTAGAAAAAAAAAATATGGCCGTTTTTAAACAAAAAAAACCGAAAAAATCGAAGACATTTTTTTTTCAATATTTTTTTTCTCATTGAAGACGCGCGAGGACCCCCCCTTTTTCTTCAACCATGAGTGCACAAAATAGTTGTAGTTTAAGAATATATTTTTTTAATTTGTCGACATTGACATTTTCACCCCCAAAATGGCGCTTTTCATCCCTTCAGCAGGAAGACAATTTTCACTCTCGGTGCCCGACAAAAAAAATATTCAAATCTTAACGAAAATTGGTATCCCGGGGTTTTCAAGGTCGCTGATTACGATTCCGCCCTCAAAATTCGAAAATTCAGAATGGCGGACCCAAATTCAAAAACTTACTTGAATCGGATGAAATGTGGCACTCGGGGGTTTTCGAGGTCGCTGATTACAAATCTGCCCTCAAAATTCGAAAATTCAAAATGGCGGATCCAATATGGCGGACCCGAATTCAAAAACTTACTTGAATCGGATGAAATGTGGCACTCGGGGGTTTTCGAGGTCGCTGATTACAAATCTGCCCTCAAAATTCGAAAATTCAAAATGGCGGATCCAATATGGCGGATATAAATTCAAAAACTGTATGAATCGGATGAAATGTGGCACTCGGGGGTTTTCGAGGTCCTTGATAACGAATCTGGCATCATCATTTCAAAATTCAAAATGGCGGATGCAATATGGCGGACACCTTCCCGTTAACACCCAGTTATTATCTAACGTTTATTGAAGAATTGACAACTTTATATATTGACAAATTGACAAATTTATAGAAATTCATCACTCCGCATTACTCAACGGATAAACTTATAATTCCTTATTCTACTTAAGAGTATTACCCAGAGAATTACTTAAGAGCATTACCCAGAGAAAACGACATGGACGTGGTAGAAATCCTTTCTCCTTTGGGGTGCTTGATTTGAGTGAGTCCCCTTGCCTCTCACTTTTTGGGGTGCTTGATTCGAGTGAGTCCCCTTGCCTCTCACTTTTTGGGGTGCTTGATTTGAGTGAGTCCCCTTGCCTCTCACTTTTTGGGGTGCTTGATTCGAGTGAGTCCCCTTGCTTCTCACTTTTTGGGGTGCTTGATTCGAGTGAGTCCCCTTGCCTCTCACTTTTTGGGGTGCTTGATTCGAGTGAGTCCCCTTGCCTCTCACTTTTTGGGGTGCTTGATTCGAGTGAGTCCCCTTGCCTCTCACTTTTTGGGGTGCTTGATTTGAGTGAGTCCCCTTGCCTCTCACTTTTTGGGGTGCTTGATTCGAGTGAGTCCCCTTGCCTCTCACTTTTTGGGGTGCTTGATTCGAGTGAGTCCCCTTGCCTCTCACTTTTTGGGGTGCTTGATTCGAGTGAGTCCCCTTGCCTCTCACTTTTTGGGGTGCTTGATTCGAGTGAGCCCCCTTGCCTCTCACTTTTTGGGGTGCTTGGTTGTAAATGCACCCTTTGCTTATCCCCGAAGCCTGATTACGTGTTTCGCTTTCATACAAGCACTACAGAAGTAAGCATTACAGTCCTTACAGTACGTATATGTTCTTATTGGACAGATTGAACAACGAGCTTGTTTGCTGTGACGGAAAGTATCGTGTGCTTTGTTCCGTTTTAGTTTTCCCCTCTCTAAGTAATATTTAGCAATCGAAATTGCGAATTGCTTTGAACCAATTTTTTTTGTTTTATCTCCAGTTGCGTTGAAAATCACGACTGAGTTCACAATGGCGGCCTGTATAAATCTAATAAAGACGACCCATGTCCATTTTTTTGAACGGATACTTGGAAGCAAGTTGTTGCAATGTCCATCGTGAACGTCTACTCCGCCCATGAATTTATTGTAGAGATGAAATGCTTGTGGAAACGGAATCTCAATTTTTGAATGTGCACTCGAGCTAAATCTCTTAGACGGTAATAGAGGAGTCACCCCTGCAGCGGTAGAAGCGATCGAAACTGGTTTCGAGTCTACGATAGTTATGTAGTTTATTCCGCTGTTTTGATCATGCTTTACAACATACGTACCTCGTGGAGACTTTTTGTCGATTACATTTTTTTCTTTGACTCGATTTTCTCTTATAGTTCCTGTACATTGTAAACCTAACTTTTTCAAATGTACTAGGAGATCGAAATTCGTAAAAAAATTGTCGCAGTAAAGATGGAACTGAGATATCTTCTTAGGAGGGATAGATTTGAGAAATGGATCCAATAATTGCATCACTACACGAGAACCTAGAGCACATTTACCCAATTTATCTCCAATTGATGAATTTTTTCCACAATATAAATCGAGATTCAACAGGTATCCATCGGCGGTGCAAAGACCCCAAAATTTTAGTCCGAATCGTATGGGTTTTCCCCGGATAAACTGTTTTAGCGATGTTCTTGTATATGATTTGGCCATCATTTCGTCAACAGATAACGCAGTCTTCCACAAGCCAAACTGACGAATATTTCTCTGAAATAATTGTAGTAATTTACGAACGCCCCATGCCTTATCACTGGGATCATTGTCTTTAGGCATCGAATACTTTAATTCTGATTTGATTTTCTCAAATGTATCGCGTTGCATTGCAGAAGAAAACCACCTCACATAATAAGAAGGGATCAGATGACCAATAGTCTCTTTGAGATTTTCTTTTATTGAACGGGCTTACAATGATGATGCCAATGAAAGTATTCAAATCATCCAACTGCAATTCAAACCCATTCTCTTTACATGAGTCAATAATGTATGTTTTCATTTCCATGCAGAAAAACTTTTCAAACAGTTGTATCGGCTCACTTTTTTGAATACTTTTTTTACACCGTCAGTTAGTAATAATTTGTCTTCAGTCTCATTCGGGTAGCTCTTTTCACCAACCATCCACTTATATTGGTGATCTCCTTCCAATTTACATTGATTATCTGTGTAATTTTCCGATGCTTGTTTATAAGTGATACTCGAAAGGTGATCGTTTGATTCAAAATCAGAATCGGAATCACTAGAACAACCAGAATTGTCTGGATTCGGAATCGCGACGAGCTCGTCACAATTATCGTCAGAAGTATCCATTTCAAACTCTACATGAGAAGGAATAGATTGCCTTGGTCGTTTTCGAGACATAATGGTAATATTGTCAATATGCTCACGCTGCCGATGAGATAAAAATTATCGAAGAAGTGAATTCACTCAGGAGCAATAAAGATGATAAAACAATATTTTATGAATAAATTTTGTTGAGGTACTGAGCTGAAATTTAGGTATATAAGTGAGTTCGATTTAGTCTCAAGACAAGTTCTACGAAAATAGAAACCAAATTATTCAGATAAGGAATATTGGCAGACCTAAAATGAACACAAAAATTCTGAGCTAATATTTTTTACAGAAAATAAAATATCATTAGCAATGTGAACGATCCGCACTCCACAAACGTGAAAAATTGAAAAAAGATGTGATAGGCATATACAAAACTTATTTGCAGACAGAAATATTCATGGATAATAAATATATTTGTATCAGGGATAATATTCAATGATGACCCGTATAAACAAAAACAAGATGAAATGTAAGAAAATCGGAGATTTCTCAGCCTCTGCAACGTCAATTTTTATTCGACACATGAAAAATATAATATATGATCATAAAATGTGAATCAATTGAATGATTATTATTTACATTTATATAAAGTTGTCAATTCTTCAATAAACGTTAGATAATAACTGGGCGTTAATGGGAAGGTGTCCGCCATATTGCATCCGCCATTTTGAATTTTGAAATGATGATGCCAGATTCGTTATCAAGGACCTCGAAAACCCCCGAGTGCCACATTTCATCCGATTCAAGTAAGTTTTTGAATTCGGGTCCGCCATATTGGATCCGCCATTTTGAATTTTCGAATTTTGAGGGCAGATTTGTAATCAGCGACCTCGAAAACCCCCGAGTGCCACATTTCATCCGATTCAAGTAAGTTTTTGAATTTGGGTCCGCCATTCTGAATTTTCGAATTTTGAGGGCGGAATCGTAATCAGCGACCTTGAAAACCCCGGGATACCAATTTTCGTTAAGATTTGAATATTTTTTTTGTCGGGCACCGAGAGTGAAAATTGTCTTCCTGCTGAAGGGATGAAAAGCGCCATTTTGGGGGTGAAAATGTCAATGTCGACAAATTAAAAAAATATATTCTTAAACTACAACTATTTTGTGCACTCATGGTTGAAGAAAAAGGGGGGGTCCTCGCGCGTCTTCAATGAGAAAAAAAATATTGAAAAAAAATGTCTTCGATTTTTTCGGTTTTTTTTTGTTTAAAAACGGCCATATTTTTTTTTCTAATGGACAAAACTCAATTTTGACTCCGGATTCGGAAAGGGGACACTCGAAAGTACAAGGGAACATATTTTTTATTTGCAAATGATTTTTTTTCGATGATAAGAATCTAGCTTGAAAATGAGAAAAAAAAACACGATTCTTCGGCGTTAATGGGTTAATGAGGGACAAAAATTATTGAGTAGTTTTTTTTCGCAGTAAAGTAGCTTTTTGTATATAATAAAAAAGAAATGAATGTTGTGAATCAAAATATAGTTTTTATTTTAACGCAATAACAAGAATGTAAAGCAGTAATTTTATAACTAAGGTCACGATTTTTTAATACTTGGCGTTCTTTTTTCACTTTTTTAGAGTATTTTCTCACGGGTTTCTCTTCTTTTTGAAAAGGGAGATATTTATCAACATTTGAATAATAGAGGAATTTTTTGTCCTAGTTGAAGGCAAGAACGTTTGAATGGATTTTTTTCGAAGTTCACTTCGAAGTTGATTCACTTTTTTAATAGTTGGCATTCTTTTTTTACTTTTTTAGAGTTTTTTTTTCCACGGTAATAATATACTGTAATGAAAGAAAAAGATCAAATTATTTAAAAGAATCGATTATTATTATTATTTTCATTATTATAATGATCAAATATTATTTAAATACATAGTTAACTATTTAAAATAATTAATTCCCGTTAAATAATTGAAACAGAAAAAAGTTACCAGAACGGCCGATTAAAATCGTAAATCGTAAATGTTTGATTTCTCGGGATTGGCTGGATGGATTTTCTCGAACCAAGAACCATTGGAAAGATAAAAAATCGTAGAAAAATCCATTCTAATATGAAATTTATTCCTCAACCCATTTTTCCGTAAAAAACGATTTAAAGTTTATGTGACGTCATAAAACGCCTATTTTACTGTATAGAAGAGTACGGCAGGGCTCGCGCTACGCTTTCTTTTTAATACTTGGCGTCGAGCCACTGCCACGTCTCTTGATCATTCTAACATAATAAAAGCAGAATATATAACAATTTGAAACTCAAAATGTTAAAATAAAATGAAATGAGACCTCGGAAATCCTCAAAGAAATTAGGGAGATCGTTCATCCCTTTCTACTTGAAAAAAAAAACATTTAAATAATAATTTGCAAATCCTAATGTATTTTTTGGAAGAAAATCTGTATAAACGAACGAAATGAGAATGAAATGAAATTCGATGATGGGAAAGAAATTCTGCTTACGTTTTTTCTTTTACTCATTCAACAACGATAATAATCGTCAAATTCGTAAAACCGCTCCCAAAAAATTGATCGAAATCCTATGGATCCACCCAGCTCTAAATAACTAAAAAAGAATCCTCTTTGAAACATCACTGTGGAGAACGCTACGGCAATGAATAAGGGTGCCATTGAATATCAGCAACCTTTAATTCATAAGACTTTTGGCCAATCCCTCAAGGGAATCTCTGCGAGACTCTTGGTCAATACCTTAAAAAAGTCTCGGTGAGACTCTTGGGCAATCCCTTGAAAATATCTCGGCGAGACTCTCAAACCTTGAGATCAAACTTTTAAAGAAAACTTTTAAAGATGTCTCGACGAAACTCTGGGTCAATCTCTTAACGCAATCTCGGTAATACACTTAGTCAATCCCTCAAAAAAGTCTCACCGGGACTCCTAGTCAATCCCTTAAAAATGTCTCGCTGAGACTCTTGGTCAGTCCCTTAAAAAAATTTCGACGAGACTCCAGGTCAATTCCTTCAAAAAGTCTAGAAGCGACTCTTGGTCAATCCCTTGAAAAGAACTCGATAAGACTCATGATCTCTTAACCCTTTCGCAGTGATGGACCCCTATAGGGGCACAAAAAAGTCGTGCCACTTTTGTGTCATGACCCCTATCGGGGCATCTAAAAAAAACATCTCTATTGTGTCGATTTAATTGATTTTTGGTACTCCGAGGTTTTTGAGGTCGCTAAATCCGAATCTGAAGTCAGATTTCCAAAATTCAAAATGGCGGATCCAATATGGTGGATTAAAAACACAAAATGTTACTTTTTTTGAAATTAAAATTGACATCCAGGGGGTTTTGGGGTCTTTGAATCCGAATCTGGACTGAGATTTTTTAAATTCAAAATGGCAGATCCAATATGGCTGATTGGGAAAACAAAATTTCATTTTTTTGAAATGAAAGCTGACAATTAGGGGATTTTGGGGTCGCTGAATCTGAATCTGAAGTCAGATTATTTTAATTCAAAATGGCGGATCCAATATGGCGGATCAAAAAAGAATATTTCATTTTTTTGAAATGAAATCTGACAATCAGGGGTTTTTAGGGCCGCCGAATCCAAATTTGAAATCCGATTATGGGAATTCAAAATGGCGGATCCAATGTGGTGGATCAAAAAAAAAATTCATTTGTTTGCAATGTACGATGATACTCGGGGGTTTTGGGGGCTGCTTAATCTCAATCTCATACCAGATTTTAGAATTTCAAAATGCCGGATCCAATATGGCGGAACAAAATTTCTTTTTTCCTTTTTTTTGTGGATATTGTAACGGTACGATTTATGCAACACGTCGTTATGCGTGAATTCGAGCTTAATAATAAAAGAGCAGTTTGCTGCAATAGACCTGAGGTATCAAATCGTTAGGATATGGTGTTAAATCTTACCTCAAACACCAAAAGATGCAACATATATGCGTCATAATGAAAAAATCGATGAAAACCGGTTGCTGATAAAGAGATTGTTATAAAATTTGAATTCCCCGAGTTTTTGGGATCGCTGAATTCAAATAACATATTAAAATTATTAAATAAGAAAAGGCGGATGCACTATGGTTGCCAGAAATGTTTAGAATAATCCGATTAGAACGAACCGTGGGAATTCAAAATGGCAGATGCAAAACATATTGGATCCGCCATTTTGAATTTTGAAAATTTGACCAGATTTGGATTCAGCGACCCCAAAACCCCCCGAGTGTCAGCTTTCATTTCGAAAAAATAATATTTGGATTTTTGGATCTGCCATATTGAATCGGCCAATTTGAATTTCCAAAATTTGTCATCAGATTTGGATTCAGCGACCCCAAAAACCTACTTACCAAAATTTTGGTGTATTTTTGAAAAAAAAATGTTCAACACAGTTTTGGCACGAAAAGTTTTTTTTCACCTCACTGCGAAAGGGTTTAAAACCTTCCATCGAGATCCTTGATCAATCTTTAAAAAAACGCCTGTCGGGACTTGTGGTCAATCCCTTAAAGAAGTCTCGGTGAGACTTATAGTCAATCCATTAAAAAAAAGTCTCGGCGGGACTCTGGATAAATCTCTTAAAAAAGTCGCGGTAAGATTCTTGTTTAATCCCTTAAAGACATTTCCGTGAGACTCTTAGTCAATCCCTTGAAAAACTCGTCAAGACTCTTGTTCAATCCCTTAAGGAAATCTCGACGAGACTCGTGGTCAATCCCTTAAAGAAGTCTCGGTGAGGCTCTTAGTCAATCCCTTAAAAAACTTCCGTCGTGACCCCTGGTCAACCCCTTAAAAAACTCCCGACGAGACTCTTGGTCAATCCCTTTAAAATATCTCGGCGAGAGTCATGATCAATCCCTTGAAAAACTCTCGTCGAGACACTTGGCCAATCTCTTAAGGAAATCTCGACGAGACTCGTGGTCAATCCCTTAAAGAAGTCACGATGAGATTCTTAGTCAATCCCTTAAAAAAACTTCCGTCGAGACCCCTGGTCAGCCCCTTAAGAAATCCCGTCCAGACCCTTGGCCAATCCCTCAAAAAAGTCTCGGCGAGATTCTTGGTTAATTCGTTGAAAAAAAGTCTCGGCGAGACTCTGGATAAATCTCTTAAAAGTCGCGGCGAGATTCTTGATCAATCCCTTAAAGACATCTCGGTGAGACTCTTTGTCAATCTTGAAAAATTCGTCGAGACTCTTGGTCAACCCCTTAACGAAATCTCGACGAGACCCGTGGTCAATCCCTTAAAGAAGTCTCGGTGAAACTCTTAGTCACCCCCTTAAAAAATTCTGTCGAGACTCTTGGTCAATCCCTTAAAAAAGTCTCGGCGAGATTCTTGGTCGACCTGTTCAAAAAAGTCCCGGCGAGAATGTGAATGAATCTCTTAAAAAAGTCGCGGGGAGATTCTTGATCAATCCCTTAAAGGAGTCTCGGTGAGACTCTCACTCAATCCCTTAAAAATATATCGGCGAGAGTCATGATCAATCACTTGAAAAACTCTCGTCGAAACTCTTGGTCAATCCCTAAAGGAAATTTCGACGAGACTCGTGGTCAATCCCTTAAAGAAGTTTCAGTGAGACTTAGTCAATCCCTTAAAAACTTCCATCGAGATCCTTAGTCAACCCCTTAAAAAATCTCGTCCAATCTCTTGGCCAATCCCTTAAAGAAGTGTCGGTGAGATTCTTAGTCAATCCCTTAAAAAATTTCCGTCGAGACCCCTGGTCAATCCCGTAAAAAATCCCGTCCAGACTCTTGGCCAATCCCTTAAAAAAGTCTCGGTGAGATTCTTGGTCAATCTGTTAAAAAAAGTCTCGGCGAGACTGGATAAATATAATGATTTTTCATTAATTAAATCCAATTCTATTTTTTTATATTACACATATTACACATATATTTAGAATTTGGGAATTGCATTTTTCACAATTATTAACATGAAATTATCATGATGAAATCTTCAATAAATATGAATAAAGTAGATAACAAATTAAATGGAAATTAAATGGAAAAATTAATTGCATTTTTCACAATTATATAACATGAAATTATCATGATGAAATATTCAATAAATATGAATAAAATAGATAACAAATTAAATGGAAATTAAATGGAAAAATTAATTGCATTTTTCACAATTGTATAACATGAAATTATCGTGATAAAATCTTCAATAAATATGAATAAAATAGATAACAAATGAAATCGAAATTAAATGGAAAATTAAATGGAAAAATTAAATAGAGTGAAAGCGGTAGAGGGAAAGGATAGCACGAGGCGCCGACGCAGTAGAGGGAGAGAGATAACACGAGGCGCCGACGCGGTAGAGGGAGAGAGAGACGCACGATAGTCTGTCTCTCTCGCTCAGTGGCGCGCGGAGAGTGGGGGTACGCCGCGTTCAGTGGAGCGGGTGACGTCACAGTCAGAAAATGTCCACCAGTCTCGCAAAGGACGTATGTCCAAACGTGAACAAGCGCGGCTTACGCCCTTCTGACTCCAAGAAACTCCGAGAAAGAGAGAAATCCCCAAAACGGCCGACCAAAATCTCAAATGTTAGATTTCTCTGGATTGGCTGAACGAATTTTCTTCAACCAAGGACCATTCGAAAAATAAAAAATCGTAGAAAATTCAAATCTAATATGAGATTTTTCCGTCAACCCGCTTCTCCGTTAGAACTATTTGAAGTTTCTGTGACGTCATAAAACGCCTATTTTACTGTATATAAAAGTGCGGCAGGGCTCGCGCTACGCTTTTTTTTAATACTTGGCGTCGAGCCGCTGCCGCGTCTCTTGATATCCAAAAGAACATTTTCTAGCAGATAGGTACTTAAAAAAATACGTATCTACAGAAATTAAAGGTATTCGGATGTAAGGGTAGTACACCCTTAAGGATGCAGTTTTTCAAAAAATGCAAAAACATGTATCTCTTAACTTTTGAAACTATTAATTATGCAATTTTTTTCACTTCCATATCGAGCATATTCTATTTGTTATAACGTTTTTTTTAATTTTCAACCCCTATAACTTCGGCTTATTCACCCCCTCAGGGCTGAAAAAAATCGAGTAGTCATAACTTTTTATGAAGTATTGAATGCAATTGGTTTGATTTTGCCCCCTTGTCTGCATATATATGGAACTGAACAACCTCCCCTAGGAGACCTCAACTTTAGGGGTGTGTTTCACCCCTTAAATATGAGTTTCCGCAAAAAAAAAAAATATGTGTCTCTTAGATTTCAATGTAGAATAACATACTCCGAGCGGAACAAAATCGGCGGGGTACACCTGGGAAGGTTTCCTTGTAAGTTACGTGCGGCAGTAAAATTTATGATATCAATACTAGGACAAGTATTTATTTGGTGACTGAGAAGATATCAACATCGACGTACCGGCAACGTAGGACATGCAGTTGGTGCATTGCTTCTGGGATCTCACAAGTCGAATAGGTAGGTGCAGAGCCAGTTGTTGGATGAGTGATCCCTTCCCTGTACGCGAAAACGTTTGAAGTTGGTTCGGCTATGGCGCGGCCAATGTTATCAAATAGTCTTTACTTATATGACCCAATGAAACAACATTGCCTGCGCCGTGGCGAAAATAACGAAAAACATTCAGAAACCAGCCGGAAACTTGGCACACAAACGCAGGAACATTGAATTACATTTTCATAAACATTTATTTTCGGAAATGATTTCATTTCTAAATTTAATTCCCGATGTTCAAGTATCGATTGTTTTTATATGGGTGTCAAGCTAAGTTTCACATAAGATCCCGTGCTTTTGTAATGTTAAAAAAAAAATCTTTAATTTATGCCCGTACATGATAGCACAGTTTTGTTTCATTGGTAATAATTTGATGAACGTTCACCACCATACGTTGAGCGTATACGCACAGAGTACTTGTCCGGCCCATAACTATTTATTAAAATTGCTCATTCAAGTAAAAATCACGGGTTTCTCAAAATTCAAGGGTCATAAGTACGCACTTTTTCATTGTCGGTATTGTCTTATTTAATTTTAATTTTTTTATGATTAATCCCGCATAACGTTTTCAATTCTCCTTTTCAAAAACGTAAAGGGCTATCTTGATGGCTGGCGCCCAAGAACGTCAAAATGAAACGAACGGAGCGAGATTATTTTACGTGAAATTTACGTGATTTTAAAACATTGGATTCAAATTTGACGGTGCATTCATACCCTGCATTGATCTTTTAACTATTCACCAGTGGTTACTTAGATCTTCTACTAATAAATAGTAGCTTTCCAAAGTATGATAACTTTCATTGCTGGCAATATAAGTTTTCGAACGTATGACATGCTTCATTGCTGGCAATGGTTTGCTGAGTGGCATTTTCAGAAATTTCATAACTGACTGATCCTTATGTTAGTGTAATTTTATGATGACCATGAACACGATTGTATTCCGATTGAATCGACGTCGAATGTTATGTATGATACAAGAGTATCCTGAAATTCGGAGAAGAGTTGATTTTCTTAAAAGTTTCTGCCGGCGAAAAGCAACGCATGACTTCACCTCTAATTTGATTTTTACTTGGATGAGCAATTTTAATAAAAAGTTATGTGCGTATACGCTCAACGTACGGCGGTGAACGTTCATCAAATTATTACCAATCAAACAAAACTGTGCTATCATGTACGGACATAAATTAAAGATTTTTTTTTTAACATTACAAAAGCACGGGATCTTATGCAAAACTTAGCTTGACACCCATATAAAAACAATCGATACGTGAACATCGGGAATTAAATTTATAAATGAAATCATTTCCGAAAATAAATGTTTATGAAAATGTAATTCAATGTTCCTGCGTTTGTGTGCCGAATTTCCGGCTGGTTTCTGAATGTTTTTCGATATTTTCGCCACGGCGCAGGCAATATTGTTTCATTGGGTTATTAAGTAAAGACTATTTGGTAACATTGGCCGCGCCATAGCCATCATCAAATAAATACTTGTCCTAGTGTTGATATTGTTACGTCCCGGGTTATTTCGTTCCACTTTTATAGTCTTCTCTTGTTTTAAGTAGGACTTACCGTGAACGCGTACAAGGTATATTGTTGCTCCATTCTGATTTGGACGAGAATGTGCTCGTCCAGGATCCGGAGCGACGAGTGGGATTGGTGATTGTAATTATTATTTTCCCGATTAGCCGAGTCGTAGCTGGTCGAACGGAATAATGCGTAGCGGGTTTTAATGACCAACACGTTTATTTTTATTTGAAACAGTAACAGAAACTTTATTTAAATAAAAATGTGGATTTATATTGCGCGTATAATACTTTATAATTCGCCCTTTTTTTAATTTAAAACTCGCGGTGACCTCGACCACCGCGGTCGAGGTCCACGGGAGGACTTTATTCCAAATTGTATTCGACTGCGTTGTCGATTCTAAAACGCAACTTTTAATTACAGGGGCCTCAACCATCTTGGTCGAGGCCCTGTTTGAGAACTCTTTTATTAGGACGAGATCTCGACCATCGTGGTCGGACCCCTCAACTCAACTGACTTTTCTTTTAACAAAAGTAGTGCCCTGCACTTTATGAAATATTAATCCGCGCACGAAGTCCGCGATAAGCTGGACTTCGCGCGTTCGGAAGGTGTGGAGCGTCCCTTCAGCTACCGTGAGATCTCAAACGTCAGCAAATTTGCAGACGCTTGCTGTGAGATCTCAACGGTTAAAACGCTCTCACATTGATAAAAACATTAAATATATGAAAGAAATAAGATAAATAAATGAAAGATCAAAATGGAATCCCAGGACGTAACAATATCATAAATTTTACTGCCGCACGTAACTTAGATAGTGACCTTTTTTATTTTTTTTTCTAGACTATTAATACATCTTACACATCAATTATAAGTGTTATTTTTCTCATCTTGATAACGCTGATTTTTTAATGTTTTGATTCCTGTTTTGTTCTGTGGAAATAAATTCAAAGTAACATTTATTGTGAAGTCTGATTTTTTGGCCGGATACTTCGTAATCTATATGGTTGGTTTTTCTTCGGGATGTGAATGAAATAGGTGAACATTTTTTAAAATTCCTTATAGTAGGGTTTTGAATTTTTTGTAGGATTTTTTGTGATATCATAGGAAAACGAGGGACCACAAAGTACTTGTCCGAGTTTTTTTTTGGCCGGATACTTCTTGATCCATATGGTTGGTTTTTCTTCGGGATGTGAATAAAATAGATGAGCATTTTTTAAAATTCCTTTTAGTGGGGTTTTGGACTTTTTGTAGGATTTTTGTGATGTAGGAAAACGAGGGACCACAATGTACTTGTCCGAGTTTTTTTCCCCGGGAGGGGATTTTTGTTATTTGATATCACTTCTTTTTTCTATGGTATTTTCAAACATATAGCTTTATTTAAATTCCAATACAGTGTATATATAATAAATAAAATCACAACGTGTTTGCATCATTACATCATCAATTTATTTCAAAGACAGAAATCGGTACTGTCCACCTACTTATTCGACATTAGAGAATGAGACAGATTCTCTACCATAAATTCATTGTTGTTAAGGCTGTTTACACATAGGAGCGTTTTGTGTCTGTGATAAGGAATAAAGTTATAATGTTTTCAAAAGAGTTAACTACAGACTTTAGGTATTTTCGAGATGTTAGTAATCCGTTGTTACATTATTAGTCGATTATGACTTGGCAAGAAGGTGTTTTTGATTCAATCTGGTCATTAGAAGAGACTTCAAGTAACAGTTTCTTCTCAAAGGCAGAAAACCAGAAAAAGTGAATGCTTTTTTATTACCTATTAAGTTGTGTATTAGAATAAGTTATTCAAGGGGGAAAAGGCAGCGAGGATATTTGTAATTTCGGTCTAAGCTATTATCGACAATTATTCAACTTTATTTTAAAAAAGAGCCTTAGAATTACATTATTCTTCCAAAGACGAAGTGCCCAAAGAATATGACTCTTCATCATTGGCTTAAAAATTGTTTTATATTCTATTTATTTATATATATCCATATATATATATAGTAGGTCGATTTGGCATTCGACGCCAAATCGACCTACGTCAGACCCTTCCATTCTTTGATTTGGCTGAAAATTTTATATGTTGTATGACCCATTGAAAGAAGCTCTCTTGATTTTTTTCAGTGTTTTTTGTCCGTGCACTTGTGAGATATGATTTTTTTTTCTTCAAAATTCGATGTTTTTTTCTTCAAATGACTAACTATCAAAAATCGACCAAATCGAACTTCTTTTTTTAGAAAAGTTGATTTTTCACCGTACTGTTAGAAAAAAAATATGAAAGAATAATTAATATTTGTATTCCGTATTTTTTCTCAATTTAAAGCAAAAAAACATTGGTTTTAGGATGTTTGCCCATTTTTATTTTTTTTTTTTTCAAAAAAATCACAAAAATACTTTGACAAATTATATAATTTTTGAGACCTGTCTCATCGTAGGCAGATTTTTTCTTATATTTTTTTTCTTATTTCGAAAAAAAAATGATTTTTTTCAGACAATTTGGACCAAATCGAGCTATTTATTTTTGATATTTTGTTTCACACCAACATTTCTAATATAAAAA
The DNA here is from genome assembly GCA_963989365.1 of Rhimphoctona megacephalus. Taxonomy (NCBI): domain Eukaryota; kingdom Metazoa; phylum Arthropoda; class Insecta; order Hymenoptera; family Ichneumonidae; genus Rhimphoctona; species Rhimphoctona megacephalus. Next base: position 6,436,754 of record OZ022415.1, on the reverse strand, counting down.
AGTCCTATTTGGTACGAATTGACTTAGTATAAATTAAAATTTTTTTGAACCTAAGAAAAGAAATATGAAAAAATAGTTCTCCACGATGGGACTGGTCTCAAGAATCATTTATTTGGTCAAGGTTTTTTTTGTGAATTTGTTGAAATAAATCAAAAGTGTCCAACATCTTAAATTTAATGACTTTTTGTTTAAACATTGAAAAAAAATATAGGGGACGATTTTTAATAATTATTTCATATTTTTTTTTTCAAAAGTCTGGTAAAAACCTACATTTCAAAGAAAAAAGTTCATTTTGATCCAAATTGACTGGAAAAATAAAATGAATTTTTTTTTTCAAAATAAGAAAAAATCTGCTCACGATGAGACTGGTCTTAAAAATTATATAATTTGTCAAAGTTTTTTGTGAATTTTTTGAAAAAAATAAAAATGGGCCATCATCCTAAAACCAATGATTTTTTGCTTTAAATTGCTTTGAATTGAGAAAAAATATGGAATACAAATATTAATTATTCTTTCGTTTTTTTTACAACAGTACGGTAAAAAACCAACTTTTCTAAAAAAAAAGAAGTTCGATTTGGTCGATTTTTGAGAGAGTTACAGTCATTTGAAGAAAAAAACATCGAATTTTGAAAAAAAAATCATATCTCATAAGTGCATGGACAAAAAAAATCTGAAAAAAATCAAGAGAGCTTCTTTCAATGGGTCATACAACATATAAAATTTTTAGCCAAATCAAAGAATGGAAAGGTCAGACCCAGTTCGAATCGGTATGGAATGCCCCATACATATTTAAATTATATTTATATAGAGCTCAATTTATTCTGTAACGTTCCACAGAATCCAATCTTAACTTTTCGGATTAGAATTTATTTGATAATTTTTTTGAGACTGGTCACTTTTTTTACTTTTTGATAGGATTTGATTTTTTCAGAGATTTTCGTAAGAAAATATGGAAACGGGTGTCATCAAATATACTTGTTCAGCTCAATTTATTTTGTAACTTTCCACAGAATCCAATCTTAACTTTTTGGATTAGAATTTATTTGATAATTTTTTTGAGACTGGTCACTTTTCTTACTTTTTGATAGGATTTGATTTTTTCAGAGATTTTTGTAAGAAAATATGGAAACGGGTGTCAACAAATATACTTGTCCAGCTCAATTTATTTTGTAATTTTCCACAGAATCCAATCTTAACTTTTTAGATTAGAATTTATTTGATAATTTTTTTGAGACTGGTCACTTTTCTTACTTTTTGATAGGATTTGATTTTTTCAGAGATTTTCGTAAGAAAATATGGAAACGGGTGTCAACAAATGTACTTATCCAGGTTTTTTCCCTCAGGGGAAATTTTTGTGCTGGATATGATTTGTTTTTTCTCGTTCTTTTCGAACATTTCGCTTTATATAGATTAGAAAAACTCCATTTTGGGCAATTATTACTTTTTCATTCCCAAACCTTGACCCGTTTACTTCGAGTCAATATTGCGCACAAGAAATGAGGGGACACGTATTTTGAAATTTTTAATCTGTCAATTTTTTCTATTCTCAAGCCAGTCAATTTTTTTTTTAAAGCCGCATTACCTTACTGAATTTTGGTTCAAATAAATCGGAAACTGGGAGCCCAATAAAAAATTACTGAATGCAAATTGGTTTATAAAAAAATAGTTGAATTTGCAAACTTTTTGAGTGCCAGTTCAGAACAGGCCGAGTTTTTTGCAGAGTTTGTGCTAGTTAAATTTATTTTTATTGAATAAACATATTTGAATAGCAGTAACTTTTTGTTATATATTTGTATACTCGTGGTAAAAACTATTACACTTCCAATTTCAGCTTTCAGCTTTCAGTACATTTAAATGGAAGAAAAACTCTGTTCCAACATTTTTTACTTTTGATAATTGAAAATCAACAAATCAGTTTTACATCATTTTAGAGAAAGTACATCGAATCTATTCTGAAAAAAGTTGAGGCAATTTTTGATTTTATTTTTATCAACAACGAGGTAAAGTCATGATATGTGTCAATACCATTGAAGCAGTCAATACCATGAGAATAAGAAATGGCAGTTATTCTCATATTTTCATTGAATTTCGAAAAGTTCAAACAGCATGTTATTATAGGTGCTCCGAAACAATATATTAAACAAAGCAGACAAATTCAAACCAGGATCCTGCTCAAGAAAATTGAATGAGTTATTAAGAGAATGGACTGAGAATAGTTGTATCAGTTGCATTAGCTTCGCACAAATTTCAATACAATCAGAACCAGAGCAACTATAGAAGGAAACTTTTTAAATGAAAATGTTTCAATTTATGATGCCAAATTGGAGCCAAACATGGGAAATACTTAGCACACATGTCCCTTCACAAAATTTTCAAAGTTTGCAGGCATCCGCTGCCTTCCATTGCTACATTTTTTGAAACTATCAGAAAAAGAGCACCCGAAGACTTTTTGAATGAAACCAATTTTTCTGATTTATTTTACCAAAATTGAAGTGGGAGAGTGAAAAAACATAACGCACGTTTGGTCCAACAAAATTGGAAAATTTTGGATATATCCATTGCGTTCTGAAGCCACTAATCTTTATCCCATCCAAAAATGTGCATCTGATGACTTTTTGTAACAACTTTTTAAATTCATATTACCACAATCAAAGATGAAAAGTGGAAATACTTAGCACGCATGTCGCTTCACAAAATTTTCAAAGTTTGCAGGATTCCGCTGCATTCCAAGTATCTACATTCTGATACTATCAGGAAAAGAGCACCCAAAGACTTTCTGAAACGACTTTTTAAATTTATTATGCCAGAACTAAAGATGGAAAGCAAAAAAACACAGCACACTTCAAGCCCAACAGAATTTAAAAATGTTTGATGTATCCATGCATTGGGTTTCGAAGACAGCAATTTCAATCCTATTCAGAAATGAGCAGCCGAAGACTTTTGTAACAAATTTTTCAATTCATATGCCACAGTCAGAGTCGAAAAGTGGAAATAGTTGGCACACATGCCTCTTCACAGAAATTTCAAAGTTTTTGTAGGTATCTGCTGCATATCAATAATACAAATTTTTATACTATCAGAAAAAGAGCACCCGAAGTCTTTCTGAAACAACCGTTTAAAATCTATTATGACACATTTAATAAAAAAAAAAAGTAAAAGAATATAGCGCACATTGGGTCTAATAAAATTCAAAATTTTGCATGTCTCCGTGGTGATTCGCAGACAAAAATTTTAATCGCATCAAAAAACGAGCACCCGAAGACTTTTTGTAATGAATTTTTCAATTAATAATGCCACAATCACAGACAAAATATGAAAATACTCAACATACATGTCACTTCATAAAGTTGTCAAACTTTGTAGTTGCCCGCTGCATCTCGATGATACAAATTTTGATGCCATCAAATGATTTTGATGCCTTAAAAATGATTGAAGACTTTTTGAAACAACTCTTAGAATTCATTATGCCGCAATTGAAGCGGAAAGTGAATAACTTAACATACACTGGACCCAAAAAATTTCCTAAACTTTGGATGTATCCATTACGTCACAATGACAAACATTTTTATCCCATCCATAAATGAGCAACTAAAGACTTTTTGTTATAAATTTTTCGAGTCATGCTGCCGCAGTCAAAGCGAATAAGTAGAAATGCACAGTATACATATTGTCCCATAAAATAATGAATCTTGGTATATGGATCCACTGTGTATCGATGAGGTAAAAAAAGGGACCTAAGGTCACAACCAAATTGAATAAAGAAAAATATGACAACTTATGAAAATACTGATGACACAATAAATCTAATTAGCACATATTTATTTGATCAAAATTTTCGATTGTTTATTTGAATTCATCAACATCTAGCAGGCGCATTTAGCAAGTATCTAGCCTAATATAGTTGCAACCATATTACTCAAAGCATAGCCGTGAGTTTTTTTAATATTTTTTACGATATTATATTATTTTGACAAAACGTCAACTTCATCAACATGATGAATAGTGAATAACGTAGACGCGTGTCCGAAATTAAATATTACTGATCCAATATTACCGACCGATTCGATATGGCTGACCGTACATGCTAAAATCGTTTGATAATAACGACAGTTGATAATATTTTGTTTTCGGGGTCGCTGATTACGAATCTCCATCCAAAATTCAAGATGGCGGATTCAGTATGGCGGACGATACATACTAAAATGGTTTGATTTGGACGAAAGTTCGTAATATTGGGTTTTTGGTATCGCTGATTACGAATCTACATCCAAAATTCAAGATGGCGGTTTCATTATGGCGAACCGTACATGCAAAAATGGCTTGATGAGAACGAAAGTTGGTAATATTGGGTTTTGTGGGTCGCTGCAGCGATAACCAAAGCTGACGTTCAAAAGTATCTAGCGTTAGACTAACGCTAGAATCGGGTCATACTCCAGCATTATGTGACGTATTAAACGTAGGTTTCTACTGCCGCATTTCGGTCTTTCTTTTGCGTTAGTAAATAACGTTACTGACTGACGTTCTACTAACGCAGACGTGACGTTATTCAGTGCTGTTGTTTTAACGGCATTCTAGCGTTAGGTTGTAACCGCATTCTAGCGTTAGGTTATAACAGCATCCTAGTATTAGGTTTTAACTGCAGTCTAGCGTCAGCTTGTGAGGGTATTCCAATGTTCGATTATAGCAGCATTCTAGCGTCATGTTTCAACAGTATTCTAGCGTTCCATTTTGAAAGCATATCATACGATTGAAATCTAACCGAACGGTGCTATCACATTATGCCATCTCAGGTAAACACAAGTATTCACTAATTAAATATTTCCAAATTATTCAATTAGCTAACTTTGGATTGTAACGAAAAATAATTCAACTAAGATAAAAAAATACTAATTTTGTATATTAAAATAGTATGGCAGTTGAATTATCATTTGAATGTAGAAAATGTGTAATTTAGTAAAATGTTCCTCATTTAATTAAATTTTTCATTACAATTCGAAGTTAACTATTTAAATTAACCTCATTTGGAGAAAAACAGAGAATTTTTTAAATTTCTGGGACATGTATTTTGTCCGAGATACATTTTAGTATCCCCATTCTGTAGCTTGCAAATCGAAAGGTACGAAAAGTAGTACCTCTCACATGCTTGAGAAACTGTATTCGCAACCCGGGATATAACCCGCGGTATTTTAAAATTTGGTACAGACCGTCTTTTCAGGCGGCCGTGGTGTCTTTCGACTCTGGCAATATATGCTCGTCCGGGCGACTATGCGTACGCGGGTTGAGTCTCAACGCTCTGCGCCACGCTGTGGCCGGAGCTAGAAGCTTCAATGCCCGTACACACTGAAATAAAATGGTACCATCATGATGTTACGTGGCGCTTGGTTGATGCGTATCTAGCGTTCATGGTAACGTCACAGTGATGCAATATTTATGGCATTGTAATAACTATTCATAACACAAATGGGGTGTAGAGTATTTACTCCGCGTGATGTTACGTCAGAAGATCCCTAACTTATACTGTCCTACCGTTCCCTTTCTGGAAAGGAAATGGCTCACTAACCCATTGCAAATCTGGATAGTTTGAAACTTCGTTTTTTCAGCAAAGAAATAGAAATATCTATTAGCTGTTAAACGGCAACCGTAGGTATTATTCACTGAAGCGTTCTTTAAGACGCTCTACCAATCGTTCAGTTGGTAAAAATTCTACTGCACAATTTTCTCCAACAGAGTTAAGTTTTTCGAGAAAAATTAAAGTTACCCGTTATTATCTATTCATTACAGAGTAAGGTACAACTTGTAACAATTTATTGTTTTTCTTGATGTTATGTATGAATTGGAATGAGATACTTGAAATACTAATGAAACATAAATTTATAGACATATATATGTGGGGCATTCCATGTCAAACCGGCCAGTCCGTGACCTCGACCATTTTTGAATTTGTCGAAATTTTTTCATTTTCAAGTAACTACTGAACGAAGTTTTTAGGAATTTTGTTAGATTTTTATCTCAGCCCATTTAAAAATAATGAATTTTTCAAAATTTCGCACGAAATTTTTTTAAATGCTCATAACTTTTTCAGCGACAGAGATATCAAAATAAAATAAAAGGTAATTTTTTTCGTCTTGAATTGAAGTTTCGTAAAAAAAATACAAAAAAATTATCAAAGGGCAATTCCATATGTTTTTTTAGTTTTAATCCAAAAATATTTTTTTTTTTCAAAACTTGGACCGTTTTAATTTTTTTGAAAAAATTCACCTTTTTTGTAGACATATTTTTACATGTCTCGAAAAATTCACAGCTTGTGATATACATCCCTTTTATTTTTTTCTCAGTGTTTACCACGTGTAAACCAATAATTATTAGTTGTCAATCCTGAATTATATTTTTTTATTGTTTTTTTTCCACGCATAATTCTATTCCTCAAGAAATTATGGATGAAAAAAATTAATAAATAAATATTGAAACTGATTTCCATGTGTTTTTCAGTTTTCAACCAAACATTTACTTTCACATCTTGGACCATTTTGATTTTTCTGAAAAAATTCACCATCTTTCACGACACATTTTTACATGTCCCACAAAATCAGCAGCGTATGATATTCATGAATAAGGATTAGTAATTGATAATCATTCGTTTACACATGGCAGAGAATTGAAAAAAAATAGAATTTATGCTTCTAGATGTTTTTCATTAGGCTTCTAGATGTTTTTCACTATAAGCCCATAATGGTCACGTATGATACCTCTGTTAAAATTACAAAAAATAACCTGTTCTGCATCTGCACAATTTTTTTTTATCAAGTTTCAATCAATAAAGAAAACTGATTTTATCACTATCTTTGATTTTTTTTTGAATTTTCTAATCGTTTCTGTTGTTCAACAAAATACAAAATAAAAAATTCCAAGAATGAGAAAAAGGTTTAAGACGCAAAACAGGAGAGTTTCAATGATTTTAACAGAGGTGCCGTATTTAGCCGTTGAGGACCTATAATTTTGCGGTTTCGTATATTTTATATCTGTACTTTGAACTTGAATAAAACGTCGAAAAATGAATTTTGTTTCTGCGCATTACCATAAGGTTTTATAGATGATTACAAATACGCAATTTTTTTTTCTTTGACGGATTGAAAATGTTCAAATTTTTTTTATCAAAGCAGGTGGAGACCACTAATAAGGAAATGATTAGCTTTGAAAACTTCCCTTGAGCTCCCTGCTTGCTCATCGTTTGCTGAGTTACAGAAAATCGAACTAGAAAGTACGTTTTCTTTCGCTTTGAATACGGAAAATGAGGATATGGTCTTCAAACAATATGGAACAAAATCATTGAAAAAAAAATTTGTACTTGCCATGCGCACTTCCAAAGTTAACCTTTAGAGGACGGGACTGGCCCCTTTAGGGACCACCTGTTTGGTCGGAGACTCGTCCTGAATTATACATTCGATTTATATATGAATTGCACGATTTGAAAGAGGTCGATTTGCACTGAAAATTTCCCGTCCTCTATAGGTTAATGAAAAAAAAATCCTTATTATTTGACACTCTTCGTAGTTTTAATAAAGTTATGAAACAAAAATTAAATCCTCAACGGGGATTTATGAACTTGACGATTTACGATTTCAAAAAAGACCTACTTTAAACGAAAATTTTAGTGATCCTTGAATTTTGTGCTTTGACAGTCGTGGCTGTTTACCCGAGACATGCAAGATACGACACACTCAGTAAGAACGCAGATATCGATATTCTTCACGTACAAAAATTACACGGAATAGGTGCGTTACATCCATTGGGTCGCAAGAGAGTAGATACTTTGAGCCTCATTTACAGCATGAGTGAATATCAAAGTGCCGTCGATATTGCATTAGTGTGACGTTACTGTAAATGCTAGATACGCATCAACCAAGCGCCACGTAACAACATGATGGTACAATTCTATTTCAGTGAGTACGGGCATTGAAGCTTCTCGCTCCGGCCACAACGTGGCGCAGAGCGTCGAGACTCAACCCGCGTACGCATAGTCTCCCGGACGAGCATACATTGCCGGAGTCGAAACACATTGCAGCCGTCTGAAAAGGCGATCATGTACAATTTTTGAGGTTCTATGGGTAACAACCTGTATTGCATACTGTCCCAGTATAGGTGAAAGGTTCGCTTCCCTTTAAGCTTGCCAGTTACCCAATTGGACGTTTTCATGTATCTCGGAGAAAATTATTTGAAAGATGGATGCTCTATTTTTTTTTAAATGAGATTACTGATTTAGCTCCTTTTGAATAGTAATAAAAATGTAATTAAGAAAATTTTGATTTAAAAAAACTATTTTGCTACCTTGAAGTGAAATAATTGTCATTCTGCGGTCCTCGTATTTTAAATTTGAAAAAAATAACAATATTAATGTCGAATAAAAATTTGATTGGTCGATAACTAAATCGTTACTAATCTGCGAAGGCACAGTGTTGCCACTATCAGGTTAGGTTCTAATCGTATAAAGGTGTTAGAACAGGACGTTAGATTTCGTTAAAATCTAACGCTGGAATGCTGTTAGAACGTAATGCTCGAATGCTGTTCAAACTTAACGTTAAAATGCTGTTCAAACTTGACGCTAGAATCCCGTCCCAACCTAACACTAGAATACAGTTCAAATTTAACGCTAGAATGATGCCACAACCTAACGCTAGGATACCGTTGGACACACACCACTGAATAACGCTACGTTTGCGTCAATAGTACGCCATTCAGTAACGTTATTTACTAACTCAAAATAAAGATGAAAATGCGGCAGTAGAAATCTACGTTATTTGCGTTACAGCGTGAACGACACACGGCGATGCTAGCGCATTTCTGGCGTTGTTCTAGCGTCATTTGGTTATCGGGATGATTACGATTCTGTATCCAAAATTCAAGATGGCGGATTCAATATGGCGGACCGTAGATGCAAAAATCGTTTGATGAGAACGAAAGTTCGTAATATTGGGTTTTTGGGGTCGCTGATTACGAATCTGCATCCAAAATTCAAGATGGCGGATTCAATATGGCAGACCGTACATGTTAATTCGTTTCATGAGAACGAAAGCTGGTAATATTGGGTTTTCTGGGTCGCTGATTACGAATCTGGATCCGAAATTCAAATAGCGGATTCAGTATGGCGGACCATAGATGGAAAAATCATTTGATGAGAACGAAAGTTCATAATATGAGGTTTTTGGGGTCGCTGATTACGAATCTGCATCCGAAATTAAAGATGGCGGATTCTATATGTCGGACCGTACATGCAAAAATCGTTTGATGATAACGAAAATTGGTAATATTGGGTTTACTTTGTCGGAGATTACGAATCTGGATCTGCAATTCAAGATGGCGGATTCAATATGGCGACCCGTAGATGCAAAAATCGTTTGATAAGAACGAAAGTTCATAATATAAGGTTTTCTCGGTCGCGGATTACGAATCTGCATCCGAAATTAAAGATGGCGGATACAATATAGCGGACCGTACATGCAAAAATCGTTTGATGAGAACGAAAGATGGTAATATTGGGTTTTCTGGGTCGTTGATTACGAATCTGGATCCAAAATTCAAGATCGCTGATTCAATATGGCGGACCGTAGATACAAAAATCGTTTGATGAGAACGAAAGTTCGTAATATGGTGTTTTTGGGGTCGCTGATTACAAATCTGCATCCAAAATTCAAGATGGCGGACCATACATGCTAAAATCGTTTGATGAGAACGAAAGTTGGTAACATTGGGTTTTCTGGGTCGCTGATTACGAATCTAGATCCGAAATTCAAGATAGCGGATTCAATATGTCGGACCGTAGATGCAAAAATCGTTTGATGAGAACGAAAGTTGATAATATTTGGTTTTCTATGTCGCTGATTACGAAAAATCTTCGTCCGAAATTAAAGATGGCGGATTCAATATGGCGGACCGTACATGCAAAAATCGTTTGATGAGAACGAAAGTTGGTAATATTGGGTTTTCTGGGTCGCTAATTACGAATCTTCATCCAAAATTCAAGATGGCGGATACAATATGGCGAATCGTACATGCAAAAATCGTTTGATGAGAACGAAAGTTGATAATATGAAGTTTTCTGTTGCTATGGTAACCATTGCCATGGTAACCGTTGCTATAGTAACCGTTGCCATGGTGACCATTGCCATGATGACCGTTGCCATGGTGAGCATTGCCATGATGACCGTTGCTATGGTGACCGTTGCCATGGTAGCCGCTGCCATGGTAATCGTTCCTATGGCATCCGTTGCCATGATAGCCGTTGCAATGGTAGCCGTTGCCATGGTGACCGTTGCTATGGTGGCCGTTAACGGCTACCATGGCAATGGTTCCCATGGCAACGGATACCATAGCCACGGCTACCATGGCAACGGCTACCATGGCGACGGTCACAATGGCAACGGTCACCATAGCAACGATCACCATGGCAACGGATACCATAGCAACGGTTACCATGGCAACGGCTACTATGGCAACGGCTACCATGGCAATGATTATGATAGTAATGGTTACCATAACAACGGTCACCATGGCTATCGTCTCCATGGCAACGGCTACCATAGCGACGGCTACCATGGCAATGAGCACCATGGCAATGATTATGATAGTAATGGTTACCATAGCAACGGTCACCATGGCAATCGTCTACATGGCAACGGCTACCATAGCGACGGCTACCATGGCAATGGCTATCATGGCAACGGTTACCGTGGCAACGGATACCATAGCAACGGCTACCATGGCAACGGTTACCATGGCAACGGCTACCATGGCAACGGTCATCATGGCAATGGTCACCATGGCAACGGCTACCATAGCAATGGCTACCATAGCAAAGGATACCATAGTAACGGTTACCATGGCAACGGACATCATAGCAACGGCTACCATGGCAATGACTATGATAGTAATGGTTGCCATAGCAACGGATATCGTAGGAACGGTTAACATAGCAACGGATATCATAGTAACGGTTACCATGGCAACGGTTACCATGGCAATGGTTACCATAGCAACAGAAAACTTCATATTGTCAAATTTCGTTCGCATCAAACGATTTTTGCATGTACGGTTCGCCATATTGTATGCGACATCTTGAATTTTGGATGCAGATTCGTAATCAGCGACCCAGAAAACCCAATATTACCAACTTTCGTTCTCATCAAACGATTTTTGCATGTACGGTCCGCCATCTTTAATTTCGGATCTAGATTCGTAATCAGCGACCCAGAAAACCCAATGTTACCAACTTTTGTTCTCATCAAACGATTTTAGCATGTATGGTCCGCCATCTTGAATTTTGGATGCAGATTCGTAATCAGCGACCCCAAAAACACCATATTACGAACTTTCGTTCTCATCAAAAGATTTTTGCATTTACGGTCCGCCATATTGAATCAGCGATCTTAAATTTTGGATCCAAATTCGTAATCAGCGACCCAGAAAACCCAATATTACCAACTTTCGTTCTCATCAAACGATTTTTGCATGTACGGTCCGCTATATTGTATCCGCCATCTTTAATTTCGTATGCAGATTCGTAATCCGCGACCGAGAAAACCTTATATTACGAGCTTTCGTTCTCATCAAACGATTTTTGCATCTACGGTCCGCCATATTGAATCCGCCATCTTGAATTTCGTATCCAGATTCGTAATCACCGACACAGAAAACCCAATATTATCAACTTTCGTTATCATCAAACGATTTTTGGATGCACGGTCCGCCATATTGAATTCGCCACCTTTAATTTCGGATGCAGATTCGTAATCAGCGACCCCAAAAACCTCATATTACGAACTTTCGTTCTTATCAAACGATTTTTGCATCTACGGTCCGCCATATTGAATCCGCTATTTGAATTTCGGATCCAGATTCGTAATCAGCGGCCCAAAAAACCCAATATTACCAACTTTCGTTCTCATGAAACGATTTTTGCATCTACGGTCCGCCATATTGAATCCGCTATCTTGTATTTTGGATACAGATTCGTAATCAGCGACCCAGAAAACCCAATATTACCAACTTTCGTTCTCATCAAACGATTTTTGCATGTACGGTCCGCCATATTGAAATCGCCATCTTGAATTTTGGATGCAGATTCGTAATCAGCGACCCCAAAAACCCAATATTACGAACTTTCGTTCTCATCAAACGATTTTTGCATCTACGGTCCGCCATATTGAAATCGCCATCTTGAATTTTGGATGCAGATTCGTTATCAGCGACCCCAAAAACCCAATATTACGAACTTTCGTTCTCATCAAACGATTTTTGCATCTACGGTCCGCCATATTGAATCCGCCATCTTGTATTTTGGATACAGATTCGTAATCAGCGACCCAGAAAACCCAATATTACCAACTTTCGTTCTCATCAAACGATTTTTGCATGTACGGTCCGCCATATTCAAATCGCCGTCTTGAATTTTGGATGTAGATTCGTAATCAGCGGTACCAAAAACCCAATATTACGAACTTTCGTCCTCATCAAACCATTTTAGTATGTATGGTCCGCCATACTGAATCCGCCATCTTGAATTTTGGATGGAGATTCGTAATCAGCGACCCCGAAAACCAAATATTATCAACTATCGTTATCATCAAACGATTTTAGCATGTACGGTCAGCCATATCGAATCGGTCGGTAATATTGGATCAGTAATATTTAATTTCGGACACGCGTCTACGTTACTCACTATTCATCATATTGATGAAGTTGACGTTTTGTCAAAATAATATAATATCGTAAAAGATATAAAAAAACTCACGGCTATGCTTTGAGTAATATGGTTGCAACTATATTAGGTTAGATGCTTGTTAAATGCGCCTGCTAGATGTGCCGCGGGCGAAGCCCGCGGGCACAGCTAGTAGCTATATATATAGTATAACTATAGTAGTAGCATATATCCATGGTGTATATATATAGCATATATATGACATATATATCTATCGTGATAGAGTGAAAAAGTTAAATGTGAAAAAAAAATTTGGATAGGATTTGCATAAAATCCGTTCTTAGTGAGCGTCTACGTCGAGAAAGGAGTAACTATGCCAAATTTCAAGTCAATCGGACTTATAGTTTCGGTGATCTCGTGATGAGTCAGTGAGTGAGTAGTATTTCGCTTATATATATATATATATATATATAGATTTGCGTGTTCTTGCCTTATTAAGAAATAATATTTCTGATTAAAAAGAAAATTTGGAGTTATAGGTTAAAGAGCCTATTTTTCTCGCAGTTGCATGGGTAATCAAAACACTTATAAATAATTTTCAAACAAGTATAATTTCATCGTATAAATTCAATGCTTAACACTTTTTTTTCCACTGAACTTCGAAATAACTTGAAACTCGCACATCCCGCACTATTTACGAAACTCCGATCAAACTTTTAAATATATACAACTTCAATAAAATATTGTCACCCGTGATTCCAGATCGGACAAAACTGCTAATTTCATTTTTTTTTTAACTGAAGAATCTTACCGGGTCGAGGAATATCGACAAATTGCTGAATTTGGGAATCAAAAGCGATATTAACATGGTAACCTCAGTCAGTATTGAGGTTATATTTTTTGGTCAAATTCCAAAATTCCGAGGTTATCATTTTTATTTCGCTTATGATTGCAAAATTCAGCAATTGCTGCGGTCGAGCGAGACGAAAATATTATTATTATTATTACCGGTTCTCGAATAATAAATAAATTTTTTTCCCGATATTTATCCACCACACGTCCCGCACGTCGCACTGTTAAATTGCCGTCAAACGTTCAGACTTTCCACCATATCGGTACAGAGGAATAGCCACAGTCGCGACCAATCAGAAACTCAATAGCATCAAGAGGCCGTTGATTGTGTCGTCTGCGCGCATATACAGACACGCCAAATACTTCGATGTGTTAGAGTCTTAACATAATTTTGAGCCTGTACAAAGTTTTTTCTCATCAAATACGGCATCAATCGTGCTGATTTAAGGCTCAATCGAAAGACTTTTTCTTAATTAGTCTTCAATTCAATTTTCACATCATGATATATCTCCTAAGCTCCGTAATTAAAGAAAATGACTTTCAATTTTTACCCCCATCACCGCGAATCGTTTTATTTAGAGATAATATACTCGGCGAGCTCGGGCCAGCAGACGACAGAGCTGCAAATGTACTTGTCCCGAGACTCTACCGAGTCTCTTGATAATGTTTTCAAAAGAGTTAACTACAGACTTGAGGTATTTCTGAGATGTTAGTAATCCGTTTTTACATTATTAGTCGATTATTACTTGGCAAGAAGGTGTTATTGATTCAATCTGGTTGTTAGAAGAGACTTCAAGTAACAGTATTTACTCACAAGGAGACAGCACGACCGTGGGGTCGGGGATTTGGCCGAATTTTTTTGTGGTGAAAGAGGACCCCTAGCACCTCACGTGGTTAATGTAGTAGGACGCACTACTCGGAAAATTCCCAGAAAAATCGAATCAAAGTTTCCTGGGCGCCTTATGAGTTTAAAATGTCAAGCACTTGCCAAGCCGCCGTCTAGTCTAGACGGTTAGGGCTCGGTCTTTTGCGCCGGAGGTCTCGCGTTCGATTCCTCCTTTGGATCTTATTTTTTTTCTTTTTTTTTTTGTTATCCCAACAATTATTAAAAGCGTTTCTCATCCCTACATTATTTTTTTAAATTAATTTACATTATTTTTTTAAAGTTATTTTCATTTTTTTTTTTTAATTATTTTCTTTTCTTTTCCAATAAAACAATTCTTAACGGTGGGTTTTTTATTTTTCATGGTAAAGTATATGAGGAGGAACATTGGGTTTTTAATGAGAATAAGAAAGTCGATTAGGAAAAATTCAATTTTTATTCATATAATAATTATATACAAAAACCGCAGTGGTAATTATCGTAAAAACAAACAAAGCAATAATTTTTGCGACATCTTGCGCTACATATAAAAGCGGTTTTTTTACAATCGCAGGGAGTTTGCAATACATCCGTACAAAAACATGTCTCATTAACATTCATGAAAATGTTTCTAGTAACTGACAATTTTGAGGCAAACCAGGCGTATTGAATCATGTCTCGGAATATTGGTGACGATAATTGATGGTGAATTATTGAATGGATTTTTATACAATCTTCCCGGGAATTAATTTCACGATTTTGCTCTAACAATTCGCTGCAATTTTGCAAGCGCTTTATGAAATTTTTAACTTGTCTGTAAAAGTAAATGTCACAGGGCACCAAGGGAGTGCATTTTGGAGGAATTACTTTTACAGAGCAAGTTGGCATATTTTCGTAATCTTGAAAGATTTCATCATACATCTCTGGATTTGTCTGACCCCCCAAGAGTCAATGAGAAGTAAAAATTTATTCTCCCCAACGTAAGTTTTTAAACATTTCTGGAGAAAATCCGTGTATAGGGCTGTTGTTAGTTTTCTGGACTTCGATGATGTTGCAATGACGTTTGTATATGTATTGGCATAGCCGTCTACTAATTTTTGAATACGAGGTCCGAAATGACCGGTCGCCTCTTGCAAACATACGAAGACATGTGGGAGCACTTTTCCGGATAATGTTATGGAATATTGTGCGGTGTACGAATGCGTCACTTTATTCAAATCCGACTTTTTGACGAAAACTGTTTTACTCCCTTTTTGAGTGAGTGTCCTGTTGAAAACAGATTGATATTGACATCCTGAAAAAAAATAGTATTTTTAATATTAAAAAATATTCGAATATGTATGTAGAAAAGTTTTTATATAATTAATTTTGAATTTATACATTTTGCATCGATAAAAACATTTTGTACGCAGAAAACTTGTATTTACCTGTTTGGTCAGTATTTATAACATAATCCTCATGGTATTAAGGTATTAAGCGGCACGTCTGTCGATGAAAGATCTCTACAGATGCCAAGATTTCCTCCATTGATGCCGCCTCTTTTTTCGAAACCAGTTTTGTGATTTTCCGTTGAGAAATTGTGTGTTTCTGTTTGAATGCCATGACCCATCGATCAGACGCCTTGAAATTGAAATCGATGAATTGTGCAGCAGCAGTCAATGCCCATTGTTGTAAATTTCTTATCGTAACTTGCTGATATTGCTGTCTTGCTTCCACAAAACGGTTGTAGGTCAAAGAATCTATCGCCTCAAATTTGTCCAATCTCGTTCCACCACTTTTAATATCATTCTCCCATTGTGAAAGATATTCTTTTCTCTTCAAGCGGCTGCATCCTTTTTTTTACAATGTCGCCAAAGATCACGTGGGATGCGCTTTAGCAATGTTCACGACTTTGACTTTGTAGGCGATGGGAATCATTTCACTTTTATTTTTTTTCGGTTCCGGTTCGTACTCGTCTGGAGAAGAATCAAGTTGGGGCACTTCGAACTGCAGTTCTTCGCAATCCTCATGAGCATGAATTAATTCCTCTTCAATTACGAATTTTTTTTCACCCAAAAGTTCCAATGTATTATTATAAAGTTCTCCGGCCAATAACATAGCATCGTGAGATATTTCTTCCAAAGGTGTCGATGCAATTACATTATTTTGCATCAACAGCTCTTCATAATAAACTACTACGTCCTTCAATCGCAATTTTGATTTATCACTGTACATGGATTCTTCAGGAATTTCCTCTCCTATTCCAGAAGAGCCAGCAACTTCTTCAGTCGACATTTTTAACTTCGAATTGTAAGAGAACTTTGAAATTTAAGAAATAGGCACGTCTGTTCACGACGAAATCGAAAACTGAACTGGTGTTCAATTCTCAGAGACTCGCGCACACTCCTATGCGCAGATGTCCATTATAATTCTAAGGAGACCCCAGGTCAAAATTCTTTAAACCCTTACAAGGCCATAAAACCGAATAGAACAACGAGCACGCATATTTTTCAGTGAATGAAAGACTTTACGTTCTTGAGCTAAAATAAATTTTAAAAAATAATGTAGGGATGAGAAACGCTTTTCATAATTGTTGGGATAACAAAAAAAAGAAAAAAGAATAAGATCCGATGGAGGAATCGAACACGAGACCCTGCTTGGCATTTTAAACTCATAAGGCGCCTAGGAAACTTTGAATCGATTTTTCTCGAAATTTTCCGAGTAGTGCGTTCTACTACTTTAACCACGTGAGGTGCTAGGGGTCCTCTTTCACCACAAAAAAATTCCGTCAAATCTCTGACCCCACGGTCGTGCCGTCTCCTTCTCAAAGGCAGAAAACCAGAAAAAGTGAATGCTTTTTTATTACCTATTAAGCTGTGTATTAGAATAAGTAATTCAGGGGGAAAAGGCAACGAAGTTATTTGTAATTTCGGTCTAAGTTATTAATCGACAATTATTCAACTTTATTTTATAAAAAAGCCTCAGAATTACATTATTCTTCCAAAGACGAAGTGCCCGAAGAATATGATGCTTCATCATTGGTTTAAAAATTGTTTTATATTCTATTTATTTATACAGAGTGTCACAAAAGTAACGGGACGGCTGAATATTTTCGCAGGTAAGACAATTTCCGAAAATGTTAAGGTCTTTCTTGAAGTAACTTTTCCCAAAGAATCCAATGGTGACCTTCATTTTGACCTTAGCGATGCGCTTCAAGGTTATTTCAAGGTCAACTTTTGTTTTTCAAATGGGAACCCCCTTTTTTGACATCGGCAATCGATAGAGCGAGAAATTTTACATACAGATATGTACTTAAGTCACCGGTCCCCTTTGACCTTGAAGGTCACTGCAGGGTTAATGCTTAAACACAGTATGGATACCTCGGACAAGAATAGAAGCTTCTTAAATTCTATCGTTAAGACCAAAGTTATCAATTTTAACAGGGCGCATCTAGTGGTAACCTTGATCATGACCTTGGCCATGACCTTCAAGGTGATTTCAAGGTCAGCTTTTTTTTTTTAATAAAAATTCCCTTTTTGACATCCGCAATCGATAGAACGAGAAATTCGACGTACAGATATGTACTCAAGTCATCGATCGAATTTGACATTGAAGGTCAAAATTTGATTTACTTTTAGCATGACCCAGGAACAACGACGTGGACGTAGTAAATTCTGTTCCCTTTGGGGTGCTTGATTAGTGTGAGTCCCCGAGCCTCTCACGTTTTGGGGTGCTTGATTAGCGTGACTCCCCGTGCCTCTCACGTTTTGGGGTGCTTGATTAGCGTGAATCCCTCTGCCTCTCACGTTTTGGGATGCTTGATTTGCGTGAGTCCCCGTGCCTCTCACGTTTTGGGGTGCTTGATTTGTGTGAGTCCCCGTGTCTCTCACGTTTTGGGGTGCTTGACTTGCGTGAGTTCCCGTACCTCTCACGTTTTGGGGTGCTTGATTTGCGTGAGTCCCCGTGCCTCTCACGTTTTGGGGTGCTTGATTTGCGTGAGTTCCCGTGCCTCTCACGTTTTGGGATGCTTGATTTGCGTGAGTCCCCGTGCCTCTCACGTTTTGGGATGCTTGATTTGCGTGAGTCCCCGTGCCTCTCATGTTTTGGGGTGCTTGATTAGCGTGAATCCCCGTGCCTCTCACGTTTTGGGGTGCTTGATTTGCGTGAATCCCCGTGCCTCTCACGTTTTTGGGTGCTTGATTAGCGTGACTCCCCGTGCCTCTCACGTTTTGGGGTGCTTGATTAGCGTGACTCCTCTTCCCTTTCACGTTTGCTTTCGTTCCCTTCAAAATTTCGAGATTATGTTCAAACTGGAACCCTTGAGCTTCTTGACAAAAACTAGGCGGCTGTAAAAATGAGTCACAGTATTACGAATCATCTCTCTATCAATCTGAGCAGCCTCTTCCCAAATCCGATACTGTAGATCATTTAAATTCTGTAGTTTAGTTGAGTAAACTTTACTCTTCAAATAACCCCAAAGGAAATAATCGAGAGGCGTCATATCAGGGGATCTAGCAGGCCACTCGATTTCACCTCTTCTTCCAATCCACCTGTGACGGAACTCAAGATCTAAATACGCCCGAACGTTCTTACCGTAATGAGCGGCTGCTCCGTCTTGCTGATACCATGTATTGTCAAAATTATCACCAGCTACCTCTCTTATTCGTGGTACAATTTGATTTCTGAGCAGCTCTTCATACGTATTCGCATTGAGATTACCATCGATAAAGAAAGGGCCTATAAGTGTATCATTCATAATGCCAGCCCAAACATTTACTTTCTGTGCATATTGAGTGTGACTCTCCAACATCCAGTCAGGATTTGTGTTGGACCAATATCTACGATTATGTCTGTTAACTTCACCTTTTAAAGTGAAAGTTGCTTGGTCTGAAAAAACTATGTTACACAAAAAAAGTGGATTTCTATCGATTCTATCCATCATCGTTTCACAAAATTCAATCCAACGATCAGGATCATCTTCATTAAGCTACTGTACCAAGTGGTACAGGAACAAATGGTAAGGATGGAATTTTATGCTTTTCAAAACTCTTCGTACTGTTTCATGAGAAACATCCTGCTCGCTACCGGCTCGACGTAAGCTAAGATGCGGGTTTTCAACAAATGCTTGGGCAATGTCCGTTTGCATCTCCTCAGTTGCTACCAATTTTGGTCGTCTCGATTTCTCTAGGTCCTTGACAGTCCCCTGATTAATGAAGCGCCGTAAAGTCCTTTCAATTGTTGATTTTGAGACATGACTTAACCCTTCTTCATTACGAAAAGTGTCATTAAATAGCATCCGAACTTCATCATAAGATCGCACTCGATCTGCCCAACCACGCATCATTAAAATAAATATCCTCTCCAAAAAAACTGGACAAGTACATTGGTGGTCCCTCGTTTCCCTATGATATCACAAAAAATCCAAAACCCCACTTAATTTTTTTTTTTTTAATGTTTACTAATTTTATTCATATCCCAGAGGGAAACCAACCATATAGATTATGAAATATACGGCCAAAAAACCAGACTTCACAATAAATGTTACTTTGAATTTATTTGCACAGAACGAAACAGGAATGAAAGCGTTAAAAAATCAGCGTTATCAAGATGAGAAAAATAACACTTATAATTGGTGTGTAAGAAGTATCAATAGTATAGAAAAAAATGAAAAAAGGTCACCATCTAAGTTACGTGCAGCAGTAAAATTTATGATATCAGTACTGGGACAAGTATTTCTTTGGTGACTGAGAAGATATCAACATGGATGTACCGGCAACGTAGGGCATGCAGTTGGTGCATTGCTTCTGGGATCTCCTAAGTCGAGTAGCTACTTTTGTTTTGGCTATGGCGCGACCAATGTTGCCAAATAGTATTTACTTATATGATCTAATGAAACAACATTGCCTGCGCCGTGGCTGAAATAACGAAAAATAAGCAGGAACAGGAAGTTTCGCATAAGATCCCGTGTTTTTGTAATGTTAAAAAAAAAACTTTAATTTATGTCCGTACATGATAGCACAGTTTTGTTTGATTGGTAATAATTTGATGAACGTTCACCACCGTACGTTGAGCGTATACGCATAGAGTACTTGTCCGGCCCATAACGTTTTATTAAAATTGCTCATTCAAGTGAAAATCAAATTGGAGGTACTTTTCATTACATGCGTTGCTTTTCGCCGTCAGAAATTTATAAGAAAATAAATTCTTCTGCGAATTTCAGAATGGCCTTGTATCATACACAACATTCGACGTCGATTCAATCGGAATAAAATGGTGTTCGTACACATCTTGAAGAACTTTCAGTAATTTTTTTATTGAAAAATATTACGTTGTTAAATGGCAAATGGCCGTCAATGAAATAATGTTTTTATTTATACGGTTTGCGGTGACCAACATTGCGGCGAAGTGGATCATCTGAAACAAAAAATGTGGATGGATTTAGTCAAATATAAGTATAAACTAGTCTTTAATCGAAGGATTTAAAAAAAATATTCATTTTTCACAAAATGGCGGACAGTCAAAGTTAATGGTTCGATTTTAACGGAAAAAACGGCCGTTTTTGGCTATAAAACGGTCATTTTTTTCGAAACAAAAATCGAACGATTAAAGACTACATTTTTATGTATTAAATAAGCCTGCAAAATTTCAAGGAGATCGGTTCATTAGTGTTCGAGTAATCTTGGTCACCGACTTCAGAAATGCCATTTCGAGAAAAACGCGTTTAAAGTTTCAATTTCAGTTTACACGAAGAAAATAATTTTTTTTGTAAACTTACATAGAGTCATCTATTCCGGGTCCATACAGAAGTTCTTCCGCCGACGATGCCGCTTGCAAAACGGAAATTTGGTGTTGCCTTCGTAACATTCTTCCTTCACGAGTGCTCTCGGCCGCACGTCTCTCTGCCAGTGCAATCCGTGCTTCGTCCATTTTATCAGCGTATTCGTGCGCGTTGTGTCCACAGCTCACTCCGATTGAGTTCAAATAAAATAATAATGATTTTGAACCTTCGTTGAATAGTCCAACGGCAATATAAGCTGCTAAATTTACAACGATTGCTCCACTCGAGACGATTTTTGGGCTGATTTTCCAAATAAGTTGATTGAAGCTTTCGTTGTTATTTTGATTGACGCCACCGACGCATCTTTCGAGTAAAGTTTCTTTACTCAGATCGTTGTATATAGGTCTGATGGCATCCAATACATTTGATGGAAGTGGTCTGTAATCGTGTTGGAGAGCCTCGTTTCTCGCCTGAGCTCGTTGATATGAACACCACGATTCTTCACCGGTTGGACATCTCTTATGGTGTGGATTTGCATCGGTTGAACTGTAATGATCGAAGGTCGCCCATATTGCCTCATGCATATCGTGAACAGAAGCAGAATGGCGTCGAATAGCAAGTCCATAGTACACAGTGAGCTTGTCAATAAATTTTCCTGTCAGCTTTCCTTTACCACCAAGCTTTTTGTTTTTTTTTACTAAATTACGAAGGCGGGATCCCATACGCTTTTGGACGTGTCCGATGCATTCTTTTTTTATAACTTCTACGTCGTCATAAGGATGAGAATTTACTAGCCCAGTGTATGTCTTCGAATCTCCGCCTCCAATATAGTAACGGTACAGGACATTATATTTTGCTATTGAACGCTTGAAGATTTCGATAATAGAGTCCACCTCCATTTTTCCCGAGGAGCCTTCGTGATTTGCACTGCAGTTATCTTCGTGTGTTTCGTACCATTCTTCGTATTCCGCATCATTTAGTTTATGTTTCCACGATTCACAGATTTTACAAAACGCATTTTTTATCACAAGATCAAGTACTTTTCCACTGTAGTAGCCTATGACTGATGTAACTCCGAACAACGACGTATATCCTCGCTTCCTCCAGGATCCATCTCCGGAAACTGTTAATTTAGAAGTTGCATCGCCTGCTGCATTAGGTGTATTTTCAATTTCTTCTCGTACGGCTTTTTTAAATATTACATCTGCACATGTTTTCACAGACTCGTAAATACTTTTTAAAATTATTGAATATGTAGTCTCGGTAAGAAACCTTGGCATGTCCATAAGTCCGCAAAATTTTTGTGCTCCAGCCAATCCTATGCAGAGAACTCGCATAGTGAATATAAATCGACGATTTATTTCATACGAATGTGCCACAAAAGGAGAAGATGGTATCAAATTATCTGCACATGAGTCACATTTCACAACGACTTTGAAGCCTAGTCCTCTTACATTTGCAGTTTCAAATTTAATATTTCCATTACACGTTTTGCACGTCACTAAACTTGAAATAGCAGCAAACACAACACAAAAGTTTAATGCCACAAAAGGAGAAGATGGTATCAAGAGACTCGGTAGAGTCTCGGGACAAGTACATTGACAGCTCTGTCGTCTGCTGTCCCGAGGCTCGCCGAGTCTATATTATCTCTAAACAAGACGATTCGCGGTGGTGGGGGTAAAAATTTTATGACGTTTTCGCTAATTGTAGAGCCTAGGAGTCATTTGGCGGCTTGAGAAGCGAACTTTTGACTAATTGAGCGATGCTCTTTCGATTGAGCCTAAAATCAGCACGATTGGTTGCGTAATTGCTGAGAAAAAACTTTGCACAGGCTTAGGATTATGCTCGATTCTACTACATTCAAGAATTTGCCTTGTCTGTATATGCGCTCAGACGATACAATCAAAGGCGTTTTGATGCCCATCAAAACCCATTTCCATAAAAGCCGGTCTCCGGCAACGGAAGCAACGAGTTGCGATTGGTCACGACGACTCGTCTTTCCTCTGTACGGAGCCAACATAAAGTTTGAACGTTGTTTTGACATAACGATGTGCGGGACGTGTGAGCAATTATATCGATAAATTTATAAAAAAAATCATTTCATGGTTCAGTGTGTTGATATTCGATCGATCGTCCATATGACAGCTGACCAATATCTTTTTTATAACATCAGTCATGAGGTTATAAAGATCGCGGTCAATTTCAACTTTTGATTAGAATGGTGTTTATAGATAGACGAGTAAAGAGTGACTTTTATATAGATAGAATAGTGATGGTGGGAAAATAAAGTGTAATAATAAACCATTGAACAGTCTAAATAAATATTTTTTAATTATACCTAGCCCCTACAATTTTTTTTCCAAACGTAAACTCTGCTACAACGGAATCGAAAATGGTCCCTTTTCTCTTTTACCATCAAAATGTTCCTCGAATGCAATAACAAGGTTTATTTAGAAACCATTCTCTTCGTTTTTTCTGTTAAACAAGAGAATGGTGTATGATAAACTCGTATTCGGTGAATATTTAATATCTTTGTCGTGAGGTTATAAAGATCGTGGCTAGTTTCAACTTTTGCTTAAAGAGACTTTTATTATAGATAGAAGAGTGATAGTGCAAAAATAAAGTGTGATTGGATAGTGTCTAAATAAATATATTTTTTTATTAACCCTAGACCCAACAATCCATTTTTCTGAACGTAAACTCTAGAACGGAGTCGAAAACGGTGCCTGTTTACTTTTACCATAAAATGTTCCTCGGATGCAAAAATAAGGTTTATTTAGAAACCATTCTCTTTGTTTTTTTTTTTGATAACTAAGAGAAAGGTGTATGATGAACGCGTATTCGGTGAATACGTAATATCTTTGTTGGGAGGTTATATAGATCGCGATCAGTTTCAACTTTTGATTAAAATGACTTTTATCATATTACCGATGGAAGAGTAATAGTGCAAAAATGAAGTGTGATTCAATAAATAAAATTTTGAAGGGTGTCTAAATATTTTTTTTTATTAACCCTAGTCCCAACAATTCATTTTTCCGAACGTAAACTCTAGAACGGAGTTGAAAACGGTGCCCCTTCTCTTTTACCATACAATGTCCCTTGCATGCAATAATAAGGTTTATTTGGAAACTATTCTCTACGTTTTTTATATAACCGAGAGAATGGTGTATGATACCACTCTAGGTTTGAATTATACATAGTTTTAAACCACCCTAGAGTGGTTAAATACATGAAAATACTATTTGCACTCGCAACCCAAAATGTAATCAAGTGACGCGAAATAATTTTGAGCGAAACGATATTTGATTCGAGAAAAAAAAATTCATAAGTACTTTACGAATTTTGTTTTCCCTGCTCATGAGATATAATTTGTGATCAATAAACGTTATAAAAGAAAAATTCATGTGGCACTTCAACCGAAATTCTTTTTTCCAATCACACTTTTGCTCTCGAAATTTGGTGCGCATACGTTTTAGGGTTCCGTACCCAAAGGGTAAAACGGGACCCTATTACTAAGACTCCGCTGTCCGTCCGTCTATCTGTCTGTCCGTCTGTCACCAGGCTGTATCTCATGAACCATGATAGTTAGACACTTGAAATTTTCGCAGACGATGTATTTCGGTTGCCGCTATAACAACAAATACTAAAAAACAGAATAAAATAAATATTTAAGGGGGCTCCCATACAACAAATGTGATTTTTTGCCGTTTTTATAGATAATGGTACGGAACCCTTCGTGCGCGAGTCCGACTTGCACTTGGCCGGTTTTTTTTTGTTTCAAAATCTCGTTTCGTTATGATTACTTTTATTGAAAAACTTTCGGTGCATTCTGATGATATTGGAATAATTTCTCGGTGTCATTTTTTATGAAATACTTTCCTATCCGTTGATCTGTTGGAATGGATGTTTCAGTGTAATATTTTTTCAAATTTTTTTACAAAATCAAAAAACATTAAAGTTTTGATACTTGTTCGTAGTTCTTTTATCAAGAGACTCCGTAGAGTTTCGGGACAAGTACATTGACAGCTCTGTCGTCTGCTGACCCGAGGCTCGCCCGAGTATATTATCTCTGAATAAAACGATTTGCCGTGGTGGGGGTAAAAACTGAAATTCATTTTCTTTAATTACGAAGCTCAGGAGGCATATGATGATTTGAAAATTGAACTGGAGATTTATTACGAAAAAATGCTTCGATTGAGCACTAAATCAGCACCATTAATGCCGCATTTGCTGAGAAAAAACTTTGCACAGGCTCAAGATTATGCTAACATCGAAGTATTGGCATGTCTGTATACGACGCAATGAAAGGCCTGTTGACGCCTTCCGAGCTTGTGACTGGCCATTCCGTTAGATCTTTCTCGTTAGATCTGCAGTTTTTATTTTCCACACTTAACTCTACGACGGAAACGAAAGCGATCTCTTTTCTCTTTCGCGATTAAATGTTCCTCGTATGAGATTTCTTAAAAAATCATTCTTTTCGTTTCTTTGATAACTATGAAATGGTGTACGTTGAACTGTTAATCATGATTGGTGTGAATCGATGTAAATTTAGAAAAGAAACTATAAAACTAATAATGAGTGTCAAAAAAATGTATATGGCAAGATTTGTTATTATCATGCCGAGTTATGAGCAGTGTCTAATGAATATTTTTTTTAACTCAACACCGTTGACAATTTATTTTATTGGTCCCTTTCCTCTTTATTATAAAATGTTCCTCGCTTGCCATAATAAAGATTTGTACATCATAAAATGTTCCTTGCATGATAATTGTTGGTCCATTTCAAAAGATTTTCGACGTCGCTTTTCTATCCAAAATATGGTGTAGAATTATCTCGCGTTTGATGAATTAATACACAAATACACTGTCAACCTGCATCTGGATATATATGGATGCCTCTGGATGATAACCGTAGTAAGTAATGATATATCTTTATGTGAATATGGCTTGTATAATATATCCTTATGTCAAAAGACTATGGCGGTATATAGTCCATATCCTGGTATTATCAAAATTTGTATCTTCGGATTGCAACAAATACCTATAGACTCTAAAAATTCTGTGAAGCGACAAATGTACCAAGTATTTCCACTTCTTGGCTCCAATTGTAGCATTATATATTGAACATTTTGTTATGAAAATTCTTCGGTTGCTCATTTGTCGATGAGATCAAAATTATTGTCTTTGGAATGCCAGAATATATGCAAAATTTCAGATTTTTGTTTGGCTCAATATGCGCTCTATTTTTTCACTTCCCCACTTTAGTTGTATTATGAATTTTGAAAAATTGTTTCAGGAAGTCTTCCGATGTGTTTTTACTGATGTTATCAAAATTTGTATAAATGAATTGTAATGAATATCTACAGACTTTGAAAATTCTGTGAAGCGACAGATGTGCCAAGTATTTTCCCTTTTTGGTTTCGATTATGGCATTAGGAATTGAAAATTTTGTTATGAAAATTCTTCGACTACTCATTTGTCAATGGGTTAAGAATTGCTGGCTTCAGAATGCCACGCATACATGCAAAATTTCAGAATTTTGTTGGGCCCAATGTGCGCTACATTTTTTCAATTCCCTAATTTAGTTGTAGCATAATGAATTTTGAAAAATTGTTTCAGGAAGTCTTCTGATGTGTTTTTACTGATATTATCAAAATTTATATCATTGGATTGCAACAGATACCTACAGATTTTGAAAATTCTGTAAAGTAACAAATGTACCAAGTATTTCCACATTTTGGCTCCGATTGTTGGATTATGAATTAAAAATTTTGTTATGAAAATTCTGCGGTTGCTCATTTGTCAATGGGATCAAAATTATTGTCTTCGGAACGCCATGAATATATGCAAAATTTCAGAATTTCATTTGGCTCTATTGAGCTATATTTTATCACTTCCCCACTTTAGTTGCAGCATAATAAATTTTGAAAAATTGTTTCAGGAAGTTTCAGGAAGGATGTGTTTTTACTGATAATATCAAAATTTGTATCATTGAATTGCAACAGATACGTACAGACTTTGAAATATCTGTGAAGTGACAAGTGTGCTCAATATTTCCACTTTTTGGCTCGAATAGTGGCATTATTAGGACTTGAACATTTTATTATGAAAATTCTTCGGTTGCTCATTTTTGGATGGGATTAAAATTTGGCTTCGAAAAGTTATGGCTACATGCAAAATTCATAAACTTTATTGAGCCCAATGTGTGGTATGCTTGAGGTGTGGCATGATTAATTCAAAAAATTGTCCGAAAGTCTTTGGTTCCTTTTTTTCTGGAAGTATAAAAATTTGTTTCATTGGAACGCAACGTATACTTACAATCTTTGGAAATTTCCTGAAGCAACATGTGTGCTCAGTATTTCTACTTTTTGGCTCCTTTTGTGGCATAACGAATTGAAAAATATTTTCAAAAAGATTTGCTCTACGGATGCTCTGGTTGTACTGGTACTAAAATTTGCACGAAGGTAATGCAACTGGTCCAACTCAACTCGATCCATTTTCTTGGGCATAGTACTGATCTAAGTTTGCCCGCTTTGTTGAATTTATTGTTTTAAAATATCCATAACATACTTTCTGAACTTTTCAAAATTCAAAGATAATATTATAATATCTGTAAGTTCTTCTAGTTTTGAGGCTTTCACAGCCATTATTATTATAAATGGTATTTGCAAATATCATAATTTCACCTTGTTGATAAAAATAGGAATGAAGAAATGCATAAACTTTTTTTACAATGGATTCGATACGTTTTCTATCCAATTACGTAAAACTGGTTCTTTGATGTTTCATTTATCTAGAGCGAAAAATTTCGGAAAAAAGTCGGCCTTCCATTTCTATCGTCGGGATAATTTTTTCGTTGATATTTACATGAATCCAAGTAGTACTGCGAGTTATTCTACTTGGATTCATTAAAATCTTAACGAAAAAATTATCCCGACAAAAAGATGCGATATTTGGTTCTCAATAACCCAGATCAATACGCATAAAATGAATGACTTTTTACGTATCGAGATGAAACCAATGTGGACGAATATTTATTCACATCACATTTTATGGTCGATTGCCGGAATTACGTTTACGATAGTTGCTTTTATCTCCTGTAATTAATTCAAAAAATTGTAGGACCTTCAAAGCTCATAAACTTTATTGAGCCCAATGTGTGGTATGCTTGAGTTGTGGCATGATTAATTAAAAAAATTGTCAGAAAGTCTTTGGTTCCTTTTTTTCTGGAAGTATAAAAATTCGTTTCATTGGAAGGCAACGTATACTTACAAACTTTGGAAATTTCCTGGAGCAACATGTGTTCTCAGTATTTCTACTTTTTGGCTCCTATTGTGGCATAACGAATTGAAAAATATTTTCAAAAAGATTTGCTCTACGGATGCTCTGGTTGTGATGGTACGAAAATTTGCACGAAGATAATGCAACTGGTACAACTCAACTCGATCCATTTTCTTGGGCACAGTATTGATCTAAGTTTGCCCGCTTTGTTGAATTTATTGTTTTAAAATATCCATAACATACTTTCTGAACTTTTCAAAATTCAAACATAATATTAAAATTTCTGTAAGTTCTAGTTTTGAGGCTTTCACGGCCATTATTGTTATAAATATCAAAATTTGCATCAAAATTTGTATCATGGAAATGTAGTCGATACCTACAAACTTTTAACACTTTGTGAAGGGACATGTGCGCCAAGTATTTCCACTTTCTGTCTCTGATTGTGGCATTGTGAATTGAAAAATTTATTACCAAAAGTCTTCTGCTGCTCATTTTTGGATGGGATTAAAATTTCTATCCTCGGAACGCAATAGATACATCCAAATTTTCTGAACTTTGTTGGGCTTAAAGTGCAGTATGTTTTTTCACTTTTCATACAAATATAATAAGGAGATACTGCTATTTAATATGTTTCTTTGATAAGCACAAATTCAAATTGCTACAAATTCTATGGAAGAGTTCTGACTGCTCTAATCTTGCCCTCAAAAGCTTTGTAAATTTTTGTATCGGACTCCCAGTTCCCGACTTAATTTAGCCTCATTCCAGAAAGGTAAATCGAAATGTCAGAACAATTTGACTGGCTCGAGAATAAAAAAAATGCCAAATTGAAAATTCTAAAACACGTGTCCCTTTATTTCATAGGGAAAAATCCAAACTCGAATTGGAAGGGGTCAGGGTTTGGAAATGAAAAAGCGATAATTTCCGAATATAACCTTTTTCTAATCTATATAAAGTGAGATGTTCGAAAAGAACGAGAAAAAACGAATCATATCATGCATAAAAATCCGCCTCGCGGAAAAAACCTGGACAAGTACATTTGTTGACCGCCGTTCCCATATTTTTCCACGAATATACATACACTGCAAAAACCTTTTCTCGCAAAAATCCCTGAGAAAATCTAATCCTATCAAAAAGTAAGAAAACAGACCACTCTCAAAAAATATCAAATAAATTCAAATCACACAAAACAAAATGAGTTAATCCTCGCGAAAAGCTAAGGTTGGGTTTCGCAAAAAGTTATAAAACAAATTGAGT
Source organism: Rhimphoctona megacephalus (assembly GCA_963989365.1). NCBI lineage: Eukaryota > Metazoa > Arthropoda > Insecta > Hymenoptera > Ichneumonidae > Rhimphoctona > Rhimphoctona megacephalus. Next base: position 6,407,058 of record OZ022415.1, on the reverse strand, counting down.
TATACTAAAATATATGTGGCCAAATATGGGAGGCTTTATCGTGTGACAAAATCTTTAAATAATGTTGAATGATAGAGAAAAGAATCAAGTTCGAAAATGCAGTTGTTTTACCTACCAGAATGAAAATAACAACTCTGTATTAATAAGAGTCTGAAGCAAAAAAAGATTGCAAACGAAAAAAAATTAGATGAAAAAGAATTTCGGCCGAAGTACTTGGCGCGGTTGTCACCATGACCGATACATTATGTAAATTAAGTGAAAAAACATTCGTCAAGTACTTCGGCCGAATTTTTTTTTAACCTAATTTTTTTCTATGTTTTATAAAACAATTTGTAAGTCAACGACGATGCATCATATTCTTCCGTCATTTCATCTTTGAAAGAATAATAATTCTGAGGCTCCTGACAGTAATGTTAAATACAATTATCTATTTGTAGCTTAGACCGAAATTGCTAATATCCTCACTGCCTTTTCGCCCATAAATGCGTTATTCTAATACACAACTTGAAAGCTAATGATAAAGTATTTAATTTTCTGAAATTTTGTCTTAGGGAAAAACTGGTACTTGAGGTATCTTCTATAACACTTCCCTGCTAAGCTATAATCGAATAATAATAACCTATCAACGAATTACTAACATCTCGAAAATACTTCGAGTCTGTAGTTAACTCTTTTGAAAACATTATAACTTTTTTCTTATCACAGGAACGAAACGCTGCTATATTTAAACAACCTCAATAACAATGAATTTATGGGAGAAAATCTGTCTCATTCTCTTATGTTGAATTAGTAGTGTGAGCAGTACTGATTCCTGACATTGAAATAAATCGATGATATAATGATGCAAACACCTTGTAAGTTTATTTGTTATATACATACTCTATTGGAGTCTATATAAAGCGAAATATATGAAAATACTATAGAAAAAAGAAGTGATATCAAATAGCAAAAATCCCCTCCCGGGGAAAAAAAACCTGGACAAGTACATTGGTGGTCCCTCGTTTCCCTATGATATCATAAAAAATCTAAAACCCCACTTAATTTTTTTTTTTTAAATCTTTACTAATTTTATTCATATCCTGGAGGGAAACCAACCATATAGATCACAAAATATCTAGCCAAAAAAGCAGACTTCACAATAAATGTTACTTTGAATTTATTTCCACAGAACAAAACAAGAATCAAATCATTAAAAAATCAGCGTTCTCAAGATGAGAAAAATACCACTTATAATTGGTGTGTAAGAAGTATCAATAGTCTAGAAAAAAATGAAAAAAGGTCGACATCTAAGTTACGTGCAGCAGTAAACTTTATGATATCAGTACTAGGACAAGTATTTCTTTGGTGACTGAGAAGATATCAATATGGACGTACCGGCAACGTAGGGCATGCAGTTGGTGCATTGCTTCTGGGATCTCCTAAGTCGAGTAGCTACTTTTGTTTTGGCTATGGCGCCACCAATGTTGCCAAATAGTATTTACTTTTATGACCTAATGAAACAACATTGCCCGCGCCATGGCTCAAATAACGAAAAACAAGCAGGAACAGGAAGTTTCGCATAAGATCCCATGCTTTTGTAATGTTAAAAAAAAAACTTCAATTTATGTCTGTACATGATAGCACAGTTTTGTTTGATTGGTAATAATTTGATGAACGTTCACCACCGTACGTTGAGCGTATACTCACAGAGTACTTGTCCGGCCCATAACTTTTTATTAAAATTGCTCATTATCCGTTCCAATATAACAAATAATTACTAAACTTAATTATTTAACTAAAATTATTAAAATAATTAAATAATTAAAATTATAACGGCCCATAACTTTTTATTAAAATTGCTCATTATCCGTTCCAATGAAACAAATTTTTATACTTCCAGAAAAAAGGAACCAAAGACTTTCTGACAATTTTTTGAATTAATCATGCCACAACTCAAGCATACCGCACATCGGGCTCAATAAAGTTTATGAATTTTGCATATAGCCATTACTTTTCGAAGCCAAATTTTAATCCCATCCAAAAATGAACAAGCGAATAATTTTCATAATAAAATTTTCAAGTCCTAATAATGCCATTATTCCAGCAAAAAAGTGGAAATATTGGGCACATTTGTTACTTCACAAGTATTTCAAAGTCTGTACGTATCTGTTGCAATTCAATGATACAAATTTTGATAATATCAGTAAAAACACATCAGAAGACTTCCTAAAACAATTTTTCAAAATTTATTATGCTACAACTAAAGTGAGGAAGTGAAAAAATATAGCTCAATAGAGCCGAATGAAATTCTGAAATTTTGCATATATTCATGGCGTTCCGAAGACAATAATTTTGATTCCATTGACAAATGAGCAACCGCAGAATTTTCATAACAAAATTTTTAATTCTTAATGCCACAATCGGAGCCAAAAAGTGGAAATACTTGGTACATTTGTTGCTTTACAAAATTCCCAACGTCTGTATGTATCCGTTGCAATCCAATGATACAAATTTTGATAATATCAGTAAAAAAATATCAGAAGACTTCCTGAAACAATTTTTCAAAATTCATTATACTACAACTAAATTAGGGAATTAAAAAAATGTAGCGCCCATTGGGCCCAACAAAATTCTGAAATTTTGCATGTATGCATGACATTCTGAAGGCAGCAATTCTTAATCCATCGACAAATGAGCAAAAGGGAAAATACTTGGCACATCTGTCGCTTTACAGAATTTTCAAAGGCTGTAGGTATCCATTGCAATTCAATTATACAAATTTTGATAATATCAGTTAAAGGACATCGGAAGACTTCCTGAAACAATTTTTCAAAATTCATAATGTTACAACTAAAGTGGTGAAGTGAAAAAATAGAGCACATATTGAGCCATACAAAATTCTAAAATTTTGCATATATTCATGGCGTTCCGAAGACAATAATTTTGATCCCATTGACAAATGAGCAACCGAAGAATTTTGATAACAAAAGTTCAATTCATAATGCTAAAATCGGAGGCAAAAAGTAGAAATACTTGGTACATTTGTCGCTTCACACAATTTCCGAAGTTTGTAGGCATTCGTTGCAATCCAAAGATATAAATTTTGATAATGTCAGAAAAAACACATCGGAAGACTTTCTGAAACAATTTTTTAAAATTCATTATGCTACAATTAAAGCGGGGATGTGAAAAAATATAGAGCATATTGAGCCAAACAAAATTCTGAAATTTTGCATATATCCACGGTGTTCCGAAGACAATATTTTTGATCCCATTGACAAATGAGCAACCGAAGAATTTTCATAACAAAATATTCAATTCATAATGCTACGATCGGAGCCAAAAAGTGGAAATACTTGGTACATTTGTCGCTTCACAGAATTTCCAGAGTCTATAGGCATTCGTTGCAATCCAAAGATACAAATTTTGATAGGATATGGAGTATATACCGCCATAGTCTTTTGACATAAAGATATATTATACGAGCCATTTTGACCTAAAGATATATCATTACTTACTACGGTTATCATCCAGATGCATCCATATATATCCAAATGCAGGTTGACAGTGTATTTGTCTATTAATACATCAAACGCGAGATGATTCTACACCATATTTTGGATAGAAAAACGACGTCGAAAATCTTTTGGAATGGACCAACAATTATCATGCAAGGAATATTTTATGATGTACAAATCTTATTATGGCCAGCGAGGAACATTTTATAATAAAGAGGAAAGGGACCAATAAAATAAATTGTCAATGGTGTACAGTTAAAAAAAAATATTTATGAAACACTGCTCAAAACTCGGCATGATAATAACAAACTTTGCCATATACATTTTTTTTACATTCATTATTAGTTTTATAGAGTTCCTTTTCCAAATTTACATCGATTCACACCAATCATGATTAACAGTTCAACGTACACTATTTCATATTTATCAAAGAAACGAAAAGAACGATTTCTCAAGAAATCTTATACGAGGAACATTTAATCGCGAAAGAGAAATTCCGTCGAAGAGTTAAGTGTGGAAAATAAAAACTGCAGGGTTAACAATAATAAAAGAATGTATATTCATTTCAGCACTGTTCGAAAGTTGATTAAAAGCACTTCACTATTTTCACACCATCACTTTCTTATTATTGCTGTAACCAAGAGTCGATTGAACCTAACCTCGATATTTATAACCTCACAAATGTTCGTGAAAAAAGATTAATATTTTCAATACTGTTTAAGCCACGAGATTCTAATTAGTCGCGATCGAAAGGGGGAAAAAAATAAAAAATACGTGAATTTGAATGAAACTCTAAATTGCTGTCATTGAATTTATATTAAAGAAATCATTTTTGGATCGTACGCGTACGATCCAAAATTATTTCGCGATTTGTGAATAAATTTATTTATAGATCGCGAAATAATTTTTTTTCCCGAATTTATCCACAACACGTCCCGCATAAGAACTTCTCACTTCGAAAACTCCGTTCAGACTTTCCGCGGTATGGGTACTTCGAACTATTTATTTATTCACAGATCGCGAAATAATTTTTTTCCCGAATTTATCCACAAACACGTCTTGCGTATAAGCACTCATTCTCACTTCGAAAACTCCGTTCAGACTTTGCGTGGTATAGGGAGAGAAAGATGAAACGGAATGGCCAATCACAAGCTCGGAAGGCGTCAAGAGGCCTTTCATTGTGTCGTATACAAACATACCAATACATCGATGTCAGCATAATCTTGAGCCTGTGCAAAGTTTTTTCTCAGCAAATACGGCATTAATCGTGCTGATTTAAGGCTCAATCGAAGTATTTTTTCGTAATAAATCTCCAGTTCAATTTTCAAATCATCATATGCCTCCTGAGCTTCGTAATTAAAGAAAATGAATTTCAGTTTTTACTCCCACCACGGTGAATCGTTTTATTCAGAGATAATAACAACACTCGACCTGTCAAACTTTCCGCGGTTCGGTATATATATATATAGCGACGAGGTGGAGGAAGTCTCATGTGACGTCGGTCTGCGACAGCGCCGTGAAGTTAGCCGCGAGGACATGAGGCCTTTGATAGTGTTATATATATATGGGGGTCGTCAGAATGAACCAATCAGAAACTCGAGAGACACTTTCAGCCGGCTTTGGTGTTGTATACAGACACGTCTGATTCTTGAATGTGTAGGTGACTTTTGCGTGATTTTGAGCCCGTGCAAAGTTTTTTCTCAGCATTTACGTCACCGATCGTACTAAATTTGGGCTCATTCGAAAGATAATTTCTTAATGAATCTGCAGTTCAATTTTCAAGGCCTCAAACGACTCGTGAGCTTCGAAAACGAACAAAATGATGTGCCAATTTTACCCCCACCACCGCGAAAAGTTTTATTTCGAGAAAGTATAGTCTCGGCGAGCCTCGGGCCAGCAGACGACAGAGCTGTCAATGTACTTGTCCCGAGACTCTACCGAGTCTCTTGATATTATCTTTCAGTTTCTTCGCAGACGTGCTGAAACTTTCAGTTTCCGATTCGGCCAGGTTCGGGTTAAAAATACCCTTCCTTTTTTTGGTCGAGATTTCCGTAAATTATCACTGCTTCTTGTTTCTCGCGAACCTTTTTTCGATCCATTTTTAAATGTAAAATAAATAAAAACTGCGCATATAATATTGTGAACGGCGGAAATAAATACGTCTCATATAGTCGAACTTTCGAGCTACACTGACGAATTTGAACCATAAAAGGCAACGACAATTCGTTTCTACAAATTCCAGTCTATTATATGAACGTTGTGAATGCCAGGTATACGACCCTTTTCATAGAACAATGGACTGAAACCGGAGAGAGTGACGAGCGCGCCAGGCGGCAGACTAGCCGGTCGTTTACCCAACGGATTCTTCTCTTTCAACGCTCATATCAGTCAATTTTGTTCGAATCGACTTGAAATTTTCAGGCCATATTCTCAGATACTTATACTTTAAAAAAATGCAATAAAAAAAATCGATTTTTTCAAAGTCGCAAGTGGGGGTAACCCCTGAATGGTCAAAAGATCAATGCAGGCTATGAATGCACCGTTGAATTTGTATCCAAAGTTTTAAAATCATGCAAATTTCACACAAAATAATCCCCCTCCGTTTGTTTCATTTTGACGTTCTTGTGTGCCAGCTATCAAAATAGTCCCTTATGTTTTGAAAAAGAGAATTTAAACCGTTATGCGGGATTAATCGTAAAAAAATAAAAATTAAATAAGACAATACCAACAATGAAAAAGTGCGTACTTATCACCCTTGACTTTTGAGAGAGACCCCTGATTTTTACTGGAATGATCAATTTTAATAAAAAGTTATAGGCCGGACAAGTACTCTATGCGTATACACTCAACGTACGGTGGTGAACGTTCATCAAATTATTATCAATGAAACAAAACTGTGCTATCATGTACGGACATAAATTAAAGTTTTTTTTTTAACATTACAAAAGCACGGGATCTTATGCGAAACTTCCTGTTCCTGCTTGTTTTTCGTTGTTTTAGCCACGGCGCATGCAATGTTGTTTCATTAGGTCATCTAAGTAAATACTATTTGGTAACATTGGTCGCGCCATAGCCAAAACAAAAGTAGCTACTCGACTTAGAAGATCCCAGGAGCAATGCACCAACTGCATGCCCTACGTTGCCGGTACGTCCATGTTGATATCTTCTCAGTCACCAAAGAAATACTTGTCCCAGTACTGATATCATAAATTTTACTGCTGCACGTAACTTAGATGGTGACCTTTTTTCATTTTTTTCTATACTATTGATACTTCTTACACACCAATTATAAGTGTTATTTTTCTCATCTTGATAACGCTGATTTTTTAATGTTTTGATTCCTGTTTTGTTCTGTGGAAATAAATTCAAAGTAACATTTATTGTGAAGTCTGGTTTTTTGGCCGGATATTTCGTGATCTATATGGTTGGTTTCCCTCCAGGATATGAATAAAATTAGTAAACATTATAAAAAAAAAATTAAGTGGGTTTTTGGATTTTTTGTGATATCATAGGGAAACGACGGACCACCAATGTACTTATCCAAGTTTTTTTCCTCCGGGAGGGGATTTTCGCTATTTGATATCACTTATTTTTTCTATAGTATTTTCATATATTTCGCTTTATATAGACTCCAATAGAGCCTGTATATAATAAAAAAAACTTACAACGTATTTGCATCATTACATCATCGATTTATTTCAATGACAGGAATCAGTACTGTTCACTCTACTAATTCGACATAAGAGAATGAGACAGATTTTCTACCATAAATTCATTGTTATTGAGGTTGTTTCAATATAGGAGCGTTTCGTTCCTGTGATAAGAAAAAAAGTTATAATGTTTTTAAAAGAGTTAACTATAGACTCGAGATACTTTCGAGATGTTAGTAATTCGTTGATAGGTTATTATTCGATTATCGCTTGGCAGAAATGTGTTATAGAAGAGATCGCAAGTACCAGTTTTTTCCCCAAGGAAAAAATTCAGAAAATTAAATACTTTATCATTAGATTTCAAGTTGTGTATTAGAATAAGTCATTCAGGGGCGAAAAGGCAGCGAGGATATTTGCAATTTCGGTCTAAGCTATAAATAGATAATTATATTTAACTTTATTGTCAGAAGGAGCCTCAGAATTATTATTCTTTCACATATGAACTGACGGAAGAATATGATGCATCATCCTTGGCTTACAAATTGTTTTATAAACCATAGAAAAAAATTAGATTAAAAAAAGAATCCGGCCGAAGTACTTGACGAATGTTCTTTCACTTAATTCACATAATGTATCGGTCATAGTGACAACCTCGCCAAGTACTTCGGGTGAAATTCTTTTTCATCTAATTGTTTTTCGTTTGCAATCTTTTTTTGCTTCGGACTCTTATTGATACAGAGTTTTTATTTTCATTTTGGATGGTAAAACTACTGCATTTTCGAACTTGATTCTTTTCTCTATCAACATTCAACATTATTTGATGATTTTATGTCACACTATAAAGCCTCCCGTATTTGGCCACATATATTTTAGTATAGCTCAATTTATTTTATAACATTTTGCGAAACCCAACCTTAGCTTTTCGCGAGGATGAACTCATTTTATTTCGTGTGATTTGAATTTATTTGATACATTTTTTGAGAGTTGTCACTTTTCTTACTTTTTGATAGGATTTGATTTTCTCAGGGATTTTTGCGAGAAAACGTTTTTGCAGTGTATGTATATTCGTGGAACAATATGGGAACGGTGGTCAACAAATGTACTTGTCCAGGTTTTTTCCGCGAGGGGGATTTTTATGCGTGATATGAATCGTTTTTTCTCTTTCTTTTCAAACATCTCGCTTTATATAGATTAGAAAAAGGTTATATTCGGAAATTATCGCTTTTTCATTTCCAACCCCTGACCCCTTCTACTTCGAGTCAGGTTTTTTCCCCATGAAATAAAGGGGCACGTGTTTTGGAATTTTCAATTTGGCATTTTTGTTATTCTCGAGACAGTCAAATTTTTTTGACATTTCGATTTACCTTTCTGGAATCAGACTAAAGTAAGTCGGGGACTGGGAGTCTGATACAAAAATTTACAAAGCTTTTGAGGGCAAGATTAGAGCAGTCAGAACTTTTCCATAGAATTTGAAGCTATTTGAATTTGTGTTTATCAAATAAACATATAAAATAGCAGTATCTCCTTGTTATATTTGAAGATTTGCGGTAAAAAATATTACGCTTATTTCAGCTTGTTGATAAAAATAGAAAGATTTGTTTCGATATTTTTCATTTTTGATTAATGATAAAATAAAAAACCAGTGTCACGTATGTTTAGAGAAATCATATCGAATCTATTGTGAAAAAAGTTCACGCATTTTTTCATTCTTATTTTTAATAACCCTTTAACGGCCACGCCTATTTCTGGATGGCTCAAAATTATTCCCTCTGGTAGTATGGCTGAAAATGGGCTGAATATGAATGTCCAACCATAATTTTGTCGATAAGGGCCCGGGAAGTAGTATTTTCGGACTACAGCAAATTTGCTACATTGACGGTTTCACATTTTCATTTCGAAGTATTATTCTAATTCATTCACGTATTTTCAAAGCCTAGTTCATCCAGTCAAGCTTCTTTTACACGATTCTATCAAAAAATATTTGAAAAATGTCCATTTACTGACTTTTTTGGACGAAAACGACAGCAGATGCAAGCGGCGTAAATTTTCACGACAACATTGTCACCATATTAATATAATTTATATGTTTAAGTTTGAATTTCATGTTATCCCGGCACCTGGAGGTCTATCTAGCATATACTGATGGCACTGTAAACTAGCCTGTCCGCTATATCTCTTTACGGGTTCTCCGATGGGGTCAAAGTGAATGTAGCAAATTTGCTACAATGGCAGTTAAAGGGTTAACAAGGTGGAATCATGATTATTTTTCAATACCATTGAAGAAGTTACTACCATGAAAATAAAAAGTTACAACTATTTCAATATTCTTATTGAATATAGAAAAGTTCAAATAGTATATTATGGGAACTCCAAAACAATATATTGAACTAATCGGACAAATTCAGACAAGGATCATACTCAAGAGAATGAAATGAATTTAGTTGTATTAGTCACATTAGCTTTGAGCAAATTTTGATACCATCAAAACCAGAGCGACCGGAGAGGAAAACTTTTGGAATAAAATGTTATCAATTTATAATGCCATACTCAGAGCTAAAAAGTGGAAATACTTAGCACACATGTCTCCTCTTTACAAAATGTTCAAAGTTTGTAGATATCGACTACATTCCAATGATACAAATTTTGATACTATCAGAAGAAGAGCACTCGAAGACTTTCTGAAACAATTTTTTAAATTTATTATTGTAATATATTTTTATTGTATAAATATACAATAAAAATATTGTATAAATATACGTTGTATATTTATTATTGTAATATTGTAATTCATTTTTGTAATAAATTTTTCAATTCATAATGCCACAATCAGAGACAGAAAGTGGAAATACTTGGCGCACATGTCGCTTCACAAAATGTTAAAAGTTTGTAAGTATCGGCTACATTCCCATGATCCAAATTTTGATACTAATAGAAAAAGAGGATCCGAAGACTTTTTGAAACCACTTTTTGAAATCATTATGCCACAACCAATATAATATATTAACATGACATTTGTCAATATCATTGAAGAAGTCAATACCATGAGAATCGGAGGTGACAGTTGTTCTCATATTCTAATTGAATTTCAAAAAGATCAAATAGTATGTTATGGGTACTTCGAAACAATATATTGAACGAAGTATACAAATTCAAACCATTCGCCCAAGAAAATGGAGTGAGTTATTCAGAGAATGGAATGAGGATAGTTGTATCAGTTGCATTACCTTCGCGCAAATTTCGATGCCATTAGAACCAGAGCGACCATAGAAGGAAATTTTTTAAATAAAAATGTTTCAACTTATGATGTCAAATCGGAGCCCAACATGGAAAATACTTAGCACACATGTCGCTTCACAAAATTTTCAGAGTTTGTAGGCATCCGCTGCATGTCAATGATACATATTTTGATATTATCAGAAAAAGAGCACCCAAAGACTTTCTGAAACAAATTTTTTTGATTTATTTTGCCAAAATTAATGCGGGAGAGTGAAAAAACATGACGCCCATTTAATCTAACAAAATTGAAAAATTGTGGATATATCCGTTGCGTTCTGAAGCCAGAAATTTGTATCCCATCCAAAAATGTGCATCCGATGACTTTTTGTAACAATTTTTTAAATTCATAATACCACAATCGAAGATGAGATGTGGAAATACTTAGCACACACGTCGCTTCACAAAATTTTCGAAGTTTGCAGATATCCGCTGCAGTCTAATTATCTACATTTTGATACTATCAGGAAAAGAGCACCCCAAGACTTTTTTAAAAAAAATTTAAAATTTATTATACCAGAACTAAAGAGGGGAAGCAAAAAAAACACGGCACTCTACTATCCCAACAGAATTCAAAAATTTTCGATGTATCCAATGAGTTTCGAAGACAACAATTTCGATCCTATTCAGAAATGAGCGGCTAAAGACTTTTATAACAAATTTTACAATCCATATGCCACAGTCAGAACCGAAAAGTTCCTCTATATTCTGCCGTTCTTTCCAAGTAAATCTGAACTGTTGAGGCGACACACAGTTCTGGTTTTTCTTTAAACTCTGGAATTATTAATAAGGGCTGGCTTTTCCCTGGGCCAGATATCTTTATTAACTGTGTGATTAATATTTCGAGTCCTTTTGACGAACTTTTTATATTATTAATTTCAATGCAAAAAAGAGTTTGTGCTCTATGAGCTGTCGATAAAGCTAAAAGCATTACGGTTTTATTTGTGAAATCCGCTAATGATAGACTTTCTAACGGATGAAGCTTTGCCAAATAATCTAAAACAATCGCGAAATCTCAAGTACCTGTATATTTCGGTGTCAAAGGTCTCAGCTTATAAACTCCTTTAAGAAAACGCGTCATAATTGGTCTATCACCAATTTTTTCTGCGGAAATTAAAGATATAGCTGAACGAAAACAGTTCAAAGAGCCATATGAAGCTCCTTCTTTAAACTTTTCAGAAAAGAAACGTAACAAGCTGTTTTCATCCGGATTGAAAAATTCTGTTTTCTCTGCTTTGCAAAAATTCCACCAATGTTTCAAAGCTGACTTATATTGCTTTACTGTAGCTAGTGATAACGATGCTAAAATGATTTTTAACGCCTCTGTCGGAACTTTCTGTCGTCTAAATGCCTTCTTAAGGCATCTTCTCACTTTAAGCGCCTCAAAAATAGGCTGTTTTTGCGATTTTTTTTCGAGGATTTTTGCTTAAAATTATGGGATAAAACGGATCCTATGTAATAAACACATCTTTCAAGTACATGAAAAAATTTTTATTTTATTTTTTTAAACAATTATTATAATACATCAGTAGCATTGAAAAACCCGTGTAAAAATGTTATGGTCGTGGCTTGTTGATGGTATCTCCGAGACGGGTCGTCTGAAACAAAAAAATAAAACTGTTTTAGATTCAGTATGTCAGTGGCTATAGCGCATATCATCAGATTTTTGATATTCGCGAAAATAACAAAATGGCGCACGTTTTTCGAAAAAGTAAAAAAAAACCACGATTTTTTTGCAGTTTTTTGTAAAAAAAAAATTCTTAAAATCAAAATTTAAAAAATCTGATGATATGCGCTATAGCCATAACTATGAAGCATATGTCATTCAAATTTCATGACAATCGGCCGGATAGTTTCCGAAATTTCATCAACAAAGCACCGAAAAACCTTGTTTTGAGATAACTGCGTTTAAAGTTTTGGAGGGATCGCCGGGTACTCTCAGGTAGTCACCTAACGGTCGCCAAAAAATGTAGTTAGACTCGTCCGATCTTTATGAAATTTCGAGATGACATTTTTGAAGATATGTACTTTCAAAATTTAAAAAAAAAAAAAAATCGATTTTTTTAAATTTCCAAAGTGAGAAGACGCCTTAAGACTCTTGTCGCTATTAAAGTGATCTCCTCGGCCCTGGGATGTACGATTGATCTGCACGGTAAATACAATAAGTTATTATTTGGACCAAGTACAATTTGTTCTCCCACAGAGAGAGATTTAAACAACGGATACCAGACTTGATTTGGCAAATCAGGCACCACTAGAATTCCTTCTGCTCCCTCTCTTTTAATTTTAGCAAGTACTTTGAGTATCACCGAAAAAGGCGGAAACGCATAAAAATTCAAACTCGACCAATTTATTGTAAAGGCATTGATCATTGTCGTTCCTGCCTCCGGAAACCAGGAGCAATATTGTTTACATTTTTTATTTAGACTGGATCCGAACAAGTCAATATCTGGATCACCAAATGTCTCAACAATCACGGTGAAAGCTTTTGGATTGAGTGCCCATTCTGTATCAATGTTTTTCTGTCTAGATAACTCGTCTGCCTCCACGTTCCTTTCTGACGGAATATATGAGGCTAACAGGAAAATATTTCTTTTTTCTGCCCATTGCCAAATTTTTCGAGCTAACGCATTATATTTTGGGTATCTTCTACCTCCCATCTTATTCACGTACGCAATCGCGGTTGTGTTGTCTATGCGAAGCAAAATCTAACAATCTCGTCTGTTACTAGCCAATTTCTGAAGCCCTAGCCACACCGTTCTTTATAATTAATTCTTCTTTATTCTTTATAATTAGTTCTTTATAATTAATATGCCATCTCGCTTGGCTTTCAGACCAAAAACCATAAATCTTTTGATTACCATTGACAGCACCCCAACCTGTGTTGGAAGCATTGGTAAAAATTGTTGTTTGAAATTTACCTGATTTTATAGTGCTAATACCTTCCTTTAAGTGACCTTTCCACCAATCTAGATCTGGGCTAATTGACCGCGGAATTGTTATCTTTGCATTATAACTTCCATTATTCGCTATTAATGCCAAAGACTTTTCTCTTTCCATCCTCTTTATATAAATCCAACCGTATTCGATCGCCAAGCAAGCAGCTGCAAGTTTGCCTATGATTTCAGAAAATTCTCTGATGGAACATTGTTTTAACAACTCGAATTCTTTTATTGACTTCAACAACTTCTCTCTTTTCTCTTCAGTTAATTCGATCGAGAATCTTTCTGAATCCAAAATAAAGCCTAAGTATTTGCATCTTGTCGAATGATCTTTGTGGCTCTTTTTTTCGTTAACTAAGAAACCTAAAAGCTTTAACAATTTTTTCGTTTCGCCGATATTTTTTCTACACTTGTCTGCATTCTCTTCTATGCACAGCATGTCATCGAGGTAAATCACCGATGAAAAACTTCTCATTCTCAAAGAACGAACAACCGGCTTCATAATCTTGGTAAAGATAAACGGAGCCATAGATAAACCAAAAGGCAGACACGTAAATTGAAATAATTGACCTTCGAACTCAAATCTTAAAAATGTTCTACTCTCTTTCTCTATTGGAATCAAATAATACGCGTCTTGCAAGTCCAAGGTACACATGCACACACCTGGAAATATTAGTTTAGCTGCAGTCCTGATGTCTTCTAACTTAAAGTGAGGAGCTTTAATGAATTCGTTCAACTTTTTAAGATTTAAGATAAAACGAAAAGAGCCGTTTGGCTTTGATACAAGGAAATATGACGACAAAAACTGATATTTGCTTGTTTTGCACTTCTCAATTGCATTTTTCTCTATTAACATGTTTATGGCTTGTTGGTAGTAGATAATATGAGCAGTTGGAATTTGCACTCGTGGGGCCTGGTGTTGAAAAGGCATCTTAATAAAATCAAGTCTGTAACCTTTGATAACATTCAAGACAAAATTGTCCTTCGTAATTTGACGCCAAATATCCAGAAAATTACTTAATCTACCCACACATACTCTCTCATTTATTTCCTCGGTTGTCTCTGAGTCGTTACTTTGTTGTTGTAGACCTGTTGTTTTCCTCTGAATGGTAATCTTTGTCGGCCCTGCACGTTTGCACGAGAATAGCCCGCGTAGCTGGAAAAAGTTCTCTTCCCCTGCGGGCTTCGGAAGTTTGAATAACTGCCTGTCTTTTGACGATTTTTTCGATTGCTAGTCTTTAAATTATCTGTGTTCTTGATACTTCGACCCATTTTTTCCAACGCTTTCGACTCCTTGATGTTTTCAGTCAATTTTTTTCCGAATAAATCGGTGTCTGATTTGGTTTTTTCCAACAAGTCTCTAAGTGGCTCTGATACACCTGGTAGAATCAGCGCTTTTCTTGACTTGTTTATTTGGAAATGAGTATTAGCAATAAGCTTTGCAGCATCATTAATATTTTCCAAAAAAGCCAATTTATCTATGCTCTCTGGTTCATCCAGCAAAGTGGAAACTGCTGTCCCAAGAGCCATTAAAGCTGAGCCAGCTGCTTCTTGACATTTTGTTGCATATCCATCTCGACGGACTGAAGATTCTGACATTGCTGCTGCTATTACTTGATCAAGTTCCGGTGCAATGAAGCCTTCTTTTCTCGGGTATTTTTCGAATAATTTTTGTTTCTCCTCCTATTTCATACCTTTTTCGACCCAATGTTTCCATTGACTTGCTATCGACAAATGAAGATCAAAATCCAAAGCCTTCGAAACAGATGGATCCTCGCCCAGCACCTTAAGAATTTCCTCGTCAAGTTCTTTTTCTTTGTCGGCTAGCGTCTGTGACTGTGAGGGCAGCATTTGAACATTCTTCTCTGTGACACCAACAGAGGGAGCATTCTCTCCTGTAGAAGGCACTGTGTTCTCTTTGTCTCGATCTCCATCAGCATCATTGCATAAATCTATACCAAGGAAAAATCAGAGAAAATACAAACTAAAATGTTGTTTTCTCTACTTACCACAAATTATGAATCGAATAATGGGCTGTAATCCCCTGTATCAAAAAATTGTCTCATCTTTTATACGATCTCTCTCTCGTACGAACTTAGCTAACCTTGAGTCTGACCTGTCATGTCTGTCGTACGTGCGCATCAGCTATATTGCGCCGAATTTGTCTTGCCTCTCGTACAAGCTCATCGGGCTCATAATGCGCCGAATTTGTCTTGTCTCTCGTACAAGCTCATCGGGCTCAAGATACGACCTGTTTTGCCTCCCGTGCAAACTCGTCGTAAAATAATCTTTTTTTTTTTGTATATATGCCTACCATCAAATCCAATCTTCTCTCCATCCTCTGAGTCGCCATTGTCGTGGCCCGACTCTTCACTATCCGACGCCTCGGCCGATGAATCCTATAGTTCTGCGATCTCCGTTTGTAATCGCCTAATCTTCTCTTCAATATCTCCAATAATAACTTGTTTTCGTTTCGACATATTGTTTTTCAATTTCACAAAAAAATAACCCCGCGAAAATCACTCTACACGAAGTTACCTCCAGCACACAACGAAAGAATATGAAGTAGCAGTGGATGGGACGCCACGAGCGGGGTCTATAACCCCCACTCTCCGTTTTTTACTTTTTCACTTTATACGTTGTGGCCATCTAGTGGACTCGAGAGTCACTACATAATTGTAATCTCGAGAACGAGGCGGGAAATATAATTGAATTCATCAACATATATACAATATTTGCGTGCTCTTGCCTTATTAGGAAATAAAATTTCTGATTAAAAATAAAATGTGAAGTTATAGGTTAACGAATTTATTTTTCACGCAGCTGTGTAGTGGAAACATTTATAAATATTTTTGACACACGTATAATTTTATCGTATAAATTCAAAACGTAACACTATTTTTCCACTGAACATCGAAATAACTTTAATATACACAAATTCGCATTTGTCGTTTATCAACACACATACATTTAAAGTTTTTGACTCTTATATATATATCATTGCACCTCAAAAAATTGTTTTTCCAAAACTTACACTTATGGTCCATACGTCCTGCACTCAACACTTCCGAAACTAATAGGTTAAAACATTATCGATATTTCGAATACCATTACTTTTCCCGAATTTAGTTTCCCGATTTTCGTCACTGATAAATTTTCTTTCCCGATCTTACGACGAATGCCTGTCAATGGTTATTGTCTAATCAAACTCTGCTCACACGTCCCACACTATTTATTTTTTATTTTATCAAACTCCGTTCAGACTTTCCGTTGTACAGATACAGCGGAAAGATCACAGTCGGGACCAATCAGAAATTCGTCGTTATCGTTGCCGGAGACCGGCTTTGGTGGAAACGGGTTTTGATCGGCATCAAGAGGCCTTTGATTGTGTCGTCTGCGCGCATATACAGACACGGCAAATTCTTGAATGTAGTAGAATCGAGCATAATCCTAAGCCTGTGCAAAGTTTTTTCTCAGCAATTACGCAACCAATCGTGCTGATTTTAGGCTCAATCGAAAAAGCATCACTCAATTAGTCAAAAGTTCGCTTTTCAAGCCGCCAAATGACTCCTAGGCTCTACAATTGACGAAAACGTCATAAAATGTTTACCCCCATCACCGCGAATCGCTTTATTCAGAGAAAGTATTGACTCGGCGAGCCTCGGGCCTGCATACGACAGGCTGTCAATGTACCTGTTCCGAGACTCTACCAAGTCTCTTGATTACATTTGGGAGTTCTTACAGTTCCAAAAATTCTAGAATAATTCGTTGTGATAAAGCGTACATTAGAGAAATGGTATTTCAACATAATATTTTGGAGATTTTATAAAACATCATATAATCGCACGTACTTGGTCACATACATTATGCTTTAGTAGATCTCTATTTATTTATCAACTTTTTGTGAACGCCCAACATCTACGAGGTTTAAATTATATCACCTCTGTACAATTTGACTTTTTGGATAAGATAATGACAGCGTTGTTCCATAAAATGTTGTATGATGAGTTGGTTTTTGGTTACAGGTTTTGTAGAAAGGGATTTTTATTCCGATGACTTTGTGTTAGTTTTAGTAAATTTTTGTGGGGATTTGGTTTTTTTGAGGGTTTGTTAATTTTTTTCTGAGGGCGGTTTTTCATAACTTATTATGATGAGTTAGTTTGTAGCGGGGATTTTTCTGCGTAGGCATCTTTATATGAGCAACTTAGCATCGGTTTTAGTAAATTTTTGTGGGCATTGATTGTTTGGTGGAAGGGGTTTTACTGGAACGACTATTTGGGGGGCGCAAATGTACTTGTCTCAGATTTTTTCACATTCATACTGTATTTTGCCATTTATTTATCAACTTTTTGTGAACTCTGAACTTGAACTTTTACGAGTATTCAATAATCAAAGTTATTATGGTGAAAACTTATGTATCTATTCATCATGTAACGAAAGTGGGAGGATTATGTTTCTACAAAATTCTGTTATCGCTGACTTATTTTTTAGTTTGTTCCAAGAAATACATATAATTATTTTTGGCATTCCTCGGCCAACTTTTTTCTTAATTTTAGTATCATCCGCAAAAATGCATGAAGTACCAGCTCTTAACATGCTTGTATAATGAAGAATGAAGAAACGTACCTTCGAAGATGGTTCGACCGTGATAGAATATGGCAATTTTGACTTTATATTTTTATTAGGTCCCCAATAGAATGACTTAACTTGAGAGGAAAAGTAGACAATTCAACGCAGTTTACGCTGGCCTTTTTCTCTCCCGTTTTACTTATACTACGCTTATACTATACCACATTTCCGCGAGAAATTCGACTTCTGCAAGGCGGGTTCGTCTTTCCGCGGACGTGTGATGAAAGAAATATTTTCGAATCAAATACTAGAAATAATTTTCGATTCTGCTAAAAAGTAATGACGAAGTGTCTGCGTTTTAATGAAGCTAACTTCAACATCAACACATTTATCATTTAACATAAATATGTAATTTACTTTTGAGATTGTTCTTCTGATTGTGATTCTCGAAAGAATTAGATACTGAATAAAAATTTTAAAGGTCGCTCAAGCGAGTTTTCAATGATTTCGGCTGAAAATGGATACATGATCGAATTTCGAGCTGGTATTGATCTAAGAAGTGTTCAAATTAGTTTTATCTTCATAATTAACCGTCAATACTTATACAATTATTAGAATACTTAAAACGTACAGTAGTTCTGTGAAGATACGACGTATAAAAGAACCACGAACAAGTAAAAACTTTAATTTTTTTCGATTTTGTAAAAAAATTTGAAAAAATATTACACTAAAACATCCATTCCAACAGATCAACGGATCGGAAAATATTCCATAAAAAATGACACCGAGAAATTACTCCAATATCATCAGAATGCATCGAAAGTTTTTCAATAAAAGTAATCATAACGAAACGAGATTTTGAAACAAAAAAAGTATGCGCACCAAATTTCGAGAGCAAAAGTGTGATTGGAAAAAAGAATTTCGGTCGAAGTGCCACATGAGTTTTTCTTTTATAACGTTTATTGATCACGAATTATATCTCATGAGCAATAGGGAAAACAAAATTCGTAAAGTACTTATGAATTTTTTTTTTTCTCGAATCAAATATCGTTTCGCTCTAAATTATTTCGCATCACTTGATTCCATTTTGGGCTGCAAGTGCAAATAGTATTTTCATGTATTTAACCACTCTAAGGTGGTTTAAAACCATGTATAATTCAAACCTAGAGGGGTATCATACACCATTCTCTCGGTTATATAAAAAAACATAGAGAATAGTTTCCAAATAAACCTTTTTACTGCATGCAAGGAACATTTTATGGTAACACAGAAGAGGCACCGTTTTTGACTCCATTGTAGAGTTTACGTTGGGAAAATTGGAATATTGAGACTACGGTTAAAAAAAATTATTTATTTAGGCACTGTTCTAAAGTTTATTTATTGAATTACACTTTATTTTTGCACTCTATCACTCTTCTATCTACATATTCAAATCACTTTAACCTAAAGTTTCACTTTAACCAAATAAAACTGACCGCGATCTTTATAACCTAACGACTGTTCAAAGATATTAATTATTCACCGAATACGAGTTTATCATACACCATTCCCTTATATAGTTATAAAAAAAAAGAGAATCATTTCTAAATAAACCTTGTTATTGCATCCGAGGAACATTTTATGGTAAAAGAGAAGAGGCACCGTTTTCAACTCCGTTCTAGAATTTACGTTCGGAAAAATGAAATGTTGGGACTAGGGTTAATAAAAAAAAATATTTATTTAGACACCGTTCAAAAGTTTATTTATTGAATCACACTTTATTTTTGCACTATTACTCTCCCATCGGTAATATGATAAAAGTCACTTTAATCAAAAGTTGAAACTGACCGCGATCTTTATAACCTCCCAACAAAGATATTAAGTATTCACCGAATACGCGTTTATCATACACCTTTCTCTTAGTTATCAAAAAAAAAAAAAAACAAAGCGAATGGTTTCTAAATAAACCTTATTTTTGCATCCGAGGAACATTTTATGGTAAAAGTAAACAGGCACCGTTTTCGACTCCGTTCTAGAATTTACGTTCAGAAAAATGGATTGTTGGGTCTAGGGTTAATAAAAAAATATATTTATTTAGACCCTGTCCAAAAGTTTATTTATTGAATCACACTTTATTTTTGCTCTAGCACTCTTCTATCTATAATAAAAGTCTCTTTAAGCAAAAGTTGAAACTGGCCGCGATCTTTATAACCTCACGACAAAGATATTAAATATTCACCGAATACGAGTTTATCATACACCATTCTCTTGTTTAACAGAAAAAACGAAGAGAATGGTTTCTAAATAAACCTTATTATTGCATTCGGGGAACATTTTGATGGTAAAAGAGAAAAGGGATCATTTTCGATTCCGTTGTAGCAGAGTTTACGTTTCGAAAAAAATTGTAGGGGCTATAGGTTTAATTAAAAAAATATTTATTTAGACACTGTTCAATGGTTCATTATTACACTTTATTTTCCCACCATCACTCTTCTATCTATATAAAAGTCACTCTTTACTCGTCTATCTATAAACACCACTCTAACCAAAAGTTGAAATTGACCGCGATCTTTATTACCTCACGACTCTGTTTCAAAAAAGATATTGGTCAGCTATCATATGGACGATCGATCGAATAACACCACACTGAACCATGAAATGATTTTTTTAATAAATTTATCGATATAATTGCTCACACGTCCCGCTCTTCGTGATGTCAAAACAACGTTCAAACTTTCCGTTAGCTCCGTACAGAGGAAAGTCCGTCGCCGGAGACCGGCTTTTCTGGAAATGGGTTTTGATGGGCATCAAAACGCCTTTGATTGGATCGTCTGTGGGCATATACCGACACGGCAAGTTCTTGAATGTAGTAGAATCGAGCATAATCCTAAGCCTGTGCATAGTTTTTTCTCAGCAATTACGCAACCAATCGTGCTGATTTTGGGCTCAATCGAAAGAGCATCGCTCAATTAGTCAAAAGTTCGCTTTTCAAGCCGCCAAATGACTCCTAGGCTCTACAATTAGCGAAAACGTCATAACATTTTTACCCCCATCACCGCGAATCGTCTTGTTTCGAGATAATATAGACTCGGCGAGCTTCGGGCCAGCAGACGACAGAGCTGTCAATGTACTTGTCCCGAGACTCTACCGAGTCTCTTGATATATATTAGGGTGTACCGAAAAAAATCAATAGTTTTTTTTCGGTCTCCACAAGCAATTTTCTTTATATTATTCCAAAAGACAAAACTAGCCAAAAGGAAAGCTCGAAATAAAATTACTTGGGCCGGCGCACCGCATGCTTTGATTTCTCACAAGAATAACACGTAAAAAAAATCCTCTGATGGATATTGTTTCAAATCGCCTGAAAAAAAAATCTCACGAATATGCCGCTAACATATTTTTGTAGAGAACAAAATTCCCTACAAAAAAAGTCCTTAGAGCCAAATAGCTCAGATCAACCGTTCAATAGTTATAACTGTTTAAAAATGAACCTATATACAAATTTGCATTCGATATAATCCAAGTTGAATTATTCATTTTACAAAAAAAACTTTCGAGGAATATTCTGCAAGAAATTTTTTCCTCGATCAGATAATTCAACGGCATTATCCTGAAATGATCTCAGTTGTCTTTTTCTCTTTGAACATTTTTTTAAATTAGTGTATCGTGAATCAGTATCGAACATAAAAAAATAAATAAACTTTGAATAGTCACACCTGTTATATACTTCGTTTAAAACTCAATTTTGTTTCTTTTCCTCACATCACAATAATTTTGACTAGATTTTAGCAATACTTGATAACAAAAAAACTTCGAATTATAAATTTTTCACTGCAAATCGGCAATGGCTGGCCATTCCCGTTCGTCGCATGAAACTGAAACTCGTAATGTTTCGGTACGAGTTACAACAAACTACCGATAGGTGATACAGTACAGCGCGCCTTTTACGTGACCTTTCAATGCTACGTACTACGCAACGAAATAGAAGCTTCACATAAGCGTGTATGTGAAGGAATAAATGAGTAAACAAATAAATTGATGAATAAATTTATTATTTTCGCGCGAAGGTAATTTATTTCTTATTATTCCAATTTTGGAAACTTTAGTTTGCCATTATTATAAAATCAAATCACAACGGATCGGGTTTCAGTTGAAGACGAAAAAACATTCTAATGATATGCAGTGAAAACAAAACTTTACTTCAACAAACAATAAAAACTATCATTTTCCCAAAATATATCTTAAAATGCATGTAAGTATTGAACTAGTTATTTGAAGATAATGCCGTTGAATTATCTGATCAATGAAAAAATTCCTTGCAGAATATTCCTCGAAAGTTTTTTTGTAAAATGAATAATTCAACTTAGATTATATCGAATGCAGATTTGTATATAGGTTCGTTTTCAAACAGTTATAACTATTGAACGGTTGATCTGAGCTATTTGGCTCTAAGGACTTTTTCTGTAGGGAATTTTGTTCTCTACAAAAATATGTTAGCCGCATATCCGTGAGATTTTTTTTTCAGGCGATGTGAAACAATATCTACCAGAAGATTTTTTTACGTGTTATTCTTATGGGAAATCAAAGCATACGGTGCGCCGGCCCAAATAATTTTATTTCGAGCTTTCCTTTTGGCTAGCTTTGTCTTTTGGCATAATATAAAGAAAATTGCTTGTGGAGCCCGAAAAAAAAATATCGTTTTCTTTCGGTACACCCTAATATATATGGGGCGTTCCACGCCAAATCGGACGGTCTGAAAAATTTCGATTTTTGATTTCCTCAATTTGTTGATATTTTTTAGTACCCCTCAAAAGAGCCTTTCTGGTAAATTTTGAGATTTTTTTGATTACTTGTTAAAAAAATTTCAAATTTTCAAAAAAATCGCTCTTTTTTTGGTTTTTTGTTCATAACTTTCTTAATAATGGTCCAAATTAAAGCTTTTTTTTCTAAATCTTTGTTTTTTGACGGCCTTTACAGAAAAAAAGAAAAAAAATATTTAAAGTGTTTTTGATTAAGATTTTTGAGTTTGAAATTTTAAATCGTGTTTTTGAAAGTGAGTGTATCTTTCGATTTTTTTGAAATTTTTTTATTTCAAACTACTATTCTTTTAACAACTTTTCAGACTGGCCCGGTCGTGGGCCCTCCATAATTGCTATTTTTTTTTTCGATTTTTTATTTATTTATTTTTTTTTTATTGACAATATTTTTAATTACAATCTATCCCAAGGGATATTCAATAATTAGTCTGAATATAAAATGTAGTTATATTAATTGTTATGTAGTTATATTGTTGACAGCGTTGCCAGAAATCGTACAATTTGCTATCTTTTAACACAGGGCGTCGCAGAATATGGCAACGCTGATTGTTGAGTTCACTAGAATTTTTTTCCAAAATTTTGTTTTTCATCGATTTTCAGTCAAACCTCAGGTACGTTCATTGCCGTAACTTGAAAACGATGGAGTTGGTGATAAAACGTCAAGAAAAAAAGTTTTATTTCTTCATTTTAAACGCATTGGAATTTTTTCAGATTTGTTATCAAATTTTTTTTCTATCTATTTTTGGTTCAAACTCTGATGAATTTATTAGCGTATTTCAAGAACTATGAGGTCGTGATAAAATATCCAGAGAGAAAAAAGTTGTATTTTTCAATTTTGAGCGCATTGGAGTTTGTGTAGATTTTTTTTCGAAAGTGGTTTCTTCGACGAAACCAAAGTTTAATCAGTAAATATAGAAATTAATCTACAAAAATTCCAATGTGTTCAAAATTGAAAAATACAACTATTTTCCCTCTAGATACTTTAACACAACCCCATAGTTCTCGAAATACGCGAATCAATTCATCAGAGTTTGAACCAAAAATAGTTGGAGAAAAAAAATCTGAAAAGATTCCAATGCGTTCAAAATGAAGACAAAAATTTTTCTTTCTTGACGTTTTATTACAAACCCCATCGTTTTCAAGTTACGGCAACCAATATACCTGAGCTTCAACTGAAAATCAATGAAACAAAAGCTTCGCAAAAATATCTGAAAAAATTCTAGTGAACTCAACAATCATGGTCGCAACTTTTTACCCCCTTGATATTTCCTTTTAAACCTAATAGTTCTCGTGTTACGCGGCAATTTCCAAATTTTGTCTGTTTTCGCCAAAAACGGGATAACTTTGCGAAAATAAATCGCACTGAATTTAAAAGAAAAAAGAAACAAAACTGAAGCTTAAGCTTCCCCCTTTAAGGATCCGGTCAAGGAAATGGAAGAAATGTTTTTTTTATTCTGAAAACGTGGTCCAACTGTAAAAGAAAAAAAAGGCGAAAAACGATCGTATTAAAAATGACGTACTGGTCGTAGAAAACATCATGGAGAATTTTCAAAAAAAGCAGAATGACCTCACCTTCAAAAAGCCGTTCATTAAATTCGTTTATGTATATTACCGGCGAAATGGCATTACAAACAACGCCGAGACTTTTTCGCACTTTTGTCGGGAAATTTTTCGGCGGTAGTGTAGATACACTCGATAAATCGGGCGCGAGAAGAAAGCGATATATATAGATGTATAAATATACTCAACTCGATACATCCTTAATAGTTTGCAAAACTATTACTTGGCAAAACTGGCATTTGAAGTTTGGTCGTTCCTTCACGTTATTGTCAAACTTCTAAATAGCTGTTTATTTTTTTCTAGAATATTGCGTTTTGGTGACGCACAAACCCATATAATTGTTAATAATACAAATGATGTATTTTGATTAAGTTTATTTGTTTGTTGTATAATCAACAATCTTGATATTTGGTATAAAATTGTAATTGACATGTTATTTCAAAAAAAAAAAAAACCATTCAAATTCGTTTGATTTAATTCATTTGGTTGAATTATTTTTAAAAACGATTCATTTACTTTTAACAGAGCCTGCAGAATCGGATTCCAGAATTTGGAGTAGCGCGATACTGTGGTTAACAAACGCGGTAGTGTTGGCGGGTGGTTTGTGTCGTTTGTTATTGTACGGAGATCCAATAATACCATCTGCGAGCAAAGCTTTTCTGGAGCTTCGTCGTTGGAGACGTCAGGCTGAATTCAATATGTCACTGAATGAATACGAAAGAGCATACGCCGATCTTCGGCACTGTCTTCGTTACTTCGACCGTACATTACCAATATCACGTGCGGAAATAGCTCTGGCTACTTTATGGCAAATAGTGAGACAAATATTGCACAAATTGTGGATCGGACGTTGGGTATTGCACGTCGGTAAATGGCTTACTGAAAAATCGGAACGCGGACAAGCTGAAACATCAGCGATGGAACTGTCGCTCGTTTACGAACGAATTTTAAGTCTACGAATGTCCGAGGGTTCAACCGACGCTACGCTGTTTCTTGCTCTTTCCTCTGTTAATTACGCCGAAGTTGCGCTCGACGTTATACCGAAAAATTGCCTCATCGAAATTTACTTGAACGCTGCTCTGTGCTTTAAACAGTCACTTTTTCCCTTCATCCACAAATACTATTTCAGCAAAACGAGATCGATTTTGTCAACGTGCGTTGTACCCTCCAGACTCAAATGGATCATGACCGATGAAGGCGCCCGTTTTATTACCTCTCAAAAATGGCAATACGGAAATCGCGGATCCAGCGAATTTACCTCACAGAACAGCAAAACCAATCCACTCTCTTACGCGGCCAGAGCTTATCGCGAACATCTGATCGGCCAATGTTTGAGATTACTTACCGGCACCGTTGGCGATTCACATGCGTCGGCTACTCTTGAGCTGGCAAAAACTATCGTCTCTTCCGCTGATGTCGAAACACGCTTTTCCGGTGATGACGCCATCAACGTTGATAGTAAGTGGCGATTTTTTTTCTTTTGCCAAGTCGTCTGCAACATCTCTCGTGGTGAATTTTATCAGAATTTTTTTACGACAAGAGTAAACTGATTTTTTTAAAAACTGCCTGGGAATATCAGAGTAGAGTGTTCTTAATGTTTTCACGTTGGTTAAAAAGATTTTTCTTTCTATAATTTTTCTGATTTTTCAGCTTAAATGCAACGTGTATAAAATAGATTTGAAATTTTCGTTTACAGAATGCGAAGACGAAATCGGCGTATGGTGGGGCGCAGTAATGTGCGTCGCTGCAAGCTGGAGACTCGGTGAAAACGATTCGGCATCGTGGATGATCGTGGAATCACGTTTCCCGTACGAGAAAAATCAACAGTGCAGAAGTACAGCAAACTGTTATCCACTACCACACGCTGTACTTTGGGTACTTCAAGCAGCAAAAAGTTCAACTTGCAGAAGTTCAATGCGTCTCATCGAGCAGGCTGGCATGTTTCTCGAAGATTCTATGGTTTATTCCAACTGTAAACAACAATCCTCTTACAATGTTCAAGTGAGTTGGGAATTTTTCGATTAGACATTTTTTTAACTCAACATCTCGAATATTTTTGCTCTTGTTTATTTATTTATTATTATTTTTTTAAATTCTTTACGGTCCTTGAGCAGATGCGTGCAATTTTCATATTATTTTTTGTCCTAAACGATTCGATTCCCTGTTACGGGTGTGCATTGTAGTTGCATTGCATGTTTATGAAAACTGTGCAATTCTTCTACAGTGCAACTCTCGTGGCTGGTCAGTGTCAACATAAAAAGATGCACCGCTTGATGGATAAACTTCAACTCCACGTGGAATTTCGAACAGCAAGCAAACGCTGCAAAAATGTCTTTGTACATCAAATTACACGTCTAATTAAATATGGTTTTCAGCTCGCTCAACTCTGGGTATGCGATTGGCTGTTGGAACTTCGTACGACTATGTGGCAAGAAATTGGCGGCGAGGATGTGAAGCTAACATCGAGTTCTTTCTTGGTTGGATTCCAACGAGATCTTGCTCGACTTCGACAACTGTGTCAACATATTCCGGTAATTTTTATACAACAACATTACCAGTACTTTTAAGGCAATGTGTCACACTGACTGAGCCGCCATGAGTGCGAGAAAGAGATAGCTGCAAATTTCGAAGATGAAATTTTTTCACAATGTTCGTCCGATCGAAATGTGAAAAAAATGCAAGCCTAGTTTTCCTTTTTTTCTGCATGGGCTAAATTTTTCTTCATTCCAATTGATCAAACGGTGTCAAAAATGTCCACTATCGAAAATTCGAAGGGGATGAATGATTGATCGATGACCTTAATCTCTTGAATTGGAAACGCGCGAAATTTTGTATAGAAATATTAAATAACTTTGAGGCGCTCTATCAATTGCGCGTGAGTGCGAGAGAGATGGTTGAAGCGCGGATTCACTTTTTTCTGGGAGAGGCTTGATATTTCAAGAAAAAGAAAAGTTACACCTTATTCTCTGATGAAAGGGGAACAACATGTAACTTTAATTTTTCTCGAAAACAACTGTGTCGGAGAAAAATGTGCAACAGGATTTTTACCGATAGAAAACGATTGATAGAGCGCATTAAACACTTCTCTTTAATATTTGGCATGGATACTCCGCTGGCCCGTGTCTCTTGATAAACTGTAACCGAAAAAAGATAAATGGAGTACCGACAGAGATGGATGCGCGATCGGTATGTAGCTCCGGCGATCTCCCAAATTGAGCAGCCTTGAGCGAGGCCAATACTTGGTTGAGTGACCGATTAGCCGTGCACCAGCCCGCGCATCAACCGCTGAGCGGAAGGCAGTTTTTCTGAGTTTCTAATGGTGCTAACCAATTGGAACTCAGTAAAAATATAGCCGCCTGTATCGGCCGGGTTTTCCAGTTTCCTTTGGCCCTCGTGCCTATGCGATACAGTAATACACATTATTAGGAAAGAGTGGCTGTGGGCAACAATCTCGGGGGGTCTCACAGGGACAAGGAAAATAGTGAAGTGGGGTTAAAGTGATGGGATGGTCTCATAAAAATCCGCAAGGGTGCACGCAGGAACAATGAAAATTAAAAAAAATAAAAGATAAATGGACTGACTATTTCTTCAACATATAATCGGTCAATTTTTTTCGTCGTATGAAATTTGTTGATATTGTTTCGTTTTGAGAGAAGGTTTCATAAATAAGAATTTGTTTACAGAATAATCAAACATAAGAAAAACACTTAATATTTATTTGGTTATTAGATACATTTTTTCGCGTGTGTTCGGCCAGAGTTCTTTGAGCGAACTGAGCTTTCGCTAGAGCGCCACCAAGTGGTAAAAAATCTTGTAATGAAAATAATTTATCATGTCCGCAAAAAGAGGGGTGGGTAACAATAATAACCCATCGTTTGGTAAAGCGCATCACCGTATGATATAAAGGGCGAGAAGAAATAATAATTGCGAGAGCGAACAGATATTATTGAATACGAATTACGAATTTAGTCGAAAAATGTAATTACCGATACTCGTTGTTGTTAATATGTTAATTTGTTAAACTATTATTAATATATTTTGTTACGCAGTCGGTGATGCAGCGAGTGTTCCTTTACGAAGCTACGGTTCGTATAATAGCAGGAGCCGCACCGGTCAAGACACAAATACTCTTGGATCGAAGTCTTCATCATCGAAATTCTCGTACATCGTTAATATGTGGCAAAGATCGATCACAAGAACACGGTAATGGTGAACGCGAACACGCCGCTGCTTTGTGCCTGGCTTGTCGTCATTTGCCGGCGGTATTG
Source organism: Rhimphoctona megacephalus (assembly GCA_963989365.1). Lineage (NCBI taxonomy): Eukaryota > Metazoa > Arthropoda > Insecta > Hymenoptera > Ichneumonidae > Rhimphoctona > Rhimphoctona megacephalus. The sequence continues at coordinate 6,378,503 of OZ022415.1, read as the reverse complement.
CTAACATCACCCGGCGAACGTGCTGGCATGCTCGCCGAAGCAGCGAAAACTCTCGAGAGGATCGGGGATAGAAAACGGCTTCAGGAATGTTACGAACTTATGCGACAATTGGGCCCAGCGATTTCGGTTAATTAAGTCTAGTGGAATAATTTTTGTCCATGCTTATCACCCGAAGTCTACTCTCAACTAACACAATCCCATTGTATATACAAACTTCATCCTGTCACATGGAAAAAAAAAAATCGAACCGATAAACAACAATCGGTGTTAATTTTAGAGTACTTGAATAAATTCGGTGCTCGTTATTTTTTTTTTTTATTGTTTCCTATTATAGTTTCAGTTATTATTTCGAAATATAATTTATCTTTTGTATCGTGTGCGTGGCGACTTCATCACTCTGATTATATGTAATTTAAATAAATATATGATATTTAATATCACCATATCATAATATTGTTTTTTTTTTCAACTTGAATTTTTATAAATATGACGCGTTATCGAGTAATCGTTTTTTTCCTCAATCGTAAACGCATATTTCTATGTGTATTTTTCGATTTTTATATCATTGTTTATCAAATGCGAAAAAAAAATTCTATGTGTTGGGGGAGGAGGGGGCAGTATGAAAGCAATTAGAAAGTTTTAGGCCGATCACACACGATTTTGCATAGCATAGCATAACGTAGCATAAGCTATTTCGACCAATCGGGTAACTCCAGACGCATATATATAGTACATATGTGCGCTATCTCATTGGTCAGTCTCTTATGCTACGTTAAGCTAATCACACACGGTTTTGCATAGCATTGCATAAAGTAGCATAAGCGATTTTGACCAATCAGGTAACTCCAGACGCATATATATAGTACATATGTGCGCTATCTGATTGGTCAAAATCTCTTATGCTACGTTTTGCTCTATACTATGCAAAATGACTTTATTCGGAGAACAGATTTACATGGAACAACAGGGCTCGTGCTAGCTTTTACAATTATAGTAATTAACTCTTAGTGCGATTTAGATTTAGCGTTTGTTTATAATGATTATAGTGATTTTAGACGATCGGAGTTAGCTTATTGATTAATCATTTCCGATCGGATAGATTTCGAGAGAGGTTAAGACTCGTTCGAGTTTTGAGCGCTGACTTTACAGTGTTAATAAGCCGCGACGAGTTAAATTTAGATCACTCGAAACGATGTTGAATGTTTTGGATTTCGATGCTAACTAATTGTTGTTGTTGAATTTCTGTCTTGCTAGAGTTGAAGATTTGTGTGGGATTGTACGATTTTTGTGGGTAGGACGTTATGGAGGGGACCTATTTCGTTATGCTTTTTTACTAGGATTGGATAGGAGGTCATTAATTTGGTGTCCTAATTTTGTGATTGGAGTTTGTTATGGGGGAGACTTTTCTGGAAATGTAATTGGAAGAAAAGTCATTAAATTTTATCTGGGATTTCCGGACTCTGGGAAAATGTATCAAGCAGGGTTGCTTTAGTTTGAAGGGTATGCGCGTGTTCATCTTGGAATTTGAAAACGTGCATTTGGGACTCGTGGGAAATGTTTATTTCGTCGAGTGTTCTCGATTTTCTAGATCTGGAAAATGTTGCTATGGTAATAAAATTTGAAAATGTGTTTTGAAGTTAAGGGTGGTATAGAAAAAGTGCTTATGTACTTTTACGATTTCCTGTCAAAGTCATGTTGAGATTTTTGTGGCGACTGAAAGTCGAGAGTTGTCTAATGGAGCACACGTGCAACTTTTATGTTTGTACTTTGAAATGGAAAGCGATGTTGGAAAAAATGTATGAGAGTGTCGGGTGTTTTACAGGATGTATCATCTTACAATATGTATTATTATTTAAGGAGCCTCGGTCATGAACGCCTTCGCGACAAAAAAAAATAATTTTTTAGTATATTACAGTTAAAGTACCTATATTTACGTGAATGAGGATTCAGAAAATATTTAAAAAGTTTAGGGTTATCGACTTATCTAAAAAGATATTAAGTGTTAAAGTGTCGAAATACTCGAAGTACCGGGAGGTTTCGTGACGGTGTGACGATTCGGCAGCGTCGCCGAAATCAGATGTTTAGTACTGCCTAACCTGAAATTTGTTGTGACAAACGAATATGTGTGCGCTCGCTGTTATGAGTACGACAAGAAAATCCGAGGACAGAGTAAGATGGGGAATTGCGACGTTGCCACATTTCTGTGTGCAGTATCGTACCGTAAAGCTGTACCAATTTTATGGTATTGATTTATCGATATACGACTGATCATTTTTGTATTAAATTACCGATAGTACATTTATTATCAATTGTATTATCACAAATATGTGTATTTTGAAAAAAAGGGGGGAGGGGCTCGCTCATGCGCCCACGGAACCCGGCCCTACGCGACTGAGACTCCTTAAGAGTATATACGATTATTTGAGAGTATGGGCTATCTGCAACTGTCCTCGTGGCACCGCCAAGTGGCCATGTTTGAAAACGGCTGCCGATTTCTTTGTACGATGCCTCACGGTGTAAATAATATATTATTTAATTGCCTAGTGAATTATTGGTAAATGATTGAACCCTTTTTATATATGCAAGGTAAGTTTCCATTATTTTTTAATGTCAATTTTAATGAGGCGTTACTTAATCTAGATTGTTGCAAATTTAAATTACAAGATGATGTAACAGACTAACCTTTCATTTTCCTCATACGTAAGTTTTGTTTATTTACAGAACGCTCCGATTTGACGCACTTTTTCGTTATGGCATGTACTAGTTGCGCTGCGATAGGGACCGTGCGCGTTACTTACAACGCCACGAACTGGGCAATTTCTACATTAGCTAGGTGCTAAGTAATCAAGCGCGTATACGCGGGTGACAAGATTTTTTAATTGATTTACGGTACAAAATTGATTTATTTGTTTTCTTCATCAAAAAGACATTGGTAAATGCAGGGCAGCTCTCACACACCACTTTGGTTTCGAGAAGATTGACCATTCTTAAAATACTGTTCTTTTCCCGAGAGTGCTGTCCATTTCGCATGAAAGAGCGAGAAACAAACGGAATGAATTATATGGCCGATTCGTCACCCGTGCTTTGTGTTTCTACGACATTTGAAATATATCTTGAGCCACATTTTTTAAAAATTTTTATATAATTTTAGACTCCAACACGATCATTAATCACGAGCTGAAAACCTTAATTGCTCATTTTTAACATTACACGGGCACACAAAAAAAAAGTGGTCAGTACTTTTGATTAGACCCATATAATTCTATGTATTTTGACGCGCTGAATTAGAATTTGGGGCCAATTCAGCGCCTACACCCACCAATTTTGAGTAAATTGCAAAAACTACTAAAAATGTCAAATAATCGCATTTTTGGGTGTTCGAACATCTTTCTTGACCTATATAATGCATGATTTTCATGTAATTTGATACGCTGAATCAGAATTCGGGGCCAGTTCAGCGCTTACACCCACCAATTTTGAGTAAATTGCGAAAAACTGCTAAAAATCTCAAATAATCGCATTTTTGGGTATTCACACATCTTTCTTGACCTATACAATGCATGATTTTCATGTAATTTGATGCGCTGAATCAGAATTCGGGGCCAGTTCAGCGCCTGCACCCACCAATTTTGAGTACATTGTGAAAAACTGCTAAAATTGTAAAATAATCGCATTTTTGAGTATTTAAAATTTTTTTTTGATCTATATCATGCAGGATTTTTATGTAATTTGATGCGGTGAATCTAAATGCAGGGTTATTTTAGCTTATACACCTTAAAAATATTGAGTAAGTCAAAAAATCGCATTTTTGAATATTAAAAATTTTTTTTTGACCTTTATCATGCATGAGTTTTATGTAATTTGATGTGCTCAATTCGTATATATTTTCATTATTTTTTGTGGATGCTGGAGGAGATGCAAAAGTGATGCAGAAAATATGAGAAAAGAACTTTATAGACATCACACCGTTCTTCTTGTATAACGAACTCTTTTTTCCTCAAATGTTCGGTGCAGTGGATTTCTCTTTCTCTTCATATTTTCTTTCTTTATATCTCTCTTCAGCGTCCAGTAAAAATCTGCCATCATGTTGACATTCCACCTCCCTTGATACCGACTCTCCATTTCGCTTATATCTTGATGGAATCGTTCTCCTTGTTCTTCACTATAATCTCCGAGGTTTTGAGGGAAATAGTCGAGGTGAGAGTGTAGGAAGTGCAGTTTAAGATTCATCAAGCAACCTAAATTTTTATAACTTTCCAACAACTCGTCAACTAAGTTCTGGTAATTCTCACTTTTCGTATTTCCTAAGAAGGCCTGAGATACATTTTTTAAAACTTAGCCAAGCAGCTTTTTCAATATCACTCATTTCATCAAGAAAATTTTCGTCTGAAAATAAATTCCGAATTTGAGGTCCATCGAAAATCCCCTCTTTTAATTTAGCTTCACTTATCGCGGGAAACTTTTCTTTCAAATACTGAAAACAGTTGCCATCTTTATTCAGAGCTTTGACATACTGCTTCATAAGACCCAGCTTAATATGTAATGGTGGTAGCAGATATTTTGGAGGATCAATTAATGGTACCCGTCTGATGTTTTTACTACCGGGATCGAAGTTCGTTCTCGTTAGCCACTCTTTCTGAACATAGTGTTGTTTCCTGTCCCTACTATCCCATAAACATAAGAAGCAGGGATTTTTTGTGAAATCCGATTGTTGTCCTAAAAGTATTGTTGCAATTTTCAGATCACCACAAATTTGCCAGAGATGTTCCGAATACTTTATTTTTTACAATACAATCTGTAAATTTTCATAAGTCTCTCTCAGCTTGATCGAGTGTGCTATTGGAATGGGTGCGTATGTGTTTCCGTTATGGAGTAGAACAGCTTTGAGACTTCTTTTTGACGAATCAATATATAGTCTCCACTCATCGTCTTTGTGTGTATTAGGTTTTAATGTATCAATCAAGCCTTTTATATTCAAACAATATACTAAAGAATTCTCTTCATCGTTCGCAAAAAATTGTCGAAACTCTTTCTCCCTATCACGGTAAAAGTAAGCTGACGTTCCTTTAGCCAGCAAATTTTTGTTCCTCAATGCTGCTGCGAGATATTCAGCTCCGTCTTTAGGTAATCCTAAATCTCGTACGAGATCATTCAACTCTTCTTGGTTGAAGGTTTGAGGAGGATTCGTGTCACCATCTGGCAAAAATTCATCATCATCAGAACTTCTTCCCTCAAAAACCTCGTCATCTTCCATGACTTCCTCTCCCACATCCATAGGTTCAAGAGTTTCGGTTTTATTCACGGCCTCCATTGTTTCAGGTTTTACGACTGATGAAACGTCGGCATAAACAATTTTCACTTTAGTAGTCGCATTAAAACCAGCGATATCAGTCATACAAAAATAGCAGTCATCTTGACTTGTCGGTGCAGACCATATCATCGGTTTTGAAAATTGCATTCTCTCTCGCTCTTTACCTTTGTCCCATCGTATTAACATTGTGTAGCACCTACCACATGTTATATGTGGAACCCAGTTGGCATCCTCAGTAGTCATTTCAATTTCAAAGCCATTTTCGTAGATCGAAATTAATTTTTTTGTCAAAGGCCTTCTGTGCTTCGACACTTTAAATTTACCACAAACTAAACAAAAACAATCAGAGCTTTTGTTGCATTTGTGGGATTGATTTCTTGTAGCATTATACTCTACAAAAGCCAAGTTACCCACTAATGTAGAGCTGCGGTCGCTTGATGACGACGCCTGCGGGCCCGCTTCCTCACCCTGACCAGACGCCGGTACTGGGGTTCCGAATCCCTGCATCGTAAAACACTTATTGTTTGTGCTTGCCATGACGGCATTCCCACTGGTAACCCAGGGACTTTGCGAGACTGTTCTGTTGCCCGCCGTCACCGCGTGGAGGTGCCCTGGTTACAAGCACAAGCAATGAGTTGTCCGAAGTAAAAAAAATATGAAAGGCCCTTATCAGACAAATTGAAATCGATTTACGAGGTTTGATTAGGTATTAGAGCGACCGAATGTGATGCAAACTGGATACCACATACAGTTTGTGGTCGGTGTAAGACCATTGTCTTGCACCGATGAGAAAGATCCAAAAAACAAGAGAACTTGCAATCCACAAAATCCATGATATGGTCTCCACCAACAAGTCAAGAGCATTGCTATTTTCTTATGACTGGCATCACAGGTTTTACCAAGAATACTAAAGGTAAAATTGTATGCGCCAACGTTTCATCAGCTGTAAAACCAGAAAAATAGTGGCCGTGGATAAAGTCGTAACTTTGGAAGCGATGAATGTGGAACTTTCTGATGAAGAGGTAGTAATGGAAGTTGACGAGGTCTTCCAAGAAGAGAGTCCTGAGGGTGATGAATTTTTGCCAGATGGTGACACGAATCCTCCTCAAACCTTCAACCAAGAAGAGTTGAATGATCTCGTACGATATTTAGGATTACCTAAAGACGGAGCTGAATATCTCGCAGCAGCATTGAGGAAGAAAAATCTACTGGCTAAAGGAACGTCAGCTTACTTTTATCGTGATAGGGAGAAAGAGTTTCGGCAATTTTTTGCGAACGATGAAGAGAATTCTTTAGTATATTGTTTGAATGTAAAAGGCTTGATTGATACATTAAAACCTAATACATACAAAGACGATGAGTGGAGACTATATATTGATTCGTCAAAAAGAAGTCTCAAAGCTGTTCTACTCCATAACGGAAACACATACGCACCCATTCCAATAGCACACTCGATCAAGCTGAGAGAGACTTATGAAAATTTACAGATTGTATTGTAAAGAATAAAGTATTCGGAACATCTCTGGCAAATTTGTGGTGATCTGAAAATTGCAACAATACTTTTAGGACAACAATCGGATTTCACAAAAAATCCCTGCTTCTTATGTTTATGGGATAGTAGGGACAGGAAACAACACTATGTTCAGAAAGAGTGGCTAACGAGAACGAACTTCGATCCCGGTAGTAAAAACATCAGACGGGTACCATTAATTGATCCTCCAAAATATCTGCTACCACCATTACATATTAAGCTGGGTCTTATGAAGCAGTATGTCAAAGCTCTGAATAAAGATGGCAACTGTTTTCAGTATTTGAAAGAAAAGTTTCCCGCGATAAGTGAAGCTAAATTAAAAGAGGGGATTTTCGATGGACCTCAAATTTGGAATTTATTTTCAGACGAAAATTTTCTTGATGAAATGAGTGATATTGAAAAAGCTGCTTGGCTAAGTTTTAAAAATGTATCTCAGGCCTTCTTAGGAAATACGAAAAGTGAGAATTACCAGAACTTAGTTCACGAGTTGTTGGAAAGTTATAAAAATTTAGGTTGCTTGATGAATCTTAAACTGCACTTCCTACACTCTCACCTCGACTATTTCCCTCAAAACCTCGGAGATTATAGTGAAGAACAAGGAGAACGATTCCATCAAGATATAAGCGAAATGGAGAGTCGGTATCAAGGGAAGTGGAACGTCAACATGATGGCAGATTTTTCCTGGACGCTGAAGAGAGATATAAAGAAAAAAAATATGAAGAGAAAGAGAAATCCACTGCACCGAACATTTGAGGAAAAAAGAGTTCGTTATACAAGAAGAACGGTGTGATGTCTATAAAGTTCTTTTCTCATATTTTCTGCATCACTTTTGCATCTCTTCCAGCATCCACAAAAAATAATGAAAATATATACGAATTGAGCACATCAAATTACATAAAAATCATGCATGATAAAGGTAAAAAAAAAAAATTTTAATACTCAAAAATGCGATTTTTTGACTTACTCAATATTTTTAAGGTGTATAAGCTAAAATAACCCTGCATTTAGATTCACCGCATCAAATTACATAAAAATCCTGCATGATATAGATCAAAAAAAAATTTTAAATACTCAAAAATGCGATTATTTTACAATTTTAGCAGTTTTTCACAATGTACTCAAAATTGGTGGGTGCAGGCGCTGAACTGGCCCCGAATTCTGATTCAGCGCATCAAATTACATGAAAATCATGCATTGTATAGGTCAAGAAAGATGTGTGAATACCCAAAAATGCGATTATTTGAGATTTTTAGCAGTTTTTCGCAATTTACTCAAAATTGGTGAGTGTAGGCGCTGAACTGGCCCCGAATTCTGATTCAGCGCATCAAATTACATGAAAATCATGCATTATATAGGTCAAAAAAGATGTTCGAATACCCAAAAATGCGATTATTTGAAATTTTTAGCAGTTTTTGCAATTAACTCAAAATTGGTGGGTGTAGGCGCTGAACTGGCCCCAAATTCTGATTCAGCACGTCAAAATACATAGAATTATATGAGTCTAGTCAAAAGTACTGACCACTTTTTTTTTGTGTGCCGGTGTAATAAATAAAAATATATTGGGCGTATAGTTAGCAGAACGTAATGCAAAGTTCTTTCTTTTTTCGCAATCAACTAGAAATCATTTGGGAAACACATTAGCAATGCTAGAATAATTTGCGAAGTAATTATTTTATCACGATCACGAAACCTAAATCAATCAATTATTCCAAGAGAAATCCGCTTTCCTAGGTGTTTTCTGGTATACCCCGTCTCTCATCTCTCATTGGGTATCGCTGCTGAGTGCGAGTAGAAGTGTGCTATGGCTATAACCCGTAAATAAATTGTAGTTATATCAACCATATCAACAATGAACAATATCAATTTGGTGCAAAAACGTCATGTGTTATTCAACCTCTTGAAAAATAAGTATGGATGAGTGGAAAACGTACAGTGGAAACGTATACGGATAACGTAAAAGTCGATAACGAAATAGAACAATAGAATAGAAAAAGAATAAATATTTAATCTGATCGACAGAGTTGCTTTCCTTCAACCTTACCTAATCATTACTTATCATTAATTATAATTAATTATTGTTAATATATATATATATATATATATATATATATATATATATATATATATATATATATATATATTGTAACGACTTTTTCCAAGAGTCGCACAAAATATATTTACTCTCGATACCTCTTGGACGCCAGCTTAAGAAAATTCTTAAACAAATTTTATTGTGAGTTATCGAGAATAAATAAAGGTGGTTACCCGGTCGTAGCCGTATTATTTAACGATTTGGCAGAGGGGCGGAGTTAAACAAAACAAAATAAATTATAAAACAAAAGAAACAATTTCGGAATAACAAAAGTTATTTATTAAATAAAATAATCATAATTAATATTGAAAAATTAACGTTCCGAAAAAAACATGATATATAATATCTCGTCTGTCTCGAGATTTGCGTAATTAACAAAGTTGTTTTTAATCAAATTACAATAATAAATTATAGACAATCTAGTATTACAAGTCTTCGTCGTTAATTAACCGTCTCGATATTTAAACAATAATTCTTAAACTAAGAACTCTCGTCGACTAAAATCAAGGTCGAATTCCTCTCGGCAATTCTATAATTAAGACAACGGAAAACACAGTCGATATTATACCGTGATCAAACGTTAAATAAAAATCCTACTCAAAAGCGAACGTACCCCGAAACAATATCGCTTTTTAATTCGATAAACTCAATAGATCGTCACACGATCACGACAATTTTTAAAGCGCTTTTACAACATTACAAAATTCAACAAAACAATAATGAAAGCGAAACGACGGCTCACCGCTACGGTTTCAGAAGAAGAAAATCCGGAAAAAGACCACGGATAATATTTTCTCTCGATAATTCCGGTTACGTCGGATTCTTGTTAAGGGTTGACGACGGCTCGGTAGAAAACGTCAGGTTCCGTTGAGATCGATACGAAAAGTCCCTGATAAATTACGGTAACGCGTTTTTATACTTTTGGGTCCTAGCCCCCCACTCTTCGCCTACTCGCGGAGTCTAGATTCTTCTCGAACATTCTCGCAAATTCGAATTTCGGCAGAACGTTTCGATGACGGGCGATGACCCTTGATAACCGAGATTTTCCGAAGACTCCCGATGCTGTAGGACGCACCTCTCGAGATTAGACAGCTCCGGGTGAGGGCTTCGAGCTAGCGACCACTCTCGATACAATTCGAGTGTTCCGTCGATGAAGACTCCGGCTGACCTTGACGACCTCTGCCTTCCCTTATAACGATAATATTTGCCAGCGACTATATTTTGGCTTCCTTCTCTCTCTGTGATTCTCGCCATAAACCGCCGTTCGCTCGTACAAAATAAAAATGAAACAAAAATAAATTAAAATACGGAAATACGCTCGCATTTGTCTCCTTAACATGTTCTCGAGAGGAATTCGTCCTTAAATCCTGACGTTTCCTCCCGTGCCGTGCCAATTTTCAACTTTTAGTGACGTGAACAAAATCGCCACGTCACAACACCTCCCCCCCTATGAAAAAGGACGACCCGGCCGATCAAGACCGACGCCTCGCTTTCAAACCAAACTAAATCTTTAATAAATTAAATTGAAACTATTGTTTCAAGGCACGTCACTATCGAGAACAATGTTAATGAGTCATTCAAATCAAATATTATCAAAATAAAATAAAATAAACAATTACCGAATGAATATTCGTTCCATCCTTCACCCAACGAGATTCCTAATTTCATGCAAAACAAACAAGACAGCACAAAGACAACATAATAAATAAAACACAAACATTATTGATCCGGTAAAGGCGCTAAATATGACTTTAAGTCTTCTATGGCAACTTTGACTATTCCCCCCCTTCTCTCATCTTGTACTTCATAAACCACAGGAGACAATACCCGAACAATTCGAAACGGACCTGAATATTTTGTCGCTAATTTCGCCGCGATATTTTGCGCTGCCGACGACAAAATTCTTTGTTTTCGCAAAACTAAATCCCCTACTCGAAAAGTTCGGTCGCGTCGATGTTTATTATATTGTAACGCTTGGCGTTGATACGCTTCCTCGAGATCATGCGTCACTCTCACTCTTAAATCACCCAATCCACGCATTCTCTCTGACCAATCTTCGAGCGGTAACATTTCGATTTCTACGGCATTCTCTTCTCGACGACGATAATAATTGTGAGGCTTGGGCTCACGACCGAAATTTAAAAATGCAGGCGTGTTTCGAATCGACGTGTGATGAGCGGTATTAAACGCGAAACGAAATTCGGAAAGATGGACGTCCCATTCTCTATGATCGTTTTCGAGAAACGATACCATCATTGTTTTTATAACGCGATTCACACGCTCGACCGGGTTTGCCTGAGGATGATAAGGAGGTGTGGTGGTGTGATAAACACCTCTATCCACGATAACCGACTTCAAATGATTATTATTAAACTCAGTACCATTATCCGTTAAAACAACTTGAGGAGTACCCCAACGCGAAAAAACTAGTTCTTCCAACGCTTCACCTATTTTCTTTCCGTTAGCTCGTTTTAAAGGACAAACCTCAATCCATTTCGTGAATAAATCCTGAATCACGAGAACATAAACATTACCGGAACGGCTAGGCGGAAACGGTCCCATAATATCCATGGCTACCACAGACCATGGCTCTTCCACTATTCGACGACCCATGAGACCGAGAGGCGGTAGTTGTTCAACCTTGGCTCTCTGACATACTCCACAATGCTTCACGTACCGAGATACTTCTCGAAACATTCGTGGCCAGAAATATGAGTGAAATACTCGCTCATAAGTTTTCTGAACGCCAAGGTGACCCGCTTGAACCTCGTCATGACACTCACGTAACACTTCTCGACGATCGTAACGTGGCACAACGAGTTTCCACTCAGAATCATCTCCATCGGCAATCACACGACGAGCTACACGACGACAAATATAAAGTCGACCCTGTCGAACTTTATAGTTCGGAAAACGACCAGGTTTCGCCAAAACGTCCCTGAGTCTTCGATGATACCACGGATCGTCCGCTTCCGTTACCGGTCGCGGCGCGACACCGACAGGTAGCAAATAATTTGGTCGAGAGTTATCACTTATCAAATTCACGGTAGCCGGTTGTTCATTTTCAAACATTCGAGACAAAGCATCAGGCACGTGATTAAGCGCACCCTTACGATACTTGATCTCAAATTTATACTGAGCCAATTGTAAAGCCCATCGAGCTAATCTACCCGTTGGTTCTTTCAAATTTCTTAACCACCGTAAACTATGATGATCGGTAATTACGGTAAACGGATAACCCTCTAAATACGCTCGAAATTTCTTAATCGCCCAAATTATTGCCAAACATTCCTGTTCAGTCGTCGTATAGTTCCTTTCGGCCGCCGAAAGTGTTCTACTAGCATACGCGATAGGATGTTCGATACCGTCAATTTCCTGAGTTAAAACTGCGCCTAAACCTGTCATATTCGCGTCAGTTTGTAAAACAAATTCACTCGAAAAATCAGGACAAATCAAAGTTGGAGGATTGGCGAGAGCATCTTTCAATTTATTGAACGATTCTTGTTGTTCTTTACCCCAAACCCAAGACTGAGTCTTTTTCGTTAATTTCGTAAGGGGCTCTGCAATCTCAGCAAATTTCGGAATAAATCGACGATACCACGAACTCATACCCAAAAATCTACGTATCGGTTTTAAGCTAGTAGGCACCGGAAATTCTCTAATTGGACGCGTTTTCTCCGGATCTACTTGTAAACCCTCACTATTCACGAGAAAACCGAGATATTTCACCTCGTGACAACAAAATTCGCATTTTTCTGGATTGATCTTTAATCCTGCGCTCACTATTTTGTCAAAAACCACCTTGAGCCATTTTAAATGTTCTTCAAATGTCTCGGTAACGATAATAATATCGTCTAAGTACGCGAATGCGTGAGGTTCCATTTCCGGTCCGATAATTCGATCTAACAATCTTTGAAAAGTAGCAGGCGCGTTAGTAAGACCGAACGGCATTCTTTTAAACTGAAATAATCCGCGACCTGGTACGGTAAAAGCTGTTATTTCTTTCGATTGTTCCTCCATCGGAATTTGGTGAAACGCGGCACTAAAATCAATTGTCGAAATATATTTTGCCGAACGCAATCGATCCAAAATTTGTGTCATATACGGTAGAGGATATGCATCTTTTTTCGAAACATCATTGACTTTACGAAAATCTAAACAAAATCGATATTTATTATTCGGTTTCTTTATCATCACAATAGGGCTAGACCAATCGCTGTGCGATGGCTCAATGATGTCCTCTGCTAATAATCGATCAATTTCTTCGTACATGGCTTCACGGATAATTGGTGTTACTGGATAATATCTCTGTTTTATCGGTCTTGCATTACCGACATCGATATTATGGTTAATCAGATTCGTTAATCCCGGAACGGTATTCAAAATTTTAAGTTCTTTTTCCAAAAATGATGCAAGCCGAGAACTTTCGCCTCGATCTAATTCCGAAATTCCGAGTAAAATGTTAGCTTGTTCCGGACTATCACACGATAAATATCGAAATTCACGATTTGGTTCTCCACTGAAAAACCAAATACGTTTTCTGTGATCTGTTACCACGCCGAAATCATCTAAAGCATCGAGACCGAGAAGCAACGGGACTGGTAAATCCGGATGAACTCGACCTACTATCTTACACTCGCGATTTTGTAACTGACAAGGAAATTCAATTTCCTCGTCACAAAAGATTTTCTGATTATTCGCGATAGTACTCGGACGCGGTGTTGTTTTCCGATGTGATAATCCTAAACGAGCAGCTAGCAATAACATCTCATCGCCTAAAAATGTATTGGTAGATCCGCTATCAAATACGGCCGGAACATTATGTCCCAAAATACTAACTTTAACTATTAAAATTGGCCGAGATTTTGTTCCATTTAGCGGACTACATAAATATTCTCTAATATGCGACGGTACGTTAAAATCATTGAGGGTTTCACTATTTTCCGGGGTTACACCTACCCTCACTGGCTTTCCCCGGTCGAGTTTCCCTTACACTCGTGTGGATCGCGAATCGTGACATCTTTCGTACCACAACGATAGCAATACTTCTTACGCGCCGCGAGACATGCAGAAGCGCGATGATTCTCCCCTCCACAATTCCAACACTGAAAGCCTTCTTTCGAAGAACTGTCCGCTGATTTATTAGGAGGACGAGAATTTGACTTATTTCCGAACGACTTTTTAGGAGCACTAGATGAACGAGAAGAACCTTTATTTGGAATTTTCGGTAGCGGTACGTTTTTATCGAAATTTGCTAAAGCTGTACTTTCTCCGTTTGATGACTTAGGAGGCGAGTGATACGCGAAATCAGGGTGTAAAGCCCGTTCCGGTGGCGGAGGTGGTTGACGATATTTATCGTCCTCTTCACTCTGCTCAATTCCTCGCGCTCGAGTCTCTAAATCATTAAAATCGCACACCGTCCCGAATTGAATAAAGTATTTCAAATTAGAATGCATATTTTTCCAAACAAACATTAGCTGTTCTTCGATACACAAAACTGGTCTAACTCGTTCCATCATTGCTCTCATACACGTTAAATAAACCGGAAAAGGTTCATGAGCTCCTTGCGTTCGTTTCGAAATCTCGTCTCTCAAGGCCATTTGGTAGTTAGGACTACCAAAACGACTGCGCATCGCTGTCTCAAGATCGGAAAATGAATTAAAACTAGCACGATTCGTTCGATACCACCACAACGCTGTATCGCGAAAGAAAAACTCTAAGCAATCTAATAAATCATTATCGGTAGCCGGAAGCATGCGTCGACCTCTCTCAATAAACAACAAAAAATTTTCGACATCTTCTCCTATTTTTCCCGAAAAATTTATGCCCCATTTTCGAAGCATTTCATAAGTTGATCGCATATTTGATACTTCCGGTAATAAACGAGAATTATGATGAGGAGACGAATGTGTCGGTAATTGAAATTGTCTACTATTATTTTCCGTAAAATTATCGTTAAGATTGAATTCTCTCGATTCTCTGATTGGCGGTAAATTTACGCGAGCCTGGGTTTCGATATTTGATAAACTCTCATTTCGCGTTCTAATTTCATTACCTAAATTCTCTGTAATTCGCGATTGACGCGTTATTGTGCCTTCTAAATTATCGACAACATTTTGAAATACCGGATTTGTATAATTAAGTGGCTGTGTGTTATTTCCGATATTTTCTCGCGTATAGTTTCTCGACCCTACCCCACTATCCGGTAATCCGTAAGACGGATTGAATTCACACAGCTGACCGCGCGAAGAGGAAGCTTGAGAATCAGCTGTTACCGACATACTTCTCGGCGGTGGCGTACGCGGGAATGGAAACATTTTTCTGTCTAATATAAGTTCGAAATAAATTTAACGATTATTTTAACTCGTCAATCATCTAACAAAATATCTTTAAAAGACACGCGAAAAAGAATTCTAATTATCCGCTAAAAACCCACAAAATTTTTGTCTCAAAATGCGAAAAATAATCACGATTATTATTTTTATTTTTCTCGCGCTCTACCTAACTCACACACGGCGCTCTCGACACACGTATTCTCGCGACACTCTCACACACACACGCGTCGAGATACCGGCACTTCTCGAAAACAATAATATATTAGGTAGGCCCGTTGGTGAGGGCATAAACAAAACATATAACGCGCGATGTTAGGATGACCCGTTGGTGAGGGCAATGACCAAATTCCCGATATACGAATTTAAGTAGGCCCGTTGGTGAGGGCAAAATAACAATTTTGCTAACACGCGGAAATATGATGACCCGTTGGTGAGGGCAAAATCAAAATTTACACACGAAACTTATGATGGCCCGTGGTGAGGGCAAAACAACGCGAAAAAAAAATTTAGGACGGCCCGTTGGTGAGGGCGAAAAAAAAAATATAACCCGCACAAGATGAGAGATTCACTTCACTTCACTTATTTTGCTGGAAATAAAATATATGCCGATTGCTCAAGTCGGACATATAGTTAATTATTTACAAAAATTTTCAATAAATAAAATTCACGTACAAAATAATAGTCAATTATTAAAATATAGTCAATTATTAAAATGGAAATAAATTAGTCAAACTAATAAAAGAAATAATGAATTTAAACAGAATAATAAATTAAATGAGATCGACAAATATTTTTCCCCAGCAAATTGACGACAATTACCGAGCCGAGTTCTCACTCGAAGCAAGGTCACGACTACAAAGGAAAACAATAAAGATAGAACTCGAAAGAATTTAAGAACTCAATAAAAACTTACTCGACTTTCCTTATTTTCGTTATTATCCATTTTTCTCACAATAATCCTCGATAATATAAACTTTTATTTTCAAAATTCACTTGTATCTTTCGCAAATAAATATTTTCAAAACTTCGCTTTCTCACGTCTGATGAGATACTAAAGCGTTCCGCGAGAACAACGACAATAATTTCTCAAAATTACGCACTGTGGCGCTAATGTGTGGCCCTTACGTGAAATCCTCGCGAAGCGAGTACGAAGGACACAATAACACCAACACAAAACATGCAATACACTGACGACTCGTATCGATAAATTTCGAACTCTTTCGAGAATAATACGAAATAATATGTGATACGAGTGACAAAGACACAAAACAAAATAATATAATACGAAATTTGACGGTTAACATCTGATTTTGACGGAATATTTTTTCGAAATAAATAATATTTTCTCTCAGAATTTTTCAACGAAATTATGCTCGAGAAAATGTTTCTTTAATTCAACACAATAATTTTTAAGGGAACTGAATAATATCGATAATAAATGTCGTAAATTTTTCTAAATAAAATATCTAATAAATTATTATTTAACTCAACTATTCGGAATATTTTATATGATATTTTTTTCCAACGTTTGCCCCATGTTGGGCGCCAAAATTTGTAACGACTTTTTCCAAGAGTCGCACAAAATATATTTACTCTCGATACCTCTTGGACGCCAGCTTAAGAAAATTCTTAAACAAATTTTATTGTGAGTTATCGAGAATAAATAAAGGTGGTTACCCGGTCGTAGCCGTATTATTTAACGATTTGGCAGAGGGGCGGAGTTAAACAAAACAAAATAAATTATAAAACAAAAGAAACAATTTCGGAATAACAAAAGTTATTTATTAAATAAAATAATCATAATTAATATTGAAAAATTAACGTTCCGAAAAAAACATGATATATAATATCTCGTCTGTCTCGAGATTTGCGTAATTAACAAAGTTGTTTTTAATCAAATTACAATAATAAATTATAGACAATCTAGTATTACAAGTCTTCGTCGTTAATTAACCGTCTCGATATTTAAACAATAATTCTTAAACTAAGAACTCTCGTCGACTAAAATCAAGGTCGAATTCCTCTCGGCAATTCTATAATTAAGACAACGGAAAACACAGTCGATATTATACCGTGATCAAACGTGATAAACCGTGATAAAAATCCTACTCAAAAGCGAACGTACCCCGAAACAATATCGCTTTTTAATTCGATAAACTCAATAGATCGTCACACGATCACGACAATTTTTAAAGCGCTTTTACAACATTACAAAATTCAACAAAACAATAATGAAAGCGAAACGACGGCTCACCGCTACGGTTTCAGAAGAAGAAAATCCGGAAAAAGACCACGGATAATATTTTCTCTCGATAATTCCGGTTACGTCGGATTCTTGTTAAGGGTGGCGACGGCTCGGTAGAAAACGTCAGGTTCCGTTGAAATCGATACGAAAAGTCCCTGATAAATTACGGTAACGCGTTTTTATACTTTTGGGTCCTAGCCCCCCACCCTTCGCCTACTCGCGGAGTCTAGATTCTTCTCGAACATTCTCGCAAATTCGAATTTCGGCAGAACGTTTCGATGACGGGCTATGACCCTTGATAAGCGAGATTTTCCGAAGACTCCCGATGCTGTAGGACGCACCTCTCGAGATTAGACAGCTCCGGGTGAGGGCTTCGAGCTAGCGACCACTCTCGATACAATTCGAGCGTTCCGTCGATGAAGACTCCGGCTGACCTTGACGACCTATGCCTTCCCTTATAACGATAATATTTGCCAGCGACTATGTTTTGGCTTCCTTCTCTCTCTGTGATTCTCGCCATAAACCGCCGTTCGCTCGTACAAAATAAAAATGAAACAAAAATAAATTAAAATACGGAAATACGCTCGCATTTGTCTCCTTAACATGTTCTCGAGAGGAATTCGTCCTTAAATCCTGACGTTTCCTCCCGTGCCGTGCCAATTTTCAACTTTTAGTGACGTGAACAAAATCGCCACGTCACAATATATATATATATATATATATATATATATATATATATGTAAGAGAATCGAGTAATTTGATAACTGTAAAAATAGTAGGATGGGTTTGGGTCATCTTGCGGTTATTTTTTGATTAGTTGGACATGCGGAAATAGTATTTTTACATGTCCAACTATTCAAAAAACAACCGCAATATGACGCAAACCCACCATACTATTTTTACAGTCATCAAACTACTCGAATAACTCTTAAAAACTTCGATGACCGTCATCAAAATGACCAAAAGTCATCAAAGTACACGAATAACTTTTAGAAAAGTCATTAAACTACTCGATTGTCTTACATGGTAGCATGTCTAAATATCACAGTCAAAATATCACACAACAAAAAATCACCTCTACAAAATATCACTTAACAAAAAATCACCGCGACAAAATATCACGTCGACAGTACATCACAGCCAGGCATGAATTTATTGATGCTCAATGTTGTGTGTATATGCTGTGAGTGTTGTACATGGCAGAATGGATAACGGTTCGCAGTTACGCCAGAGTGGGGGTGATTCCTGATATACACGGACTATTGTATGTAGATAATCGTAATGATAATTTAGTATCAATTCGCCTTGAACCTTGATTAATTGTATTGAATTTGAGATTGATGATGATGCCGGATATGAAACGTTGATTGAAAGCGAATATTTTAATAAACATGCCGAGGTATTGAAGAACTAAGTTGTGTATTTTGAAAAAAATTATATCGGTATATAATGCATTGACTCAAACCCACCCTACTCTTTTCACATGTCCAACTATTCAAACAACAACCCAAAGATGACCCGAACCTACCCTACTATTTCCACACGCCTAACTATTCAAACAATAACCCAAAGATGACCCGAACCCACCCTACTATTTCCACATGCCCAACTATTTAAACAACAATCCAAAGATGACTCAAACCCGCCCTACTATTTCCACATGTCCAACTATTCAAACAACCTAAAGATGACCCAAACTCGCCCCACTATTTCCACACGTCCAAGTATTCAAACAATAACCCAAAGATGACCTGAACCCACCCTACTATTTTCACATGTCCAACTATTCAAACAACAATTCAAAAATGGCCCGAACCCACCCTACTATTTCCACATGCCCAACTATTCAAACAATAACCCAAAGATGACCCGAACCCACTCTACTATTTTCACATGTCCAACTATTCAAACAACCCAAAGATGACCCGAACCCACCTTGCTATTTCCACATGTCTAACTATTCAAACAACAACCCAAAGATGACCTGAACCCACCCTACTATTTCCACATGTCCAACTGTTCAAACAACAACCCAAAGATGACCCGTACCCACCCTACTATTTCCACATGCCCAACTATTCAAACAACAACCCAAAGATGACCTGAACCCACCCTACTATTTTCACATGTCCAACTATTCAAACAACAACCCAAAGATGATCCGAACCCACCCTACTATTTTCACATGTCCAACTATTCAAACAACAACCCAAAGATGACCCGAACCCATCCTGCTATTTTCACATGTCCAACTATTCAAACAACAACCCAAAGATGACCTGAACCCACCCTACTATTTCCACATGTCCAACTGTTCAAACAACAACCCAAAGATGACCCGAACCCACCCGACTATTTCTACATGTCCAACTATTCAAACGACAACCTAAAGATGACCTGAACCCACCCTACTATTTCCACATGCCCAACTATTCAAACAATAACCCAAAGATGACCCGAACCCACCCTACTATTTCCACATGTCCAACTATTCAAACAATAACCCAAAGATGACCCGAACCCACCCTACTATTTTCACATGTCCAACTATTCAAACAACAACCCAAAGATGACCCGAACCCACCCTGCTATTTCCACATGTCCAACTATTCAAACAACAACCCAAATATGACCTGAACCCACCCTACTATTTCCACATGTCCAACTATTCAAACAACAACCCAAAGATGACCCGATCCCACCCTACTATTTCCACATGCCCAACTATTTAAACAACAATCCAAAGATGACCCAAACCCGCCCTACTATTTCCACATGTCCAACTATTCAAACAACCCAAAGATGTCCCGAACTCGCCCCACTATTTCCACACGTCCAAGTATTCAAACAACAACCCAAAGATGACCTGAACCCACCCTACTATTTTCACATGTCCAACTATTCAAACAACAATTCAAAAATGGCCCGAACCCACCCTACTATTTCCACATGCCCAACTATTCAAACAATGACCCAAAGATGACCCGAATCCACTCTACCATTTTCACATGTCCAACTATTCAAACAACCCAAAGATGACCCGAACCCACCTTGCTATTTCCACATGTCTAACTATTCAAACAACAACCCAAAGATGACCTGAACCCACCCTACTATTTCCACATGTCCAACTGTTCAAACAACAACCCAAAGATGACCCGTACCCACCCTACTATTTCCACATGCCCAACTATTCAAACAACAACCCAAAGATGACCTGAACCCACCCTACTATTTTCACATGTCCAACTATTCAAACAACAACCCAAAGATGATCCGAACCCACCCTACTATTTTCACATGTCCAACTATTCAAACAACAACCCAAAGATGACCCGAACCCACCCTGCTATTTTCACATGTCCAACTATTCAAACAACAACCCAAAGATGACCTGAACCCACCCTACTATTTCCACATGTCCAACTGTTCAAACAACAACCCAAAGATGACCCGAACCCACCCGACTATTTCTACATGTCCAACTATTCAAACGACAACCTAAAGATGACCTGAACCCACCCTACTATTTCCACATGCCCAACTATTCAAACAATAACCCAAAGATGACCCGAACCCACCCTACTATTTCCACATGTCCAACTATTCAAACAATAACCCAAAGATGACCCGAACCCACCCTACTATTTTCACATGTCCAACTATTCAAACAACAACCCAAAGATGACCCGAACCCACCCTGCTATTTCCACATGTCCAACTATTCAAACAACAACCCAAATATGACCTGAACCCACCCTACTATTTCCACATGTCCAACTATTCAAACAACAACCCAAAGATGACCCGATCCCACCCTACTATTTCCACATGCCCAACTATTTAAACAACAATCCAAAGATGACCCAAACCCGCCCTACTATTTCCACATGTCCAACTATTCAAACAACCCAAAGATGTCCCGAACTCGCCCCACTATTTCCACACGTCCAAGTATTCAAACAACAACCCAAAGATGACCTGAACCCACCCTACTATTTTCACATGTCCAACTATTCAAACAACAATTCAAAAATGGCCCGAACCCACCCTACTATTTCCACATGCCCAACTATTCAAACAATGACCCAAAGATGACCCGAATCCACTCTACCATTTTCACATGTCCAACTATTCAAACAACAACCCAAAGATGACCCGAATCCACCTTGCTATTTCCACATGTCCAACTTTTCAAACAACAACCCAAAGATGACCTGAACCCACCCTACTATTTCCACATGTTCAACTATTCAAACAACAACCCAAAGATGACCCGTACCCACCCTACTATTTCCACATGCCCAACTATTCAAACAACAACCCAAAGATGACCCGAACCCACCCGACTATTTCCACATGTCCAACTATTCAAACGACAACCTAAAGATAACCTGAACCCACCCTAATATTTCCACATGTCCAACTATTCAAACAATAACCCAAAGATGACCCGAACCCACCCTACTATTTCCACATGTCCAACTATTCAAACAACAACCCAAAGATGACCCGAACCCACCCTACTATTTCCACAATGCATTACGCAAATTTGGGCAGGTCGATAATGCGTGCTGATTTTTAGTTTAGCGTTTGCTTGCGTGTTTCAAATAAAATAATTTCATTGTGATACAGTGGCGTGCAAAAGTTTCGGGCCATCCTATTTTTTCCAGTTAATTGATAAAATATTTTATTTCTCCTCTCGTTCATTGTTTAAAATATTCAAGAGAGCTAAAATGAAGGTAACAACGTCGTATATTATATTTAATTATGGCGTATTTTTCGTGTACTACGTGGAATGACTTTGGTCGATGTGCAAAAGTATCGGGCCACTATATCGCCGCGGCTTCGTACGCATGGTTTGTTTACATTTTTTTCCTGATTAGTTCCAAAACATGTCCTACAATGGGAAATCAGTCTCCTTTCTGCCACAATGCCGAAACATACGAATATTCAGCTTCGTGAAATCGTGTTAAAACTTTCGTCAGAAGGAAAAAGTTCTCGTGATGTTGCGGAGACTTTATCTATTGGCAAAAGTACCGTTTATCGTATTATTACTAAATATAAATTAACTAACTCACTGTGTGACAAAAATCGGAGTGGTAGACCGCAAAAAACTTTGAATCGCGTCGACAAAATTATAAAAAGTAAGTGCATTGTAGATCCACGAAAAAGTGCTGCAGGTGTTTCCCGGGAATTGCGAAGTGAAAATCTAGCTGATGTTAGTCGGAGTACGGTATCTCGACGTCTCAAAGCTGCTGGGCTGATTGGACATGTTGGTGTAAAAAAATCATTGATTAGCAAAAAGAATAAGAAGGCTAGATTAGACTTTGCGAAAAAATATCAACGCTGGACGGTATCAGATTGGCGGAAAGTACTTGTTTCCGATGAATCGAAATTTCAATTATTCGGAAGTGATGGTCGGAAGTACGTAAGACGTCCAGCAGGTACCAGATATAATGTAAGGTACCAAATTCCTACCGTAAAACACGGTGGCGGAAACATTAAAGTTTGGGGAGCATTTTCCGATGATGGTGTTCGTCCGCTGGTGGAAATTCATGGCAATATGAACGCTGCAATGTACAGGGACATACTACAAGATCGGATGCTCCCATTTGCAACGAAAAATTTGCCGCGTGATTGGGTTTTTCAACACGATAATGATCCGAAATACGCTTCGCGTCTTGTTAAAGATTTTCTTCAAAGCCGGAAAGTCCGCTTTCTTGACTGGCCATCGCAGTCATCGGATTTTAATCTTATTGAACACCTGTGGCAAGACCTCAAGCATCGTGTTAGAACGAAAAATTACTCCAACAAAACGGAATTGTGGAATCATTTGCGAAGTGAATGGAAAAAATTGCCACAAGAACGAATCAAACAACTAATTGGGTCTATGCCTCGTCGGTGCGCTGCAGTCATCGCTGCTAAGGGCATGGCAACAAAGTATTGAGTCGAGTGGAGAAGACCAAGACACGCGGCCCAATACTTTTGCACAGCCAGTCATAAAAAATTGTTGAACAATTAATGATTTAAGATCGATATCAATGTATACAACCTATTGTTTCTAAATATAAGTAATTACGTGTTATCATTACTCATTTGTTTTTCTCCCACCACCATATTCTGTTCAATGTGCATAAAAAATAGGTTGGCTCGAAACTTTTGCACGCCACTGTATATTGTCGGGGTAGTTTTTTGTTGTGTGATATTTTGTACGTGTGATGTTTTGTCCGAGTGATATTTTGTACGTGTGATGTTTTGTCCGAGTAATATTTTGTCCGTGTGATATTTTGTCCGTGATATTTTGT
Source organism: Rhimphoctona megacephalus (assembly GCA_963989365.1). Lineage (NCBI taxonomy): Eukaryota > Metazoa > Arthropoda > Insecta > Hymenoptera > Ichneumonidae > Rhimphoctona > Rhimphoctona megacephalus. Next base: position 6,354,681 of record OZ022415.1, on the reverse strand, counting down.
CAGTGTTATTTTGTCACCGACAAACTATCACGGAAAAAACTGTCACGGACAATGTTTGTCACTGACAAACACTGACAAAATATCACGGACAAAATATCACAGGACAAAATATCACGCGGACAAAATATCACACGACAAAAACGACCCCGACAATATATGAAATTATTTTATTAGAAACACGCAAGCAATCGCTAAACTAAAAATCAGCACGCATTATCGCGTAATGCATTGTGGAAATAGTAGGGTGGGTTTGGGTCATGGTGAGTTGGTTGTTTGAATACTTGAACGTGTGGAAATAGAAGGGTGGGTTCGGGTTATCTTTGGGTTGTTGTTTGAATATTTAGACATGTGGAAATAGTAGGGTGGGTTCGGGTCATTATTGGGTTATTGTTTAAATAGTTGGACATGTGGAAATGGGTGGGTTCAGGTCAACTTAGGTTGTTGTTTGAATAGCTGGACATGTTGAAACAGTAGGGTGGGTTCGGGTCACCTTTGGGTTTTTGTTTGTATAGCTGGACATATGAAAATAGTAGGATGGGTTCGGGTCATCTTTGGGTTTTCGTTTGAATAGTTGGACATGTGGAAATAGTCGGGTGGGTTCGGGTCATCATTGGGTTGTTGTTTGAATAGTTGGGCATGTGGAAATAGTAGGGTGGGTTCGGGTCATCTTTGGGTTGTTGTTTGAATAGTTGGACATGTGGAAATAGTAGGGTGGATTCGGGTCATCTTTGGGTTGTTGTTTGAATAGTTGGACATGTGGAAATAGTAGGGTGGGTTCGGGTCATCTTTGGGTTGTTGTTTGAATAGTTGGACATGTGGAAATAGTAGGGTGAGTTTGGGTCATCTTTGGGTTGTTGTTTGAATAGTTGGACATGTGGAAATAGAGTGGATTCGGGTCATCTTTGGGTTATTTTTTGAATAGTTGGACATATCGAAATAGTAGGGTGGGTTCGGGCCATATTTGGATTGTTGTTTGAATAGTTGGACATGTGGAAATAGTAGGATGGGTTCAGGTCATCTTTGGGTTGTTGTTTGAATACTTGGACGTGTGAAAATAGTAGGGTGGGTTCGGGTCATCTTTGAGTTGTTGTTTGAATAGTTGGACATGTGGAAATAATAGGGTGGATTCGGGTCATCATTGGGTTGTTGTTTGAATAGTTGGACATGTGGAAATAGTAGGATGGGTTCAGGTCATCTTTGGGTTGTTGTTTGAATAGTTGGGCATGTGGAAATAGTAAGGTGGGTTCGGGTCATCTTTGGGTTGTGTTTTGTATAGTTGGACATATGGAAATAGTAGAATGGGTTCGGGTAAACTTTTGGTTGTCGTTTGAATAGTTGGGCATGTGGAAATAGTCGGGTGGGTTCGAGTCACCTTTGGATTGTTGTTTGAATAGGTGGACATGTGGAAATAATAGGGTGGGTTCGGGTCATCTTTGGGTTGTTGTTTGAATAGTTGGACGTGTGGAAATAGTAGAGTGGGTTCGGGCCATCTTTGGGTTATTGTTTGAATAGTTGGACATGTGGAAATAGTAGGGTAGGGTCGGGTCATTTTTGAATTGTTGTTTGAATAGTTGGGCATGTGAAAATAGTAGGGTGGGTTCAGGTCATCTTTGGGTTGTTGTTTGAATACTTGGACGTGTGGAAATAGTAGGGTGGGTTCGGGTCATCTTTGGGTTGTTGTTTGAATAGTTGGACATGTGGAAATAGTAGTGTGGGTTCGGGTCATCTTTGGGTTGTTGTTTGAATAGTTGGACATGTGGAAATAGTAGGGTGGGTTCGGGTCATCTTTGGGTTGTTTGAATAGTTGGACATGTGGAAATAGTAGGGTGGGCTTGGGTCATCTTTGGGTTGTTATTTGAATAGTTGGACATGTGGAAATAGTAGGGTGGGTTCGGCTCATCTTTGGGTTGTTGTTTGAATAGTTGGACATGTGGAAATAGTAGGGTGGGTTTGAGTCAATGCATTACCGATATAATTTTCTTCAAAATACACAACTAAGTTGTTCAATACCTCGGCATGTTTATTGAAATGTTCACTTTCAATCAACGTTTCATATCCGGCAACATCATCAATCTCAAATTCAATACAATTAATCAAGACTCAAGGCGAATTGGCACTAAATTATCATTATGATTATCTACATACAATAGTTCGTGTATATCAGGAATCACCACCACTCTGGCGTAACTGCGAACTGTTATCCATTTTGCCATGTACAACACTCACAGCATACACACACAACATTGAGCATCAATAAACTCCTGTCTGGCTGTGATATACTGTCGACGTGATATTTGGTCCGTGATATTTTGTCGTGTGAATTTTGACTGTGATATTTAGATGTGCTACCATGTACGACAATCGAGTAGTTTAATGACTTTTCTAAGAGTTATTCGTGCACTTTGAAGACTTTTGATCATTTTGATGACGGTCATCAAAGTGTTTAAGAGTTATTCGAGAAGTTTGATGACTGTAAAAATAGTTGCGTGGGTTTGGGTCATCTTGCGGTTGTTTTTTGAATAGTTGGACATGTAAAATAGTATATTACACTACAAGGGCAGAAAGTTTGAGATTCCTGCACTGCGCGCCATCGTGCTCGAGGCGAAGCCGAGAGCACGATGGCGCGCAGTTCAGGGCTCTCAAACTTTCTGCCCGTGTAGTGTATACTATTTTTCTTGCTGCCTGGTCGAAAGTACGGAACAATGACATGTGTGTATTGAAGATATTGATGCCTGCCCCGACATTTGCGGCACGAGCGAAGCGAGTGCTGCTGGTCGGGGGCAGGCATCAAATCAAATGCATCTATAAATGAAGGTATCAATACACTTAAATTAAAGAAATTGTGTTTATGTTTAGACATGACTATTTATTTATATCGCAATTACAAAACTTATTTTATAACAGCTGAGGTTACTATATCTGTTATAGCTTATGTATTAATAGTCATTTTTTTAAAGTAATCATTACTTTGAATATATTGCATGCTTTATGACTACATAGTAATGTTATAATTTATTGACTATTTATCTATATCACACTTACAAAACTTATTGTTATTTATTATTCATTACTGTATATTGCAGCACATTTTTGTCAACTTTGTTAAAAACACGGAAAACTTCTCAGTCGCCCGTGGGAGCACAAAACCACGTCTACCTTCTTCCAGGTCCGACGGCCGAGTCTAGTGGGGATCTTGTCATATATTGAGTGCCAGTGCACGCAATTGAGTTTTTACTCCCGCTATTCTAGATGGCGCGCATGTAGTATGACCACGGCACAAAAGTGAGACTTTCTGCCGTGGAACCGGGGCCGAAAGTACGTACTTTCGACCGAGGTAGTAAGAAAACACTTTTTCCACATGTCCAACTAATCAAAAAACAACCGCAAGATGACCCAAACCCACCCTACTATGTTTACAGTTGTCAAATTACTCGATTCTCTTACATATAATATATATACATCGCTTACATACATATATGGGACATTCCATGTCAAGTGGGCCACCCTGAAAATTTTTATTTTTTGATTTCGCTCAAATTTTTTTCTATTATTGTATCCATTGAAAGAACCTTTCTTGATTTTTTTCAAATTTTTTTGTCCATCCATTCACGAGATATGATTTTTTTTTCCAAATTCGATGATTTTTTTTCAAATGCTTGTAACTTTGCGAAAAATGGACCAAATTGAGCTTCTTTTTTTTTGAAATCTTGGTTTTTTATTGCACTTTCCGAAAGTGGAAATGAAAAAATGCATGATGTCCATCTTTTTATCTGTTCTTTAGATTGAAGCAAAAAAACGTTGATTTCAGAAGGTTCGACATTTTTAATTTTTTTCAAAAAATTCTCTAAGAAACTTTGACCGATTCAACTATTTTTGAGACTAGTTTCATCGTGGCAAATTTATTCCTTCAATTTTTTTCTTAATTTTATAAATTTTTGTTAAATGAAATATTTGTTTGCTGGCACAGTAAGCCATTCAGAAATGTAATTTCGTTACATCCAATAATTTTCCATCGTAATTGACCTTGATGTCGGGTATGTATATGAAATATCTTTCGTTTATTCTTAATACATTTACCATAGAATAGGATACACAATAGCGGATTTATTTTCATGTTTTTGTAGTGCACATTCGAAAAGTCATTCAACCTCAGAAGCTTTTGTTTTTCTCGCCCACAAACCACAAGAAAAATTGGCGTGACCCGAAAATCAGTGACCCCGAAAGCCTCTGAGTACCAACTTGGGCATGAAAATTTCAAGGACGTTCCGAGATAATGATTTTTTATCAATAAAATGGTTATTTTTCGACGTTCGTTCATTTGTGTACACAAAATCACCAGTTATTGCAAATTATTTCACATCAATTTTTATTCGTAAATATGCAATTGATACCAAAATATGGAAAAAAGTTTGAAAACCGAAAGAAAACTACGGCAACTACTCGGAAAATTGTTTTGGAAAAAGTGGGATTCCATAATCCCACCGTGCTTGAAAGGGTTAATCATAATTACATCAGAACCCATTTTCCGCAAAAACACACACAACATTGTGTACATACTGGTTTGCCATCACGCCAATTTTTCTTGTGGTTTGTGGGCGAGAAAAACAAAAGCTTCTGAGGTTGAATAACTTTTCGAATGTACACTACAAAAACATGAAAATAAATCCGCTATTGTGTATCCTATTCTATGGTAAATGTATTAAGAATAAACGAAAGATATTTCATATACATACCCGACATCAAGGTCAATTACGATGGAAAATTATTGGATGTAACGAAATTACATTTCTGAATGGCTTACTATGCCAGCAAACAAATATTTCATTAAAAAAAACTTTATAAAATTAAGAAAAAAATTGAAGGAATAAATTTGCCACGATGAAACTAGTCTCAAAAATAGTTGAATCGGTCAAAGTTTCTTAGAGAATTTTTTGAAAAAAATTAAAAATGTCGAACCTTCTGAAATCAACGTTTTTTTGCTTCAAGCTAAAGAACAGACAAAAAGATGGACATCATGCATTTTTTCATTTTCACTTTCGGAAAGTGCAATAAAAAACCAAGATTTCAAAAAAAAAAAGAAGCTCAATTTGGTCCATTTTTCGCAAAGTTACAAGCATTTGAAAAAAAATCATCGAATTTGGAAAAAAAAATCATATCTCGTGAATGGATGGACAAAAAAATTTGAAAAAAATCAAGAAAGGTTCTTTCAATGGATACAATAATAGAAAAAAATTTGAGCGAAATCAAAAAATAAAAATTTTCAGGGTGGTCCACTTGACATGGAATGCCCCATATATATATATATATATATATATTAACTAGAATTAATTATAATTAATGATAAGTAATGATTAGGTAAGGTTGAAGGAAAGCAACTTCGTCGATCAGATTAAATATTACGTGTTCTATTTCGTTATCGACTTTTACGTTACCCGTATACGTTTCCACTGTACGTTTTCCACTCATCCATACTTATTTTTCAAGAGGTTGAATAACACATGACGTTTTCGCACCAAATTGATATTGTTCATTGTTGATAGGGTGATATAACTACAATTAATTGACGGGTTATAGCCACAGCACACTTCTACTCGCACTCAGCAGCGATATCCAATGAGAGATGAGAGACGGGGTATACCAGAAAATTCCTAGGAAGGCGGATTTCTTTTGGAATAATTGACTGACTTAGGTTTCGCGTTATCGTGATAAAATAATTACTTCGCAAATTATTCTAGTATTACTGATATGTTTCCCAAATGATTTCTAGTTGATTGTGAAATAAAAGAGCTTTGCATTACGTTCTGCTAACTATACGCCCAATACATTTTTATTTATTATCAATAAACTATTATTTCGAAAATTATGATATTAGTGTCAATAAATGGCATAAATAATTCCCAAGATATAGCAATACTAAAAAATTAGTATTATGAAATTCATCTGCTAACTATACAGAACTCGATGAGCGATGGGTGATGAGCGATGAGCGACGCGTTCATGAAAATTTATTTTCCTATGTTCATACTGCGAGCGACGAGCGATGAGCGACGCAAGCGACAAGCATCGCAACAGTACACAAGACATTGAAAGTGAGGTTACGTGGTAAACAGATGGTGAAGTGCTAAAAAATTGCTAAAATATATGTGTAAATGAATAAAAATAAATAAAAATGACACGTTAATGGTAAACAGCACTTGGATTTTCGATTACTCTATACATTATTGCGTGCGCGTTCGAAAACTCATCCTTTCATTGTACTTTTTCATTCTCCATGTGTTGGACAGAGACAGAACGATTATATTGGCTTAAAAATGTCGACTGCAGAACGCGCTGTCGCTGGTCGCGAGCGTCAAGCGATGAAAGTAGAAACTTGGTCAACTCCGTGAGCGACGTCGCGAGGGAGCTCGCGGCGGATGTGACGTTCGGAAAAGCAGAGGTCTCACTGGCTATCGCTCATCACTCATCGCGTGCGGTGTGCAGAGGCTATAAGCGCTCAAAGGGTGCGTTCGGCTTGCATGCTGTACCGTGCTTCGGTATTACCAACGAAGTCAGATTTATATAGAAGCCCAGTTCTTATGGGCGCCTTGAAGACAAACTTTCTGCGGCCCGAACTGCCGCTCCGCGGCGCGGCGTTCGCTCTGTGACGTCACTAGCGACTAGCTGCCATGTTGCCATGGAGATGGGGAAGCGTGGAGTGACGTATCTCTCTTGCACATTTAAAAGCAAGAAGATGCTTGGACTGAGCGCGTGGGGTCAAGTGATCGAATCCTACAATTGAAGTTTTTTTTTTTTAATGTAAAATGTATATAAATATTTGAGACCACTTTCTTTGTAATATAATTTTTTTACACAATGAATATCTTTAAGAAAATGACGCAAACACGGGCCATTCAGATAAGCGGTATGAGCTCGACGTGGGGTGAAGTGTTCAAACCCTGATTTTCTTTTCTTTTTTTTTTCAAGTCCGCGACACACTATACCCGTAAAGCAGCTGGAAACGATAAAAATATTTTGAGTAGAAATTTCTGATATGAAAAATACATTAGCCTGATATAAATAAATATAAGGTAGATGTCTACATTTTTTAAATTTAATTGAAATCAGTTTATTTTTCGGATGAGAATTTCGTAATTTCGAAATGGAAGAATAATTCAGTCATAACAGGAAATGGCGAATACTAATTTGGAACGAAAAAATCTTGACATAACCGAACTATTGTTTGTGGCATCATTAATTTTTTTCCAGTATCGACTATTTTTTTCAAAAGCTTTCGAAAAAGTCCATGAAAATTTCCAATAGTTTTGAAAGCTTTTATAACAATAAGGCGTTGAACGAACAGTTTTTTGAATACTGTCACCTGAAAAAATTAAGGTGAAGATCGATGGGAAAAAGAATAAGGAACAAATTCAAAGTATGCTAGAAGAATTTCTTTTGTTTTTTCAACGAAGAAATATACGGTTTTTTCGGCGAATTTATATAAAGTCTCGATAATATCAAAAATTGGACTCATTTTTCCGACAAATGCCTGAATATGAAAAGTATTCAGTGATCTCAATTCATGTAAAAAATTGGCTCCATCTTCTTTTCTTCGTGGAGGTGTGTGTGGGTGTAAATGTTTTTAATACTTGGTAAAAAGCAAGCATAGGAATATTTCATGTACCCACTCTTAGTTAATTTTAGTTCACGTATAGCAGTATTATTGAAAAATAGACAGTGCATATTAGAGCTTTTGTGTCAAAAATAGAAAACATGCGTGAGCTAAAATTATTCAATGGAAACCACGGGAAGGTGGCGGGTGTCTTCCATCGGGACGGGGAGGATGTACTGGAAAGGGTGGGTGTGAATGGGGATGTAATTAGGTATTAAGGAGTTTTCCTACTGTATTGTTGAAAAAAAAAGAGAAAATAGTATCTGCTGAGATCGGGAAAAGAAAAAATTTAAAAAACATGCTGGTAACAGTAGGATCACTCTTTAATATAGGATATTTTTCGGAACCTTTCACAAGGTTGCGAAATTTCGGGGAAATATGCCTAAAACAGACCCCTGGTTTATTTTAGTAGCCAACAATCACAATCTGAAAAAGCGTACTTCTTTATACTTTAATTATTTCGAGAAAAATTATAAAAAGATTATAAGTCAACATGAGAGGACTAAAATATCAGAGTACCATGGTCCGCGTTAGGAATACATACCCTAGAGATAAAAATATAAAACAATATGAAAATTATTGCATTAATTTCTAAAAAGAACAGTTTTTGACTAGAAATCGTAGAAAAAGAAAACTTTGTCTAAATAAAATATTTAAATAACAAAAAATGTAAAAATGAAATATTAACTCGAAACTTCGAACAAATCTTATATCTATATAGTTTTCTATTTAAAAATTGAAAAAGCAGACTAGTTTTGGAACCAACTTTTAAAATATAATTAAAAAAATATATTCGACTAGAAATGCTGAATAACACTCGGAAAAAAAATTTCACAGGAAACATTGAACAAATCTTATATTTAAAATGAAATCTTTATCAGAGATATTAAAAAGTGGACTAACTTTGGAATAAACTTTGACAATATTTTAACTGTGAGGTTGAAGTTCACATCTTTGAAATGCTACAAGGTTCTTTATTGTTAGGAAATACAATTTAAACCGTATGAACAATATTTGGCTGTGACAAATTATTTCTCGAGTACTCAAAAAGTTTGAATATAAAAAAATTGCAACATCTTGAAAATTAATGATGAAATGGTATGTTTTTTGTTACCTTACAAAGATGCTCGCCTCAATATTATGAAAGTTTCATTTTATTTACATGAGCATGCATATTGAATCATAGAGATAAGGACCCCCTGGTTCGTCACTTCCAAAGTATTTATAAAAGACTCCAAACCCTCTCTATTATATGCACAAACACATAAATTAATGTCTGGAGAGATCAATCCTTTTATTTGTTAGTTATGTGGAAAAATATGCGTTGATGAAGAATCTAGCAATTTGGAAGCAATGAAAAGTGAAACAGATATTTACAGAAATATCCGGTTTAATAGGAACTACAAACTTTTTTGGAAATGTGTGAAAAAACAAAAGGTTGATCCACTCTGTTCATGCCGCACCACTCATTGATGTGAAACTTTGAGCAATTTTCTGGACGGTTTTCCGTATGGTGTTTTTCGTTTACGATTTGCCGCATCTCGCATGTCTCGAGATTTCCATTTCAAGTGGTTGAACAAAAGCGTGCGGACGCAACGCTGAATTATTTTTTCGCGGTGAGATGCGCATTCTCCATCAACCGGCCAAAAGTTGACGTGATTTTGAACCACAGCATTGCTAATACAGTTCACGAGGAGCTTTGAAATACCCTTCAAGTGCCAAATTTGTGGAAATTTCGCTGCAAAAACTTTGAAAGCCGTTATTATGACTTCTAAAATTTCATCTGTTGGAACTCGCAATGAACCGAGTTCATTATTTTCGCGGTTTTTGTAAGCTTTCCAAAAGATCAAAAAATCGTCGGTTTTCTCGAAATTTTGTCCAGCTCGCGTCAAAGTCTCTTCACAAGTTTGACAATCGAATTCGACGAGAACTTTGTGAGCAAGATAACCAGCAACATAATTTATGGAACACTTTTCAAGAGTTTCGAATGAAATGTGCTCGTGATCAATCTCAAAAGATTCGCATTCCTCGAAATCTATCGGTTCATTGATCTCGTCACCGAATGACCAGTTGTTGGACAAAACGTCATCATTGCTGTCGACCCTTTCTGTCCTATCACTTTGTGAATCAGTTTCCGCATTTATTTGAGTAATAAGAAGCGCGGTTGCCTCATCATCAGGTTCGCAATTAGCCCCTGCTGGTGGTCTCATAAGATGTGCTACCATGTTATGTTGCAAACTCCGATGCAGTGAAGCTGCTGAAGGGTTATCACAATGCCCACCTCGACTTCTAATCACTCCAAATAAGTTTTCAAGAGGGTCTTGATTCAATCTCGACGTAATCAAATAAAGAATCCCTTCGCGTTTCAAGTCATCCCAAAGTTGTAGAACAGCATTAATGGTCAATCGCAAACCTTCGAAACACGGCGGATTTTTAGAACCACCCGAAATAGTCCATTTTTCGATCCACGGGAGGCAATTTCTGAGGAAACCTTCTACCTGTGGTTGTTTTTCGGATAGAGCGCGTCGTAATGGATTAGAATCGGACGGAGAGCGACTGTTAAGACAATCAAATATGTCGTTAGCTTTTTTTACAAAATTCGCAGTTGCGCTGCAAGCCGGATGTTTCAAATCGCCTGTTATTCGACCCGTGTTTATCGCGGCAGAAACGGAGTGGCTGAAAAGCTGTGTCGCGAGACTGACCTTCATCTTTCGGAAGTTGTTTGGATTCAAATGTTGGACAGTGAGTTTCGGAGCCGCTCTACAAGCGTGAGAATTCTCGAGGTGCCGGAGTTCACGAAGTACGTCTGATGAAACTTTTTCACCGTCATCAAGTATATCGTGGTTAAGCCAATTATTACGGAGGCACTTAATCAAATGGGGGACGTCGAAGCCAAAATAAATTTTCCGACCGTATCGTTCGACAAACGGCTTTTCTATTGTCACCCCTAGTGAACTTATCGCTGCACGATTGTTGGATCCCATATCGCTAACCATGTAACGAACTTCGAGTCCGATTGTTTCTAAAGAGTCTAACACATTCGATATCAGTTCCGTCAAGTCAGTGTGTCGGACATTCCCATGTGAGAGCACATATGCAATTGGTTGCTTCCACGGATGTACAAGACCTTCTAACATAAAAACAAGTGCAAAATTCGCACACTGATTTGTTCTACCAAGTTCGCCCAAGTCTTGGAAGCCTTCGACCAAATCGGCTTTCGGGTTATATTCGAGAATCTGCTTAATAGATATCTCATCCCACATGAGAACGCATTTTTTTCATATTTGTCCATTATTTGTTACTTTTTCTGCAAGTTTTGGTATAATACTTTATTTTATTCCTGGAGCTAACTCTAAATCATTTACCCACGATCTAATTAATGAGAGGCAAGGTAAAGCAAAATGCTTGTTGTCTCTTAAATGGTTGTATGCGCTCGGTGATTTATAATACAATGATAATGCAAATTGTTTTTCGACATCAGTCCACCGTCGTTTTTTATTATGATTCAGCTGCATTTTGAAAAAAGCGAGTTGATCGTTATTCAGATCATATGCAGCTTTAGCAAATGCTACAGCGCTCGCATTTTTTCTCAATTGAGCTTGCTGTCTTTTAATTTTCTGATCTTTTTTCTTCAATTCAGCGCGTAAAGTTTCCGCTAATCGTTTCAGCTTTCTTTCATTAGGGGTAAGTTCTCTAATGCTTTTTCTTCGCGATGGAATAGAAACGTTTCGTCTCTCCGGCTCTTCGAAATCACTCAGGATTGGGTCTATTGTGGGCGATGCTGCCGTTGTGGACGCAACGGCAGCATCGTGTTGTATTCGCGGGTGCTGTATTCGCGGGTGCTGTATTTGCGGGTGTTGTATTCACGGGTGTTGTATCCACGGGTGTTGTATCCGCGGGTGTTGTGTCCCCGGATGTTGAATTTGGGAGCACGGGACATTCGAGTGCATCATTTGTTATTGGGGAGTCTAAAGCAGCTTTATCAATGGGTAGTGCATCGGGACGTAAAAACCGTTTACCTTGTTTGTTTCGAGCGTAATTCTCTTTCTCAATAAAATGTTCACAACACAATCTTACATGCTCCATTTGCTTGGGTGTTTTCCGATTCAAAGCGGGATTTCCGGATCTAGCGATCCAAATCGTGCAACTGTGGGGAGGGTGGGAAAAGTGTTAATAGTGCAAAACTTGTGTTGAATGGATTGAAAATCAAAAAAACATGGATCACATAAACACAAAAAGTGCAAAGAAAAAGATATCGTGCCGAATAAAATCTGGGCAGATGAAAAATAATTGTGTGATGACATTATTCATTATGCAAAAGCCATCAAACAGATAGGAAATCAGTTCGGTTCGAGCTATTGGATAGAAATCATGAAGAAACATAGATTTCAAAATCATGCGGAAAAAGAAGAAATGATTTTCAAAGTCATGTGAAAAGAATACTAGTGAAATTTGTTCGGAAGAAAGCGGGGGCGAGTTATCTATAATAATAATAGTATGCAAATTAAACCTCCATATTCCTCATAATCCTTATGAATAAATGTGCACAATGGTCATATTATGGAAACAAAAAAGGCTTTGCGTAATTTTTTTTTTCAAAAGCTCGTTATTGAAAAAATTGTCAGGCAGGCAGAACTTGACTCTGTTTAAAAGAGTATCCGTTTCCTCTGTTCAAGCAGCTGTACTTGCTTTTGATGCTGTAATTGTCTATGACGAGAAGTGTAAAAGCTAAGGAATGTATTTTTTGTACAATTTTTTGTTTAGATAATCAATCTGTATTAAAAAAGTATCGAGAAACGTAAAAAAGCAACACCTATTTCAAGATAATTCGAAACGAAAAAGAAAGCGGTCATTTCCGGTCTAATTTTGAGTAGAAAAAGTTTGAAGCATTTTCAATACGATAATGAAAAGTAAAAAATTCGCGAACCTTCTATTTATTTCTTTTTAAATTGAAACGAAAATCGGAAAAATCGTTCAAAATTAAACAATACATGTTCAGTGGGCAAAGCCCACTCGAAGTCGTTATTGTCTCTCGTTTTTTGATGAACCGCTCAAAGTTGCTCGTCAAGATTTTCGAGGGTTTGCTACTATTCAATCGCAACTTTTCGTATTTATCCATTGAATTCTTTCATTACATCTCGCGTTCACTTCTTGCTACCCGCGATTCTTTTCAAGGAAGTGTGGAATAGAAATTTGTGCATGGAAAACAAACATTTTGAACTACCATCAAAAATGAGAAAATCCTTCATTTGACCCTTAACGCCGTCATCCAGCGTAGACTCTTTTAACACTTTTTTTGGGAACTTTTACTGGTAAACTAAATTAAGATACGACTGTGAAATTCTTACCACATATTTCTACATTTGAAGCAACTTTACAATTTTCTCACCCTGAAATCGTCTGAGCCGGGTTCTAGCCACTTTGTTTCAAAAACTTTTTTTCTGTTACCATGATTACAGACGTTCTGCTTATCTGATTGTGGAACAAAACAATCATAAGGTATTTTGATCTGCAAAATTTAAACTAATCGTAGATTTAGGAATATTAAAGACCATTGAAAAGTTAATTTACGGCAAATCGTTGAACTCTTATCATCAATTTTGATATTTTTTTCACAGCTTCTCCAAGTTGCCAAAAATTAATTTTTCAATGTCTTTTGATTCTACTTCAACCTTCACAGATTAAAATCTCATTTGAGTCTTTTCTTCAGATAAGCAGAACGTCGACTATCGTGGTAACACGAAAAGAAACGTTTTTTGCGAAAATGAATGACTAAGATGCTGTGTAGCTCAGCAGTGAGCCACGATTTCGGGCAAACAAATTGTAAGGTGTGCTTAGAATGTGAACAGATATGTGGTAAAAATTTCGCAGTTGTTTCTTATTTACTTCGCTCAAAAAAATTCCCAAAAATCGTCTCCTCATGGAATTTCGACATTAAATGCCATGCTATGCTGGAAGAGATCATTTTTATAAAAGAGGAGAGAGAATATAAATTAACGAAGATAAATTACGAAAATTTGGAAAACAATTCAGAAAACCATTCCAGGACACAAATGGAAAAGAATGGAAAACAGAAACTATAACATTGGTGCCATTAAATAGAAAATAATTGTGTACAACAGTACAGAGGCTTGGAGTGAATAAGTCGGTTGATTTCATCATTTTCAATGTTTGGGCACTGATATAATATATTGTTTGCCATAAGGAATAATGGAGTTTTTCTAACTCGATCAAATATTTCTTAATTGCGAAAATGAATCCTCGAAAAAATTCAGAGCATTTTAAAAATTCTCTGACTTTTTCCTAGTTTTCTCAGGTTTTCCCTGTTTCCCAGATGTGAAACAACCCTGTTATTGATCTATAAATTATCGTCATTTATTTTACTAACTATTATCAATAATGGCAACCCATATACACTACCAGCCAAAAGTTTCCGGACAAAAGTCCAGAAAAGTTCTAAAACGTTTTGTTATGCTATTTCGCTGGTAATCAACGTAAACAGATTAAGTAAACGGCATTTTGAAGGGGAGGGATTCAGCTTCATTTTGATTTCTTTGAATAACTTATACGAATAGTTTTACGGCCAGCACTTTGTTTTCAAAATGACAATTTTTCGCCTTTTTTTACCCCCCTTTCAGGTGGGCCCCGTTTCCAGAGGAAATTTTTTGTATGTATTTTTCCGAACGGAATCATGAAGGTGAAAGCTCGAGCTTCAATTTTGTTTTTTGAAAAAACTTTGTGCGGTTTTTCCCGCCAAATTTATTCCGTTTTTTGTCAAAAATGAACCAGTTTCAAAAATGCCGTGTAACACAGAAACGACAAGCTTTCGAAAAAATTTCAAGAGGGCAAAAAGTTGCGTCGGTTTCCAAAGAATTCACGAAAATTTTCTCAGAATATTTTTCCAAAATATGTTTTTTCCGTATTCTCGGACGAAATCCACACAATCCAATTATCGCAACTCGGGAATTATTATATTTCTGATGAAATTTCAAGGGGGGAAAAAGTTTTATTTTTTTCATTTTTAATGCTTTGAAATTTTTTCAGATTTTTTTCTCAAATTTTTTTTCGTTAATATTTGATTCAAACTCAGGTAATTCGCTTACAGTTACTTGAGAAGTATGGGGTATTTACTGCGGCCAATACTTTTTTTCATTTCAACATTAACTGCTGTAAATACTAATTTACTTTCTGTAAATAATCAGTCAATTTTGACGTAACAAAAGTGATTATTTTTTATAAAAATAAAATTTGGGAAAACACCGAAAACCGTCATATTCGCATGTATTAGTATAATTTCCCAACTAATACGTGGTGTCGAGCTGCTCCCGTGTCCAGATTTTGTCAGAACTTATTGTCGAAAATCTAAAACCCTTCCGAATGATTGATTAACTTGCGACTAGAAAATAATGAAATGGTAACGAAAAAAAAAGTTTGAAGAAAAATCTGAAAACGTTCCATAGCATTGAAAATGAAAAAATAAAACTTTTACTCTTATGAAATTTCATCAGAAACACAATAAATAATTCCCGAGTTACGATAATTGGAATGTGTGGGTTTCGTCCGAGAATAAGAAAAAAAAAAAATTTGGAGAAAAATCTGAGAAACCGACGCAACTTTTTGCCCTTTTAAAGTTTTTTCAAAAGCTTGTCGTTTCCGTGTTACACGACATTTTTGAAATTGGTTCATTTTTGACAAAAAAACGGAATAACTTTGGCGGGAAAAATCGCACAAAGTTTTTTCAAAAAACAAAATTGAAGCTCGAGCTTTCACCTTCATGATTCCGTTCGGAAAAATACATACAAAAAATTTTCTCTGGAAACGGGGCCCACCTGAAAGGGGGATAAAAAGGCGAAAAATTGTCATTTTGAAAACAGAGTGCTGGCTGTAAAACTAATCGTATAAATTATTCAAAGAAATCAAAATGAAGCTGAATCCCTCCCCTTCGAAATGCCGTTTACTTAATCTCTTTACGTTGATTACCA
This sequence comes from Rhimphoctona megacephalus, assembly GCA_963989365.1. Taxonomy (NCBI): domain Eukaryota; kingdom Metazoa; phylum Arthropoda; class Insecta; order Hymenoptera; family Ichneumonidae; genus Rhimphoctona; species Rhimphoctona megacephalus. Next base: position 6,339,051 of record OZ022415.1, on the reverse strand, counting down.
GCGAAATAGCATAACAAAACGTTTTAGAACTTTTCTGGACTTTTGGCCGGTAGTGTAAAAAGATATTACGTGAATGTTTTATGACGCAATTTTAATCGGTGGGATAAAAAATCAAATTGAAATTCTCTCAAGTGGAAATTAATTCAGAGAAAATTAATAAAGCTGAAAAGGTATCAAATTTCGATATTAAAAAGAAATATTTGCTTATCGAAAAAAAAAAAGTAATGAGGTGCCCAGGAATCGAACCCCAGACCTTCGAGTCATGAGTCGTCAACGCTGTCCACTCAGCTACGCATGTCATTTCTGTAACATTTGATCAGAACTTGCTTATAAATCATGAGAGAGCTTGAGATTTAGAAATCATAATCCGTTCAATACTTGGATCACAAGAATTAAAATATTGAGTTACGCATTAAATTACATTAAAACGTAAATTCTGTTGTTGAGATTGATCAAAGCGGATAACAAGACTGTCCCCCGCTCATGATCACCGCACACACCGCACATATATCTATTAAATTATTTTTACGAATATCAAAATTCGCAGAGAATACAGTTAATTCAACCGCATTACTCAGGATAAACTAATTTTGTTCTAGCAATAACTGAAATTTTTTATTTTCTTATATATACTCCTTTTTCAATCACATGTTGATTAAAAAGTCATTCGACGTCTTACATTGTTTCATTCTTTACTCGTTATGGAAACAAACTCACGGTTCTCTTTCCTTCGGAAAACGATGAAACGTCAATTCCGGATTTTTTCTCTTCGAGTTCCTACATCCTTCATAAACGCACAACGCGTTCGCCGGCATTTTCTCAATAGATATTTAAATGTACAACAATTTAAAGGGACCGGCACACGACTTCGTAAGCACTGAATTAAAACAGATACTGGCGGCGAGAGCGCATGCGTGACGTCACCAACGCATTTCGTGACGTCATGCTGTCCCCAGCATATAAGCCCATGAGAGAGAGTGAGAGGGAGAACGATGCGCCGCCGACAGCGCCACTGCTTACGAACTAACGCTGGGGACATGTCCCCACTAAATTCGGCACAAAAAATCCTTAAGAACTGGAGTTCTATATACATCTGACTTCGTTGGTATTACTATAACGTGCCCTTTCAGCGCTTACAGCGTGCAAGTCGAACACACTTTGAGCGCTTAGAGCCTCTGCACACCGCACGCGATGAGCGATGAGCGATGAGCGATGAGCGATGAGCGATGAGCGATGAGCGACGCGTTCGTGAAAATTTATTTTCCTATGTTCACACCGCGAGCGACGAGCGACGAGCGACGCAAGCGACAAGCACCGCAACAGTACACAAGACATTGAAAGTGAGGTTACGTGGTAAACAGATGGTGAAGTGCTAAAAAATTGCTAAAATATATGTGTAAATCAATAAAAGAAAATAAAAATGACATGCTGAATTTTTTAAACTTTATTTTAAGGTCTTTGCAATGAACAACCTCAAAATTTTTACACAAGTCAGTTTTTTCACCAGCACCAAACACAATTGTCAACAACTATACAGGCGCGTTCGAAAACTCATCCTTTCATTGTACTTTTTCATTCTCCATGTGTTGGATAGAGACAGAACGATTATACTGGCTTAAAAAAAGTTGAAACTTGGTCAACTCCGTGAGCGACGTCGCGAGGGAGCTCGCGGCGGATGTGACGTTCGGAAAAGCAGAGGTCTCATTGGCTATCGCTCATCGCGTGCGGTGTGCAGAGGCTATTACAGCGCTGAAAGCATGCAAGCCGAACGTACCCAACAGGGAGACTAGAGTAAAGGAGTGGACACAGCGTGCTTTAGAAATGTACACGAAATCCCGGCCTGAAGCGGCGGCGCTGTATCGGTACAAATCCTATTACATCAGACATACTGTTACTACTTATTTCCTAACCTCGATTTTTCAAAATACGTGCAATGTCTATGTTTGCGTCAGGTAGTTTACATGTACAAAATTTTTTTTTTATTAGTGTACTGAGCTGCGATCTTGGAAGGAAATGAAATGTGAACATTTGATATTGTTTTATTCTACCAGACCCATCAGTACAATTTTTTTTTTATCATTCATTTTGTAAATACTGGAAATAAAGTTATGTTTATCTGGCTCAATGGCCATTTTTATGTCTTAAATACTGATGGCATTAAAATTTTTTTATTCAGCATGAAAACGACGCGGGTAACACAGAAAACACCACACGAAAAAATCTGCCCACCTTGAAAGGTGATCGGAATTTCGGTTCAATGCATGCAACAATCTCAGATTGTCGACACAAAATGTTATTTGCAAAATTTAACCGTTCCACACATGAGATGAAACCACGTACTGAAGACAATAAATCGTCTTTTTAACCTCCAATATCCTGTTCAATATACTGGGATTTGGGTTAGAGGCTTTTTTTCTATTGCGCAAGCGCGAAACGGTCACTTTCACCGTGTGGACTAATTTTATTACTATACGTGTAGGATCTGTACACCTGGTGACACAGCTAAGAACTAATTCAAGACCCGATTTTGAGGACGCCGTTACTACTTATTTTCCTATGTTGTGTCCACTCCTTCTCTCTAGTCTCCCTAGTACCCAAGAAGACCGACAACAGGACCAATCGGAAGTTTTCTCACCGGCGATTGGTTGAAGCCGGTATTTTCTCGGCGGGGATTGGCTATGAAGGGCATCAAAATGCCCTTGTATGTATCGGTCAGAACGCGTATACAGATACATAAAGTCCGTAAATGTGTTAGTAAGTTTTGCATAATCTTGAGCCCATGCAAAGTTTTTTCTCAGCAATTACGCCACGAATCATGCTAATTTTGGGCTCATTCGAAAAATAATTTCTTAATTAGTCTCCAGTTCAATTTTCAAAACGTCAAATGACTCGTGAGCTTCGTAAACAAACGAAATGTTATTCCGATTTTACCCCCACCACCGCGAAACGTTTTATTCAGAGAAAGTATAGTCTCGGGCCAGCAGACGACCGGGCTGTCAATGTACTTGTCCCCAGACTACCGAGTCTGATACGCTTTATTAGTACTCAACTTTTATTTGGGTAATACATAATATTTGATACAGTTACAACGCAATCAAGATCAATGTGCATTTGGATCTAGACTCCTAAAATATATATCTACTTTCTTTTATCATCAGACTCTAAAAGGAAACATCAGAAAACCTCGTTTTTAGTTACGTTTATATACCTTATTTCTGTTGCTGATGGATTTTTGTTAATTATTAATGTTCTTATTGAATGAGAATAGTTCTGTTGAATAGAATTATTAGAAATATCAATACATTAAACGTTGTTAATATTGATATTGATATAGTTTTTTCCTCAATAGTGCATTCAAAAAAACAAAATAGCCGTAATTTTTACCCTATAAACTAAAGAATCTGTACACAGGTTCATGTTTCGAACATTTTTTATGATCGATTTAAAAAAGTTTTCAGTGACTAATTTTTTTGTTTGTGTAAGTCAAAAATTGTTTAATCAAATGTAGTGATCCGATTTTAAGATATACCGTAATGCAATTTGTATAATTCAAAATTGTCAACATGGTAAGTAGCGTTCTTGCATCTTAAGATGTGCTCTAGACTCATTGCTGGTATGTAGCGTTCTTGCATCTTAAGATGTGCTCTAGACTCATTGCTGGATGTCAGAAACCTGTTATTGTTGAGTTGGCAATTTGGTCCTCAAATCACGAGCTATCAAAATGCATGAAATTCGCGGATATCAAGATGAAAATGATTGATGCAAAAAATCATTTTTGTAAATGACCAACTTCAATTTTTTCAATGGCTTGCATACTTTCTTAGTTGTCGAGATACATGTAAATAATGTGAAGTTGTAATATTTACTCAAAGAATGATAATATATGCAATTTTATAATATATGATTTTATTGAAACACTTTTGAAAATCGAAACTAAGAACTATGAAAACTAAAAACATAAGATGTTGGACAAAAAATAATTTCTATGCTGCCTTCATTGCCTTGTTGGAATCATTACTTTTCCAGCTTCTTTTGAGATTAAACACAGGAAAAAGTTGCAACAGTACAGAATCTATGACCTTCACCCGAAGTATGATGATGATGAGAGTATATTGAACAATTGAAGCGAACGCTACATTCTCTGAAACAGATATAATAAAATAACGAATTTTAAAACAAAAGAGAAATTTTATTCGCCAAAATGGATGTTCATACAGTGTTCATAGCCCATGCTCGTTTCTCGGTTTTCTTCACTCTTTTTCCTTCCTAGAGAGATCGGCATTCAGAATAGTTAAGTAATCGTTTTGTTGTCTATGAGGTTTGCTTTGTCATTCATTTATCTATGGAAATATAACCAACACGATTTGTTTACGAGAATCTCAGGAGAACAGATGATTGATTTCTTGATTCTGAATATAGCTGTGCGATAAAAAATTTTGATCATTTCTGTGACAAGATCTCTTGCAAATGGGATATAATTATGAGTAACAAAATTGATTTTGGAGAGTCCCCAGATTATAGGATAAAAGATAATTCGTTTTTAGGTTGCGGATGTCATTTTAATTGTGACAGAATATATAACCATTCTGCGATGTTTACAGATTCACAAACAATGAACAACACATATTCCAACAGCAAAAATACAATTTTGCAGAGTGCAATCACAACAATTATGCTTTGTATTAAGACTATGTATAACTAACTTCGTTGATACAGTTGCAGCCTATTGACAAGAGATCTTCCCTTAGAAAAAACCAAAATTTTTCGCAGCCACGTGCATAACCTAAAAATGAATCATCTATTGTTCTCGAATTCTGTGCAACCAATTTTATTGGTTATTACACCTCATGAGCAAGGGATCTTGCTCCGCCAAAAATGAAACATTTCTAAAGCACAGCCACACGCTTAGTATCTGAAAAAGAATCATCCGTTGTACCGCGATAGTACAGCCTCTGTACAACCAGCTTTGTTTGTTATGATCACACCCCTCGAGCAAAAGATTGTGCTGCACCAAAAATGAAATTTTTTACTTCTTATTATCCTTTTGACAATTTTCATCGTCGTGGGAAATGGAACGGAGTTTTTAGTTACACGACCTCATGCATAATCTGAAAAACGCATCACTTGTTATTCCGGGACACTGCGTAAACAACTTTTTTCGTTATATAACTGTATTCCATTGGCGAGCAATCTTGCCGCGACGAAAATGAAATCTTTATGAACATTCTTATGAATAATATGATCGATACCATCAGGGAATGGTTTTCATATTTTTTTACATAAACTTTGATTTAACAGACGTAATTTTGAGATATTCTCCACTTTCAATCGATTCCACTTTGTCTACACTGCCCGTCGCCAGCAAAAAATCGGTAGGGTGGAGATCACTGAACTCTGTATAAGTAGAGTTCAATGGTGGAGATTATCAGAATAATCAACTTCAGACCATACGAAAGTGACTAGGGCTCAAGAGCCCAACCTAACGGGAGAGAATGCTTATAGATTCGGAGCACAGATGTCGCAACGGTTACTTTCGTCGATAATTCGCCGTTTACAGTTTTGGTGACAGTGGTTCTCAACTAAATAGAGATATCCGAATACGAGACTTGTTTTTAATATAAGCGACGTTATTCCTTCGCAAATGATCACTTTGGAGGGCTTGTTCTTAATTTTTATTATTAAAAGGGTTATACATAGTAATAATCTGGAGCGATTAGCTTACTTTGAAAATAATTAATAAATATTAATAAGTAAATGAACAGAATAAGAAAAAATGGAGCTATAATTAAGAATAATAATAATAATAATCATCATCATTTTACTATTATTCAATATCAATAATTATAATAATTGTTGTTATAAATGTTTTATTTCTTTATTTATTATATTTGGTACTATATTTTTGTTCGTGCGTATGATGGAACAAATGAGGAGAGGGGAGAGGGTGCACGGAATACTCAAGCATTATGTATATGTAAATATTTGTGAGATTCTTAGATCGATTTTTCAATGAATAAATAATAACAAATTGTAATGACATCTGGATTTTACTATTTTGTTTCAACATACTTTATCAGAACAATGACTGCTGGGTTTCAGCTTTCAATATCTAATAATAAAAAGATAATTATTTATTTAAAATAAAACTGGAAAGTTGAAAAACAAATATTAATATATAGATAGCGTAAAACACCCAGTCGCCAGCCATGTACCAGTAGTCGGCCTTGTATGAGTGGGAAGAGTGTGGAAGATGTCTTTGGCACTCTTCCCATGCATATAAAGTATGGAGAGACCGACTACTGGTACATGACAGACGACTGAGTATTTTATCCTATACAAAGTTGTTTACCCGAAGCGGGACATTATATAAACTTCGTGGATGACTGTTTTAATTTTGACAGCAACGAGGCTATTGTTGTTAAATATTAAGAAAAAATTTAAACCACAGTTTTCTACTCCGTAAAACTTCAAATAAAATGTCAAGCGGCCCTGATAAGCATGTACCATTTTCCACCGATAATCTTCACATACATCCGCAACAGAATGAGTAAGAGCTAGACTCATATCCCGAAGGTGGTGAGATCGATTCCACTCTCGGGGAACTTTTTTTTTTTATAATGTAACAAATGTGAACAAATAGTAATGTGCGAGTAATTATTTTTCTTTAATAATTAAATAAATTAATTATTATTTCTAATTATTATTTTCTGGTGTTTCTTTCATATAGTTAGTTATGCGAATAATTGGTTATATTCAATTATTCGAATTAAACGATTATATTGTTGTTAAATATTAAGAAAAATTTCACTATTAAACTAATAGACTAAAGTAGATTAATAGAAACTAAAAAACATATTAGATTTATAAAATGAGTACCGACGTATTAAACACCTTAAAATGTTCTTGATTGTACTAAATCTATGAGTCTAGCCTAGTCTACTATTCTATTAGTCTAGAATTAGTCTAGTAGTCTACTAGTTAAATTTTTCTGAATATTCAACAACAATATAAGTATTTATTTAAAAACGTACTAGATTGTACTTAAGGCAACCCGGTAGTCTACAGCTCGAAAATTGTAGGTATATTGCGGAATTTTTTTTATCATAAAAATAAAGAAAAACGATACTTCAATTTTTCAGGCTTATTATAACATCAATTGTGAATACGAAAAAAATTATTTTGAAATTAAAAAAAAAAAATTATTATAGTAGAAATGCCGCTGAAGTTGACCCTCTCGAAAAATTGGGCCTGGACGATGTTAGTCATTTTGGATCTGTTATTTATCTGAAAAATAAAAACCAGAGAAATTGTCAATCAGTATGAACGCAGTTATGGACGGGACTGAAAAAAAAAATTGAAAATTGACAAAATGGCGCGCTTTTGAAAGTGAAGTTCTAAAAATCGGGGTTTTTTTTACCAGTTATTTAATTTAAAAAATAGGAAATTATTGGAATAAAAACATGATTCTAGTCCTGTCGATAGCCATTCATATTGTGAATAACATATCCAAATTTCAGGTGATTCGGTTGAATAGTTTTTTTTTCTGTAACATCATGCCAAAAAAAGTAGTTTTGAGATAAATGAGTTTAAAGTTGCTGCCTCGCTCCGAATAATACATCTATTGACGGAGCGAGCGGACCGCTCTCTACCTGCTAAACCGGCTGTAGAAGCAAGAATATTGTGAATACCCTTACGAAAATTTCACAGTGTATTCTCGAAATACTATACTATCGAAATATATTTTAAAACAAATCGATTTTTTGAAAATTCTAGACCACCGGTGTTCAGGAATTAGCAATAATTCCTTCGGCGTCGTGAGCACTCGGGCGGGTTCGTGCTCCGCCGTGAATGTCGCCACGTACCGGGCTACGCGACACGGGAGCAGCGAGACACTCGAGCGGCCGGGCGCTAGTTCTCGCGCTCCCACGAGCGTCGCCACCTCCCGGGCCTCAACTTCGGGCTCGCTCGACGCGACACGCGACGCATGCGCGTGGCGCGTCTTCATCGATCTACGCATCGATTTCCTCAGTCTTGATCCGGGAGCCGTAGCGTGCACGCGTGTACTTCATTGGGTTTCAATTTATATTCCAAATTCTTTGCGCAATTAATCCGAGTTCCACAAAAATAACGGGGCTAACGTTTCAAAGGACATTCGTACATCTCAAAGAGGCATTTTCGGGCCGAATACGTTATCGATTGCATCGATATCTCGGGATTACCTTCGGCATGCTCTCAAGCGACGCGCGGTGACGCACGCTTCGGCAGCCATCTTCGTTCGTCGAGCGCGGGCTCGACAGACGCCGGGTCAATTCTCACGTGTTTCACTCATTTGATCGGGATTTCGGGCCGTTTTTCATTGTCGGGATCTCACTGTTCATCGTTACAAAATAAACAATTATTCTTTGCCTTTTTTTCTATTTCTCGCCTACCGCATTATTTTTCTTTCCACCTACACCAGACTCCTTCACAAAACAACCGGGTTGCCTTAATCTAATACGGTTTTAAAGTGCTTAGTACGTTAGTACGCTTTTTGTAAATTTAGTACGTTTTTAAATTTTTATTGGTCTAGTCTAGTCTGTATCTTAGTCTAAAATTAATATAATAGTCTAGAAGTGGAATTTTTCTGAATATTTAATAACAATATAATCATTTATTAGTACAATGTAAAATAGGCACATATTCATTTTCGCTCTGCGTTATATTGTATTTCATGTTAGTTATGCAAATAATTACATTTGTTAAAAAAATAAATACAGAATCAATTATTCGCATATCTAACTACATGAAAGGAGCATAAAAAAATTAATAATTAATAATAATCAGTTAATAATCATTCATTTCTTTAATAATTAAAGAAAAATAATTGTTCGCATATTACAATTTATTCAAATTCGTTACATTATAACAAAAAGTTGCCCGAGGGTGGAATCGATCTCACCACCCTCGGGATGTGAATCTAGCTCTTACTCATTCTGCTAAAGATGTATTTTAGAATTATTGGCGGAAAATGGTACATGCTTATCAGGGCAGCTTGACATTTTACTTGAAGTTTTACGAAATAGAAAACTATGGTTTAAAATTTTTCTTAATATTTAACAACAATAGCCGCGTTGCTATCAAAATTAAAACAGCCATCCACGAAATTTCTATAATGTTCCGCTTTGGACAAGCAGCTTTGCATATCTATATATTAATATATGTTTTCAACTTTCCAGCTTTATTTTAAATAAATAATTATCTTTTTATTATTAGATATTGAGAGCTGAAACCCAGCAGCCATTGTTCTGATAAAGTATGTTGAAACAAAATAGCAAAAGCCAGATGTCAGCACAATTTGTTATTATTTATTCACTGAAAAATTGATCTAAGAATCTTACAAATATATACAAAATAGCAAGAATCCCCTCCCGGGGAAAAAACCTGGACAAGTACATTGGTGGTCCCTCGTTTTCCTATGATATCACAAAAAATCCAAAACCCCACTTAATTTTTTTTTTAATGTTTACTAATTTTATTCATATCCCGGAGGGAAACCAACCATATAGATCACGAAATATCCGGCCAAAAACCAAACTTCATAATAAATGTTACTTTGAATTTATTTCCACAGAACAAAACAGGAATCAAAACATTAAAAAATCAGCGTAATCAAGATGAGAAAAATACCACTTATAATTGGTATGTAAGAAGTATCAATAGTATAGAAAATAATGAAAAAAGGTCACCATCTAAGTTACGTGCAGCAGTAAAATTTATGATATCAGTACTAGAACAAGTATTTCTTTGGTGACTGAGAAGATATCAAGATGGACGTACCGGCAACGTAGGGCATGCAGTTGGTGCATTGCTTCTGGGATCTCCTAAGTTGAGTAGCTACTTTTGTTTTGGCTATGGCGCGACCAATGTTGCCAGACAGTATTTACTTATGTGACCTAATGAAACAACATTGCCTGCACCGTGGCTAAAACAACGAAAAATATTCAGAAACCAGTCGAAAACTCGACACACAAACGCAGGAACAGGAAGTTTCGCATAAGATCCCGTACTTTGGTAATGTTAAAAAAAGACTTTAATTTATGTCCATACATGATAGCACAGTTTTGTTTGATTGGTAATGAATTGATGAACGTTCACCACCGTACGTTGAGCGTATACGCACAGAGTACTTGTCCGGCCCATAATTTTTATTTGATTTTTACTTGAATGAGCAATTTTAATAAAAAGTTATGGGCCGGACAAGTACTCTGTGCGTATACGCTCAACTTACGGTGGTGAACGTTCATCAAATTATTACCAATCAAACAAATCTGTGCTATCATGTACGGACATAAATTAAAGTCTTTTTTTAACATTACAAAAGTACGGGATCTTATGCGAAACTTCCTGTTCCTGCGTTTCTGTGTCGACTTTTCGACTGGTTTCTGAATGTTTTTCGTTGTTTTAGCCACGGCGCAGGCAATGTTGTTTCATTAGGTCATATAAGTAAATACTATCTGGCAACACTGGTCGCGCTATAGCTAAAACAAAAGTAGCTACTCGACTTAGGAGATCCCAAAAACAATGCACTAACTGCATGCCCTACGTTGCCGGTACGTCCATCTTGATATCTTCTCAGTCACCAAAGAAATACTTGTCCTAGTACTGATATCATAAATTTTACTGCTGCACGTAACTTAGATGGTGACCTTTTTTCATTTTTTTCTATACTATTGATACTTCTTACATACCAATTGTAAGTGGTATTTTTCTCATCTTGATTACGCTGATTTTTTAATGTTTTGATTCCTGTTTTGTTCTGTGGAAATAAATTCAAAGTAACATTTATTATGAAGTTTGGTTTTTTGGCCGGATATTTCGTGATCTATATGGTTGGTATCCCTCCGGGATATGAATAAAATTAGTAAACATTAAAAAAAAAAAAAATTAAGTGGGGTTTTGGATTTTTTGTAATATCATAGGGAAACGAGGGACCACCAATGTACTTGACCAGGTTTTTTCCCCGGGAGGGGATTTTTGCTATTTGATATCAGTTCTTTTTTCTATAGTATTTTCATATATTTCGCTTTATATAGACTCCAATGGAGACTGTATATAACAAAAAAACTTACAACGTATTTGCATCATTACACATCATCGATTTATTTCAATGACAGGAATCAGTACTGTTCACTCTACTAATTCGACATAAGAGAATGAGACAGATTTTCTACCATAAATTCATTGTTATTGAGGTTATTTCAATATAGGAGCGTTTCGTTCCTGTGATAAGAAAAAAAGTTATAATGGTTTTAAAAGAGTTAACTACAGACTCGAGATACTTTCGTGATGTTAGTAATTCGTTGATAGGTTATTATTCGATTATAGCTTGGCAGGAAGGTGTTATAGAAGAGACCTCAAGTACCAGTTTTTTCCCCAAGGCACAAATTCAGAAAATTAAATACTTTATCATGAGCTTTCAAGTTGTGTATTAAAATAAGTCATTCAGGGGCGAAAAGGCAGCGAGGATATTAGCAATTTCGGTCTAAGCTATAAATAGATAATTATATTTAACTTTATTGTCAGAACTAGCCTCAGAATTATTATTCTTTCAAAGATGAAATGACGGAAGAATATGATGTATCGTCCTTGACTTACAAATTGTTTTATAAAACATAGATAAAAATTAGATTAAAAAAAAATTCGGGACGAAGTACTTGACGAATGTTTTTTCACTTAATTTACATAATGTATCGGTCATAGTGACAACCTCGCCAAGTACTTCGGCCGAAATTCTTTTTCGTCTAATTTTTTTTCGTTTGCAATCTTTTTTTGCTTCGGACTCTTATTGATACAGAGTTTTTATTTTCATTCTGGATGGTAAAACTACTGCATTTTCGAACTTGATTCTTTTCTCTATCAACATTCAACATTATTTGAAGATTTTATGTCACACGATAAAGCCTCCCGTACTTGGCCACATACATTTTAGTATAGCTCAATTTATTTTATAACTTTTTGCGAAACCTAACCTTAGCTTTACGCGAGGATTAACTCATTTTGTTTTGTGTGATACATTTTTTGAGAGTGGTCACTTTTCTTACTTTTTGATAGGATTTGATTTTTTCAGGGATTTTTGCGAGAAAAGGTTTTTGCAGTGTATGTATATTCGTGGAAGAATATGGGAACGGGGGTCAAGAAATGTACTTGTTTCAGGTTTTTTCCCCGAGGGGGATTTTTATGCATGACATGATTCGTTTTTTCTCGTTCTTTTCAAACATCTCGATTTATATAGATTAGAAAAAGATTATATTGGGAAATTATCGCTTTTTCGTTTCCAAACCCTGACCCCTTCTACTTCGAATCAGGTTTTTTCCCCCATGAAATAAAGGGACACGTGTTTTGGAATTTTCAAGGCATTTTTTTTATTCTCGAGCAAGTCAAATTTTTTTGACATTTCGACTTACCCTTCTGGAATCAGGCTAAAATAAGTCGGGAACTGGGAGTCTGATACAAATATTTACAAAGCTTTTGACGTCAAGATTAGAGCAGTCAAAACTTTTCCATAGAATGTGTAGCGACTTGAATTTGTGTTTTTCAAATAAACATATTAAATAGCAGTATCTCCTTGTTGTATTTGTAGATTTGTGGTAAAAACTATTACGCTTATTTCAACTGGTTGATAAAAATGGAGATTTTTTTCGAAATTTTTCATTTTTGATTAATGATAAAATAAACAACCAGTTTCACGTATGTTTAGAGAAAACATATCGAATCTATTTTTGAAAAACGTTCACGCATTTTTTCATTCTAATTTTTATTAATAAGGTGGAATCATGATTATTTTTCAATACCGTTGAAGAAGTTACTATCATGAAAATAAAAAGTTAGAACGATTTCAATATTCTCATTGAACATAGAAAAGTTCAAATAGTATGTTATGGGAACTCCAAAACAATATATTGAACAAAGCGGACAAACTCAGACCAGGATCGTACCCAAGAGAATACAGTGAATTTAGTTGTATTAGTCACATTAGCTTTGAGCAAATTTTGATACCATTAAAACCAGAGCGACCGTAGAGGAAAACTTTTGGAATAAAACTTCTTCAATTTATAATGCCATAATCAGAGCTAAAAAGTGGAAATATTTACCACACATGTCTCCTCTTCACAAAATGTTCAAAGTTTGTAGATATCGGCTACATTCCAATGATACAAATTTTGACACTATCAGAAGAAGAGCACCCGAAAAATTTCTGAAACAACTTTTTAAATTTATTATGCCACAACTGAAGTGGAAAAGTGAAAAAACATAGTGCACTTTAGACCCAACAAAGTTCAGAAAATTTGGATGCATCTATTGCGTTCCGAGGATAGAAATTTTAATCCCATCCAAAAATGAGCAGCCAAAGACTTTTTGTAATAAATTTTTCAATTCATAATGCCATAATCAGAGACAGAAAGTGGAAATATTTGGCGCACAAGTCGTTTCACAAAATGTTAAAAGTTTGTAGGTATCGGCTACACTCCCATGAAACAAATTTTGATACTAATAGAAAAAAAGGACCCGAAGACTTTTGAAACCACTTTTTGAATTTATTATGCCACAACCAATATAATATATTAACATGATATTTGTCAATACCATTGAAGAAGTCAATACCATGAGAATCAGAGGTGACAGTTATTCTCACATTCTAATGGAATTTTAAAAAGATCAAATAGTATGTTATGGGTACTTCGAAACAATATATTGAACGAAGTAGACAAATTCAAACCAGGATCCAGCCCAAGAAAATGGAGTGAGTTATTCAGAGAATGGAATGAGGATAGTTGTATTAGTTGCATTAGCTTCGCGCAAATTTCGATGCCATCAAAACCAGAGCGACCATATAAGGATTTTTTTAAAATAAAAATGTTTCAATTTATGATGTCAAATCGGAGCCCAGCATTGAAAATACTTAGCACACATGTCGCTTCACGAAATTTTCAAAGTTTGTAGGCATCTGCTGCATGCCAATGATACATATTTTGATATTATCAGAAAAAAGAGCAGCCAAAGACTTTCTGAAACAAATTTTTTTGATTTATTTTGCCAAAATTAATGCGGAAGAGTGAAAAAATATGATGCCCATTTAGTCCAACAAAATTGAAAAATCTTGGATATATCCATTGCATTCTGAAGCCAGAAATTTTTATCCCATCCAAAAATGTGTATCCGATGACTTTTTGTAACATTTTTTTAAATTCATAGTACCACAATCAAAGATGAGAAGTGGAAATACTTAGCACACATGTCGCTTCACAAAATTTTCAAAGTTTGCAGGTATCCATTGCAGTTCAATTATCTACATTTTGATACTATCAGGAAAAGAGTATCCGAAGACTTTTTGAAACAACTTTTTAAATTTATTATACCAGAACTAAAGAGGGGAAGCAAAAAAACACAGCGCTCTACAAGCCCAAAAGAATTCAAAAATGTTCAATGTATCCAATGGGTTTAGAAGACAGCAATTTCGATCCTATTCAGAAATGAGCAGCTAAAGACTTTTGTAACAAATTTTACAATCCATATGCCACAGTCAGAGCCGAAAAGTGGAAATACTTGGCACACATACCGCTTCACAGAAATTTCAAAATTCGCAGGTATCCGTTGCATTCCTATGATACAAATTTTGATACTATCAGAAAAAGAGCACCTGAAGACTTCATGAAACAACTTTTTGAAATTTGTTATGACACACCTAATGAAGAAAAGTGAAAGAACATAGCGCACACTGGGTCTAAGAAAATTCAGAAATTTTGGATGTCTTCATGGCGATTCGCAGACAAAAAGTTTGATCGCATCAATAAATGAGCAGCCGAAGACTTTATGTAATGAATTTTTCAATTAATAATGCCACAATCACAGACAAAAAGTGGAAATACTCAGCATATATGTCACTTCATACATATTTGTCAAACTTTTTAGGTGCCCGCTGCATCTCAATGATACAAATTTTGATACCATCATAGTACGAGAGCCCACGACCAAAACTGTGTCTCATAGCAATACGGCCAAAACTATATAAAATCGTTAGATTATATGATTTAGAACCCGACTAGGTGGGTAGTAACGGTCAATAGTGTAGCAACTGCGTGGGAGGCCATTTCTGCTGTGTCAAAAAAAAATAGGCAGTCGGTGTTATAGCAATACGTCTGATTTGGATAGCATACATAGGTATTATCATTTCATGACAAAAAAATTCGTTTTCAGAAATTTTGCGCGTAGCGTATAGTCTGAGCGCATTTTTAAAAATGTCAAAAAAATTAGCCGACATTTTTTATAGCAACCCGGATAAATTTTTTTTAAAACCTTTTGTATGGCTGTCAGGATTACTGAAAAAATGTTTTCAGAAATTTTCGATGTCACCTATACTCCGAAAAACGATAAAAACGTTCCGGAGTAACCTGGCAAACGCCTCAGCGCTTGTTAATACGCTCCTATGGATCTCAGGACCACAACAAATAAGACCTTCAGATTTTGCTAAAGAATTAAAAAATATTAAATTCAAAAATGCTCTGGTCAAATTTATTATCAATCATTGGATAGAACAGGACATGGCGCGCATAATCGGTAATAAAACCATCCACATCAATCATGACATGTGTTATGAATATTCGGTTGAAAATGGTTTTGTTAACCAAACAATTAACGAAGATCTAACTTGCCAAGAACATGAGGAGGCAGATACAAAGATCGTTTATCACGTCTGTCACATAAATAAACGAAGTGAAGTCACTATTCGATGTTCGGACACCGACATATTGATAATAATGCTCGGAAACATGGAATTTGTGAAAACTCCCGTCAAGATTTTTATGGATGTTGGCGTTGGTAATTCCCGTCGTTACATTGACGTTTCACGTTTATACGAGACATTAGGATCCACTCTGGCAAAATCTTTACCTGCTTTCCATGCAATGACCGGCTGCGATTATAATCCCGCGTTGTATCGCAAGGGTAAAAAAAAGCCACTGACAATCCTGCAAAAATCTAAACGCTACCAAGAAGCTTTCACTCATTTGGGCAACTACACATCTGACAGTGACCAAATATTCTCCGTTTTAGAAGAGTTTACATGTCGGCTATATAATGAAAAAAAAATAAACGATGTCGATTTAGCTCGGCTTAATATCTTCACCAAAACTTACAAAATTGAAAATATCAACGATTCAACAACTCTGAATCTAAATTTATCGAGCTATGACGCCTGCAATTTGCCACTATGCAAATCTGAGTTGAAAAATCACTTATTACGGACAAAATATATCGCTCAAGTATGGAGCAACGCCCATTCTAAATCACCAACCGATCTCAACCCGATCGATTTCGGATGGTGTGAAAACGAGGGCCAATTGCAGTATTCATGGTTCTCTGGACAGCAGCTTCCTGAATTGAGCGACGTGGTTCTGGACGTCGAATCAACATCCGCAACAGGTATATATCGTTAAAGTGGCTTTTGCTGTTGCATTCTTATCGATTTTTACTAATGACAATCATTTTATAAAGACGTTCAAGATTTGCCGAGAGACTTGGAGAGCGACTTCGACGACGACGATTCCGAGTCCGACTACGAATAAAAAATTTGATTCCTATGGTTTTCAATAAACAATATTTTGTCAATTCCATCCAAGTTCCCTTTTGTACTAATTATGTAACTCCCTCCAATTCCGTTCTACGGATTCGGGTAAATTCGGGTAAACGGAGTATCGAAAACTTTTCTGATAGAGAAGGTGCTACACTATATTTTTCTGAAATTCATTTTTTCTACATCTGGACAACTTATTTTATCATGTCGAACAATTTTCAGACATATTGCTATAAAACCCATCGGTAAATTTTTTTAACATTTTTAAAACTGTCTCGAAATGTTATGCGACAACATTTTCTTCTGAAAAATATTTTGTTAGCATCACCTAACGCACATTTACTTATAAACAAGATTTTCAGACGTATTGCTATGGGTTTTTTTGAGTCTCGTTTTTAATTTTTTTAAGTGATCCTCCAGGTTCGGGCGACACTATTAACGTCTGAAAAATATGTTTCCGGTATCTTAGAGCTATTATTTAACTACTTTCCAACAGAGATCGGCAAAATTAATATTTTCATGCTCATTTTTGCATAATATTATTAATTAGTCAAGAAATTCCAATTTCATTTTGAATAATATTCATTAACCAAAAAATTAACAATATGTTAAATGACATTATCGAAAGCTCTGAAAAAAAAACTGCAAATGAAAAGAATTGTTAATTATTGAAAGAATACTATTTTTCAAGAAGATAATATAAATTGACGAAAAAATTGATATTCGGAAAAAAAAATTGCTAATTACCTGAAAAAATGAATATTACAAAAAACATATTTTCAATTGATCGAAAAAAATAATGGAAGAAAAATAGATTGTTAACTGACCGAAACAAAATAGTGGACAAAAAATAGAATTCTAATTGGCGGGAAAATAATAATTGGAAAAAAAAAATTTCTAATTGGTGAAAAAAATAATAATTAGAAAAAAAATATTTTTAATTAGTTGCAAAATACTAATTTGAAAAAAAATATTTTGAATTAGCAGAAAAATAATAATTAGAAAAACAATATTTCCAATTGATTGCAAAATACTAATTTGAAAAAAAATTATTTTGAATTGACTGAAAAATAATAATTAGAAAAGAAATATTTCTGATTGGTTGCAAAATAGTAATTTGGAAAAAAATATTTTTAATTGATTGAAAAATAATAATTAGAAAAAATATATTTCTAATTGGCAGAACAATAATAAGTAGAAAAATAAT
Source organism: Rhimphoctona megacephalus (assembly GCA_963989365.1). Taxonomy (NCBI): domain Eukaryota; kingdom Metazoa; phylum Arthropoda; class Insecta; order Hymenoptera; family Ichneumonidae; genus Rhimphoctona; species Rhimphoctona megacephalus. Next base: position 6,321,235 of record OZ022415.1, on the reverse strand, counting down.
ATTTCCAATTGGCTGAAAAATAATAATTTGAAAAAAAAAATATATATTCCTAACTAGCTGAAAAATAATAATCGGGACCAAAAATATATCCAATTACCTGAAAAAAATGAAAATTAGACAAAATAATATTACTTATTACCAGAAAAATGTTCAATTATCGAAATAATTAGTAATTTGTGTGAAAAAATGAATAAAAAATATATAATTCATACGAATCCGAGGATGCATACACTTTTGCATGAATGGACGATGAACGGACGGACAGACGGATGGTGAATGGATAGATAAATGGATAAGTGTATGAATAGATGAATCAATGCATGGATGTACGGATGCTTAGTCAAGTGTATAGCAGAGATTGGCAAAATTAATATTTTCGCGCTCATTTTTGCGTAATATTATTAATTAGTAAAAAAATTGACATATTACTTTCAATAATATCCATTATTGAAAAAATTGTCAATGTGTCATATGACATTATAGAATAATTTTGAAAAAAAATGCGCAGAAGAAGGATTGTTAATTATCGAAAAAAAATATTTTTCAAGAAAACATTATCAATTAACGAGACAGTTGATATTCAAAAAAACGAGATGTCAATTAGCTGAAAAATTAGAAATCGTAAATAACATATTTTCAAATGACCGAAAAAAAATAATGGACGCAAAGTAGATTTCGAATTAATCGACGAAAAACAATGGAAGAACATTAGATTTCTAATTGGCGGTGAAAAATTATATTTGAAAAAAAAAATTTTAATTGGCCGAAAAATAGTAATCAGAAAAAAAAATCCAATTGGCTGAATAATAATAAAAAAAACTACTTCCAATTATCTGAAAAAAAAGTATTAGACAAAATAATATTGCTAATTATCATAAAAGTCGAAATTAGACAAAAACATTATTTTACTTACCAAAAAATAAAAAGCAACGTGGGCAAAAGAAAGAATAATAGATAAATAATATACAATCCTTACGAGCCTGAGGATGCAGACATCTTTATATAATTGGACGATGAACGAATGGAAAAATTGATAATTAAATATATGAAGCATATGGATGAACGACTGAATGCATCGATGGACGGACGAATAATAAATGAATGGCAAAGTGTAGTAAAGAAACCAAAGCAATCAATAAATGTAGTACTTGGGATGAAAAAAAAATTTCAAATTTTTTTAAATTAAACTATGGTCAATCATTCGATACAGAAGTCACTCGACTTCACTCTCTAATGGTAACTCGAATTCATTGATTTCACTCGAATCAAGTGCGTGATTCAGGACAACACACAAGTAGTATTACTAACTTCGATTAGCGTTGGCTTTCATTAAAACACGTAACTCGAAATTTTCATCATTAAGGCGATTAAATTTGGGCAAATTAAACATAGTTGCGTAGCTGAACAATCGTTCAACGGGCGCAGACGATGGTAAGGGTGTATTGAACTTCAAGAAAATTTGCCTCACATCTGGATGGAGATTGAGAAGTTTCAAATCGGTTCTAGTTTCGGTCAAAAATTTTTGGAACGTTGCTTCTCGATCGCTGACTCCAAACGTTCGAGTGTCCATCGCCGTAGCGGCTGATGAGTTACACGAAAAATCAAAGAAATTATTCAGATCCACGTCCATAGGCTGTTCTTCGTTTCGGAATGCGTCGTTAGTGCTCGCAAGCGCCTCTTTCAATGCCAAAAACACGTTTTCCTGAGCTGACAAGCTCAAACATTGGAGCCACTATAATTTGAAGATCGGGTGCGAAGCCGCAGCTATAGCACTTACCCGACCTTCGTCCACAACGTCGAAGTTATTCTTGAACCGATTGTTCAAGCCTTCAATCAGTGAACTCACTAAAGTGTCGCACCAGTTTAAACTTCCGAAGCAATTTTTGAGTTTATTCCTTACGGAAATCAGCGTCGGAAGTAAGTAACCATAAGAGCACACTTTGTCTCCCTGAAGTATGTCAAGTGCCTCCGCGATCGGTCGATTGCACTCAATATACTCCTCCATGAATCTCCATGAAAAAAATACAACAAATTATCGATTACACATTATCAACTGATGGATTAGATGCGAGAACATATCCAATTTAGATTTTTTATAGCAAATGGAATCCGATATCTAGAGACGCGATGTTTTCTTGACGCCAAGTATCAAAAAGATAGTGTTAAACGTCCAAGGCAAGACGCGTCAGGTATCTATACACGAGATTGGACGATTTTCTGTTACTATCAAACTTCAAGATTGACATTCATTACTTATTAGCAAAAAAAAAATCGTGGCTGGCATAATAAAGCACTTAAGGATGTATGGATCTTGGAAAATTAAAAAAATTCTTAACTACAACTATCTTTATAGTTCTTCGAGATAAATTACTAAATAAGAAAAAAATGTGTAATTTGTGATATTTCACAATTAGCTAAATATCTGTCCGGAAAAATTTGATTCTGGAAATGTATATAAAAAAATCTCGAAACAAAATATTTCAAAAAATGGCTTGACAAACTATAAAAAAATATTGAACACCCTTTGAGCTATCATGTCGGAAGATTTTTTTAATGAATTTATTTTTCTGTGTTTTTGAAGGCTTGAAGGCCCAAGGAATTGGTGACATAAAAAATCGGGTTTTTGGAAATTTTGAAAATGTGTAACATATTTGAAAATACTCAAATTTCCTACACTGTTGCTCCGATAAACTATCACCGTTTTCTTACCTGAAATTCGCTTCTCGAAACGAACTACGTACGTCAATATCATGTGGGATTTCGATCAGTTTGTCTTTTAATTTCAAAATTTGCCGTAACGAATCGTATAAAGAATTCCACCGTGTCACCACCGGACGCTTGAGCGATTCCCCAAGATATTGTTGCAGTCTTTCGCTCTGTTTAGGTGACGAAAATAGTCTCCACAAACTGTTGCAGTATTCAATCATTTCATCGTACGCCGATTGCAGTTCTGCGGATGCCTTGATCCCAGCTGCAGCATCCTTTGTTGCCACGAGATTGAGCGTGTGGCTGGCGCACCGCAAGTGTTGTGGTAATGCACCATTTATTTCGTCAACACTTGGATTTTCAATCCTTTCAATCTCTCCATGATCTGTGTTAAAATCAGACTCATCATCGTTTGGAGTTGTTATGATCCCATCTGCGAATATGTAACAATCACATTATTATTCGATGAACTTTTTTTTCTGAGAGTGTAATATTTATTGTCATAAACCGTAATCTCGCAATTGTTGCTCGGTTCTATTATCGTTGTTGTTATTCTTATTATTACTATCATTATTATTAATATTATTATTATGCGTTTTTTTGTTTGGATAATATTCTTTTTTTTAGCAATTCAAACAAAACATCAATATCGATTTTAACACTTTACTGGACAATGCTATTTCAAATATTACTTATTATACAGTACTTCACAGAAAAAAAATATCACGTCATTAAACCTACCGTGGAAAAACGAGTCTCCAAATCCGACTCCAAATTCGCGAAACGCCTTAACGAAATTGGATCCATTATCCGTTATCGTGGCAACTACTTGGGTATTATTGATACCATATGACGTGTGAATGTCTTTGATCATTCGGGCGATTTTATCATAAGAATGATCACCGACAAATCTCCTACAAGCTATGGCGTATGATTGTCGTTCCAGTGTCAACTCATCAAGCTGAAAATAAAGAAAATGTATATATTGATAACGATCATTCTTCTTCAGTTTCCAGGATTAGAAAAAATATGAAACTTAAAAATTTGATGATTCTTTATATCGTAAGAAGAACATTTTGTGCCTGATAGACCAAATTATATGTTAAAAAATCAATAAATGTAAGATTCTCTATTTGTTAATAATAAGTCTATAATGCCGCTCTCTATTTTTTGTAATTAAGCATACATTATATATTAAAAAATCATATTGGAGCTGTCAAAATATTTTACCCAATGAACGGTCATGCCCAAAAATCGACGAGTCCGCGATGACCATACGTCAGCTGTTGTGCAGACGTACTTCACTGAAGTTAATTTTGACATTATTTTCGAAACATTTTCCTGGAATGTTTCCTTAATCCTTCGACCAAGATTTCGGACGGATAAATGCTGAAGCGCTTTACCATTTTTTTTAATATGCATATCTATTAAAAAAACAAGGGTAGTATGAAAAAACTTTCAATAGAATAGAAAAAAAATCGTAATGAAACACCGTCGAGACGTTCAAAAGTGTTTCATGCTGGTTCATTTTCACATATGTACTCCGACCATATACTCCATGTCAAATTAAATTATTAAATTAAACTTAATATTTTTAGTCAAAAACATACCGTCAAATATTTTTTTAAATGCCGGCGCTTCAACTGTGTTGAGGGGAACACAGTTTTCCAAAATATAACTGATTACATTTGCTTCAAATATCGCTTGAGAAAACGTACAATACGTTTTACAATTGCTTTGTTCATCGTCGTTAGTTTTCTTCTTTTTTGTTTGGACGTAGTTTTTATATTCCTCCAATTTTTCGCCATGAACTGTCTAAAGAAACAAAAATGTATAACAGGCAATATTTTTTTAAATAACTGTAGAATTAATTCATGTTATGATATTGTAAAATCGGAGATCTGAGTAAACGTATATAAAATGAAATTGTCGTGGCTATCTTGAAATCAACTGACAGTAATTCGAAAATTAAATAGGATATATTTACCTTAATATGCTGGCTATAATTTGACGAAACTTTCAAAAAGCCACTGATAGTCCTTTTTATCCCAGATTTTGCTGGGCAAAGCTGGCAAAATGCCACAACATTGCCATCCAAAGTCGAATTATTTAAATCGGGAGAGAAAAATTTACCGTCCAGGTACGCCAGGCGATTACATTCCGTCAGCAGCTCTTTTTTAATTTCTGTTGCATTTTGTAAATCACCTATCCGTAGCCGATTGGGTTTAGAAGTACTGGATCTCGGTCCGTTTGCATTGCCCTGGCTTGAGGATACTTCAGTATCAGATTCGTCGCTCGACGGCATTGTCTTTGTAATTTCAGGATTAAAATTGATAACATGGTAAATGTAAAATGGTAAATTGATAACATGCTAAAAGGGTGGGGTTATTTTCCCGACATTTACCCATACCATAACTAATCAATACAAAATTTAACTGGCATTTCAATAATAGTCGTATTTCCTATTCTGATCTGAATCGAAGAAAAAACACTCGAAACTTTTAATTATGGAAATTATCTATTGGGTATATATTTTGTATATGTTAATGATTCCTAAAAAAACGATATTGGAGAAAAAAATCGATTTAAGCCGATGTTGAATGTAGACTAATTGTCGTTCCTTAAATTCATGAAAAATAAACTCAAGATGATTTTATAATTTATATTTTATAATATTAATAAATGTTTAAAAAAACAAAGACGTGGATTTTTGGGAGGGTATTAGAAGCTGGGATGTGGTAGTACTGAGCGAGACGTGGACGGATAGGAAGGGGTGGGAGGGGATCAGGGGACAGTGGAAAAAAGGATTCAGATGGGAGATTCAGGATGCGGTGAAAAGCAAGGGCAGAGGCAGAGCAAGGGGAGGAATGGCAATGGGAGTGAAGGAGGGGCTTGAAACGGGGCGGGCAGAAAAGGGGGTGGAAGGGTGGATGGAGAGGAAAGTGAAGTTGGGGAGAGAGTGGTGGCGGGTGATAGGGGTATACGTGAATGGGGACCTGGAGAGGAAAATGGACATGATGGCGAAGTGGATGGAGGAGGAGGGCGGTGAGGAGAGGGTAGTTATTGGAGGGGATTTCAACGTGAGAACGGGGACGGCGGGAGGGGGATGGCAGTGGGGTTGGGAGGGGGAAGAGCGAGAAGAAGGGAGGAGAAGGTCAAAGGACGGGGTGGAGACGAAGGAAGGAAAAAGGTGGTGCAGATTCTTGACTGAAAGGGGTTGGGAGATTCTGAACGGGGCTGTCAAGGGGGACGAGGAAGGGGAGTGGACCTATGTGGGGGGAAGGGGGAGATCGGTGATCGACTACGTCGTGACGGAGGGGGAGACGCGTAATAAGGTGGAGAGGCTGGTAGTGGAAGGCAAAGTGGACTCTGACCACATGCCGGTGGTGTTATGGGTGGAGGTGGGTGCGGATGGATGGCAAGGGAGGAAAGAAGGTGGAGGGAGGGGAGGACGGAGAAGTAGAGGAGTGTGGACGGAGAAAGGGGTACAGAAGTTTAAGGAGGAGTTCGGGGACTGGAGGTGGGAAGTGGAGGACGTGGAGGAAGGGTGGAAAGAGATGGAGAGGCGGATAAGAAAAGCAGTGGGGAAAACGGAGGAGGAGAAAGTGCGGGGGCAGAGCAAGGATTGGTGGGATAAAGAGTGCAGGGAGGGGAAGGACAAGCTCAAAAAGGAGCTAATGGCTTGGAGGGAGGAGGAAAAGTATGAGGGCAGGTACAAGGAAGAGAGGAGACGCTACAGACGGTTGTGCGAAGAGAAGAAAAAGGCGGAGGCCAGGAGGTGGGAGGAGGAGATAAGCCGGATAAGGACGGAGGGGCAAGCGTGGGTGGTGATAAACAGGGGGAGAAGGAAGAGGAAGGGGGCAAGCAAAGACATCACGATGGGGGAATGGGACGAGTACTTCAGAGGGGTGTTGGGTGGGAAGGCAGAAAGGTGGAGAGGGAACTCGACGAGACATGTGGGAGAAGACGAAGAGGAGGAATTGTCGAGGCAAGAAGTGCGAAATGTGGTGCGGGAACTAAAAGATAAGAAAGCGATGGGGGAGGATGGAGTGCCAAGCGAGGTGTGGAGATATGGAGGGGAAAATGTGGAGGAGAGTCTATGGAGGATGTGTTGGAAGGTATGGAGAGGAGAAGGATGGCCACGGGGATGGAGGAGGGGGATAGTGGTGCCGGTGGTAAAAAAAGGGGACGGGGAGGCGGTAGAGGACTATAGGGGGGTCACACTCACGCAGACCGCATACAAAGTGTATGCGGGGGTGTTGAGGAACAGGCTGAAGGAGGAGGTAAAGGAGAAGATGATGCTGCCACCGAGTCAGGCCGGGTTCAGAGAAGGGATGGGGACTATGGATAATGTATACGTGTTGAATTACATCGTGAACAGGGAGTTGAGAAGGGGAAATAAGTTAGTGCTCATGTTTGTGGATCTGAAGGCGGCCTTTGACTCGGTGGACAGGGGGAAGCTGATGGACAGTCTGAGGGGCAGAGGCGTGAGGGAGGGGCTGGTGGCGAGGTGTGAAGAGGTGTTGAAGGAGACGGAAGGTAGGGTGAGGGTGGGTGAGGAGGAAGGAGAGAGTTTTTGGACGAGGAAGGGAGTAAGACAAGGCTGCCCGTTGAGCCCGCTGCTTTTCGTCTTGCTGCTAGCGGACTTGGACGAGGAATTGGCTAAAGGGTGCTGGGGAGGGATGGAGCTGGACGGGGGGGGGAAGGTGTACTCCTTGGCGTATGCCGATGACTTGGTGTTGGTGGCGAAGGGGGAGGAGGAAATGAAAGGCATGATCGGGAAGTTTGAAAAATACATCGAGAGGAAAGGGCTGGAGGTCAATACGGGGAAGACGAAAGTGATGAGATGCAGAGCAGGGGGAGGAAGGAAAAAGAAAATGAAGTGGTGGTGGATGGGGAAGGAGATAGGGGAGGTGTCGAAGTACAAATACTTGGGATACGTGGTGAGGGCGGATGGAGGGCAGAGCGATCAGGTGGAGGACAGAGTGGGAAGGGCGGCGAAGGCTATGGGCCAGGTGTGGGGAATTGGGAAAAGGAAGTTTGGGAACGACTGGGGGAGAAGGCTATGGCTTTTCGACAAGCTGGTGTGGCCGGTCTTGAGCTATGGGGTGGAGATATGGGGCTGGAGAGAAAGAGAGGCGGTGGAGCGACTGCACGAAAGATACATGAGGTGGGTGTTGGGGGTATCGAGGAGGGTGCCGGGTTACCAGCTGAGGGAGGAACTGCAGAGGGACGCGCTAAGAGGAAGGGCAGGGATGAGGGCATGGGGATTTGAGAAGAAGCTGGAAGAGGGAAGGGGGGGAGAGTTAGCCAGGAGGTGCAGGGCAGAGATTGGGAAAAGGGTGAGGGCGGGAAGGGGAAGTGAAGGATGGGAGGGGGAGAGGAGGAAGTTCTACGAGGAGAAGGGGTGGAGTGAAGAGGAGGTGGAGAGAATGTGGGTGGGAGGGGAAATGAGGGGGGAGGAATTGGTGAACAGAGAAAGGAGAATGCAGGACGGCGAAAGATGGGAAAGAGTGGTGGCGACGAGGGGGAACAGAGAGTATAAATACGTGAAAGGGAGGGGGGTGCCGGGGTATCTAAAGAAGGGGTGGGAGGAAGGGAGATGGCAAAGAATGGCAAGGTTCAGGTTAGGGGAGGAAATGAGGGGGACGTTGTACTGGGAGGTGGAGGAAAGAAGGCTGTGCAGGAAGTGCGGGGTGGTGGAAGAAACGTGGGAGCATGTATGGGAAGAGTGCACAGGATGGGGTAGGGAGCGGGGTTGGCAGGAGATGAGAGAAAAGGTGCTGGGTGATGACGGGGAGGGCGAGAGGTGGCTGGTGAAGTTGGTGGAATGGAGAGGGAGTGAAGGGGAGGGATAGGAAAGGGGAGAGGAAATGAAGGAAATAGGCATGTGCAGCGGAAACGGAAGTCCTGGTGTGAGTGAGGATGGATGAGTGGCGAGATGAATGGAGAAAGCGATGCGAGGCTCTCTCTCTCTCGATGGTGTGGAATAGGGTGTAAGAGGTAGTCGAGCTAGGTATAGGGTAAGAATTATAGGTTAAGTAGATAAAATGTAAGCGGAGCGGGAGTCCGCACTGTACTCCGCAAGCGGAATAAACACACATTATATATTAATAAATGTTTATTTTTTAAGTAAATTCATATTACAAATTGTGAATCAAAAATGTATTTCGGGGTTATATCGTATGAGTTCATGAAACAACGTACGGTTTGATCCCAAAATCGTCAAAATCGTATCGTAAAGTCAATACTTTGATAATACAAATAAACGAGAGTTATGTATGTATCAAGAGACGCGGTAGCGGCTCGACGCCAAGTATTAAAAGAAAAAACCAGCGCGAGGCCTACCGCACTCTTATATACGCGAATATGCCGGTTTTATGACGTCACGGCGTTTTCAAACCGTTCTGACGTACGAACCGTTTGATCAAAAAATCTGAATATTGGTGACGATTTTTTTTCGATTTTTCTCTTTCTATTGCTCTTTGTTGCAAGTAAATCCGTCCAGCCAATCTTGGGATATGATGATTTAGCGACATAAAATCGAACATTCCGGGATACTGTGCTTTTCTTAGGATTCTTAGGATCAGACAGGTATAAGTCGTGCTTGAATGGGCGGGACATACGCCCTTTTAACGATAATCTACATTTCTCTACTGTCCGTCACGCTGCCCACTGAACGAGGCTACCCTCTCTCCTTGCGCGCCGCTGAGTGAGAGAGAGCGCGATAAACCTCGTCCCCTCTCTCTTGCTTGTATAGCGTGCTTTCTCTTTCCCGCTGTTTCGCGCGCTCTATATATATATATATATATATTATATATATATATATGCCGCCCGAAATCGTAAAATTTGGAGCCGCACTAAAAATTCGATTGCTCTGCCAAAAAAGTAGATATTCCAATTTTGCAAACAAGGTTTTGAAGAGGGCATATACAGCTTCATTCTGGGTTATTTAAATACTTTTACGATTTTTTTCGGACCTTGTATACATTTTTGAACATGGTCGTTTTTCACTTTTTTTTTAGTTGTTTAAAATTGGTTTAAATTACATGAATTAAATAATACGCGTAGCATTTCTTCCTGTACTTCCTGTATGCACTAACTATCGAGTCGCTACCGCGTCTCTTGATATGTATACACATGAGAAATAAACCACATGTAATAATATAACCACATGTAATAATTAAAATATTAATATATAATATATGATATCGCGTGTCATTGACAATGAGTAAAAGTAAAAAAAAAAAATAGAGCGCAAAGCCGCGCGCGTTTTATCTCTTTCTCATTTGTTTTCAATAAATAATGAATGAAAATATCGTATGTTTTCTGTATCGCGCGCTCTAACACTGTATTATTCTTTATTTTTTACTAAAAAAAAAAATGAAGTTTTTGTATAAATTTTTCTACAAATATAAGGATGACATTTATATGTCGATCAGTATAATTTTGGACACGTTTTGTCACCGCTGTGTAATCTCGCTGAATGCCAGTCAATCATCTTCGTAGATACTTGAGATGGCTGCTCCCCTGCGAGACCGTCAGCGCGCGTATTTTGTAGTAATATGCGATAAAATGTGAGGGAAACATAATTTTTTAAATTTTCGTCTTGAATTTAAATTTTATTATTAACTCTGTTTAAATTATATTAATTTGAATATGAGTGAAGTTTCAGTGCAAGTATAGTGATTCCGAAAAAATTGTGTCCTGTCTTCATATTTTCCATCAGCTGTCGCTTTTAGTTTTTGACACATCCTTATTGTTTTGTCCTCCCTTTCTATACCCTGAATTATCATTTTTTTATTCAAATCAAGAGACGCGGTAGCGGCTCAATGCCAAGTATTAAAAGAAAAAGTCAGCGCGAGCCCTGCCGCACTTTTATATACACGAATATGCCGGTTTTATGACGTTATAGCGTTTTTAAATCGCTCTCACGGACGAACCGTTTGAGTAAAAAATCTGAATATTTGTGACGAATTTTTTTCGATTTTTCTCTTTCTATTGGTATTTGTTGTAAGTAGATCCGTTTAGCCAATCTTGAGATATGATAATTTAATGAATTAAAATCGAATTTTTCGGGATAATCTGTCTTCCTGGAGATAAACGGGCGTAAGTCACGCTTGAATAGGTGAGACACATGTCCTTTTGATAAGAATCTTCTGCATTTCTCTGCTTTCCGTCATCCAGTCCCGCTGAACGAGGCTTATACCCCCTTTTATCGCGCGCCACTGAGTGAGAGAGACATCGCGCGAATCTTCGTCCCCTCTCTGTCGCTCGTAGCGCGTTCGCTCTCTTTCTCATTATTGTTATTTCTGTTATTTTAGTTAGTTTAGTATTTTAGTTTCTGTTATTTTTATTATAAAAAAAACTATTATTTTTTTGAGAAATTTTAAGCATATTTTAAGTGTGATCGTAGGGAAATCATTCGTTGTATATTATTATTATAATTAAAATATCGATTTTTTTTACAATCTGTTATCTATAGCTCCTTGAAAACTCGAACAAAGCGAATCGTCTAGGAGGTTAACATTTTTGTTCTGAAATGTACTTTGTTTAAAACTATGTGAAAAATTATTCGAAGTTTACATCATCTACCTTTTTTTATCCTAAGATAAAATAACCTTTTTTCATAGCGCTTGTACTAATTAATTTGTTTCTTCAATGTTTGTACGGAAGCATAATTCAATTAATAAATTTTAAGCGAAGTACAAACATGAGAAAATAGCTAGTTCTATTTTTCGAATAGTTAATTTTAATAAACATTTTTGTTGTTGATTAGACTAATATTTCCCCACGATTATACTAGTCTTGAAATGCATTGAATGAATAATAGTTTCCTATGAAAATTTAACAGCAAAATTAAAAGGGACTATCGCTGCGGGAAAAAACATTTTTTGCTTATAATTTAAAAATTGATTTACGTAATCTTTAAACAATTGTTGACATATTTTTCAATGAAAGCATCTGTCAAAATGAAAAATTTGACCCACTTATCCATTCGGTTTGTATGATTTTTCAGAGATTAGTGCATGATTAATAGTAAAAAAAAGTCCACAGTTCAATTATAAAAAATACAACGAACGATTTCCCCATCATAAAAGTTTTTGATGAAAATGGAAGTAGTTTTTGATAAAAATTCAAGAGTAATATCGAAGGGGGTTGACACTGTGGAGAAAAACATTTTACGCTTAGAATTTGAAAAATTGTTGTATGTAATACTTTGGAAAGGTATTAAGAATGTACGCCAAATATTAAAAAATTGTAACCTTAGTTGTCAAATGACCACCTTACATCCGGATATTACATTGCAAAAAAATTGATTTTCTTTATAACTATCATTTTCTTTCCATTTCATTGTTAAGGGGACCGTATGGTCTAGAAATTTGAAAAAATCGATTTTTTTTTTTTTCGATATGTCGAAAGTATAGTATCTCAAGAATATACTGTGAAATTTTCATGCGGAAATTCTCAATATTACAGCTTCTACAGCCCATAACGCAGGTAGAGAGCGGTCCGCGACACGAAAACGTTCAAAGCCTTATTGGACACAAAGCCTTACGGGGATGATTTTTTAGTTTGCAAAAAAGAATGTGTTTTGCATGTTAAAAAACGTTTGTACAAACGTGCTGTTGATGCGAAAAAAAAACATGCACAAATAAAGAAAGCAACAAAGAAATTGACAGAAAAAGAAGAGGGAAAAAAGACACAGCGGAAATCGATAAATAAAACACCGAAGCGTCAACAATTGACGAATAAATTATTGCAAGAGCTGTCAACTTATTACGGTCTAGCAATTAGACGTAATTCAGATTCGACTGAAGGGATGAGAAGTGAAATATGGGCAGCATATTATCACAAAATTTCAACAGATGAAAATCCGCAACACTCGTACTGTCCTCCAGGTTCCGAATCGTGGTGCAAGTGGCGTCAAAGTGAGGCTGCAGGTACTTTAGACACCTACGAGCACCCACCTGCTCTGTGCGATGAAGCACAAGAGATATTAAAACCAATTTATGAAGAATTGACAGCAGAGACTTTATTGGAAAGGTGTATTGGCAGTAATACGCAGAACAATAACGAAAGTTTCAATGCTTGCGTGTGGCACCTTGCGCCGAAACATCTGTTTGCCGGAAAAAAAATCATTGATATTGCCACTCACATTTCCGCTTGCATATTCAATGAAGGATTTGCATCCCTATTGAAAATAATGGAGACCATGGGCATAACAATCGGGCCACAAGCGGAGCAACTAGCGCAAAACCGAGACGAGCTGCGAGTATCGAGCGCCAACCGTAGGAGCACGGACAACTCCAAAGAGGCTCGGACAGCTCGAAGAAATGAAAGGAGTGAGGAAATCTTGAATTATGAACGTTCCGAAGGAATCCTATATGGTGCCGGAATCGCGGATTAACTGTAAGTATTCAAAATTTGCTCAATTTTTGAAAATATCTGTACCTCAAACTTTAAACTCATTTATCTCGAAACGACTTTTTTCGGCACTGCGCAGGTGAAAACAAAAAAACTATTCAACCGAATCACTTGAAATTTGGATATGTTGTTCACAACATGTATGGCTATCGTCGGAACTACAATCATAATTTTATTTAAATAATTTCTTATTGTTTATACTAAAAAACTAGTGAAAAAAAAAACCCGATTTTACGAATTTTTTTTCAAAAGCGCGCCATTTTGTCAATTTTTAATTTTTTCGATTTGTTCTAGTCCCGACCATAACTGCACTCTTTCTGATTAAGAATCTTCTTGAATTTTGTGTTTCAGATGAGTAGAAGTCTCGGATCGATCTTCACCGTCCGGGTCGGATTTTTCGAGAGGGTCGTCTTCAATGCCAATTATATGATAATAAACACTGTTTTTAAAATTAAAAAAAATTTTTTTTGTATACTTAATAAAGGTAGTAATAAACCCGAAAAGTTAAAACATCGATTTTTAAATTTTTTAAGGCAAAAAAAAAATCGTGAAAATAGGTGAAATTTTCGTGCTCTAGACCATACGGTCCCCTTAAAACTTGTTTTCCTCGTATAATACTCATTTAGCAGTGTTTGTGCGTCAGTGATGGAAGAAATTACTGTTTAGCTCTGCGATTGGTTTTTGTCATACGAAGGAAGTTACTCAACTTATGTCAAAAAAAATCTGATTAATCATTGTTCCCGAATGAGAATTTTTTTTACCTCTATAGGACAGTTGGTGAGTATGGCCGTTTTTCAAAAAGAAGTGAAATCAATCGCAAAAAACTTTAAAAAAGTAAAAAAAGAACGCCAAGTATTAAAAGATGCGACCTTAGTTATAAAATAACCATTCAATATTTTTTCTGTTATTATATTACAATTTTTACACCTCGAAAAAACCAAACAAAAAATGTTTATACTTAATTTACAAAAAAATAAGTAAATATCAACATCCATTTCTCTTCCGTAATATTGAAAAGGATACTTCACCCAAAAAACAATGAACAAACATACTAGAAAAATTTTGGCATTCATTATCGAATAAAAACCTATTTACATGTTTTATTTTGTTTTTGTCTTGATATGTGATGAGTATATAGAAAAAAGATCTAGTTGTAAATTGTTACCGATAATTGAAAAAAAAATGAAATCATTTCAACGTAGCCAAGAATGGTGAATGAATTACGAGTTTCGGAATGGAATCATGTACATCTTGAAGATTGACCTGCTAGAGGTTTTTGTCACCTCAAGGGCTTCAAAAAAAATTCTGCGGATATAAAGAAAATGTTATTCTGCTTTTAAGCTCGCTAAGCACTAAGAATGTACAACACAATTCCACAGAGAATAATACAAAAAACAATTACATATAAATGCGCAAATACGTGTACAAATGCATGTGTTGTATTTACACGTATGTACCGCACTAATTCACTGCAAATACTACACACAAACTTGGCGTGCATGGTTTTCAAATTACAGCTCGAGAAGACACAGTTGATTAAATATGCTATCCAAATCAATATTCAACCAGTTCTTCTATCAATAGTGAAAGAAGTCCGATCCGTGGATAGAACGGGAGAGTACCGATTAATGATTTGATCAACGAAATACATGACTAGGTTGTACAGATTAGGAATGAAAATGGATGAAAAGGACGAATGGATAATAAAATGAAATGAACTGTAAAGATGGATGAATGAAATGGGTGAACAGTAGATAGTTGAACAGTATATATCGATGAACGAATCGAATAATTGAATCGATGAAATGATGAATGGATGTGATGAATGGAGAGTTGGATTGTACAAATAAAAGAAATGGCAAAATAAGATAAATGGATCGATGAACGGGATGCATTTATGAATGGACTGGCCCACCGGCTAAATAGAATCGATTCATTGATCGATGATTGATTGAGTTCAGTGAATAAAATAATGGATCGAATCGTCAGACGGATAGAAAAAAATGAATGGATGGGATGACGGAATAAGATGTACGCACGGAACTTGAACCGCTTATACGTCTTAATTCTGAACCCATCTATCCGTTCTACCGTATACTCATTTTTTGAACGTACGGACAGACGATTAGATAGGCTACATGAATAGATGGTTAGGATGAACGAAGAAATAAATAGGCGAGTAAATGAATTCATGGGTGGACTTTATGCCATAAGCAAACTGTAGAATTTTCAACACACTTTAAAACATGTAGAAATCGGCTACAACGAATCTATAGTTTGCTTATGGCGTTAAGCACAGAAGACACTCAATGTGTGTTTGAATAACACACTTGGTTTTTACAGTGATTTGAATTCGCTCAACATACAGATGGATGGAGCGTTCCTTCGCCGAGCTGTCATTTGAAAACCATGCACGCCAAGTTTGTGTGTAGTATTTGCAGTGAATTAGTGCGGTACATACGTGTAAATACAACACATGCATTTGTACACGTATTTGCGCATTTATATGTAATTGTTTTTTGAATTATTCTCTGTGGAATTGTGTTGTACATTCTTAGTGCTTAGCGAGCTTAAAAGCAGAATAACATTTTCTTTATATCCGCAGAATTTTTTTTGAAGCCCTTGAGGTGACAAAAACCTCTAGCAGGTCAATCTTCAAGATGTACATGATTCCATTCCGAAACTCGTAATTCATTCACCATTCTTGGCTACGTTGAAATGATTTCATTTTTTTTTCAATTATCGGTAACAATTTACAACTAGATCTTTTTTCTATATACTCATCACATATCAAGACAAAAACAAAATAAAACATGTAAATAGGTTTTTATTCGATAATGAATGCCAAAATTTTTCTAGTATGTTTGTTCATTGTTTTTGGGGTGAAGTATCCTTTTCAATATTACGGAAGAGAAATGGATGTTGATATTTACTTATTTTTTTGTAAATTATGTATAAACATTTTTTGTTTGGTTTTTTCGAGGTGTAAAAATTGTAATATAATAACAGAAAAAATATTGAATGGTTATTTTATAACTAAGGTCGCATCTTTTAATACTTGGCGTTCTTTTTTTACTTTTTTAAAGTTTTTTGCGATTTATTGATACAAGATAAATTACGAATTTTTTATCTTAATTTTATTTTTTACAAGTGTGAAATTTAACAGATTTTTTAACCAGAAAATCCGATTATTACATTTTAAATAATGTAATAATCGGTAATGTAATAAATAACGTAATCATCAACAAATAATAAAACATCATCATTTTAATTAATAACTTAATTACCTCACGCAGTTGATAAATCAAAGATCAGCTTGAAAAAATTAAAAAAAAAAAAAACAAATTAAGAACAAAATATGATAATCCGATTTTTGGAGTAAACAATTCGTCATTGATCCAACTCATGAAAAACAACTCAAGATAGCAAATTCATAATTTATATTTTGTGATATAATTCGTAATATACATTTTATGATATAAATAAATGAGAATCATATATGTATATTGATCGTGTAAAATACACATTGCGACTTTGTTGTGCTGACTTTATATTTTGTTTTCCATAAATGACATATTGTTTACTGCAAAAACAGGAGCATCACATTTTTTGTTGAATTAGTTTGCAAAAATTATTTGTTCCAAAATCGAATTAAAAAGTGTACGGGAAAAAGATATAGCGACAATATTTTTTTTTTTAATCCTAGGGTAAACAATTGAAAAAAAGACATTGGAAACGAAAAGTTTTTTAATTCGAAATTTCTATTGAAAAATGTTCTACAACAAAGAAAACGAGAATTTTCTATTATGAATTCTGGAAGGTCGATATGTAAATTTATCACAAAGAAATTTTTATAATTTCAATTTCGGAGAAAAGAATTAATATTTTTTTATGCGTAAAATAATTCTTTATATTAATTACAGATTGAGATATGTGTTGAAAAATATTACCTCGATATTCTCTGAAAATAATTTTCTCGGAATGACCTTGACTTTTTCAGAAAGATGCGTGGCGCTCGGGTAACGCTATAAGATTTTCACTAAAGAAACAAGTGATCGAGTTGAATATCAATGAATGTCCATTTATTGGTACTTAGTGCATTTTTATTTTTCAAAACAATCGGCTTTTAAACAATCATGTTTTATTTTCAATGTTTATTTCGACTACATAACTTTTGTAATTGAACGGTAACCGAATGTCCGAATGTTACAACAAGTCTTCGAAGTGAACGATAATTCTCGCGCGAGCCACACGCAGCGCCACAAAATATAACGTGAATCTATACTACTTTATGCTGCTCGAGTGGAAGCTATAATACGAGGCTATTTTACAATTATATACGGATATGTTTATATTTCGATACGACATCTGACATTTCTATTAAAAAATGTGCTACGAAAAAAAAGATTGTTCACTCGTGGTTTTCGAAAAAATAGTCGATCAATAGCTAAATGTAACCGATCGAAATTTTTATAATTCCAGTTTCGGAATGAAATATCATTTTCCTTTTGGGCATGAACAAATTATTTAAATGAATTTTGAATTGAGATATGCATTGAAAAACCTCACCTCGAGTTTCTCAGAAAATAATTATTGTAGAACGTCCTTGATTTTTTTGGTGGGATGCACGACGCTGGAGTGACACTTCGAGATTTTCGTGGAAAAAACAAGTAATCAAACAAAATATTAACGAATACTTATTTGTTCTTGCTCAGGGCATTCTTATTCTTCAGATTAATCAATTTTCAAACAACGATTTTTATTTTAATATTTATTTTCAATAGTTTCCTTTCGTAACTGAACGGTGGCTGAATCTTCGGGTGTATTAAAATAAGCGTTCGAAGTGAGCGATAATTCTTGCGCTAGCCGCACGCAGCGCCACCGAAGATCCCGTGAATCTATACTACATGCGGTAAGAGTTCAAGCTATAATACCAGGCCATTTCGTAAATATATACATACATATTTTCATGAATAAAAAAAAGATGGTTGTAAAAAAAATTTGTATACAAACGTATGATAATTTTTTACTTCCAAATTAAAATTATAAAAATTTCTAAGCGTTAGAGTTATCACTCGACCCATTATTTTTTTCAGAAATCATGATTGAAAACTCTTTCCTTTATTTTGGAGAAAACTTCTTGATAGAAATGTCGAATTGAACAACTCTTCATTTCCAATGTCGGTTTTACTAATTTGTCATTCTAGAATTTCGATAAGAAATGTTTTTGTTTTAAAAACATTTCTTACACGTACATTTTGCAATTCGAATTTCTTAAGAAATAATTTTTGAAATTGAAATCTGATAATAAAATCGACACATTTCTGTTTTTGGAGTTAACAATTTGGCATTTC
This sequence comes from Rhimphoctona megacephalus, assembly GCA_963989365.1. Taxonomy (NCBI): domain Eukaryota; kingdom Metazoa; phylum Arthropoda; class Insecta; order Hymenoptera; family Ichneumonidae; genus Rhimphoctona; species Rhimphoctona megacephalus. The sequence continues at coordinate 6,302,747 of OZ022415.1, read as the reverse complement.
TTAAGTTCATAAAAAGTAAAGTCAACAGAATAGATACGTAATTTATATTTATAATACGAGCTCGCGTCGGCATTATTTAATATTTTGCTTCGAGTCACTGCCGCAGCTCTTAATACATATATATGACTCGTATTTTCTTTATATCATATCAAATATAAATCCTGAATTTTATATCGTGAATTTATTTTCCATCGGTTCGATCAACAACAAATCATTTACTCCAATAATCGAATCACCAATTTTTTTTCCTCATTCATTTTTTAATATTTTTTCGTTCAGTTCGCTAATTTAACAAATATGGGGGGAAAAAGATATAATCATTTCATTTAATTTATCATCTCATCAAAAACCAAATTCGCCAAAAATGTAATAATCGGTTTTTTGAGTAAACAATTTCCTTGAAATCACAATTCTTCTAATCAATGGCTCATATCGAATATTTTATTCAAACTTGTTTTTCAAAAATCAGTTATTAAGATATACAGAAAAAATCAGTAATAGGTGATTTTCTTAATTATTAGTTTCAAGCATTTTTTCATTAATCCGTGAAATGTAGGAAATTAGAAATACTACTAACATTCTAATTACATTGATTAATCGGTTATTTCATTTTTCATATGAATTCCCAATTTAATGTGGTGTTGGTTATTCATTTCATCAATTTCAATTCTAAAATTACAAAGTTAATGCCGACGACGAGCATCGAATCTGCCACCGAAATGTCCTCTAGCCAGGAAAATGTAAATAAACCGATTTCATCATCTAATGGAATTATAACAAATCCATACGACGATAGAATTGAATCCCTCAATCTTCATCCAGTTGTGAAACAAATTTTTTTGAAATTTCATACACTTTCACTTCACTACGCAACAATGTTCTTTTGCTCAAATATAACCGCCTCAAAGTCGAAAATTTCGGTATACCCGTTTTAATGGAAGCCCACGCTAATAGAAATAAATAACAACACGTTACTTGTTCCTGAAATACACCGAGTAAAAAAAATGTGTTTGCAAACAAACAAAACTAGAAAAGAATCGATCGTAGCTCTAACACTTCCTTGCTATTCATCGCTCCGTTCATTCTGTACAGCCTTCCACGTATGCCTCATATATTTAACCATCCGTCTGTCGTTCATTCATCGTTCATGCATGCAAAGATGTGTATATCCTTGGTTTCATATAGGTTATATATATTTAATTATTTGTTTTTCCCACATTGCTAATATTCTCCACAATTAAATATTGGATTCCTATCATTCTCATTTTTGCAGTAACGAAGAAGATGCTTTTATCTCATTTCGATTTTTATGGTGATTAATGATATTATTTTACTTAATTTTCATTTTTCTCAGGCAATTAGAAATATTCTTTTACTAATTATCATTTTTCGACTAATCAGAAATCTTTTTGTCTAAGTTTTTTTTCCGCCAATTGAAATCTATTTTTCGTTCATTATTTAGATTCAGTCAATTGAAAATATGGTTTTTGCCATTCTTAATTTTTCAAGTAATTGACAATAATTTTTTTGCGAATATCAATTTTTTCATCAATTTGTAATACCTTTTCAAATAATATTTTTTATTTTATAGTTAACAATTCGTTGTTTTTGCATTTTATTTTTAAAGCATTTTGTAATTTCGCTCAACACATTTTTAATTTGTTCAATAATTAGTATTTATAATTTTTTTATTATTTTTTGGGATTAATTTGAAAATGAACAATAATAATTTTTATTTTGTCGATCTCTCCAAATTACTCGTATAAAAATGTTAACAATTGGTGAACTTCGTTGATTTCAATAATAATATTTTTTACCACGATTACATGTGATATTTACGAAAATGGGGACAGGAACCGTGTTTAAACATATGAGATAGGGCTGCAACCGTTTTCTCATTTCGCCACTGCGAGCGTTAAGGTCCACAAATGTTTGGCCCCGCCCACACGTACATAGACCATACATTCATCCATTTATTCATTCGTCGGTCCATTTATATTTTCAGCCATTCACTTTACACCTTATATATTTAACCATCCGACCGACAGCGATGGGTGCGTGGTCGGTGTGTGGCTTGAGCGATCTCCAAAGTTAAGCAGGCGAGGTCAATACTTGGTTGAATAGCCCTCATACAAATGCGATACAGTAGTGGATTAGGAAAGAGTGGCTGTGGGCTACACTCTGGGGGGGTTTCACAGGAACAGGAACAGGAAGTGATGGGATGGACTCGTAAAAACCCGCAAGCGCATACCCCGCAGGGACATTAAAAAAAAATAACATTTAACTATCCTTCTGCCCGTCCGTTCATCGGCAATTCATGTAAAGATGTATGCATCCTTGGATTCGTAGGAATTATATATTTTTTATTCATTTTTTCCCCCACATTACTAATTCTTTCGTTAATTGAAAATGTTTCTGGTAATAAGTAATATTATTTTGCGTAATTTTCATTGTTTTCAGGTAATTGAAAATATTTTTGGTTCCGATTATTTTTTTTCAGCTAATTAGAAATATTTTTTTTCTAATTATTATTTTTCAATCAAGCAAAAATATTTTTTTTCAAATTATTATTTCGCAACTAATTAGTAATATTTCTTTCCTAATTATTATTTTTCAATCAATTCAAAATATTTTTTTTTAATTAGTATTTTGCAACCAATTAGAAATATTTTTTTTCCAATTATTATTTTCCCGTCAATTAGAAACCTATTTTTCGTCCATTATTTCTTTTCGGTCAATTAGCAATCTTCTTTTCTTCCATTATTTTTTCGCGGTCAATTCAAAATCTATTCTTCTTTTAATGTTTTTTTTTCGGTCAATTGAAAATATGTTTTTTGCAATGTTCAATTGTTTAGGTAATTGACAATTTTTTTTTTCGAATATCAATTTTTTCATCAATTCGTATTATCTTCTGGAAAAAATAGTTTTCTTTCAATAATTAACAATTCTTTCACTTTGCATTTTTTTTCAGGGCATTTTGTAATGTTGTTTGATACATTTTCAATTTTTTTAGTAATTAGTATTTGTAATTTTTTTATTACCCTTTTTAAGTTAATTTGAAAATGAAAAATTGGAATTTTTGATTTGCCGATCTCTGCTTTCCAATAATCAGACGTATTGCTATAAAACATGTCGGCTAAATTTTTTGACATTTTTGAAAATTCGGTCAGGTCAAACGCTACGCGGAAAATTTCTGATATGGGTATTTTTGAGTTCAGGACAATCGTGGCTATCGATTTGATGCGGTTTTGGCCGTATTGCTATAAGACAAAAATTTTGGTCGTGGGCTCTCGTACTATCAGAAAAAGATTACCCAAAGACTTTTTGAAACAACTTTTTGAATTTATTATGCTACAACCGAAGCGGAAAATAACTTAACATACACTGGGCCATAAACTGTCTTAAAGTTCGGATGTACCCATTGCGTCACAATGACAGACATATTATCCCATCCATAAATGGGCAAGAAATTACATTTTGTAACAAATTTTTCAATTCATGTTGCCGCAATCAAAGCAAAGAAGTAGAAATATACAGCACACATATTGCCCAATAAAATGATGAAACTTGGTATGGATCCTTGATCTTGGTATATGCATACCAATAAGATAAAAAAAGGGACCGAAAGACACAACCAAACTGAATAAAGAAAAATATGACAACTTATTAAAATAATGATGACACAATAAATCTAAATAGCATACATTCATTTGATTAAAGTTTTCAGTTGTTTATTTGAATTCATCAACATATATACAATATTTGCATGTTCTTATTAAGAAATAAAATTTCTGATTAAAAAGAAAATTCGAAGTTATAGGTTAACGAACTTATTTTTCTCGCAGTTGTCTAATCAAAACATTTATAAATATTTTTGACACACGTATAATTTTATCGTATAAATTCAATGCGTAACACTTTTTTTCCACTGAACATCGAAATAACTTTAATATACACAAATTCGCATTCGCTGTTTATCAACACACAGACATCTAAAGTTTTTGACTCTTCTATATATATCACTGAACCTCAAAAAATTGTTTTTCCGAAATTTACATTTAAAACAAGGATTGCAACAAAATTGTCACAAATAGCGGAAAGTCAAAGTGTTTATACAAGGAGACATTGCCCAACACTATATCAAGAGACTCGGTAGAGTCTCGGGACAAGTACATTGACAGCTCTGTCGTCTGCTGGCCCGAGGCTTGCCGAGTCTATATTATCTCTATAAACAAGACGATTCGCGGTGGTGGGGGTAAAATTGGCATGCCTTTTCGTTTAATTACGAAGCTCAGGAGTCGTTTGATATAACGAAAATTGGACTGGAGACTAATTGTCAAAAATGCTTTCGATTGAGCCCAAAATCAGCATGATCGGTGGCGTAATTGCTGAGAAAAAACTTTGCACAGGTCAAAATTATCAATTTTTCTATGATTGTGTGAAGGATTTCGACGTGTCTGTATACAACATCATCAAAGGCCTCTTGAAGCCTCTCGAGTTTCTAATTGGTTGGTGTCTGTATCTGTGATAATACCATTAAAGGTGTGTGATCTGTGGTCATGTTCGTTGGGTCTCATCATTTTGATGTGAACAAGTGCGCATGCGCATAATGATGCGCAACACGCAACTGCACAATGAAACGAGTCATGCGCAACGTGTGAATCTGTGTTAAACGGAATTCAAAAAATAAATGATGAAAACAGTGCAGGACGTGTGGAAGATTTTGGTTATAAATAGTAATAAATAACCGTTTTAACGCGCATTCGTCGTAAAATCGGGAATCAGTGGGAAAATTCGGAAAAATCAATCGGGGTAGGGATCGCGATAAGTGACAATAGTATTTATTAAAGTGTTTTTTTGAGGTTTGAAAGTTTGATCGAAGTTTCGTAAAAACAGTGCGGGATGTGTGAGTTTAGTTAAACAATAACCATTTGACGGGCACTTGGACTAAGTGTCGAAATTATTGGAAAAACATCGTCAGTGATGTTAAAGTTTAATCGGAGTTTCGTAAAAACAGTGCAGGATGTGTGAGTTTGGTTAAATAATACTTATAATCGTTGAAACGTTTTTACGTGTTTATTCGCCACTTGTCTATTATCTTCGTTCGTGTGAGGCTAGAAAAAATGTATGATATCCATTATAAATTTGGAACTTTGGTTGAAGAAAGATATATTATTTTTTTTCCCTTTCGATCGCGACTAATTAGAATCTCGTGGCTTAAACAGTATTGAAAATATTAATGTTTTTTCACGAACAGTTGTGAGGTCATAAATATCGTGGTTAGGTTCGATCGAATCTTGGTTACAGTAATAATAAGAAAGTGATGGTATGAAAATAGTGAAGTGCTTTTAATCAACTTTCGAACAGTGCTGAAATCAATATGTATTTTTTTATTATTGTTAACCCTGCAGATTTTATTTTCCACACTTAACTCTACGACGGAAACGAAAGCGATCTCTTTTCTCTTTCGTGATTAAATGTTCCTCGTATAAGATTTCTAGAGAAATCATTCTTTTCGTTTCTTTGATAACTATGAAATTGTGTACATTGAACTGTTAATCATGATTGGTGTGAATCGATGTAAATTTGGAAAAGAAACTCTATAAAACTAATAATGAGTGTCAAAAAAATGTATATGGTAAAGTTTGTTATTATCATGCCGAGTTTTGAGCAGGGTCTAATAAATATTTTTTTTACCTCTAGACCGTTGACAATTTATTTTATTGGTCCCTTTCCTCTTTATTATAAAATGTTCCTCGCTTGCCATAATAAGATTTGTACATCATAAAATGTTCCTTGCATGATAATCGTTGGTCCATTTCAAAAGATTTTCAACGTCGTTTTTCTATCCAAAATATGCTGTAGAATCATCTCGCGTTTGATGAATTAATAGACAAATACACTGTCAACCTGCATCTGGATATATATGGATGCATCTGGATGATAACCGTAGTAAATAACGATATATCTTTATGTCAAAATGGCTCGTATAATATATCTTTATGTCAAAAGACTATGGCGGTATATACTCCATATCCCGGTATTATCAAAATGTGTATCTTTGGATTGTAACGAATACCTATAGACTCTGGAAATTCTGTGAAGCGACAAATATACCAAGTATTTCCACGTTTTGGCTCCAATTGTAGCATTATGAATTGAACATTTTGTTATGAAAATTTTTCGGTTGCTCATTTGTCAATGGGATCAAATATATTGTCTTCGGAACACCATGGATATATGCAAAATTTCAGAATTTTGTTTGGCTCAATATGTTCTATATTTTTTCACATCCCCGCTTTAGTTGTAGCATAATGTATTTTAAAAAAATATTTCAGAAAGTCTTCCGATGTGTTTTTTCTGACATTATCAAAATTTATATCTTTGGATTGCAACGGATACCTACAGACTTTGGAAATTCTGTAAAGCAACAAATGTACCAAGTATTTCCACTTTTTGGCTCCGATTGTGGCATTATGAATTAAAAATTTTGTCATGAAAATTCTGCGATTGCTCATTTGTCAATGGGATCAAAATTATTGTCTTCGGAACGCCATGAATATATGCAAAATTTCAGAATTTCATTCGGCTCTATTGAGCTATATTTTTTCATTTCCCCACTTTAGTTGTAGCATAATAAATTTTGAAACATTGTTTCAGAAACTCTTCTGATGTGTTTTTACTGATATTATCAAAATTTGTATCATTGAATTGCAACAGATACGTACAGACTTTGAAATATCTGTGAAGTAACAAGTGTGCCCAATATTTCCACTTTTTGGCTCGAATAGAGTGGCATTATTAGGCCTTGAAAATTTTGTTATGAAAACTCTTCAGTTGCTCATTTTTGGATGGGATTAAAATTTGGCTTCGAAAAGTAATGGCTACATGCAAAATTCATAAACTTTATTGAGCCCAATGTGTGGTATGCTTGAGTTGTAGCAAGATTAATTCAAAAAATTGTCAGAAAGTCTTTGGTTCCTTTTTTTCCGGAAGTATAAAAATTTGTTTCATTGAAACGCAACGTATACTTACAAACTTTGGAAATTTCCTGGAGCAACATGTGTGCTCAGTATTTCTACTTTTTGGCTCCTATTGTGGCATAACGAATTGAAAAATATTTTTAAAAAGATTTGCTCTACGGATGCCCTGGTTGTGATGGTACGAAAATTTGCACGAAGATAATGCAACTGGTACAACTCAACTCGATCCATTTTCTTGGGCATAGTACTGATCTAAGTTTGCCCGCTTTGTTGAATTTATTGTTTTAAAATATCCATAACATACTTTCTGAACTTTTCAAAATTCAAAGATAATATTATAATATCTGTAAGTTCTAGTTTTGAGGCTTTCACGGCCATTATTGTTAGAAATATCAAAATTTGTATCATGGGAATGTAGCCGATACCTACAAACTTTTAACATTTTGTGAAGCGACATGTGCACCAAGTACTTCCACTTTCTGTCTCTGTGCGTTATGAATTGAAAAATTTATTACAAAAAGTCTTCGGCTGCTCATTTTTGGATTGAATTAAAATTTCTGTCCTCGGAACGCAATAGATACATCCAAATTTTCTGAACTTTGTTGGGCTTAAAGTGTACTACGTTTTTTCACATTTCCACTTTAGTTGTGGCATAATAAATTTAAAAAGTTGTTTCAGAAAGTCTTCGGGTGCTCTTCTTCTTCTGATAGTATCAAAATTTGTATCATTGGAATGTAGCCGATATCTACAAACATTGAACATTTTGTGAAGAGGAGACATGTGTGCTAAGTATTTCCACTTTTTAGCTCTGATTATGGCATAATAAATTGAAAAAATTTTATTCCAAAGGCTTTCCTCTATAGTCGCTCTGGTTTTGATGGTATCAAAATTTGCTCGAAGCTAATGTGACTAATACAATTAAATTCATTTCATTCTCTTGGGTACGATCCTGGTCTGAGTTTGTCCGCTTTGTTCAATATATTGTTTTGGAGTTCCCATAACATACTATTTGAACTTTTCTATATTCAATGAGAATATTGAAATAGTTGTAACTTTTTATTTTCATGGTAGTAACTTCTTCAATGGTATTGAAAAATAATCATGATTCCACCTTGTAAATAAAAATAATAATGAAAAAATGCGTAAACTTTTTTCACAATAGATTCGATATGTTTTCTCTAAACATACGTGAAACTGGTTTTTTATTTTATCATTAATCAAAAATGAAAAATTTCGAAAAAGTCGCTCCATTTTTATCAACAAGCTGAAATAAGCGTAATATTTTTTACCACAAATCTACAAATATAACAAGGAGATACTGCTATTTAATATGTTTCTTTGATAAACACAAATTCAAATAGCTACAAATTCTATGGAAAAGTTCTGACTGCTCTAATCTAGCTCTCAAAAGCTTTGTAAATTTTTGTATCAGACTCCCAGTTCCCGACTTAGTTTAGCCTGATTCCAGAAAGGTAAAGCGAAATGTCAAAAAATTTGACTGGCTCGAGAATAAAAAAAATGCCAAATTGAAAATTCCAAAACACGTGTCCCTTTATTTCATGGGGAAAAAACCTGACTCGAAGTAGAAGGGGTCAGGGTTTGGAAATGAAAAAGCGATAATTTCCCAATATAACCTTTTTCTAATCTATATAAAGCGAGATATTTGAAAAGAACGAGAAAAAACGAATCATATCATGCATAAAAATTCCCCTCGCGGAAAAAACCTGGACAAGTATATTTGTTGACCGCCGTTCCCATATTTTTCCACGAATATACATATACTGCAAAAACCTTTTCTCGCAAAAATCCCTGAGAAAATGAAATCCTATCAAAAAGTACGAAAAGTGACCACTCTCAAAAATGTATCAAATAAATTCAAATCACACAAAACAAAATGAGTTAATCCTCGCGAAAAGCCAAGGTTGGGTTTCGCAAAAAGTAATAAAATAAATTGAGCTATACTAAAATATATGTGGCCAAGTACAGGAGGCTTTATCGTGTGACATAAAATATTCAAATAATGTTAAATGTTGATAGAGAAAAGAATCAAGTTCGAAAATGCAGTTGTTTTACCAACCAGAATGAAAATAAAAACTCTGTACCAATAAGAGTCCGAAGCAAAAAAAAGATTGCAAATGAAAAAAAATTAGATGAAAAAGAATTTCGGCCGAAGTACTTGGCGAGGTTGTCACCATGACCGATATATTATGTAAATGAAGTGAAAAAACATTCGTCAAGTACTTTGGCCGAATTTTTTTTTAATCTAATTTTTTTCTATGTTTTATAAAACAATTTGTAAGTCAAGGATGATGCATCATATTCTTCCGTCATTTCATCTTTGAAAGAATAATAATTCTGAGGCTCCTGACAGTATAGTTCTATAATTATCTATTTATAGCTTAGACCGAAATTGCTAATATCCTCGCTGCCATTTCGCCCCTGAATGCGTTATTCTAATACACAACTTGAAAGCTAATGATAAAGTATTTAATTTTCTGAATATTTTCCTTGGGGAAAAACTGGTACTTTGAGGTCTCTTCTATAACACCTTCATGCCAAGCTATAATCGAATAATAACCTATCAACGAATTACTAACATCTCGAAAATACTTCGAGTGTGTAGTTAACTCTTTTGAAAACATTATAACTTTTTTTCTTATCAGAGAAACGAAACGCTCCTATATTTAAACAACCTCAGTAACAATTAATTTATGGTAGAAAATCTGTCTCATTCTCTTTTATGTCGAATTAGTAGTGTGAGCAGTACTGATTCCTGACATTGAAATAAATCGATGATGTAATGATGCAAACACGTTGTAACTTTTTTTGTTATATACAGACTCTATTAGAGTCTATATAAAGCGAAATATATGAAAATACTATAGAAAAAAGAAGTGATATCAAATAGCAAAAATCCCCTCCCGGGGAAAAGAAAACCTGGACAAGTACATTGGTGGTCCCTCGTTTCCCTATGATATCACAAAAAATCAAAACCTCACTTAATTTTTTTTTTTTGATGTTTACTAATTTTATTCATATCCCGGACGGAAACCAACTATATAGATCACGAAATATCCGGCCAAAAAACCAGACTTCATAATAAATGTTACTTTGAATTTATTTCCACAGAACAAAACAAGAATCAAAACATTAAAAAATCAGCGTTATCAAGATGAGAAAAATACCTCTTATAATTGGTGTGTGAGAAGTATCAATAGTCTAGAAAAAAATGAAAAAAGGTCGACATCTAAGTTACGTGCAGCAGTAAAATTTATGATATCAGTACTAGGACAAGTATTTCTTTGGTGACTGAGAAGATATCAATATGGACGTACCGGCAAAGTATGGCATGCAGTTGATGCATTGCTTCTGGGATCTCCTAAGTCAAGTAGCTACTTTTGTTTTGGCTATGGCGCGACCAATGTTGCCAAATAGCATTTACTTATATGACCTAATGAAACAACATTGCCTGTGCCGTGGCTAAAATAACGAAAAACAAGCAGGAACAGGAAGTTTCACATAAGATCCCGTGCTTTTGTAATGTAAAAAAAAAAAACTTTAATCTATGTCTGTACATGATAGCACAGTTTTGTTTGATTGGTAATAATTTGATGAACGTTCATCACCGTACGTTGAATGTATACGCACAGAGTACTTGTCCGGCCCGTAACTTTTTATTAATATTGCTCATTCAAGTGAAAATCAAATTGGAGGTGCTTTTCGTTGCATGCGTTGCTTTTCGCCGTCAGAAATTTATAATAATATAATAAAATATTTATAATATATAATAAAAAGTTATGGGCCGGACAAGTACTCTGTGCGTATACATTCAACGTACGGTGGTGAACGTTCATCAAATTATTACCAATCAAACAAAACTGTGCTATCATGTACAGACATAAATTAAAGTCTTTTTTTAACATTACAAAAGCACGGGATCTTATGCGAAACTTCCTGTTCCTGCTTGTTTTTCATTATTTTAGCGACGGCGCAGGCAATGTTGTTTCATTAGGTCATATAAGTAAATACTATTTGGCAACATTGGTCGCGCCATAGCCAAAACAAATGTAGCTACTCGACTTAGGAGATCCCAGAAGTAATGCACCAACTGCATGCCCTACGTTGCCGGTACGTCCATATTGATATCTTCTCAGTCACCAAAGAAATACTTGTCCTAGTACTGATATCATAAATTTTACTGCTGCACGTAACTTAGATGTCGACCTTTTTTCATTTTTTTCTAGACTATTGATACTTCTTACACACCAATTATAAGAGGTATTTTTCTCATCTTGAGAACGTTGATTTTTTAATGTTTTCATTCTTGTTTTGTTCTGTGGAAATAAATTCAAAGTAACATTTATTGCGAAGTCTGGTTTTTTGGCCGGATATTTCGTAATCTATATAGTTGGTTTCCCTCCGGGATATGAATAAAATTAGTAAACATTTAAAAAAAAAAAAAATTTAAGTGGAGTTTTGGATTTTTTGTGATATCATAAGGAAACGAGGGAACACCAATGTACTTGTCCAGGTTTTTTTCCCCCGGGAGGGGATTTTTGCTATTTGTCAAATTATTACCAATCAAACAAAACTGTGCTATCATGTACGGACATAAATTAAAGTTTTTTTTTAACATTACAAAAGCACGGGTTCTTATGCGAAACTTCCTGTTCCTGCTTGTATTTTAGCCACGGCGCAGGCAATGTTGTTTCATTAGGTCATATAAGTAAATACTATTTGGCAACATTGGTCGCGCCATAGCCAAAACAAAAGTAGCTACTCAACTTAGGAGATCCCAGAAGCAATGCACCAACTGCATGCTCTACGTTGCCGGTACATCCATATTGATATCTTCTCAGTCACCAAAGAAATGCTTGTCCTAGTAATGATATAAATTTTACTGCTGCACATAACTTAGATGGTGACCTTTTTTCATTTTTTTCTAGACTCTTGATACTTCCTACACACCAATTATAAGTGGTATTTTCCTCATCTTAATAACGCTGATTTTTAACTCCCGACTGCCCGCAGGGCAAAAAGACGGGAGTTATGCGTTTCACTGCGATCAGCTGATTGGGGCTATTTCTTTGTCACCACTTTTCTCCGAAACGGTGACAACTGTATTGACCAATTTTTGCATGTACTTTTCATGTGTGACAGACAGTGTTCTTAGACATAGTTTGTTCAATTCTATTGCAAACTCGCTGAAATAATTAAGAATTATTAATATTCACATTCAAACGCATTTTGCCATATCGAAAGGGAACCCTTATTCGACTATCGCCAAATTCACACCCTTGTGCGTTGCTAACTTCAATCTGAACCGACGCGCGTCTGTCTATGCAGTTCGTCTATATACATGTATATATTGTTTTTTTTGTGTTATAATTGCATGTATTTTCTGTGTGTGGCAGACAGTGTTCTTCGACATAGTTTGTTAAAATCTATTGCAAACTCGCTGAAATTATTAATATTCACATTCAAACTCATTTTGCCATATCGAAAGATAAATGACGCTGAAGTTTGCAACGTTGGAGTCCAACGAAATGTACGAAAAAAAAAAATTCGATTGTCTTCTTTTTTATTTCATGCATCGCTTAAAGAGGTCAAAAAATTGAGGATTGCAAATTTTGAACAAAAAAATCGTTCCGGAACCCACCCTTTAAGGGAGTTGAACTTTCGAAAAAATTCTAACACCAGCTGTATGGGCATTCTAATCTTTTTTATTTAACGAATCTCTTGAAGGGGTCAAACAAGTGTGAAAAAAAATATACCAAAAAAAAAAAGTTTCCGGAACACACCCGTTCAGGGGGTTGAATTTTCGGAAACATTCCAGCACCGGCTGTATGGGCATTCTCATCTTTTTTATTTCATGAATCGCTTAAAGAGGTCAAAAAACTGAGGACTGCAAATTTTGAACAAAAAAATCGTTCCGGAACTCACCCTTTAAGGGAGTTGAACATTCGAAAAATTCTAACACCAGCTGTATGGGCATTCTCATCTTTTTTATTTCACGGATCTCTTGAAGGGGTCAAACAAGTGTGAAAAAAAAATATACCAAAAAAAAAAGTTTCCGGAACACACCCGTTCAGGGGGTTGAATTTTCGGAAACATTCCAGCACCGGCTGTATGGGCATTCTCATCTTATTTACTTCATGAATCGGTTAAAGAGGTCAAAAAACTGAGGACTGCAAATTTTGAACAAAAAAATCGTTCCGGAACCCACCCTTTAAGGGAGTTGAACTTTCGAAAAAATTCTAACACCAGCTGTATGCGCATTCTCATCTTTTTTATTTCACGAATCTCTTGAAGGGGTCAAACAAGTGTGAAAAAAAATATACCAAAAAAAAAAAGATTCCGGAACACACCCGTTCAGGGGGTTGAATTTTCGGAAACATTCTAGCACCGGCTGTATGGGCATTCTCATCTTTTTTATTTCATGAAGCGCTTAAAGAGGTCAAAAAACTGAGGATTGCAAATTTTGAACAAAAAAATCATTCCGGAACCCACCCTTTAAGGGAGTTGAACTTTCGAAAAAATTCTAACACCAGCTGTATGGGCATTCTCATCTTTTTTATTTCACGAATCTCTTGAAAGGGTCAAACAAGTGTGAAAAAAAAATATACCAAAAAAAAAAGTTTCCGGAACACACCCGTTCAGGGGGTTGAATTTTCGGAAACATTCCAGCACCGGCTGTATGGGCATTCTCATCTTTTTTATTTCATGAATCGCTTAAAGAGGTCAAAAAACTGAGGACTGCAAATTTTGAACAAAAAAATCGTTCCGGAACCCACCCTTTAAGGGAGTTGAACTTTCGAAAAAATTCTAACACCAGCTGTATGGGCATTCTCACCTTTTTTATTTCACGAATCTCTTGAAGGGGTCAAACAAGTGTGAAAAAAAATATACCAAAAAAAAAAGTTTCCGGAACACACCCGTTCAGGGGGTTGAATTTTCGGAAACATTCTAGCACCGGCTATATGGGCATTCTCATCTTTTTTATTTCATGAATCGCTTAAAGAGGTCAAAAAACTGAAGATTGCAAATTTTGAACAAAAAATCGTTCCGGAACCCACCCTTTAAGGGAGTTGAACATTCGAAAAATTCTAACACCAGCTGTATGGGCATTCTCATCTTTTTTATTTCACGGATCTCTTGAAGGGGTCAAACAAGTGTGAAAAAAAAATATACCAAAAAAAAAAGTTTCCGGAAAACACCCGTTCAGGGGGTTGAATTTTCGGAAACATTCCAGCACCGGCTGTATGGGCATTCTCATCTTTTTTATATCATGAATCGCTTAAAGAGGTCAAAAAACTGAGGACTGCAAATTTTGAACAAAAAAATCGTTCCGGAACCCACCCTTTAAGGGAGTTGAACTTTCGAAAAAATTCTAACACCAGCTGTATGGGCATTCTCATTTTTTTTATTACACGAATCTCTTGAAGGGGTCAAACAAGTGTGAAAAAAATATACCAAAAAAAAAAAGATTCCGGAACACACCCGTTCAGGAGGTTGAATTTTCGGAAACATTCTAGCACCGGCTGTATGGACATTCTCATCTTTTTTATTTCATGAAGCGCTTAAAGAGGTCAAAAAACTGAGGATTGCAAATTTTGAACAAAAAAATCATTCCGGAACCCACCCTTTAAGGGAGTTGAACTTTGGAAAAAATTCTAACACCAGCTGTATGGGCATTCTCATCTTTTTTATGTCACGAATCTATTGAAGGGGTCAAACAAGTGTGAAAAAAAATATACCAAAAAAAAAAGTTTCCGAACACACCCGTTCAGGGGGTTGAATTTTCGGAAACATTCTAGCACCGGCTGTATGGGCATTCTCATCTTTTTTATTTCATGAATCGCTTAAAGAGGTCAAAAAACTGAGGATTGCAAATTTTGAACAAAAAAATCATTCCGGAACCCACCCTTTAAGGGAGTTGAACTTTCGAAAAAATTCTAACACCAGCTGTATGGGCATTCTCATCTTTTTTATTTCACGAATCTCTTGAAGGGGTCAAACAAGTGTGAAAAAAAATATACCAAAAAAAAAAAGTTTCCGGAACACACCCGTTCAGGGGGTTGAATTTTCGGAAACATTCTAGCACCGGCTGTATGGGCATTCTCATCTTTTTTATTTCATGAATCGCTTAAAGAGGTCAAAAAACTGAGGATTGCAAATTTTGAAAAAAAAATCGTTCCGGAACGCACCCTTTAAGGGAGTTGAACATTCGAAAAATTCTAACACCAGCTGTATGGGCATTCTCATCTTTTTTATTTCATGAATCTCTTGAAGGGGTCAAACAAGTGTGAAAAAAAATATACCAAAAAAAAAAGTTTCCGGCACACACCCGTTCAGGGGGTTGAATTTTCGGAAACATTCCAGCACCGGCTGTATGGGCATTCTCATCTTTTTTATTTCATGAATCGCTTAAAGAGGTCAAAAAACTGAGGACTGCAAATTTTGAACAAAAAAATCGTTCCGGAACCCACCCTTTAAGGGAGTTGAACTTTCGAAAAAATTCTAACACCAGCTGTATAGGCATTCTCATCTTTTTTATTTCACGAATCTCTTGAAGGGGTGAAACAAGTGTGAAAAAAAAATATACAAAAAAAAAAGTTTCCGGAACACACCCTTTCAGGGGGTTGAATTTTCGGAAACATTCTAGCACCGGCTGTATGGGCATTCTCATCTTTTTTATTTCATGAATCGCTTAAAGAGGTCAAAAAACTGAGGACTGCAAATTTTGAACAAAAAAATCGTTCCGGAGCCCACCCTTTAAGGGAGTTGAACTTTCGAAAAAATTCTAACACCAGATGTATCGGCATTCTCATCTTTTTTATTTCACGAATCTCTTGAAGGGGTCAAACAAGTGTGAAAAAAAAATATACCAAAAAAAAAAGTTTTCGGAACACACCCGTTCAGGGGGTTGAATTTTCGGAAACATTCTAGCACCGGCTGTATGGGCATTCTCATCTTTTTTATTTCATGAATCGCTTAAAGAGGTCAAAAAACTGAGGACTGCAAATTTTGAACAAAAAAATCGTTCCGGAACCCACCCTTTAAGGGAGTTGAAGTTTTGAAAAAATTCTAACACCAGCTGTATGGGCATTCTCATCTTTTTTATTTCACGAATCTCTTGAAGGGGTCAAACAAGTGTGAAAAAAAATATACCAAAAAAAAAAAGTTTCCGGAACACACCCGTTCAGGGGGTTGAATTTTCGGAAACATTCCAGCACCGGCTGTATGGGCATTCTCATCTTTTTTATTTCATGAATCGCTTAAAGAGGTCAAAAAACTGTGGACTGCAAATTTTGAACAAAAAAATCGTTCCGGAACTCACCCTTTAAGGGAGTTGAACTTTCGAAAAAATTCTAACACCAGCTGTATGGGCATTCTCATCTTTTTTATTTCACGAATCTCTTGAAGGGGTCAAACAAGTGTGAAAAAAAATATACCAAAAAAAAAAGTTTCCGGAACACACCCGTTCAGGGGGTTGAATTTTCGGAAACATTCTAGCACCGGCTGTATGGGCATTCTCATCTTTTTTATTTCATGAATCGCTTAAAGAGGTCAAAAAACTGAGGACTGCAAATTTTGAACAAAAAAATCGTTCCAGAACCCACCCTTTAAGGGAGTTGAAGTTTCGAAAAAATTCTAACACCAGCTGTATGGGCATTCTCATCTTTTTTATTTCACGAATCTCTTGAAGGGGTCAAACAAGTGTGAAAAAAAAATATACCAAAAAAAAAAGTTTACGGAACACACCCGTTCAGGGGGTTGAATTTTCGGAAACATTCTAGCACCGGCTGTATGGGCATTCTCATCTTTTTTATTTCATGAATCGCTTAAAGAGGTCAAAAAACTGAGGACTGCAAATTTTGAACAAAAAAATCGTTCCGGAACCCACCCTTTAAGGGAGTTGAACTTTTGAAAAAATTCTAACACCAGCTGTATGGGCATTCTCATCTTTTTTATTTCACGAATCTCTTGAAGGGGTCAAACAAGTGTGATAAAAAAATATACCAAAAAAAAAAGTTTCCGGAACACACCCGTTCAGGGGGTTGAATTTTCGGAAACATTCTAGCACCGGCTGTATGGGCATTCTCATCTTTTTTATTTCATGAATAGGCGAGAGAGTTCAAAATAACAAGGAAAAACAGTTTGCAATACCCTCCCATCTCCGAATCACCCGTTTTAAAGGTGGTGAATTGTCGACAAATTTCTATCATTCACTGTATGGGAATTCGAAACTTTTTTATTTCATGAATAGACTAAAGGAGAAAAAAAGCAACGAAAAAAAATCGCACCAAACTCGCATCTCCAGATCACCCCTTTCTCAGGAGGTAAATTTTCGTAAAGATTTCCATCATCCGCTGTATGGGCATTCGTAACTTTTTTATTTCATAAACAGGCTAGAAAGGTAAAAGAAGCGAGAAAAAAAAAATTCGCAACACCATAACATCTCCGGATCAGCTCTTTTGGGGGGCGGGGGGGAGGGGGGTGGAAGGGTGAATTTTCGAAAAAATGCTGTTATCACAGTAATGACTCTGTGCTTCTGATGAAATGAAAATGAATGTTTATATAGAACTACTTGAATCGACCCTAACGACAGTTGTGAATCGATAAACAAACGATTATTTTTTTCCAAATTCCTCATATTTCCTTTTAAATGGTTGAATGAATTTAAAAAGTTAACAAATCAAAACAGGTTCCATTTGAAAGGGTAGTCAAAAACCAACTCATATATAACTCAACAACAGCCGTGAAAGCCGCAAATCGCAAACTTAAACATACGTTTAAAACGTTTTTCACTTTCATAGATCATTTTTATATAAATGACTTAAAACTTCTTAAGATCGCGCCCCGAATCTTGTATCTTATATTTATTTTACCGAAAAATATGAAATTATGTACCAAATGAGCATTTCAGTAATATTATAATCTAAAGCTATTAATGGAGAATGAATTTTATTCATTGTGGTAATTGCAACCGCAAGAAAACAGCATAAATACTGTAAAAAAAGTTGAGACAAGTACATTTACTCCCCCCAAATAGTTTGTCCGGTAACAAATCTCAGTTTCGACACAAAACCTTCACTAAAAATTATAAAAGAGATTTTCTCACAAGAAACCCAATCTTGCAAAAATTCTCTGAATCATAGCAAATCTCTCAAAAAATGATAGGAGAACCCCACAAAAATTTTCTCAATAAATTAGAAACTCACAAAAAGTTATAAGAGCCTCTCAAAAATTTATCAATCAAATCATAATTCCACAAAAGATGCCAATTCAAACCTGCCCAAAAATTAAGTATAAAATTTACAAAAAGTTATTAAATAAATAAAAATAATAAAAGCATTAATAGTCAAATACATTAAAACCTATTAAAATCCAATAAAACCACTTTCAACGAATTGAAAATACAGTTGTTCTACCCAATAAGAATGAGAATAAAAAATAATTATGAGAAAAAATTTTGATACAAGAAAGATTTCAAACGCAAAAAATTAGATTGAAAAAAAAATTTCGGCCGAAGTACTTGGTGAGTTTGTAACCATAAGTGATATATTATGTAAATTAAGCGAAAAAACTCACCAAGTACTTCGGCCGAATTTTTTTTTTCAATCTAATTTTCTGCATTTGCAATTTTTTTTATGTCAAAATTTTTTCTCATAATTATTTTTTACTCTTATTCTTATTGGATAGAACAACTGTATTTTCAATTCGTTGAAAGTGTTTTTATTCGATTTTAATAGGTTTTAATGTATTTGACTATTAATGCTTCTATTATTTTTATTTATTTACTAACTTTTTGTAAAGTTTATACTTAATTTTTGGGCAGGTTTGAATTGGCATGTTTTGTGAGATTGTGATTTGATTGATAAATTTTTGAGAGGTTCTTATAACTTTTTGTGAGTTTCTAATTTATTGAGAAAGTTTTTGTGGGGTTCTCCTATCATTTTTTGAGAGATTTGATATGATTCAGAGAATTTTTGCAAGGTTGGGTTTCTTGGGAGAAAATCTCTTTTATAATTTTTAGTGAAAGTTTTGTGTCGAAACTGAGATTTGTTATCGGACAAACTATTTGGAGGGAGTAAATGTACTTGTCTCAACTTTTTTTACAGCATTTATGCTGTTTTTTTGCGGTGATTTGTTGACTTTTTGTATGGAATTCATACCTTGTCAATTAAATATGTCTATATTGTGAACATACTTGGGTGATACAAAAAAATCAGCATTTTTGTTCGGTGTTGCAGCAAAATATAATAATATTTTATCAAAAAGTGATTCTATCAAGAATTCGATCCTTAATAAAAATTTTAAAGGCCGCTCTAGCGATTTTTTTCTGATTTCGGCTAAAAATGGATACATGATCGAATTTCGAGCTACCGTATCGCTACTATATCGGGACTAAAAATGCCTTGTGAAATAGTTCTCTAAGAAGTGTTCAAGTGAATTCAAACTTCGTAATTAACCGTCAGAACTTATAAAATTATTAGATTACTTAAAAACTTGTAGTAGTTCTGAAAAGATACGACGTATAAAAGAACCACGAGCAAACAAGAACTCATTTTTTTTTAATTTTGTAAAAAAAAATTGTTCAAAAAAATATTAGAACGAAATATACATACCAACAGAAATAAAATGCACTAAAAGTTATCGAATTTAATAAAAAATTTGAATAAAACAAAATTCTCGGAGCAAAATAAAGTATGTAAATTATACGTCGAATTAAAAAAAAAAATTGTTAGGAAGAAAAAATGCCGTATCGAAATACCATAAATAATTACACCGAAAAAATAGTTCAATAGCATCAAAATGCACTTAAAGTTTTTGAATAAAAGAAATCAAAACGAAACGATATTTTGAAACAAAAAAAGGTATGTGCGCAGAATATCGAGAGCAAACGTTCGATTAGAAAAAAGAATTTCAGTAGAAGTACTACACCAGTTTTTTTATAACGTTTATTGATTACGAGTTTTATATCATCAGCAATTGGTAAAAAAAAAAAAGAAATTGTTAAAGTACTTATGAAATTCTTTTCATTTAGCTCAAAATGGTTTCGCATCACTTGCTTCCGTTTTGAGTTGGTTTCATTCCGATTGTCTTTTTCATTTCAAAACTTCAGGTGCATTTTATTTCTATTAGAACATTTCTTCATATACTTAATCTCTTTTTGAATTTGCGAAACAACCAAATTTATGCTGACAAAGTTACCGACTAAAAAAATTTGGATGGAAAAAAGAGTTTCGACCGAAGTACATAGCGAGATTATGACAACGTTTATCAATTATGCATAGTACATTGTGTACATTTAGCAATAAAAAATGAGCGAACTACTTTAAGCCAATTTTTTTCCAATGAAAATTATTTTTTTTGTTTAAAAATTATTATTTAGTTTTTTTGATTATAATTTATACAATGTGCTTAATTCAATTCAATTTGCTGAATTCATTCATGGTTACAAACTTGCCAAGTTCTTAAAAAGTGATTCTCTCAACAATTGGATCCTGAATAAAAATTTTAAGATAGTACCCAGGTAAAATCACTTGAGACAGATTTTTCTGAAATTTTAACAGGTTATCAATTACAATAGGATCTATATCTCGTCCAAATTTTAGGGTGATCGACTCATACAATCCAGAAATAAATCCCATTAAAACTCGGTTGTTTTACATGTATCGCATATGCCATGTCGCTGTTAATGCCACATTCTCACCAATTAAGCTTTTATCTCGAGACAGATTTTTATGAAAAACGAATATGTAATAGAACAAAATATCAGGAATTTTTGCGGCTAGATTCCAAAACTATCGTCTCATACGTTTCCGAGATATTAATGTTCAAAGTTCGAAATTCATGATAAAATTGTATAAGTTTGAGACATGGAGGGGATAACACGGCAATGCTGTTAACTCGGCACAGGGATAGCCGACTCGTTTGCCGTGTGTGCGCACTCTTCTGCGCATTTTCTGAGCAGCTGATGGGTCGCGGTGTTGTCGCGATCTACCATTCGTCCAAATACACTAGTGTCCCCTCATCTGTATATAGATTTCATTGTGTGGTCTGCCTGTACCCATCCAAAAGTTTACGCTTCTCGGAAAAATGTAATCGACTGATAATATGTCTAATAAGCAATCAATTATTTCAGTATATCCCTACAAGGATATATATATATATATATATATATATATATATATACGTATATACCATATTATATAATGCGATATTAAAACAGCTTTACCGAAGCATTTTACCGAATTAAAAATATGAGAAATTGGACTAACTTTTGCTTACGCCAGAACCTGGGTACTACCTTAAAGCTCGCTCAAGCGATTTTTTAATTGTTTCTACTAAAAATGGATACATCATCGAATTTCGAGCTGGTGTATCGCGACTATATTCGGACTAAAAATACAATGTGAAATATTGATCTAAGAAGTGTTCAAATGAATTCAATCTTCATAATTAACCGTCAATACTTATAAAATTATTAGATTACTTAGTACGTACAGTAGTCCTGAGAAGGTACGATGCATAAAAGAACAACGAAAAAGTAAAAACTTGAATTTTTAATTTTGAAAAAAAAAAATTTCAAAAGATATTACACCGAAACATGCGTGCCAACAGATCAACGGATCGGAAAATATTCCATAAAAAATGATACCGAAGAAATACTCCAATAGCATCAGAATGCACCGAAAGTTTTTAAATAAAAGTACTCATAACGAAACGAGATTTTGAAACAAAAAAGTATGCGCACGAAATTTCGAGAGTAAACATTTAATTTCAAACAAGAATTTAGTCCGAACTACTACGCGAGTTTTTCTTTTATAACGTTTATTGATTACGAATTATATCTTATTATGAGCAATAGGTAAAAAAATTGGTGAAGTACTTATGAAATTTTTTTTCTCAAATCAAATATCTTTTCACTCAAAATTATTTTAAGCGAAAAGATATTTGATATATATTTTATCAAAATAATGGAATTCAATAATAATGGGTTGCAAGTGCAAATAGTATTTTCATATATTTAAGGTCTCTACCACTCTAGGGTGATTCAAAACCATATATAATTCAAACCTAGGGTGGTATCATACACCATTCTCTCAGTTGTATAAAAACGAAGAGAGTAGTTTCCAAATAAACGTTGTTATTGCATGCAAGGGACATTTTATGGTAAAAGAAAAGAGGGAAGGGGCACCGTTTTCGACTCCGTTCAAGAGTTTACGTTCAGAAAAATGGATTGTTGGGGCTAGGGTTAATAAAAAAAATTATTTATTTAGACACTATGCAAAAGTTTATTTATTGAATTACACTTTATTTTTGCATTATCACTCTTCTATTTATATATATAAAAGTCACTTTAACCAAAAGTTGAAACTGACTCCAATCTTTATAACCTCACGACAAAGATATTAAATAATCATCGAATACGAGTTTATCATACACCATTCTCTTAGTTATAAAAAATAAAAACGGAGAATGGTTTTAAAATAAACCTTATTTTTGTATTGGAGGAACATTTTATGGTAAAAGTGAAAAGGTATCGTTTTTGAATCCGTTGTAGTGTTAGATGTGGAAAATAAAAATTACAGGCTTAAATATAATAAAAAATACATATTTGTTCAAGCACTGTTCGAAAGATGATTTAAATGAATTGCACTTTATTATTTTCGCACTATCACTTTCTTATTATAATAAAAGTCACTGTAACCAAAAGTCGATCGAAACTAACCGCGATCTTTATAACCTCATGACTGTTCAAAAATTTATTACGGTTGTCGGTTAGCTGTCATATCCAGCGATCGTTTGAATATTACCAGAGTTTTACCAATAACACTAGTGTCACTAGACAGCGACTGCGAAAAAGACAATTGCGCATCAAAATGTGTGCAAAAAAATGCTCAATTTGTCGGCACAACGAAAAAAAAACATTAATATTTTTAGTACTATTTAAGCTACGAGGTTCTAATTAGTGACGATCGAAAGAGAAAAAAAAATAAAAAAATATGTGAACTTAAATGAACCCCCAAAATGCTGTAATTTAGTTTATAGTAAAGAAACAATTTTTGAGAACAAGTAGAATCACGGTCCTTCTGGTAAAAGTGTCTTGTGCGACTCGCTTTGTAAATGTACTTGTCTCGAGTCGCTACCGTGACTCTTAATATAAAGGACTTTGTTTAATATTGTCGTGAGAATAAAATAAGTACGTTTTACAAAAAATTACTGTGTTGTGTTAATAAAAAAAAATACAATTTTTGAACTGTCAAAAAAAAATTACGAAAGTCATCGTTGATCAGCGTCGCGCCCGTTTCGAATTCACACTCGAAATTTCAATATAGTTGGCGAATAATAAAAGGAGAGGGCGAAGGTTCGAGAAAATTTTAGATTGCCGTGAGTAGGCGAAGGGTGGGGGGCTAGGACCCTAATCCGCGAAATCGCGCTTCGGAAAAATTATTGGAGACTCGAGTTTCAGGCAGCAGCGACGGAGGACGTCTTTTCTCAAGCCGTAGCCGTCTTCGATCAAGAACCCGACGCCATCGGAATTATCGAGTGGAAGCATCCGTGGTCCTTTTCCGGATTTCCAATCTCTGAAACCGTAGCGGTGAGCCGTCGTTTCGCTCTCATTTTGTTTTGTTGTGATTTCGTACCGTTTTGTACTCGTGAGTATATTTTGTGAATTTTGGGATTTAAAAGAGGGATATTGTTTCGGGGTACGTACGTGTTTGGAAAATTCTAGTAACGTCTTGTCCCGCGATTTAAAACGTTCGCGAATTGTCGTTGTTAAAGTTTTATTTTGAATTGCCGAGAGGAATTCGAGTATTTGATTTAGCTCAATCTCGAGATCCATAGTTGTAAGTTAAATTGTTATAATATCGAGCCGAAAGGCAAATATTTTTGTTATAAAATTATTTTCGAACACTCAAAAATTATAAATTCTTTTAAGGGGACCGTATGGTCTAGAAATTTGAAAAAATCGATTTTTTTTTTTTTTCGATATGTCGAAAGTATAGTATCTCAAGAATATACTGTGAAATTTTCATGCGGAAATTCTCAATATTACAGCTTCTACAGCCCATAACGCAGGTAGAGAGCGGTCCGCGACACGAAAACGTTCAAAGCCTTATTGGACACAAAGCCTTACGGGGATGATTTTTTAGTTTGCAAAAAAGAATGTGTTTTGCATGTTAAAAAACGTTTGTACAAACGTGCTGTTGATGCGAAAAAAAAACATGCACAAATAAAGAAAGCAACAAAGAAATTGACAGAAAAAGAAGAGGGAAAAAAGACACAGCGGAAATCGATAAATAAAACACCGAAGCGTCAACAATTGACGAATAAATTATTGCAAGAGCTGTCAACTTATTACGGTCTAGCAATTAGACGTAATTCAGATTCGACTGAAGGGATGAGAAGTGAAATATGGGCAGCATATTATCACAAAATTTCAACAGATGAAAATCCGCAACACTCGTACTGTCCTCCAGGTTCCGAATCGTGGTGCAAGTGGCGTCAAAGTGAGGCTGCAGGTACTTTAGACACCTACGAGCACCCACCTGCTCTGTGCGATGAAGCACAAGAGATATTAAAACCAATTTATGAAGAATTGACAGCAGAGACTTTATTGGAAAGGTGTATTGGCAGTAATACGCAGAACAATAACGAAAGTTTCAATGCTTGCGTGTGGCACCTTGCGCCGAAACATCTGTTTGCCGGAAAAAAAATCATTGATATTGCCACTCACATTTCCGCTTGCATATTCAATGAAGGATTTGCATCCCTATTGAAAATAATGGAGACCATGGGCATAACAATCGGGCCACAAGCGGAGCAACTAGCGCAAAACCGAGACGAGCTGCGAGTATCGAGCGCCAACCGTAGGAGCACGGACAACTCCAAAGAGGCTCGGACAGCTCGAAGAAATGAAAGGAGTGAGGAAATCTTGAATTATGAACGTTCCGAAGGAATCCTATATGGTGCCGGAATCGCGGATTAACTGTAAGTATTCAAAATTTGCTCAATTTTTGAAAATATCTGTACCTCAAACTTTAAACTCATTTATCTCGAAACGACTTTTTTCGGCACCGCGCAGGTGAAAACAAAAAAACTATTCAACCGAATCACTTGAAATTTGGATATGTTGTTCACAACATGTATGGCTATCGTCGGAACTACAATCATAATTTTATTTAAATAATTTCTTATTGTTTATACTAAAAAACTAGTGAAAAAAAACCCGATTTTACGAATTTTTTTTCAAAAGCGCGCCATTTTGTCAATTTTTAATTTTTTCGATTTGTTCTAGTCCCGACCATAACTGCACTCTTTCTGATTAAGAATCTTCTTGAATTTTGTGTTTCAGATGAGTAGAAGTCTCGGATCGATCTTCACCGTCCGGGTCGGATTTTTCGAGAGGGTCGTCTTCAATGCCAATTATATGATAATAAACACTGTTTTTAAAATTAAAAAAAAATTTTTTTGTATACTTAATAAAGGTAGTAATAAACCCGAAAAGTTAAAACATCGATTTTTAAATTTTTTAAGGCAAAAAAAAATCGTGAAAATAGGTGAAATTTTCGTGCTCTAGACCATACGGTCCCCTTAAATTATTGAATGTCAAATATTGAGAACTATTGTAAACTTTTCATATAATATTTTTCCGGAAATCTTATTTTATTCAAAATTTTAATGTCATTTAATAATAAAAGCTATTGTAATTCCGGAGTTGGATTGTTGGTGTGAATATTTATTTTGTATAATTGACCCAGCCCCTCTACCACCATTGGTTCAAAATACAGCTACGACCGGGAAACCTTATTATTTTGTTCTCGATAATTTCAAATAAAATTTGCTTAAGAATTATCTTAAATTGGCGTCCAGAAAGTATCGAGAGCAAATATAATTTGAAGCGCTTGACGGGAAAAGCGTTACAATATATATATTGTAACGCTTTAAGTAACGGTACTTACGCGTAGTACCGGCACTTCCTTATTAAAACTTTTTATCCCGATTTTTATCCCATCTCATCCGATATTCGACATTTTTGGGAGGGAAAAATGCGAAAACGACGCGACAACGTCTCGCGTGCGTTTGTTGACTGTTGTTGTCGGCGGCCATCTTGAACACTGTGCTAACAACGACGCGACACTTACGAAAGTGTCTGGCCGCCGCCTATCGTGAAAAACCGGAACTAAAAAATGCGTACGTGACTTTTTGCACGTTTCAATAATTAATTGTTAAAAAGACATTACTGCAATTAAAATAATGCGTAAAATATGCAGAAAAATCCGACAAATCGAAGTGAATAACTCGCGCGGTAAATTTATGCGAAAATAACCGGTAATTTAAGAGCGAAAAGAACGAATGTTTGTGCGCATGCGCGTGGGACAAGCGACAAGGGAACGCACAAATGAGAGAGTGCTTTCCATTATTTCAAAATTTATTAAAAACTCTTTAATTACTGAAAAATCTTTGCGAAATGTTTAAACAAATTTAGGAAATGATCAAATGTGATAAATTTATTATAAAAATTGGTGAATTACGAAAATTGTTAATTTTTGCGCAGGCGATGCGCAAAGTGGGGGTAGCGTCAAACAAATCGAAGTGTGAAAATGCGAGAGTGGGGGAAGCGAAGAACGAATCCTAAAAATATTGTAAATGAGCGTGCGCAGAACGGGTTCGAGACTACCCGGCGAGCGAATCGGAACTCGAGCGCGAGAACAAAGGATCTGCTGGGTATAAAAAGCCGTGCACAGCAGCAGAGCGGGGGCATTCTACTCATTCTGAAAACAGAGCTCGGAGAGACAACACGCTCTCAGCAGCAGAGATCCTTCCTAGTTCCAGCAGGATAATAACCTATCTTTCTTATCATATTTGATGCTTGGAGTATCGGAGCGGTTCGGCGAAGTTCAACTCCCATAGTCCAAGGTCAATTCCTATTCCTTTCATTTTTTCCTATAATTCCTTGATGCTTGGAGTATCGGAGCGGTTCGGTGACGTTCAACTCCCATAGTCCAAGGTCATTCTTTAATTTTTTTTACATTTTTCCTTTTTCCTGTGGGTGCTCGGGATATCGGAGGTGTTCGGCGACGTTCACGTCCCATAGCTCGGGGTCTGCATCCTTACCTGCGGTGTGTGGGGTATCGGCGTCGTTCGGTGACGTTCGAGGCCCATGGCTTGTATACTACGTTTCCTCTAATTATTTTTATCTTTTGAATTTATGCCTGCTGGAGCTGAGGGAAGGCTGCTTGCTCTCTTTTAATTAAAATTTGATAATTTATGTTTGGAATTTTTTAATCCAAAATTATTTTCGATAAAATATAATCAGTCTGCATCACTTATTATGCTCAGCAATCCTCGTCTATCTCAAAAATCATCAATAATCCTGAATTCGATAATCCAAAAGGCCGCGGTAAGATTATCCATTATATAGAATCAATGAAAAACAAAATTATCATTATTATTATATCGAGTCAATCCACTTTTGGATTATTAAAATTTTGAATTATTTTTATTATTCACTATGAAATAAAAGTGAATTTCATAGCAACATAAAGCCCTATTAATTTTTATTTCATATTAAATAATTCAATTATTGTTTGAATTATTATCATTATTTTTCTGTCGACAAAGCTTCACCGAGTATTTCAATTATTATTGTTAATTAGCCTCGAAGACATCGTTTTTAATTATTTGACCATTATTATTGTTATTTTTCTCATTTAAATGATAATTCTGACGCGAAAAGGGAAAATAAATAAATATCATCGTTTGAATAGTTACCGACAGAGAAACAGAATTGATACCGTTTCTTTCCGTTCTGAACCGGATTAATAAATAAATTCATGCAAATAAATAACCCGAACGCGAAATAAAACAAATATTCATTTATTGTAACAAAAATCAGAAAATTTACATTGCTTAATTGAATAAATTAATTTTGTTATTATTTTGAACACAAAATCCGCGTTTCTCACGTTTCTTTCATACCTGCTCCAAAATTATTTAAAATTATTTAGGAAGCTCGGACCTGCGCGTAGCGACGTTTAGCGTATGGCAAAAGCGTTCCGTTACAATATATATATATATATATATATATATATATATATATATATATATATATATATATTGTAACGTTGTACAAAAGTCTATACTCACCTGTTTCGTGGCGGAGATCACCACAGCACTCGTCTTCCTCAAAATTGAGCGAAAAATACTATTAGAGTAAGGAATCCAGAACGTGTTATAATTTATCCTACGCAGCCCTCAAAATTGTATTCATTGTCCTGCGATCCGGGCTAAACTAGCCCTCGAAATTGTATCTGCCCGTCGTATAAAAATGTTGTCTCCGTTAAGAACCGTCCAAAGTATTCCCGAGTCTTGCGCGCCCGTCGAGGTCACGAGCAACAACTGCAATATATCGAAAAGGAATAAGACGACGCACACAACAAGGAGAAACGAAGAGCCCAACAACAATCGTATTTTCGCCACAACGAGACCCCGAGAATCAACAACCCCTAGTCCCTTCCCCAGGAACACAAGAATCCGTTCACTATCGCCTTCCCTACCCGCTTCAAGAAATTTCCCCCCCTTCTGTAAGTCCCCTCTGTTCCGAACGATCAAATTATAAAGAATAATAAATTCACTCACCAACGGGAAGAGAAATACTCGCTTACCAAGGGAAGAAAAACATCGCAGTCATGGAGCCAAGTCGTGGGGACCTAACCTCAAACTGTCATCGCTATCTCGAGAACGGACAAATAGTCCATGGCTTCCGAGAGAAAAACACAGTCCCACGGCGTCGAGGTTCTCACCGGTCACCATCCCAGGATCGTCGACCCCTGGACAACCCCGACGGGGCGACGAAAAATATCGAACAAGTCCCCGAAGGACAGTCAGCACGCGCGCACAGCCAGACAGCAAACAACAAACATCGAGGAGATTCAAGCCTGCGCGCCAGTTCGAGCCAACGACACGGCGGCGCGCTGGATCAGTACGCCGAGACACAGCGCCCTCTTCGCCTACATCGAGTCGAACGCCAAACTCGGAACAGAGTCCCCTCTACCCTCCCCACTCCCCTTACCAACGAACGAGTCCACGTTTGAAACCAACAGGCACGTGATTGGATATCGAGTTCGCGCGCGAGGAGAAATTTCCCCCACCAGCGAGTCACCCGCAAGGAAAGCGCGAGAGGGCGAATCTACACATAACTCTCCATCACGACGCGGCGTGAGTACCGTAGCCTTTGAAAAACTCAAAGAATAAAAATCAAAGAATCGAGGAAAATATCGAGAAAATCCAACCCGGTAAGATTGAAGACCGTTGTGGAGGCTTGGACGATCTTTTCACGTGTGAAATTCCATCAACGAGATTAAAAGTAAGTCGTTTTTCGTTCCTTGCATTTGCGACGCGTGGAAGCTCTCGTCGGCCATAGTAGCCATTATACGCTGTACGACGCGTGGCCCTGCCAGATTTTTGAGTTGTATTTTATTAATTTTTGGAGCCCTTCTGGCTTATAAGTTCGACTCCCTTTTGTTGTTGATTGATTGCGGAAACTAATTAAGTGCGCGACGAGTGCTGTGGTGTTAATTTAAGGCCGTTATTTAGTGATTAAGCGAAGCGCTTTTCCCCCTCCCTTCCGGTGCTGTAGACAAGTCCCGTCGTTCGGTCACGCGTTGGCCGAAACGAACCAAACATCTTTACGATATTTTTGAGTGACATTTTCTCTTCTTGCGTCGCCATTACGGCATTTAGCAGTGAATTAATTATTATCATTTATTTCTTTTAAAAATTTTTTTTTTGTGATTGGTTCGCACACCAATATCACTGGCGCCGATTAGGCATTAGTCCATTTTCGTCGTCACGCCATTGTTTGTCGGCGTGCAGTCACGTGCACGACCTCGCGACCAAACAGTACGTTCGTTCGATTTATTATTATTTTTTTTTTTCCTCTTTATCTCGTCGTTGTCACACGAGAGATACTTAGCTTTGCGTAAAATTAAGTCCTTATTTTGTCTTTCTATTTTGTTATTTTCTCTCTCCCCCGTCGAACCAATTGTTCGAAAGTTCACGGGTATTAAAATAAGACGCCTGAGCTATCAGGGACCCTCTGTCCTTGAGATATTATTTTTTTGAATAGTTATTCATGCTCCGAGCTAGGCCCAATTAGTTAGAATTATTATTCCCCCTTTTATGTTGCGACCCCTTAGACCTAAGTTCCTTAATTTGTGATAAAAACAAAAGGAGAATAAGAATTATTTTTTTTTGTTAATTTTTTTATGTTAAAAATTAACTGGCGCCCAATGAATTAAATTATTGTTTTGTTTGCCTGTGCCATTAATAAATTATTTTTGTTATCTTGATTCTCCCAGCATAAAATTTTTGTTTCGTTCCTTTATTGAAGTTTATTTTTCCCCATTTATTCTCTTTCCTATTTTCTCCTATTTTCTTTATTATTCTTTTTTTTTCTCTCTCTTTCTTGGCGATTTTGTGGCGAAATACGTCACAAATTTTTGGCGCCCAACGTGGGGCCTGATAAAAAACCCCCTTTCAGTACACTTTTGAAAATTCTACAGAATAAATTGGCAATTAGGAATTAAAGTTCCTTAATCGATATTTTCGATCTTTTTCGGCATTCTGAGGATTTTTCGCGGAAATCGCGTTATCCGAAAGTGTTCCCCCCACCACAAATAGTGCTCACCCGTGACCCTCCCCTATTATTAGCTCACCACAGTACTTCGGCGCGAGATTAGTTGCGCAATACTATTTATAACAAATAATTGTTGTTTGCAGTATTTTATTGACTCATATTTTGCAAATCTGTATTTTTATAGAAATTTTTGTGTTTTTGGTAGAGCGTTGCGAAATTTCACCGCTCACTTGCAGTGATCACCCCCTCCCCCCATTAATTAGCGTTTTTCACCGCTTTCAACCCCGATAATTTATACTGCCCCAGTATTTTTGCAATTTCCGTATTTTAGGTGGATTTTCGATTGCCCAGGAATACCCTCGACATAACATTGAGAATTCTTACGGTTCTTTTCCTGGAAATTTTGATTTTACCCCTACCATTAAATTATTTAAAGCCACTTTTTGCAGAGTACGGTACAAACGTCGTGTTATTAACAGTCGAGTCATTCCCTTTGAGTTTTACTGTAAAATAAAGTCGTTTCGGTAATATTAATCGCTGTTCGTGATGGAAGGTCAACTTAATATTCCCACTTCGACCATTACGGTAACTACCCCCTCCTGTACAGCCCCCATTATGACAACCGCGACCATAACTGGCGCGACCCATTCGCACACCTCTCGCTCTGCTGAGACAGTTGACACGAGGGCGAAAATAGTGGAAATCCGTGCTCAAATTGCCAGTATAGCTGACATTAGGCAATTGATTAATCGCTGCGATCGTTCGGGAATAACCTTGAGCGGGACGGTAGAGGATATACAGGACCGACTTTTGCGATTTGAAATCCGAAGCCGATTCCCTCAAGTCCCGGTGGCATGGGACGAGGACTTGGATGAGCGAGCTGGATTTCCGTACACGCTCATTCACGCCATGGAGACTCCCGAAGTTTGGGAAGTTATCCGTCCTAGCCCCACAGCTGCTGTTCCTTCCGAACAACCAGCCGCATTACAGCCTAATATTCGGCGATCATCCCCAATAAGGCCCGCTCTTAATACAGGGCAGTCGAGAGGGCCTTATCAAGACCCAATTGAGTTCGAAAATGATTTTAGTTTAGAGGACCCCCCCGAAAAATTGCATGAGCCCTTAGTCCCTGCACCGGGACGAACTCAAGGGCCTACCGTAACGTTTGCTCTTCCCCCTTCACCTGAGGTGGTTCGAAGACCCCTCACCACTCTTCCCTTATCGCATCGTTCCTACCCCCTCCTCCCCGAAGCTCGAGAATCTAGTCCCCACGAGCAAGCCAACCCGACGAGAACCTATACAGTCCCTATGACGAGACCGCAGCATAATAGCACTCGTCTACCTCCCCTCCTCCCCCAGACCCCTAGATCTAGTCCTTATCCCCCGCCCCCTACGACGGGTTATAGCCAAACCCCAATGGAATTTACCACCACTCGTTCCGTTCGAGACAGTGGTACGGGAAACCACTGGAAAAAGTACGGTCCTAAGTTCGCCGGAAAACGTGACGAGGACGCGGAGGAATTTCTCCACGAATTGCACGAGTACGGAGTAGGACAAGACTTGTCCGAGGACGAGCTGTTGCGTGCTTTACCGGAAGCCTTCACAGGAGATGCGCGCCTCTGGCACCGGGTCGAACGAAAAAACTGGAGTGATTATGAGGGATTCGTATTTCACTTCCGGGAACAGTTCGGACACGGAGATCTCCAGGACCGCTTGAGGCATGAAGTGGAACTTCGTACTCAGGGGCCTGGCGAGCCAGTCGCGGAATTCCTGGTAAAATTGAGAGCCCTTTTCGATCAGTTTAACCCTCCCCTTTCCCTCGAGACACAATTGGACATTTGCTGTCGCAACCTCCATCCCACGCTGGCCGCGCATATGAGAAGAGACGAAGTGCAGAGTTACATCGATCTCAAACGCATTTGTCGTCGACGAGAGGAACTCGTCGAGCGAGCCAAGCAGTATCGTCCCCCTCCCACTCCTCATCAATCATCCTTCCCTTCCAGCGCCTTTAAGGCAACGGAAAAGAGTTCTTTAGGGAAAGTGGCGGCTACCCAAGCCACGACCGCCTCGAAAAGAGCAATCAAGCCCCAAAATCCTTCCCCACCGAGTTCCCCCCCTCAAAGTCAGCACTCCCAACCTCCGAAGCCCCAGGAAAACAGTTATGCCGCGGTGGCGAGCTCGGCGAAACCCAATTGGACATCCCCCCCATCGAACGTCCCCCCTCTGTCCCAAGTTGCTCCGAAGACCAACCCTCAACAGGGTAATACTCCCAATCAGCCCACGTACCATTGTTATAATTGTCGTCAGCCTGGTCACATTTATCGGGAATGTCTGAAGCCTTTAGGCTACTTTTGCCGCGTTTGTGGCTATCCCGGAACAACTGTGAACCAGTGTCATCGGTGCGCGAATAGACGTGCGGGAAACGGCCAGCCGGGAGGACAATAAAACCCCTGCCCCCCCGCAGGACGTTTCAAAGACCGGCCAATTCCCCCGAAGTCCAAGAAAAGTCCCATGAAGACCCTGTTCCCCCACCCCAGTCTGTCAAAACCCCCTTAGAGCCCCCAACAATCGTGAAAGAACTCGCGGAGTCCTTTAATCTCCC
Source organism: Rhimphoctona megacephalus (assembly GCA_963989365.1). Lineage (NCBI taxonomy): Eukaryota > Metazoa > Arthropoda > Insecta > Hymenoptera > Ichneumonidae > Rhimphoctona > Rhimphoctona megacephalus. The sequence continues at coordinate 6,269,506 of OZ022415.1, read as the reverse complement.
TTACAGTTATGAAGAATCGGTAATGGTTCCCCCGTCAAGCAGTACACCCTCCCTGAAGTCCCTCGAAGTCTCTTTGAAGTTAAACTCGGCGACTAAATCCTCTTTAGAACAGAACCCCCCTAACCGTCGAAAAAAAGATAACATTGGAAACGTCATTAAGTTGGATTCTCCACACTTTAAGACCTTAGAGTTGATTTTGATAAAAGACTCAGATGAGCCCCTCCCCAGTAATGAGCCAGAACCCGGTTGTTCAAAAGAATTAACCCCGTCGAACAACCGGGAAATTATCCAGTACCAGCAGGAAAAATCAGACCCGGAACTTGTCCTCCTTGAAGAAATACCCCCTGATAATAACCTCACCCTTGGAGAAATGCTCGCGGCCCTTCAGAGACGAAATATAGACAATCGGCACTATTTTTGGGTACGTGTTGAGGACAGGCCTTGCCACGCATTGGTGGACTCTGGGTCATGCAGGACATACCTGGACGCCAACATGGCAGAGCTTCTCCGATCACATTTATCTCCCACCACAGATGGCGTTGCCCTTCCCGGGAATCATCGGCTCCCCGTCGTTGGTGAGTTATACCTTACCTTCGAGATGGAGGGACGCCTAGCCCCTGTAAGGATCCAATTAGCCCCGTTAGGATATGACTGCGTTCTAGGAATAGATTTTCTCCGCATATTTGGTATCAAAATTGATTACGGTACCGATACGTGGAAAATTGGCGATGGCCCTGTTCGAACTTTCGACTCCAAAGAGGTCCTAGCGAACCCTATTCCTGCTTATCCCGCTTGTGCGGGTTTAGCGATTGTAACAGCCCCCTCTGCAGAACAACTCGTACGTCTTTTGGACGAATTAATCCCTCCTAAGTCCTCATCCCTCCTTAGCGTAACCCATTTAGCCGAACATTCCATAGATACTCAAGACCACCCTCCTATTCGTCAAAAGCCCCGAACAATCTCCCCCTACCTATTGAAGGTCGCTCAAAATGAGGTAGATCGGATGTACGAGGAGGGAGTTATTGAGAAATCAAACAGTCCATGGCTGAGTAACCCCGTAATAGTAACCAAGCCCAATGGCAAATTCCGATTTTGTATTGATTATCGCGATGTAAATAAAATAACCCGTAAAGACGCTTATCCTCTTCCCAATATGGACCGGATTTTAGACGGATTGAGACGAGCCCGTTATATTTCCAAACTCGATTTGAGTCAGGCCTATTTTCAGATCCCCGTTGAGTCCTCTAGTCGCCCTGTCACCGCCTTTTCAGTCCCCGGACGCGGACTTTTCCAATTTAAAAGAATGCCTTTCGGACTGACGAACGCTCCCGCGACATTTCAAAGACTAATGGACAGATTGATCGATTCCGCGTGGGAACCCCACGTATTTGCGTACTTGGACGACGTCATAATTGCGACAGAGACAGAGGACGAACATCTAGACTTTTTGAGACGGGTACTGACTGCTTTCCGAGAAGCCGGGATGGAAATCAATCGCGAGAAGAGCGAATTCTTCTGCGCGGAGGTCTCTTATCTCGGATACGTCATCGGACAAGACGGACTTAAAGTAGACCCCGACAAAGTAGCCCCGATCTTGAATTACCCTCCCCCGACGACCATAAAACAAGTTCGACGATGTCTAGGAATGGTAGGATGGTATGCGCGATTTTTGCCAGACCTTTCCCGCGATAAAGCCCCCTTAACAAAATTGCTAATGACGGACGTCCCTTGGACTTGGGGTCCTGACGAACAGAAAGCATTTGAGACCCTTCGCGATGCCCTTACTAAGACCCCCATCCTTATTCGCCCCAATTTCGAAAAGCCCTTTACCGTGCAGACGGACGCGAGCGATAGTGCGATCGGCGCTGTCCTGACGCAAGAAATCGATGGGGTGGAGCACCCCATTGTTTTCGCCAGTCGCCTCTTGACGGTCCAGGAACGCAAATACACAGTAACTGAGCGAGAGTGTCTCGCTGTGCTCTGGGCAGTCAAGAAACTTAGACCCTATATCGAAGGCACTCACTTCACCGTGATTACCGACCACAGTAGTCTCACGTGGTTGAGAAATCTGCGTGACCCAGCTGGCCGACTTGCCCGTTGGGCATTGGCCATGCAAGCCCTCGATATGACCATAGTCCACCGAAAAGGAACCCTTAATGTAGTCCCCGATGCGCTTTCCCGAATGTATGAGTCGACTGACATAGCCCTTTGCGCAATAGGCAATGCTGTCGACTCATGGTATTTGGACAAGATGAAAAATATTAGAGAGTCCCCCTGGAAGTACCCCAATTGGAAAATAGTGGAGGATAAGATCTATTACCACCGCCCTCACCCCGTCATTGATTCAGCCCTTACCGATTTAGACGCATGGAAATTAGTCCTCCCATTAGAGTCCCGCTCAAGAGCCATTAGCCAAGCCCACGATAGTCCCCAAGCTGGTCATCTTGGTGTGGACAAAACGTATCACCGTGTCACACAAGATTTCTTCTGGCCAGGAATTTTTCAAGACGTTGCGCGATATGTCACTCGCTGTCCGGTGTGTCAACTCCATAAGGTACCGCAAGGGCAACCAAGTGGTCTTATGAGAGAGCGGACGACCTCGGGACCGTGGAGTGTCGTGGCAGCAGACGTCATGGGCCCATTTCCTCCGAGCAAGCCCCAAAATCGGTACGTTGTCGTTTTTCAGGACCTTTTCACGAAATACGTCGAAGCTAAAGCTGTTCGAGCAGCCACAGGGCAAACGATCATGTCCGCGTTCGAAAGCTTGGTTTTGAATCGTTGGGGTTGCCCGAAATACTTGTTAACCGACAACGGAACCGAATTCGTTAATAATTTCGTAACCCAACAATTAGCCCAGTTAGGAATCCACCAAACCACAGTCCCCCCTTATCACACCCAAGCCAATCCCGTCGAGCGAGTAAATCGCACATTAAAGACAATGATTTGCACTTTCATTCCCCAAGACCAAAGAGATTGGGATAAACACCTCCCAGAGCTATGTTTTGCCATTAATACAGCAGTGCAGTCTTCTACCTTGATGACCCCTTCGTTTTTGAATTTGGGAAGAAATCCCCGCCCGGCGAAAGCCATTAGAGACGAAGACCCCAATCCGCAGCCCCTTAACCCCGGAGACCCTGACCTTTGGACCAATCGAATGAAGCGATTACCCCTCATTCACGATTGGGTTCAGAGAAATTTAGAGAAAGCCGCTAAACGGCAAGCGAGCTATTATAACCGGTCAAGGAAGGACACTCGTTATCAGGTCGGAGACCTGGTGATGAGAAAGCACCGCGTGCTCTCTTCAGGCGTGCAGAATTTCGCCGCTAAGTTAGCGCCGCGTTATAATGGCCCGTATACGATTTTTAAGGTCCTCTCCCCTGTTGTTTACGAGATTGAAGACCCCGAAAGTAGGAAAAATCCCAGAGTCCACATTAAAGATCTGAAACCCTACAAACCCGCCGAAGAGCCCCCACAAGGGAATCCACCGGTGGTCGAAGCTCCTGAAAATGTTCCATCCGAACGCGTAGAACCGGAAGTTGAGAATTCTCCCCCACGTCGTGCTGGTTTAAGACCGAGAAAACCCGTGCAGCAATAGAGCTAATTTATTTCTCTCCCCCTTTTGTGTATTTGCATGCCACAGACCATGATATTTTATTTTTGCGTATTCATTTGGACGTTTTTGTTAATTGAGTTTGGTTCATTTTGGTGCAGGATGCAACGACTAGCGGCAGACAGACGTAGGCGAGGTGGGAGACCCCCCTATCGCTTGCCTTTTGGGACCGCGACGCCATACGCGTATGCCGTGTGGCGTATCCCCTCCCAAGTAGTCCCCATTTCTATCCTTCCCTTCCCCCCACCCATGCCAGTCCCTATCCCCTTCATTCCCGATCCCGAATGCCCCTGCCCCGCGTGCGAACCCATAACACCCAGGGAGATCCCTGAGGGGAGTTTATTGATGGCGCTCCGGCCGGAGTCGCCACCGGGCACGCTGGCCCCGCTGGGTTCAACGGTCCCTCGGTCCCGTCCCGTCACCTCAGCCCCTTCCTCCTCCTCCTCCTCGGGAACCCTCATCCCCTCCCCGCCGACTCTTCAGCCTGGGGCTTCCGCGGTGGCACCATCTTCGGATGATTCCACCGTGGACGTGTGGCAGCTGCTGAGCCAGGCGAGGAGGAGGCTGTGCGGCGACCCAGACCCCTACCGTCCCCCTTCTCCTCCCCCCTTCCCGGGTCCAGACTGGCCCTTCCTGCCCCGTCCAGCCCCTCAACAAACCTCCCCCTGCCTCCCACTCAGGCCCGCTCCTTCTCCCCCTAGTCCAGCTCCTCCAGCCCCTCGCCCCGGGGGACTGTGAACCAGCCTGGTTCACAGTCCCCCGTCATCATCCAGTACCGCGTCCCCGCACCATCCCGAGCCCTCGCCCCGTTACCCGTCCCATTACCATAGTCCCTTGCTCCCCTATTCCCTCCCTTATGTCCCTACGAATCCCTGTTCCCCCTCAGCTACTACCCCATTCCTCCTCTCCCGAAGAGACGGTCCCCTTTTGTTGGGGCTGTAATCGGCGCGGTCACAACACCGAGCGGTGCTGGTACCGTATCGAGAACCGGCCACGATAAAAGGAGGTCTGCCCCCCTTTGTTTTTTTTTCTCCCCCCTTCAGCCCTCTTCCTTTTGCTCCCTCCCTTTCTTTTTTTATTATTTTATAGCCCCCTTTAGCCCCAACCCCTAAGTCATTCTTCCGCCCTTTTGAACCCACACGTTTCCTTTTCGTCTCTCTTTTCTTTCTTTCCTTTTCCTTTTCCCTCCCCACTGAGCCCCGGCGAACACGATAGAAACAACGACAGTCCAGCAATGAAGACCACCGTGAAGATATGACACTTGCGTCACAGCCCCGAAGAGTTCATCGAGTCATTAGCGTAGAAAAGAGACACAGACCCAAAAGTCCCCATTGTGATCACTGTAACGAAGAGACTGATAACCTAAGAGACTAGCGCAGGTTGCGCTTATGAGTCGGTAAAATAAGTGTTGACTATGGGATACGTTAAGCATAGAGTCTTTGTTCAGTTAAAAATTCATTTGGAGGCGTACATTCCAGAGCTGAAGTCCAAGCGTTGCGAATATGAGTGAATGACGAATGGCTGTGATTTGTATGACGTAAAGTCCGTCCAACCGGTACTTTAGTCAAGCCGGGGGGAGTTGTAACGTTGTACAAAAGTCTATACTCACCTGTTTCGTGGCGGAGATCACCACAGCACTCGTCTTCCTCAAAATTGAGCGAAAAATACTATTAGAGTAAGGAATCCAGAACGTGTTATAATTTATCCTACGCAGCCCTCAAAATTGTATTCATTGTCCTGCGATCCGGGCTAAACTAGCCCTCGAAATTGTATCTGCCCGTCGTATAAAAATGTTGTCTCCGTTAAGAACCGTCCAAAGTATTCCCGAGTCTTGCGCGCCCGTCGAGGTCACGAGCAACAACTGCAATATATCGAAAAGGAATAAGACGACGCACACAACAAGGAGAAACGAAGAGCCCAACAACAATCGTATTTTCGCCACAACGAGACCCCGAGAATCAACAACCCCTAGTCCCTTCCCCAGGAACACAAGAATCCGTTCACTATCGCCTTCCCTACCCGCTTCAAGAAATTTCCCCCCCTTCTGTAAGTCCCCTCTGTTCCGAACGATCAAATTATAAAGAATAATAAATTCACTCACCAACGGGAAGAGAAATACTCGCTTACCAAGGGAAGAAAAACATCGCAGTCATGGAGCCAAGTCGTGGGGACCTAACCTCAAACTGTCATCGCTATCTCGAGAACGGACAAATAGTCCATGGCTTCCGAGAGAAAAACACAGTCCCACGGCGTCGAGGTTCTCACCGGTCACCATCCCAGGATCGTCGACCCCTGGACAACCCCGACGGGGCGACGAAAAATATCGAACAAGTCCCCGAAGGACAGTCAGCACGCGCGCACAGCCAGACAGCAAACAACAAACATCGAGGAGATTCAAGCCTGCGCGCCAGTTCGAGCCAACGACACGGCGGCGCGCTGGATCAGTACGCCGAGACACAGCGCCCTCTTCGCCTACATCGAGTCGAACGCCAAACTCGGAACAGAGTCCCCTCTACCCTCCCCACTCCCCTTACCAACGAACGAGTCCACGTTTGAAACCAACAGGCACGTGATTGGATATCGAGTTCGCGCGCGAGGAGAAATTTCCCCCACCAGCGAGTCACCCGCAAGGAAAGCGCGAGAGGGCGAATCTACACATAACTCTCCATCACGACGCGGCGTGAGTACCGTAGCCTTTGAAAAACTCAAAGAATAAAAATCAAAGAATCGAGGAAAATATCGAGAAAATCCAACCCGGTAAGATTGAAGACCGTTGTGGAGGCTTGGACGATCTTTTCACGTGTGAAATTCCATCAACGAGATTAAAAGTAAGTCGTTTTTCGTTCCTTGCATTTGCGACGCGTGGAAGCTCTCGTCGGCCATAGTAGCCATTATACGCTGTACGACGCGTGGCCCTGCCAGATTTTTGAGTTGTATTTTATTAATTTTTGGAGCCCTTCTGGCTTATAAGTTCGACTCCCTTTTGTTGTTGATTGATTGCGGAAACTAATTAAGTGCGCGACGAGTGCTGTGGTGTTAATTTAAGGCCGTTATTTAGTGATTAAGCGAAGCGCTTTTCCCCCTCCCTTCCGGTGCTGTAGACAAGTCCCGTCGTTCGGTCACGCGTTGGCCGAAACGAACAAAACATCTTTACGATATTTTTGAGTGACATTTTCTCTTCTTGCGTCGCCATTACGGCATTTAGCAGTGAATTAATTATTATCATTTATTTCTTTTTAAAATTTTTTTTTTGTGATTGGTTCGCACACCAATATCACTGGCGCCGATTAGGCATTAGTCCATTTTCGTCGTCACGCCATTGTTTGTCGGCGTGCAGTCACGTGCACGACCTCGCGACCAAACAGTACGTTCGTTCGATTTATTATTTTATTTTTTTTTTTCCTCTTTATCTCGTCGTTGTCACACGAGAGATACTTAGCTTTGCGTAAAATTAAGTCCTTATTTTGTCTTTCTATTTTGTTATTTTCTCTCTCCCCCGTCGAACCAATTGTTCGAAAGTTCACGGGTATTAAAATAAGACGCCTGAGCTATCAGGGACCCTCTGTCCTTGAGATATTATTTTTTTGAATAGTTATTCATGCTCCGAGCTAGGCCCAATTAGTTAGAATTATTATTCCCCCTTTTATGTTGCGACCCCTTAGACCTAAGTTCCTTAATTTGTGATAAAAACAAAAGGAGAATAAGAATTATTTTTTTTTGTTAATTTTTTTTATGTTAAAAATTAACTGGCGCCCAATGAATTAAATTATTGTTTTGTTTGCCTGTGCCATTAATAAATTATTTTTGTTATCTTGATTCTCCCAGCATAAAATTTGTGTTTCGTTCCTTTATTGAAGTTTATTTTTCCCCATTTATTCTCTTTCCTATTTTCTCCTATTTTCTTTATTATTCTTTTTTTTCTCTCTCTTTCTTGGCGATTTTGTGGCGAAATACGTCACAATATATATATATACAATTATAAGCACAAATATTATATATATATATATATATATATATTGTGACGAAAAAATTTTGAGCGAGTCACATTTAAAAGAAAATTGGTCGAACCTCCCCGACCCTCCCGCTCAATGCTCCGGCCACAACAAAATCTCTTAGGATCTATTCCGGGAAAACAAAAATTATTGTAACCCTTATTAATTATTTTTGATTTTTGTATTTTAATTTCGAGCCATATTTGAAACCGGGATTAAGGGCTGACACACACCGATCTGATCAGCTGTATTGACGTCTGAACGAGAGCGAGAGAGACAAACAACTTCGGCCAATTACTGTCATCGTTGGTGTATTTCGAGCAGGGCTCATACACTTGGCCATTTCGGCCTTCGATTTATCGCTGCCAATCTCTGGATCTCGCCCAACAACTATACTGGATAATGAAATGATAAGGATTGAGGATTCTCGTCGTCGCGCGTCGTCGATTACATTTTTGCCGTTACGATATTTCGTCCAATGTTTCTCATCTCCCGGAAATATTTTGTGAAATCAACAATCTCATAAAGAATGGCTTGTCCATGGAAAAAGGGTAACATCAAAAGCTAGGAGTCTGAGATTGAATTTTCGTTATCACTCAATTTCGAAAATCTCAGCTCCGTCTCACGCTTATTTAAATTCCCCTGTATGGAAGCCTGTACATCGTATTCGGGAGACAATTGAGAACATTCGGTAATTAGAGTAGGGGGAGAGTTCGCTGTCCCGCCTGAGACTCATCATTACGATTATCGTCAGATTTTCACGTGGCATTGAGCGCGACGGACGTCCGAGATTATCCTCAAAGTACGTAATTTTGCCTGACGCGATTCGTATGGTCGGTGAACCCGTCCCGATATCTTTTGGCGTTTTCTTTAAAACATAAAATAAAGTCTAGGCCATTGTAGCGCTAGAGTTCGGCTCTATTGTTCAAGTTAACGGTCATGGCAACGGTTTTGCCTTTTTGTAAAATTTCGTTTGGTTTCTTTCCCGCGAAGCGATCTGTGCTACGACACGGGAAAGGAAAATATTGTGGCCGGTAGTGAAAATCTCATATTTTTGTTCGTGTATTAAAATATATCATGTATTGGTTTTGTAGGCATCGAGAAAGGAGCGCGAATTTCGGGAGTGTTAGAGAGTGTAGCGTGAGTGTGTGTGTGTGCGGCCGGGAGAATCGCCGTCATTATGTCAAGTTCGAAAAGTCCGGCCGAGTAACCGATTATCGGGGGCTTGGTACCTTATTTTTCGTGTCTTTTGGTTGAACATCGATTTTCCTGTATTTTATAAAATTCTTTTCGCGAGTAGAACCGCGGCGAGAATCATGAAGGACTCGGTTAATTTTATAATCGTGTGTGTAGGATCCCGGTCGTGTGAGTGTGAGTAAGAGTGTGATCGCGTTCGAGCTTCTCTCTCGATGACCGTTTGCGCGCGTATATTTTCTGACTTGTGTCTCGCGAATGATTCATTCTTAATTTTTTTCTATTGTACCGATATTTAAAATTATGATTTATTTTTCCTGGGATTTATCCCGTAATTAATTTGATTATTAAATAAACTTAAATTGTTGAGTTGAAGGACAATCCGATTTTCATTTTGTTCTCAAATTTTTCCAACGTGCCTAACTCCGCCCATTCCGCTGCAGCAAAGCTGGTCAACTTTCTCTCTTTTTCTCCCGTTAAGTCGCTTAGGCGACTGGCGCCCAAATTAATAAAATAAATTAACGTGGAGGAAGAGAGCGAATTTTGTGACAATCGCGGCTAGGAAAATTTCCGTCACAATATATATATATATATATATATATTGTGACGTGGTAATTTTGCCCACGTCACTAAACGATTAAGTTTTGGCACGGCACGGGAAAGGAGCGTTCTTCGGCATCGAAGAATTTCTCTCGAGCAAATCCAGAAGGGCCAAATGCGAGCGTATTTACCGAATATTAATTTTATTTTGATTTAATTTTATTATTGCACGAGCGAGCGGCGGTTATCCACGATAATTTCGAGTCAAGGAAGGCTTAGGCGATTCAGAGAGGGGATATCGAAACGTCATCGAGTCGGAGAGCAGAGGGAAATTCAAATTTCGAGTTTCGCTGTTGAAGGTCATCACGCGTGGGTCGCTAACTCCATGCCCTCACCCTCAGCTGTCTAACCTCAGGATGCGTCCATCAGCATCTAGAGATCGCCATATTCTCGTTGGAATAAGCCGAAGGCACAATTTCATCGTGTCGAAACATCGAAAATACCGCTCAACCAAACATCGAAATTACCGCTCAGCATAATGTCAAACGTATCGGCTCAGCATATCGTCGGAATTCAAAATAATACGTTGAGGTCAGGTCGGCGAGAAAAGGTTCTTGAAAACTCTCGAATATTCTAGAACAAACGGTTGCGATTCTCGCGAGTAGGCTAAGGGTGGGGGGTTAGGACCCTGGTCCGCGTACTTGCTCTCGCGATAATGATCGAGGACTCGAGTTTTGGGCAGCAATGACGGAGGACGTCTTTTCTCGGGCCGTTGCCGTTCCTGATCAAGAATTCGACGCCGCCAGAATATCGATGGAGAGATTCGTGGTGTTTTCCGGATCTCGTCCTACGGAAACTGTAGTGGTGAGCCGTCGTTTCGCTCTTATTGGGTTTTTATCGTTTATCGTATCGTATATACTCGCGAGTAACTTTTTGGAGAATTTTGTGATTAACGAGCGATATTGTTTCGGGGCACGCACGCGTTTGGAAAATTCTGGTTACGCCTTGTCTCGCGATTTTTATCTCTCGCGATTTGTCGTTGTCGTTTAATGAATTTGAATTGCCGAGAGGAATTCTATTATAATTTTGTCCAATCTCGAGATCCATAGTTTTAGTAATTTTTGTTATATAATTGTCGGTATCGATCGGGTCACATATCTTTAAAGTGCGTTAATGGCGAAATCCTTAGCGTTACGAAATTGTGTCTCGTGGGCGATCGAGCCGAATATTTTATAAAAATTGTTTTGTCGACGGTTAACGAAAAATTAATTGTGAGGATTGATTGATTATCGAAACTTCTGTAAAATTGAATGTAAATTTTATTATTATTTTCCGGAAAAATATTTTCATCCTTGTTCTTTGCTATTTAATAAATTTCAATTGTAATTCCGGATTTTCGTGTCTCGTGTGTGATTATTTTCTTAACTTGCCTAGACACGCCCCTCTACCAACTTGGTTAAACAATACAGCTACGACCGGGAAAACCTTTATTCGTTCTCGATAATTTCAAATAAAATTTGTCTAAGGTCATCTTAGGCTGGCGTCCAAGGAATTGTCGAGATCGGAATATTTTGTGCGACCGTTGGAAAAAGTCGTCACAATATATATATATTAAAAGCGTTCCGTTACAATATATATATATATTGTAACGGAACGCTTTTGCCATACGCTAAACGTCGCTACGCGCAGGTCCGAGCTTCCTAAATAATTTTAAGGGGACCGTATGGTCTAGAGCACGAAAATTTCACCTATTTTCACGATTTTTTTTTTGCCATAAAAAATTTAAAAATCGATGTTTTAACTTTTCGGGTTTATTACTACCTTTATTAAGTATACAAAAAAATTTTTTTTTAATTTTAAAAACAGTGTTTATTATCATATAATTGGCATTGAAGACGACCCTCTCGAAAAATCCGACCCGGACGGTGAAGATCGATCCGAGACTTCTACTCATCTGAAACACAAAATTCAAGAAGATTCTTAATCAGAAAGAGTGCAGTTATGGTCGGGACTAGAACAAATCGAAAAAATTAAAAATTGACAAAATGGCGCGCTTTTGAAAAAAAATTCGTAAAATCGGGTTTTTTTTCACTAGTTTTTTAGTATAAACAATAAGAAATTATTTAAATAAAATTATGATTGTAGTTCCGACGATAGCCATACATGTTGTGAACAACATATCCAAATTTGAAGTGATTCGGTTGAATAGTTTTTTTGTTTTCACCTGCGCAGTGCCGAAAAAAGTCGTTTCGAGATAAATGAGTTTAAAGTTTGAGGTACAGATATTTTCAAAAATTGAGCAAATTTTGAATACTTACAGTTAATCCGCGATTCCGGCACCATATAGGATTCCTTCGGAACGTTCATAATTCAAGATTTCCTCACTCCTTTCATTTCTTCGAGCTGTCCGAGCCTCTTTGGAGTTGTCCGTGCTCCTACGGTTGGCGCTCGATACTCGCAGCTCGTCTCGGTTTTGCGCTAGTTGCTCCGCTTGTGGCCCGATTGCTATGCCCATGGTCTCCATTATTTTCAATAGGGATGCAAATCCTTCATTGAATATGCAAGCGGAAATGTGAGTGGCAATATCAATGATTTTTTTTCCGGCAAACAGATGTTTCGGCGCAAGGTGCCACACGCAAGCATTGAAACTTTCGTTATTGTTCTGCGTATTACTGCCAATACACCTTTCCAATAAAGTCTCTGCTGTCAATTCTTCATAAATTGGTTTTAATATCTCTTGTGCTTCATCGCACAGAGCAGGTGGGTGCTCGTAGGTGTCTAAAGTACCTGCAGCCTCACTTTGACGCCACTTGCACCACGATTCGGAACCTGGAGGACAGTACGAGTGTTGCGGATTTTCATCTGTTGAAATTTTGTGATAATATGCTGCCCATATTTCACTTCTCATCCCTTCAGTCGAATCTGAATTACGTCTAATTGCTAGACCGTAATAAGTTGACAGCTCTTGCAATAATTTATTCGTCAATTGTTGACGCTTCGGTGTTTTATTTACCGATTTCCGCTGTGTCTTTTTTCCCTCTTCTTTTTCTGTCAATTTCTTTGTTGCTTTCTTTATTTGTGCATGTTTTTTTTTCGCATCAACAGCACGTTTGTACAAACGTTTTTTAACATGCAAAACACATTCTTTTTTGCAAACTAAAAAATCATCCCCGTAAGGCTTTGTGTCCAATAAGGCTTTGAACGTTTTCGTGTCGCCGTCTCCGATGTAGTTCGCGTATTTTACGTTGTACAACTCTTCCGATCTCTTGAACATTTCCACGATGCCGTCTACCTCCATTTTGCCAGCACTTCCGGTATGATTTGCGTCACAGTGATCTTCATGCTCTCGATACCACGCTTCATATTCAATCGTATCCTCTTGGCCTTTCCATTGAGAGCAGGCTTGACATATACTGCATTTGACGACAACATCTAAAATTTTATTACTGTATTTCCCTATTAACGAGGCAATACCGAGAAGCGATGAGAATCCACGTTTCGCCCACGATCCATCACCAGACACAGAAAGTTCATCCGCGGGACGCCCAGCTTTTACATTCAACTCGACTTCTTCTTTCAATGCTCTTTGGAAAACGATTTTCGCGACGGCTTCAGCTGCAATTTTTATATTGTCCACGATGCCGTAATATGTACTCTTACAAATTCCTTGTCCAAGATCCATGAGACCGCAGAAATTTTTCAAGCCTTCAAATCCTACTCCAAGCATTCTCAGGGCGAGAACAAGTCGACGGTTGATTTCAAATGCCTTATCAATTAACGGCGAAGACAAAATAAAAGTTTCTTTACACTCACACTTCACAGAGAGTTTGAATCCTAGACCACGTTGTCCGTTTTTGCTAAAAGTGACCGCACCCTTACAATCTTTACACTTCAACAACTGTTGCAACGTTAAAAATATCATGCTGAATTCGATGATGCAATAATTGAATGTAGGATTAACGTTTACTTCCAATTCCTCATTGCCTTTTAATTTTTTCGCAGACGTGCTCGTAAAATCAGTAGTATTTTCGATAGTGAATCGATTGCCCTTGAAATATCTTTTGCGACCTACAGAAGATGGTCGTCTAGAAGAGTCACGGCCTTGCTTTCTATCCATATTTTCTGATATTTTATTTCAAAATTTTCGATGTTGGTTCGTCAAAACGTAACGTTGTACTGATCAAGTCAGGGGAAAGCGAAATGACCGTTTCCCTCACAAATGTTCGACAATAGGTATATTTCGGGGAAGGGAAAAGTATATATAGGTATATAGTATGTACTATATACAGGTATATATTTTCGGAGAAGGATTGGGACAGCTGCTGCGCTCAGATTAGGTTACCGGTTAGCGCTAGACCCGTTAGGAGCGCGCGGACCGCTCTCTACCTGCGTTATGGGCTGTAGAAGCTGTAATATTGAGAATTTCCGCATGAAAATTTCACAGTATATTCTTGAGATACTATACTTTCGACATATCGAAAAAAAAAAAAATCGATTTTTTCAAATTTCTAGACCATACGGTCCCCTTAAATAATTTTGGAGCAGGTATGAAAGAAACGTGAGAAACGCGGATTTTGTGTTCAAAATAATAACAAAATTAATTTATTCAATTAAGCAATGTAAATTTTCTGATTTTTGTTACAATAAATGAATATTTGTTTTATTTCGCGTTCGGGTTATTTATTTGCATGAATTTATTTATTAATCCGGATCAGAACGGAAAGAAACGGTATCAATTCTGTTTCTTTGTCGGTAACTATTCAAACGATGATATTTATTTATTTTCCCTTTTCGCGTCAGAATTATCATTTAAATGAGAAAAATAACAATAATAATGGTCAAATAATTAAAAACGATGTCTTCGAGGCTAATTAACAATAATAATTGAAATACTCGGTGAAGCTTTGTCGACAGAAAAATAATAATAATAATTCAAACAATAATTGAATTATTTAATATGAAATAAAAATTAATAGGGCTTTATGTTGCTATGAAATTCACTTTTATTTCATAGTGAATAATAAAAATAATTCAAAATTTTAATAATCCAAAAGTGGATTGACTCGATATAATAATAATAATAATTTTGTTTTTCATTGATTCTATATAATGGATAATCTTACCGCGGCCTTTTGGATTATCGAATTCAGGATTATTGATGATTTTTGAGATAGACGAGGATTCCTGAGCATAATAAGTGATGCAGACTGATTATATTTTATCGAAAATAATTTTGGATTAAAAAATTCAAAACATAAATTATCAAATTTTAATTAAAAGAGAGCAAGCAGCCTTCCCTCAGCTCCAGCAGGCATAAATTCAAAAGATAAAAATAATTAGAGGAAGCGTAGTATGCAAGCCATGGGCCTCGAACGTCACCGAACGACGCCGATACCCCACACACCGCAGGTAAGGATGCAGACCCCGAGCTATGGGACGTGAACGTCGCCGAACACCTCCGATATCCCGAGCACCCACAGGAAAAAGGAAAAATGTAAAAAAAATTAAAGAATGACCTTGGACTATGGGAGTTGAACGTCGCTGAACCGCTCCGATACTCCAAGCATCAAGGAATTATAGGAAAAAATGAAAAGAATAGGAATTGACCTTGGACTATGGGAGTTGAACTTCGCCGAACCGCTCCGATACTCCAAGCATCAAATATGATAAGAAAGATAGGTTATTATCCTGCTGGAACTAGGAAGGATCTCTGCTGCTGAGAGCGTGTTGTCTCTCCGAGCTCTGTTTTCAGAATGAACAGAATGCCTGTCCACTGCTGTTGTGCACGGCTTTTTATACCCAGCAGATCCTTTGTTCTCGCGCTCGAGTTCCGATTCGCTCGCCGGGTAGTCTCGAACCCGTTCTGCGCACGCTCATTTACAATATTTTTAGGATTCGTTCTTCGCTTCCCCCACTCTCGCATTCTCATACTTCGATTTGTTCGACGCTACCCCCACTTTATGCATCGCCTGCGCAAGAATTAACAATTTTCGTAATTTACCAATTTTTATAATTATTTTATCACATTTGATCATTTCCTAAATTTGTTCAAACATTTCGCAAAGATTTTTCAGTAATTAAAGAGTTTTTAATAAATTTTGAAATAATGGAAAACACACTCTCTCATTTGTGCGTTCCCTTGTCGCTTGTCCCACGCGCATGCGCACAAACATTCGTTCTTTTCACTCTTAAATTACCGGTTATTTTCGCATAAATTTACCGCGCGAGTTATTCACTTCGATTTGTCGGATTTTTCTGCATATTTTACGCATTATTTTAATTGCAGTCATGTCTTTTTAATAATTAATTATTGAAACGTGCAAAAAGTCACGTACGCATTTTTTAGTTCCGGTTTTTCACGATAGGCGGCGGCCAGACGCTTTCGTAAGTGTAGCTTCGCCTTTAGCATAGTGTTCAAGATGGCCGCCGACAACAACAGTCAACAAACGCACGCGAAACGTTGTCGCGTCGTTTTCGCAAAAATGTCGGATATCGGACATAACACAGGATGACAATTAGGATAGAGTTTTTATAAAGAGTGCCGGGACTGCGCGTAAGTGTTTTCGTTACAATGTGTGTGTGTGTGTGTGTGTGTGTGTGTGCGCGCGCGCGCGCGTGCGGGTGTGTGCGCGTGTGCGCGCGCGGGTGCGCACGTGCGGGCGGGCGTGCGTGCGTGCGTGCGTGGGTGGGTGTGGGTGGTTGTGTGTGTGTGTGTGTGTGTGCGCGTGCGTGCGTGCGTGCAGGTGTGTGTGTGTGGGTGTGTGTGTGTGTGTGGGTGTGTGTGCGTGCGTGCGTGTGTGCGTGCGTGCGCGCGCGCGCGCGTGCGGGCGCGCGCGCCTGTGTGCGTGTGTGTGCGCGCGCGCGCGCGTGTGTGTGTGTGTGTGCGCGCGCGCGCGAGAACATATATGTTTTCTTTGTATTATTAATATTTCTCTCTTATTTTGTTCTTAAAATAAACCTAATATTGTAGACTCCCAACCACGTCTTTTCTGTTTAAATAATTTATACCTCGCCAAACTAATCGCCAATTTCAGAGAATACCGGGGCCCGTACGGGACCGCACGGACACCCTCGCCTAAAGCCTAGCCCCTTTCACGTTACCTATTCATTTTCTGACCAATACAATTACACGTTACCAATTATTTCTTTTATTTGGTTGTACCCTCCGTACAACCTGGTGGCAGCAATCTATCATTTAATTATTATTTTATTTCACTTTTGATTTTTTTTTCCACGTTACAAAAGTCCCTTCCGGACGTAACAAATTGGTGGCAGCGGTGGGATTCGCTGTCCGTTCCACGTATTCTCTGAGACTGATGGAAAGTTTGGTCAGTCTCCAAATTCAAAATTTAATTGAAATTATTAAATTCTTCCCTATATACGTGGTTCTGTATGGATTGTCGAATTTTCCTTTTCGATTCCGTTCCGTTTCGAAAATAAAATTATAAAATGGTTGATCCGGGTAATGAAGCTTCCGGCGGCAGTAATGCGTCGGGAGTTGGTGCCGGTAACGAAACGTTGAACGTTACCCAGAACATATCTGCCGCGGATTTATCGGTCGTACTTAGCGGTATAAATTTAACCAACAGGCTAATAACGATCCCCGAGTTCGACGGTACGTCTTCTTCTCTAGGAGACTACCTACAAAATATTCAAAATGCCGCTACCTTTGTGCCTCCCGCTCAAATACCGGAATTTTTCACCGGTGTCTTGAGTCGTCTACGTGGAGAAGCGCGAGCGTGTGTCCAGGGTGTTAACATTCGTACAGTCCGGGAATTAATGACAGCTCTGCGCGACGGTTTAACCCACCGTAGAAAATAAAACTCTTGTTTGGGTAGATTTCACGGTTTACGGTTAAATCAAGGTGAGACTCCGAGTAGCCTATACCTCCGGATTTAGGTATTAATGAGCGTAGCGCGAAGTGCGTGGAGAGAAGAACTCGGTTGCGAGGCTAGCGACATGGCTGTAGACCCGATCGCGACGTTAGGCCTCGAATCATCCCGTCAAGCGTTACCTTCGCGATTAAGGGGTATGGTCACGGTAGCGGGTATAAAGTCATGTGCATATTCAACAATTTTTTTGTATAAAAAAGTAATTTATAGACAAAACTAATTGCAGGTATTTTTAGTATATGTATGAAAGTAACAAAAATAATTTTGTTTATTCATTTTTTTATGCAAAATGGCCGACAACTCCTATTTGCTTTTTTCATCTTTTTTCTGAGGCGCTCCACGGCGTGACATTTGGCATCCACAATTTTTGACCTAGAACAAAACTAAAAAATTCTCGTTAATCTATATAAGAATACCTAGAGAAGTACATATGGAATTTTAAAAATATTAATTTTTTCGAAAATGGCAGGTATTTGAAGTTAACAGGTGAATTTTCAGTAAATAATTTCATATAAAACTGCTCATAAAATTGAAAGTTTGTAACTAATCATAAAATCCGTATGTACTTCTCTGCGAAATACAATTCAAAAGATGATTTAAAAATTTGAATTCAATCGGAAGAAATTTGTCGAAGTTATTTACCACGCGAATTAGAAAAAAGCTGTTTTGAGAAAAATGCGTTTAAAGTTTGACGTATAACTTTTTTGTTGTTAAACTTGAAGAATCGAACCAAAAAAATTTTTTACCTTTAGTCTGCGATGCCAGCTCCGTAAAGTTGGCCTTCTAAGGCAAGATTTTCCTCCTCTTCAGCTTTTCTGGACGATAGTGCGCTCGAGCGCGCGTCCCTCGCCGCATCCGACAACGATCGCTCGGCGTAGTCGACGCGCAGTGCATCCACTTCTAAGCAAAAATTATAGCATTGCGGTCCTACGGTCATGCCCAAAACTTTCATTATGTCCATTACACTGCTGAGGCCATCATTGAAGGTGCACACTACAATATCGGCAGCTATATCAAAAACCAATTTGCCGCTGGAAGTTCTCTTGGGCGCAAGGCTCCACACAGTAGAATTAAAACTCTCGTTGTTGTTTTGTGTAAAACCCCCCAAATATCGAATAAGGAGATCGACGTTCGAGAGCTCTTCATAAATTGGTTTCATTGCTTCGAAAACTTCGGTGCTGAGCGGCTTCTTATGCCGGTAAGAAGCAAGAACATCCGTAGCCTTTGCTTTTTGCCACGTACACCAGGAGTCGGTACCGGAAGGGCAATTGCCGTGCTGCGGTTTCTCGTCCATAGAAAGCTTGTGGTAAAGAGTGCCCCAAATTTCTTTTTTCATATTTTCAATGCAGCCTGTGTTTCTTCGTATCGCTAATCCATAATATATACTCAATTCATCAATTAATTTTCCTGTCAACTTTCCTTTGCCGCCAAGTCCTTTCGTTTTCTTTTTCAAATTTCGGAGCTGAGTGCCCATACGCTTCTGGACGTGATCGATACACTCTTTTTTTCGTACAATTAGATTTTCATAAGGAGCTGAATCAATAATACCCTTGAAAGTTTTACTATCGCCATCGCCAATATAATAGGCATACTTTGTGCTGTGGAATTCTTCAGAGCGTCCGAACATTTCGACAACGGAATCGACCTCCATTTTTCCTGCAGAGCCCTCATGATTGCTTCGGCATGAATCTTGATGTTGCTCATACCATTCGTCATATACTGCCGTGCCTTCTTTACCTTTCCAAAATTCGCAGGATTTACAATATTTTGATTTAACTTCTATATCGACGACCTTTCCCGTGAACCAACCAATTAGAGATGTAATGCCGTACAGAGAAGAATATCCCCTCTTTCGCCAAGATCCATCGCCTGAAACTGTCATTCCATCGGTTTGTCCTTTTTCAAGCGACATCGCTTTCTCTTCTGCAGCTGCCCTTTGCATGCACGTAGTACGCACAGCTTTCGTTCCTATACCTCGACAAGTTTGTCATAAAAAGAATGGTATATCGGCCGCGGCAATTCCATGAAGGCACAAAACTTTTTTATGCCATTCAAACCTACACCTAATAATCGCATCGCTAAGGTGATTCTGCGATTAATTTCATACCCATTTCTCACATAAGGGCAATTAGGTATTTCAGTTTTTTCACACTGGTTACAAGAAATTACGATCTTGAAACCCATACCGGGCGTGGCCGATTCAGTGAATTTTACATCTTGACCGCACGTTTTGCAAACAACCACTTGAGCAATTGCGTTCATAACAGTTACGAAATTTATAAATCTGTAACCGAATGCGGCGTTAATATCAGTATCACGCGAACTTGTTGACAGTCGTAATTTCTTGGCCGACGCGCTCACGCCTTCTACATCTTCCTCTGCTAAGAATCTATTTACCGGTCTACGCTTCGAAATATTGGTCTTATGCGAAGACCAAGTATTTCATTTTGACCCCTTCTTTGATAAATAAACCTTTTTTTGGCCACTCATTTCGGCTGCTCACAAAAAAATGCTTAAACTCGCACAATACAAAATCCAGGGTTGCAAATAATGCATTACTTTTTTCAATGCATTATCATTTTCATTAATCAGTAACGTATAATGGTTAATGGTAATAATTTCCATTAACTATTAAAATTAAATGGTTAATTGAAAATATTTCCATTAACCATTTAATTTTAATGGTTAGTGGAAAATATTTCCATTAATCATTTAATTTCAATGGTTAATGAAAAATATTTCCATTAACCATTTAATTTAAATGGTTAATGGAAAATATTTCCAGTAATCATTTAATTTAAATGGTTAATGGAAAATATTTCCATGAACCATTTAATTTAAATGATCAATGAAAAATATTTCCATTAACCATTTAAATTAAATGGTAAATTTGAATATTTTCCATTAACCATTAATTTTTATGGTTAATGAATATTATTTCCATTGCGAAATAAAAAAGTAATGATTAATGCATTACTTTTATATCAAAAATTTCGCAACCCTGCTAGTAGTAGGAATAGTTTGGTTGTGAGTCAAAATGACTTCATGGCAGTAACCGAAGCTTTCTTGGTTACTGGTAGCGGGAGCGGTATTGTTCTTGATCGAAATACCCTAATGGTGGTAATCAGGGTTTTTTCGGTTACAAATAACGCGGGCGGTTCTGTTTTGGGTCAAAATGATCCAATGACTCAACGAAAAATCATTCGAATGCATGGAGAAGAAAAATAAAAAAAGGAAAAGGAAATTTAAAAAAAAACGAAACAAAACATTGTATATCGCATTAGTGGTTCGTCGTTGTGATTGATTTGAATACTCTGGAGAAATTACACGAAACGTTCGGAATGAAGTTTTATATTACAGACACACGCACACACACATATTTATGGTAGGTATGCGTGTATACAAAATATGGTAAATATATGGTAGGTATGCGTGTATATAAAATATGGTAAATTTAAATGAAAAATTAATTAATTGATCGATCAACTATTCCATCGAATTGATATCAATATGGAGATTGACGGCGAACGAACAAATTACGGAACGGTTAGAAAACGAATTTGGATGAATTTTCTTCGGTCTTTATTGAGAATGCCTCGTTAGAAATAATCATTTTCGCTGACTTTTTAACGGTGAACACGTGCTTCCACCGATTCCAATCCATCGCATGCGAGCGTATCGATGTTTTTTTTTGCAACTGTTTGGAGTTACCATTCCAAACGGATCAAGCTGTCTTGGACCGTTGTGTATTATATTTGCATTGATCGTACTATCCATCGGCAAACGGATCAGCGATGTGGAAAAGATCCTCGTCATCATTGAAGAGAGTAGAGGAAAACTGAAATAAATATATCCATTATGTTGGACATTTCTACACAGAATAAGAATGTTTATCAATCAAGGCAATTTCTTCACTATAGTCATGTTCGAAAGTTAACTCTCTGGTAGTTGTATAAAAACTGCAAATTCTGCAATTTGAAATATTAAGGGAATTGTTATGTCAAAAGTGCTGAAAATGAAACTGAACTTCATACTTACAACGTCGTAATAAATCCAGAACTATCTTCTCAAACAAAGTCAATTTGATGGAGGGCAGATGTTGCCTTTTTAGATGTATATTTTTATAGAATTGGCTTTGGCCAATATCCTTTGCTCGAAATGCTGGTCAGTGAGTCTGTTGAATTTCGGTAAGTTTAGCATCGTGGCGTAGCTAAACAGCCTTTCTACGGGAGCAGACGACGGCAAAGGCGTATTATATTTAAGAAAAGTTTTCCGAATGTTCGGGAACTTTTGTAACATTACGAGATTGGTCTCCTTGCTCTTCAAGTACCGGGTTACTTCTGCTTTCACTTCTCCTTGAGATAATGAGGGTTCGAATTCATCGATGGTTAGTGTGGAGGTCCCGAATTGGAAGTCGTCGTCTAGATTTTCATTGACCGGACTGGATGCGTCAATTGACGCTTCGAAAGATACTGCCTCTACAAACCGCTGATGAATTGTTCTCTGCTCAAATTCATTGAATTGTGTTAACCAACGGCCTTTGAAACGCGGGTGCGATATGGCAGCAATTGCTGCGTCGACATTGGTCTGAAAAGTCCAATAATCTCCCAAATCGAATATTTATCCCGTCAATCATGACTTTGAGCAGTGGTTTACAAAATGTGATATCATCGCTCTTCGAGAGTTCTTTGAGTTGATACTGTACGAACATTAATGTTGGCAACAGAATGCCATAATAGCACGAATCTCCCTGCAACAGATCAATGGCGTTTGCGACAGGCGTCGAGCATCTCACATACTCCGTCAGGTAATTGAAATCAGCGATGGTGAAAGACTGGTAGACCGACAATGTTTCTGTCGATGAGCTTCGTCTGGATGCTTATTAACCCTGACTGTTCCCGATACCGTCTCAACTGGGCGTTTTTTAACCGAAATCGTTTTCGGTATCGATGCCGTGTCGACTTTTGCTTTTTCGACTAAGTCCAACGGACCTAATATCGGTATCGATACCTAATTTTAATCCCACCGATACCGAATGTGCCGAATTTTCGCTTTTTGCTCAAGTCCAACTGGCCCGGTATCGATACCATAATTTGTTGGGTCGCTAACTACCTGTCGAATTTTGCTTTTTCAATTAAGTCCACCAATCCAGTATCGATGCCGTCATTTTGCAGGTCCGATGCCTACCTGTCGAATTTTTTTCCAATCCACCGATCCGGTCTCGATACCGCATTTTCGCAGGTCCGATACCGTGTTCACTGGCATTTCTTTCTTCGCGAGTCTGGTGGTGTTTCATAGCAGGATAGACAAATGGATGGATAAATAAATTTACACCAGTGGAACGTAGTTGGCGGGTAGGGAAGGTTCGATGAATCCAGGAGCAATTTTATTTTATTTTTTTGCTCTTGGAACACGTGTTTGGGAGAAGGGGCGCTTTGCATCCATCTCTTTTTTTTTCAATGGTCATGATTATCGATTTACAATTGTTTTAAATATATCCGTTGCAATCAAATGGTGGAGTACAATTCATTGTCGCTCGATAGCTTTTCTCATGGAAGTTTTCATCCTTTGGGTAGCGAACCGCATAATTTTCAACCTTTGGGTAGCGAACCGCATAATTTATGGTATCGATACCGTACCTGCGGGCTCGCTTTTGGGTAGCAAGCCGCATAATTTACGGTACCGATACCCTCAATTGGGCCCGCTGGGACTTGCTTTCGGGTATCGATACCGACACAGTTACAGTTAAAAAAAGCCATTTTGCCATAGTCGCGATACCGAAAAAAATACGGTATCAAGATCAGTCAGGGAATTGTTTGAAGAAGTCATAAATGGAGTTCCATCGTGTCACGACTGGCCGTTGAATTGCAATTCCCAATTCCAATTTCAGCACCTCTCGTTTTTTTGGAGAGCGCGTCAATTTCAACAGCGATGAACACTTTGTCGAAACAGAGCTGTGCTTTCGCTTCAATTGATCGTTCTGTGCAATCGATTTTAGTACATCTGTTGATGCAATTAAATTCAACGTGTGGCTAGCACATTTGCAATGCTTGGGTAAATATTTTTGGCAGTCTTCGCTAAATTCTCTTTCGACATTAGCCAAATCTTCGTGATTCAAATTCTCTTCAAATACGCTGACGTCTAAGGTATCAGCAACACTTCGATCCTGGTCTTGGGCTTCATCTATTATAAGCGAAATGAAATACATACTGTAAGAATAATGCATTGTTCAGAAATAAAGATGTAGGAGGATTGATATTTAAAATGTCCCTAAATTATTCTTTAATAGAACTTCTCAGCGATAATATTACTTCCAACCCGTGAGATGAAGACTGCCCTAAATCCAGGTGCTCTATCAGTTGTAAGAGTGCGAGAGAGCTGGCTGAAAAGCACATACACATTTTTTTAGGAGACGCTTGACATTATGAGAAAATGAAATATTACACCTTATTCTATGATGAAAGGAGAACAACGTGTAATTTTTATTTTACTCTAAAACTCAATTGTATCGGAAAAAAATGTGCAGCAAAATTCTTATCGGCAGAACGACTAAGAGAGAGAGCGCCTTAATAGTCTAAAAATATGTTTACAAACATTGCAACTATGCGTAGGGTTCCTTCTTCTCCACTCGCTCTAAAAATGCTCTGGATAGGTAGGTAACGTTTTGAGAAAGGATATTTGTTAGTTTTTAACGTAGCCAGTCTTTGTTTACGAAATAAATAATCATGAAAAAAATAATACGTTTTGTAAGACCACCAAGGGATGTGTAATGTGAAAAATTAAGTGACTGTTGATTTGCAAGAAAAAAAACGAGGAACAGCACATCTTCTATCCTCATCCAAACAAATTTCAGTAGTTTCTACGTAATACTTAGTTTCCCACGCAAAACGGGTTGAGTAGCCAAAAAATTTAGAGGCAGTTTGTCAACGAAATGTTATTTTTTTTGTTTCTATTCAAAAATATAAATACAGCATCTAAAATACGCTTCCAATAACGCTGAGCAGATATAGGCAGGGAATGTTGTGTTCACTGAGGGAGGATATTTTAAAGGAGGGTTTTGCCTTTATACCTGATCGAACGATATCTGATTCCCCGATCCCCAGTTTTCGAAACGCCTTTCCGAAATTGCTTGCATTATCTGTAACGGTCGCTCTTATTGTTTCCGGTGTCAATCCAAATGATGCATGGACATCGTAGAGATGATTCGCAATGGCATCGAATGAATGCGTGCCAGTAAACCTTTTGCAGGCAAGAGCTGCCGACTTCCTTGTCAATGTTTTGGAATCAATCTGTACAATTACCGAACAGTATAAATATTTCAAGGAGACCGTTACGTTCAAAATGATGGAAATATAATTTTTTTTTATCATCACGAAGGAAATTTAATCCTAAAGAATTATAAATGCTTTTAACCCATTAACGCCGAGGTGATCAGAATTTTTACTAACTTTTCAACGTGTTTATTTATTATGTTGTCGGACCAAAAAAATGATGCAATACCTCTATTCCTACGCAGAATTCGATGCTCTTTCAGAATCTGAGCTCAAAATTTCGATTAGACACCGAGAAAAAAAAATATGGCCGATTTAAACGTGAAAATTTTCGAAAAAAAATTTTTTTCGCATTTTTTTTCACAATGATACCGCAAAGCTATCAACTTTTTACAATGATCAGAGGTGATCATGGCACTCGAACATTAAGAGGAATTTTTTTCAGAAAAATTCATCGACGCGTTTTTTCAAAATGGCGGCGAGAATGAAAAAAATTTATAAAAATCTTAATCTATCGGTTTCTTCAAAACTATAAACTTGAGAAAAAAATTTCTAAGAACAAAAATGGCTTAAAATTAGTCGAAGAATACTCTTCAATTTTTTCAGAATTTTTGAAAACAATTTTTAATTTTCGAAAATTTCAAAAAATCCAATTTTTCAAAAATACCTGAAAAATTTTTGGAAAAATTTGAGAGTGTTCCTTGACTAATTTTAAGACTTTTTTGTTGTTAAAAATTCTTTCGTAAAGTCTATAGGTTTAGAGAAAAAAAATTTTCTTGAATGGTACATAAAATTTTGTTTCTATCTACCACTACAAAATTCACGAACAAACTCGTATATCCTTTCACTTATGCATGGACACATATGTTGTATACAATTTTTACATGAATTATAGGTAAAGCATATAAAAAAAATATTAGTTTTCACTTTTTCAATACATTTGTTATGTCACGAAAACGTTCAAAATCTTCTGCTTCATTGCATGCAGAGTATGAATCAGATTATTCGGATAGTGATTCCGACGAAAACATTTTGATTCCGAATGCAGACAATTCAGGCTCCGATGATTCTGATTCCGATTGTGATTCGATATCTGATTCAGATTCTGAACATGAATTCACAATACCAAATATTACTTATAAAAAAGCTTGTGCTACTTATTCTGAAAACTTAGATAAACTTGAAAAAAATCACGAATTCATTTGGATCGATGGCGAGAAATCATATCCGAATACTTGTGAAGAAACAATATTATTATCTGAAGCTACAAAAAAGAATATACAGGCGTGCGAGCCTTTCCAATTGTTTGAAACCTTTTTTCCGCCGAAATGAAACAATATATAATTGATGCGTCTAAAGAGAATAATTATGATCTGAAATTACAAGATCTTGACACTTTTATAGGTATAGTTATTTTCAGTTCATTCAATAAAAGAAAGTCTCAGAGAGATTATTGGTCATCTGATCCATTCTTATCTAGTGAAATTGTTTCTTCTGCAATGACTCGCGATAAGTTTGAAGAAATCAAGTCTAAAATAAAATATTCAAAAGCTGAAGACAGGGATCCAAACGATAGAGGGTGGCGGGTTCGTTCGATGTTGAAACTTTTCCAAAACAACCTCCTAAAGCTCGGAATATGGAAAACTTCTATATCTATTGATGAAATGATGGCCAAGTCTTATGCAAAAACTGTTTTGAAACAATTTATTCGAGGGAAACCAATAAGGTTTGGTTTGAAATTTTGGGGTTTATGCACTTCAGACGGCTATCTACTAAATTTAGATCTATATTGCGGTAAAAATTCCCAAACCGGAAACAAATTAGTAAAATGTGCTTTAGGTACTCGTGTAGTATTGCATTTATTAGAACCTTTTTTTCGGCTAATAAATTATAATAAAATCCCTGCATTTCATTTGTACTTTGATAATTTTTTTACAAATATGGATTTAATTTTACACTTGCAAAAATTACGTTTGAAATGCACTGGCACTATCAGAGACAATCGAGTCAAAGAAAAGAATATACTTGAAAAGAAAGCTCCACGAGGTACTTATATTGTAAAACATGATCGAAATAGTGGCATAAATTTCATCACTATTATGGATTCGAAGCCCGTTTCAATAGCTTCAACTGCTGCAGGTGTAAGTCCACTATCAACTTCGAGAAGATATAGTTCAGAGGCTCGATCCAAAACTGATATACCTTTTCCGCAAGCTTTTCATTTGTACAACAAATTTATGGGTGGTGTTGACGTGCATGATGGACACTGTAATAATGTACTTCCAAGTATTCGTTCCAAAAAATGGACATGGGTCGTTTTTATAAGATTTATACAGGCATCCATTACAAATGCCCACGTAATTTTCAATGCTACACGTGATGGAAAGAAAAAAAGTGGAATAAAAGAGTTAACTACTTCAATTGCTAAATATTATATTCAAAAAGGTCAAACAAGTAAAACACTTCATACACGATCTAATAGGGACAAATTAAAAAATTGTTCAAATGAAAAATGTCCAATAAGAAGAAGGATCTATTGTGAAAAATGCAATCTATATGTATGCAATAATTATTGGGCAAAAAAGCACTGATAAAAGAAATGTTAAAATGAAAGACAAGAAGACTCACGAAAAGAAGCACTCCGAAACGTGAGAGGCAAGGGGACTCACGAAAAAAAAGCACCCCGAAACGTGAGAGGCAAGGGGACTCACGAAAAAAAAGCACCCCGAAACGTGAGAGGCAAGGGGACTCACGAAAAAAGCACCCCGAAACGTGAGAGGCAAGGGGACTCACGAAAAAAAGCACCCCGAAACGTGAGAGGCAAGGGGACTCACGAAAAAAAGCACCCCGAAACGTGAGAGGCAAGGGGACTCACGAAAAAAGCACCCCGAAACGTGAGAGGCAAGGGGACTCACGAAAAAAAAGCACCCCGAAACGTGAGAGGCAAGGGGACTCACGAAAAAAAGCACCCCGAAACGTGAGAGGCAAGGGGACTCACGAAAAAAAAGCACCCCGAAACGTGAGAGGCAAGGGGACTCACGAAAAAAAAGCACCCCAAAGGAGACAAAGTTCTACCACGTCCACGCCGTTGTCTCTGGGTAATGCTAAGAGTAGAAAAAAACAATGTATATGCACAGAATCAGAAAAGAAGTAGTCAAGGAACACTTGAAGGAAATTTTTCCAAAAATTTTTCAGGTATTTTTGAAAAATTGGATTTTTTGAAATTTTCGAAAATTAAAAATTGTTTTCAAAAATTCTGAAAAAATTTAAGAGTATTCTTCGACTAATTTTAAGCCATTTTTGTTCTTAGAAATTTTTTTCTCAAGTTTATAGTTTTGAAGAAACCGATAGATTAAGATTTTTATAAATTTTTTTCATTCTCGCCGCCATTTTGAAAAAACGCGTCAATGAATTTTTCTGAAAAAAATTCCTCTTAATGTTCGAGTGCCATGATCACCTCTGATCATTGTAAAAAGTTGATAGCTTTGCGGTATCATTGTGAAAAAAATGCGAAAAAATTTTTTTTTCGAAAATTTTCACGTTTTTCACGTTTAAATCGGCCATATTTTTTTTTCTCAGTGTCTAATCGAAATTTTGAGCTCGGATTCTGAAAGAGCATCGAATTCCGCGTAGGAATAGAGGTATTGCATTATTTTTTTGGTCCGATAACATAATAAATAAACACGTTGAAAAGTTAGTAAAAATTCTGATCACCTCGGCGTTAATGGGTTAATGCAATTTATCGACTTTATAGTATTTTTTTCCGGGATTGATATTGATAAAATGTATCGATTTTCATACAATCGAAATAAATTTGCTATTACTTCAATATTGCAAAGTTTACAAATATATTGCAAAGTTATCCAAATCCTGAAAAAAGTTTATTGTTATTTTAGTTTATTCAAGAAAGCGTGTCGTATGTGAGCATAATCATTGAACAAATGAATCTAATACTAATCTGAAAATCATGAAATTTAAGGTTTTCACAAGTGTAGTAAGATCCAAACAGGTATATTCTGGAATGTTCTTTAAGCAATGTATTATATTAAGATTTTGTTTTATTATACGTAAGCTGTAATGATGTAACCTTCAAAATATTTTTGTTAATTTACAATTTTCATTTCAACAAATTTAGTATAATTTAACGTAATGATCGTGATTCACAACGGGGATAATGAGTCGATAGCTTTCCATCGATCAACCATAATCGAGTTTAATGATCATCCGAAATGATTGTAAGTGATTTCAAATAATCATCTTCTTGTAAATAAAAGGACGAACGTACAAAAAATTTTTTGGAACAACTTTCTTATTACATTTCCAGGTAAAGTTTAAAAATTCTCTAGATCGAGACGCCGATCGACGTGTCGATCAAGATATTTGAATTGGAGATTTGAAGTTTTTTTCGGTTTAGTATTAATTAGAATATACAATTACCAATAATAAAATTATGATACGCTTGTGCTCGAAATTTAGTCGCCTTTTAGTGATGAATTAAAAGTAAAATGTTGGGCTTTAAAGTCTTGTTATACTTGACTCTATTGGATCGGTCTTGTTCGAGAAAGCCTATGAGGAAGATCATGGGATATCTACGAAAAAGACGCGATATGAGTATGCGTTGCAACGTCGTCCGAGAGATACTAGCTCCGATGACCATACCCGAGTGTGCGAGTGTGCCCTCTACCCTTTTTCTTTATCTTTTGTTTTTTTTTCTATTCTGTTCATTATCATCAGGTATACTTAATCGTGGCCTGTAACTCGGAGTTCGAATAATGATAGTTATTACGATAAACGATACGCCATGGAGAGAACTTGTCAAGACCCGAAAAATCATTCAACCCAATCCCTCCGCGTTTGACATTCTCACTCTACACCCACTTTTCTCTCGAGCATATAATCAATCAATTTAATTGATTTTACACAAATTAGACGTTAATATAAACAACAGAAGTTCGATAAATACGTACTCGAGAAGATTATTATTTTTATGATTTACTCACGATGTACCCAAGGGTAACTTTCGAAGACAGGATTTCTATTATATTTTGCATCAATTACTTATCACGATACAGTTGAATCATTTTGCTTGGATATAAAAGAGGAATCATTTTTCAATGAGTATTACGAGAAATATGCAATAAGAAAATACTGATTGTATTTGGGTTTATTTTTTATGAATTTTATTTTGGTTGTGTTTCATTGTGTTGAGAATTGTAACTTCGATTTATTTCAGGATTTTTGGTCAATTTGGTCAGATTTTTATTTGATTAATGTTGTAAACAAAATATCAATATGTAAACCACAATTCTTACGAAAAATTGGAGGGTAATATTTTATTCTATTGCTGTTTTTAAAGCTTCTTAATCAATTCTGGAAACGTAAGTTTGATCGTACGATAAACTTTGAAAACGGAATGATTAGTAGGAAGAAATAGAAATTCGTGTATATTTTTTTCCTTCCTCTCTTTTTCTCTCTATTCAAATTCTCGGTTCATTTTCGGAGCTCGTTACTCATGTATACCAAACCATCGGTGTATCGCAACCGCAGTCGAAATCTGTGAGTTACGATATCCAGAAACCCCTGGGGGAATATCCTCCCGCATCAATCCCAGATTAGGCTTTTTATGATCCAAAATACATATGATTCGAAATTTTTCATTCGTGGAAGAAATAGAAGTTTATGGATACTTAAAAACTACTAAGCTCTCCCAAAGCTGACTTTGAAGTAAATCAATTTTTGGGCAAGTTTAAACGCATTTTTATATTGTAATACATTTTTGAAAATTTGACTCGAATTTTCAACGGTTTTTCCCCTTTTTTCATTTTCAGAGCTAAAAGATTATTTTTCTTTTCGATTAAGCATAAAAATGGCGGAATCTCGATCGCTCTTTATAATCAGCAATTTCGTTTGAACAAACATTTATCAATTTAACAGCGGAGCATTTCAATTGTTCTCGATCGTTGGGAATAAATGCGATTACGATATAAAATAGATTTAATTCAACGATTTCAATGGAATTTAATTTTAATCTAATAATTCAGGTTGATTTTTCGCACAAATACATAAACTGCGTGGAAACGACGATAAATACGAATTCGAGTGGCCTGTGATTACTGAAGACTTTGAAAAATTGTTGAGGGTGAAAGTGCGTGTGGCTGCCGCGAAGAGAAAGATCATCGCGTCAGACAAAGAATAGAAAAGAAAGGTTTGGAAACAAAAAAAAGTATAAAAAAAGCATTAGTCCAGCGACACTGCAGAGAGTGATCAAGAAGTGCAGGAAAGAGAAAGAGAGATACAGAAGAATAGATTCGAGCAGAGAGTGTCTCTTAAAATATGTTGTCAAGAGAAAAGAAAGGAAGAAAATAATCTCGTTCAAATTCCAGAAAAACTTAAAAGTCAAGTGCAATGATATGGTCATTGCGTATCGTATAAAAAATCATTCCAGTCCCCGTGGTACGAAGACCTGATCTATCACCGTTTCCAGGAATGAAGCCGAAGAAAGATCACCCTCTCTTAGCAACGTAGGAATTCATGTACAGAATAATAACACAAATATTGACGGTTATTCAAAATATAAATGCATGGATCTGGGCACTCGAGTCGGCGAGTATATAGGATGACTACGAAATTCTTGCGAATAGAACAATTGCGAAATTCTGAAACGATATTTCTTCAGACCGTTGATGAGATTAATTAGTAAAGTGAGAATAAGGAGCACTTTTGTGGTGTATAAAAGCGATATAAACGATTTTTTGATATAAGCCTCGAAAAAACGACTGTATGGTTAACAGCAAATTGACCGTACATGTGACCAGAAATAACAAAATGAAAAAATATTAAAAACAACAGATGAGTAACTATCGCAGTACGACGAAGAATTTAGAAATTTAAAAAAATAACAAAAGGACAGGCATATGAAAAACTACTTTCAATTTCTTTTTACTTTTCGTGTTCAAAAAATTCAATAAAATTAAGTAAGTTTATCACTCATGGAATGACTACGTAACTTCTAAATCACTTTAAAAATGACTTCGTCATTTCTAACTTGCTTCGTCACTTTAGAAATGACCGTCATTTCTAAAGAACGCTTTTCACATTACTTTTCGAGACTAATTATACTTAGCAAGATGAAATTGCAAGCCCCAGATCAAGTACAAACAAAATTAATAAAAATATAATATCAAGACATAAAAACTGTAAATTTATTTACCCAGTTCACTGTAACGCCCAAAAACCGGCGCGCTCCTCCTGTCCACACGTCAGCCGTGGTACAAACTACGCCACCTTCTTCAATCAAAAGTCTTATGTGTTCGCTGATTTCATTCATTGTTTTTGTTAAATTCATTTCGACTCTCTTTCCTAAGGGGTAACGGGTCATGTGTTTAATTCGCAAATCGCCTTTTTTGAATTAAAATTCTGTGAACCAGGTAGAAAAAATGTTATCTTATACACTGTGCCCTTAGCTTGAGAGGGACCACATCTAACTGCTGGTTCAAAAAACCAGTCAAAGTACAATTTTTTTCCAAATAAACTAGCGGAGGAAATAAAGTTTATTTTTTCACTTAAATTCTCATATATTTAGGTGCTTAAAAAAATTGTTAAAAATATCGAAAAGAAAGGAGATATGACCACCGAAAAACGAGATTCTTGATCCGAGGTGTTTGGTGTGGACACTCTGTAGACAAAACTATGTATCTCAGACGAAAAGTCAAACGAATTGTTCGAGTCAGAAATACCATCGAGCCGCTGACATTATTTGCTGAATCAAAAAAACTATACGAAATGGAGACTCAAACATGCAATATTTGTGAGAAATCCTCATTGAGAGGACGTCAATGGCTCATGATTGTATGCGACTCGATCGACCGATATAATTTTGCATTTAATATATAGAATAAGTTTTTTCCTGAAATAAATGTATTTAATTATATACCATCGAAAATTTTCTTAAAAACTGAATCCTCCACTATTCGGAATGGCAGCATAAATTTCAAAACGACATTGGTGATATTCTCCTCAAATTTGTCCTGGTTGAAAGTACACGAAAACCGTTTTCTGTCGATAACCAAATCACCTCGTTTTTGATGATTCAGATTTGCATATTCTATGTATCTCTCGTGATCTGCTGGATGCATCCTCTAGATAGTCAAATATTCAGTAATCATTATAAGATTTTATTATTATCAACCTATTTCTGAGAGTTGAAAATAACAATCATGATCAATATAATTTAAATTATTTATTCGGAGATTGTAATTTTCTAGAGAGCCTAAATGCGGTAGAAAACTCGGAAATAGTCGTGGAATTTCTCAAATTATTCCGGAACATCGTAGAAAAAGAAATGTTCACAGGGATGTTATAAATGATTCGAGGATATATTGCGTACATTCAACAAATTGTCCTACTTTTTTCTAACACTAAAGATTCTCAGAAGATATTAGAAAATTACATAATAGTTTGAAGAATAGGCAAACAGTTTCACGAAATTTTAGACGCAGAAGTGTTTCATGGCATGAGCCATTTTTGTTGAGTCATTTCAGAATCTTCTTAAACAAAAAGAACTAGTGGTAAATTTACTTTTTCAAGATTGAAACCTAGGCAGAAAGAAAATAGAAATACCTCGAGTCACAAAATTTTTTTTTTTTTTCATATAATTGTGGAACATTCAAAAAGGAAAAATATAGGAAAATTTTACATGATTTAAGTATATATTTCGAAAATTCAAAGACTTTCCTTGATTTT
Organism: Rhimphoctona megacephalus; assembly: GCA_963989365.1. Lineage (NCBI taxonomy): Eukaryota > Metazoa > Arthropoda > Insecta > Hymenoptera > Ichneumonidae > Rhimphoctona > Rhimphoctona megacephalus. The sequence continues at coordinate 6,236,265 of OZ022415.1, read as the reverse complement.
TTTTAAACATAAACGAAACTCTCGGAATACATTAGAAAATTACGAAAGTTCTTGATTTTTTAATATTAAAAAATTGGCAGCAGTTTAACATAATTTTGAAAATAAAACACTACTTGAGTACAAAATGGAGCAGTATACATAAAATAAAATAAATAATTACAGAAAATTATAAATTCATTTACCTTGAGATGTGACGTTAAGTTTGACGTTGTTCGAAATGTCGCTGACATCAATTTTTTACACATCATACAATATGCATAAAGTGGTCCCTCCAAACTCGATTTCTCCATGTCGACTGAGAAAAATGTACCATCAAGTAGAGGCATTTTGTTGACTTTGATCCTGAGCGGGTCATCAACGTGTTCTTCAACACGGACATCATTTGGGTTGTCTTTAGAATTATTACTTCTAGTCCCATCGTTATTGTTCGATTGTTCCCCGTTTTTGGGTGACACGAAATCTGTAATTTTTATTTTTATTATGTTCAAATCCAAAAAATTTATACTTCAGCCTAATCAGCAAGAGCTGATTAAAGACGATAAAAATAGTTTTTTGCAGTTACATACCTACTATGCTGTGGACATTAATTGACGTAGTTATTGACACTTGACTCAGCGATTGCCCAATTCCACTTAAATCACCATATTCATCATCATAATCATCACTTGGATTTGTTATTTTGGATCTTTTTAGTGGCGGATGATTTGTGTCAGCCCTATACAGAAATAATAATAATGAAAAAAAGGAAAGTCTGAAAACAGTCATATCAAGTATATAAGAGTGTGGCAGGGCCCGCACTGGTTTTCTTTTTAAATATTTGGCATCCAGCCGTTGCCGTGGCTCTTGATATCAATAAATAATCATTTTCGGAGAATAGACCAAATCTTAACCAACGACAACAGAAAATTAATCCAATAGCGATCGCGCTATGAAACTTTTTCTTACACTTCTTTTTTTACTTTTACTTAATTCGATGATTACTCAAAAATAAAAAATGACATAAGCATTTGAAATTTTCGCTCTGTTCACCAAATATATTCTTCTGTGTGATGTTAAAATGTTTTTGTTTTTTGAATTTTTCAAATTATTTTTTTTATGGTATTGAAGTTTGCATTGTTGGAATTCAACGAAAAACACTTTTTTTTATTAATTTTTGAAATCGTCCTATTTTTCCCGCAGATTTAGTTTTTAGGTCCCGAAAAAGATTGGCCAATTATCGTAGCCAAATACTGCAAATAGATTTTGTGCTCTGCTAAAGGCATCTTCTCACTTTAAACGCCTCAAAAATAGGCTGTTTTTGCGATTTTTTTTCGAGGATTTTTGCTTAAAATTATGGGATAAAACGGATCCTATGTAATAAACACATCTTTCAAGTACATGAAAAAATTTTTATTTTATTTTTTTAAACAATTATTATAATACATCAGTAGCATTGAAAAACCCGTGTAAAAATGTTATGGTCGTGGCTTGTTGATGGTATCTCCGAGACGGGTCGTCTGAAACAAAAAAATAAAACTGTTTTAGATTCAGTATGTCAGTGGCTATAGCGCATATCATCAGATTTTTGATATTCGCGAAAATAACAAAATGGCGCACGTTTTTCGAAAAAGTAAAAAAAAACCACGATTTTTTTGCAGTTTTTTGTAAAAAAAAAATTCTTAAAATCAAAATTTAAAAAATCTGATGATATGCGCTATAGCCATAACTATGAAGCATATGTCATTCAAATTTCATGACAATCGGCCGGATAGTTTCCGAAATTTCATCAACAAAGCACCGAAAAACCTTGTTTTGAGATAACTGCGTTTAAAGTTTTGGAGGGATCGCCGGGTACTCTCAGGTAGTCACCTAACGGTCGCCAAAAAATGTAGTTAGACTCGTCCGATCTTTATGAAATTTCGAGATGACATTTTTGAAGATATGTACTTTCAAAATTTAAAAAAAAAAAAAAATCGATTTTTTTAAATTTCCAAAGTGAGAAGACGCCTAAAGAAGAAAAAAGGAATTTCGTTGCATTCCAACGATGCAAACTTCAACATCATTTTTTTTTTTTGGTTTTTAGTATTAATTATCATTGTATTCATGGGTTTTGAAAAATAAAATGTTCAACAGACACTATCACTGTAGCAAAATTGTTTTCAAATTCCAATTTATTAAATTAAACACTTGGAGCTATACATTTGAGAAAATCCTTTATCGCACAACCAATGTTTAAAGTATACATAGTGCGGCTGCTGCTGACTGGTTAAAACTTTTTCTATGTGATCAAACAATATAACCATATTCCAGTGAGGGGAAATTGAAATAAAATACGCATCTACTTCTTAGTGAGACAAAGAAGTTTTCAATGGGCACTCGTATATTATTTTACAGGTTCTAATTATGGATTAAGAAATGCGATTTTTGTCTTGTGCAAATTTTGACTCTGTAAAAACTATTTCACGATCAGAAAAATCATAGCGTTGATATCAACCTTGATTATACGTTAAAATGTAAAAAGAAATGAGAGAAAAATTACAGGATTGAAAAAATATTCTTATACATGAGAATATAAATGAGAGGAAAATTATAGGATTGAAAAAATATTCTCGTATATGAGAATACATTTACTCAATCCTAGAATTTTCCTCCCATTCCTTTTTACATTTTAACGTATGATCGAGATTGATATCAACGTTATGATTTTTTGATCAAAAAAGTCATAGCGTCGATATCAACCTCGACATACGTTAAAATGTCAATAGAAATGAGAGAAAAATCCTAGAATAGCATTGAGAAAATGTATTCTCACATATGAGAATATTTTCTCAATCCTATAATTTTCCTCTCATTTCTTTTTACATTTTAACTTATGACTTAGGTTGATATCGATGCTATGATTTTTCTGATCATAAAATCGTCATCAAAAAAGTCATAGCGTCTATTCATAATATATAATTATAACAATAACGTAATAATTATAGATGAAGGAATGAGGTTTTTGTCTTGTACAAGCTTCGACTCTATAAAAACGATTTTATGATCAAAAAATCATTGCGTCGATATCAACCTCAATGATAGATTGAAATGTAAAAAGAAATCAGAGGAAAATTCTAGAATTGAAAAAATATTCTTGTATATGAGAATATTTTCTCAACGTAAAAAGAAATGAGAGGAGTCTTCGAGGATTGAGAAAATATTCTTATAAAAATATTTTCTTTTATTTCTTTTTAAATTGTAATCTGTGATCGAGGACGATAATAACGCTATGTTTTTTCTATTGTAAAATCGTTTTTACAGAGTCAAAGCTTGCACAAGATAAAAACCTTTTTTTCAGCCATAATTAGAACTTGTAAAAATACATACGAGTGTCGATTGAAAACCTTTTCGCCCCACCAAGAAGCAGAGGCGTATTTCTTTTCAAGTTTCCCTCAGTACTAATATTTGTTGCAAAACTATTTTCATGCTAATGAGAATAGTAAATATTTTAGCTGTACTTACATGTTTGTTCAGAAAAACGTTGCATCCACGTTACGAATCGACAAAAAAGCGTTCGCGTAGTATTCGCGCTATCTTACCAATTCGCACAAGAAATAATGATACAGCGTTTTCTCTTTATTCTTTGTGATTTGTCTGGCCACTTTGTAACACAGACTGAGCGCCAAATGTCACGTGTCGGTCAATGGAATCCTTTGCTCAGATACATTACGAAGTAAACAGATGGAGTTTTCACTCTTGTAAGGAGATGGAGCTAGGGACGCAAGCTTCGTTTTTGGCGATGTGCATTTACGCACATCACGGTTTTACATACAGGTCTTGCAACGAAGGTAGTGGGGGTGGTTCGCTTAATGTCGGCACCAAGTTTTGGCTTGCAGCCACAAGAGCGGCGCTGCGAACTTGTCATAGCAACTAGAGCGCATGCGCCGAAATTATAACCCGTCTGCTCTACTTAATTATAACCCGTGCTCTACTAAGAACAATTAATTTTTATCAATTATTAAAAGCCGATGAGGTTATATCATATAGGTCTTCCGCTCTGTTTCCGCTATGACTTGATCAAAGCGACGCGTAGCGGCGGCCGGGGCCACTAATGGGCCGACGGTAACGCGACCACCCCCACCACCAAAATTTGACTCAGTTGCAAGATCTGTATGTAAGACCGTGACGCACATTTCATTTCGAAGCAAAACATAGGCATATGGTCGAAACTCCAGAGGGCGCAGACTGGAGCCAACCAAATCATATATGATTTGCATGTATATGCATACAATACATTTCGAAGTAAATTCGAGAAACACCACGAGTTTTGACATTTGCAAATAGATGGTGCTAGCGATTTCTTTTTACATCATGATACTTTAAATGTTTTTCAATTCTCGGAAATTACTTTGTAATTTACTATTTTATGGAAAAAAATATCCACCTTAATTTTCAAATTTCTAGCTCCCGTCTTGGCGAGTATATCATGAAAAACTAATTCACCCAAATTTTCAGCCTAATAAAAAAATTATTAGAGACCACACTCAGCGATTATGATTTTGTTTTCTAAATTCGACTAAACTGAACGTTAAAATTCTCACTTTTTTTCTCAAAGTCGTAAGTGATTATGTTAATACTTCATGAAAAAGTAATTCAGCCAAAATTTGGGCCTTCTAAAAAAGTTTTTAGAGGTTGCGTTTTTTTAGAAAAAAAAATCATAATCGCTGGGTGTGGTCTCTAATAATTTTTTTATTAGGCTGAAAATTTGGGAGAATTAGTTTTTCATGAAATCCTAGCATATAAACTTCGATACACAAAACTTTACTTTTTAATATCTCGATTTTTACCCGAAATTGTAAAAAAAATATCTGAATGTCACTGGAGGCATCTCTAAACATTTTTTTAGAAGATTCAAATTTTGGGAGAATTACTTTCCCATTAAAAACTAACATATTAACCTGCGATACAAAGAGAATTATTTTTTTATATCAAGAAGTTTACGAGAAATTAAAAAAATAAATTTAGAAAAGCTGCTGGGGCGACCTCTCAAATTTTTTCTTGGAAGCTCAAATTTTGAGAGAATCAACTCTGTACTGAGTGCTAATTATTTTTGTTGCGACACCGAAAAATCTATATTTTTATATCATAATTTTTCACTAAAATTGAAAAAAAAAAAAAAAATTTCAGTTGTTGGCGCGACCTCTAAAAAATTTTTTAGAAGGCCCAAATTTTGGAAGAATTTTCATGAAGTATTAATACAATCATTTACGACTTTCAGAATAAAAGTCGATTTTTTGAATCACCCCAATATATATATATATATATATATATTCGGATCGTGTCCTAGGAGTCATAGTTTTGAATGTTTTTTTTGTGTTTGACGTAAGAAATATTTTTAAAAATATATAATTTCTTTCAAACTTCTTAGGTGATACTCAAAAATAGTAGTCAAATATTTTTAACACTGGTCCAATCGCGAATTTTGTTTATTCGTAAACATTATTGTTGACATGACTGTTTTCCAGAATTTTTTGAAATTTTTAATTTATCTATATAATTGTTATCGTTCTTATGATTTTCAATTGTTAGTTTGAAAAATGATTTCTCTTAAAAAAAGTTTTTTTGTAAAATAAACTTTTTTAAAATGATTATTTTAGCAGTATTCGAAAAGAAATATTTTTTCATACAGATTCAAATTTATACCTTACTAATAAATTGAATTCCAATTCCCCTCGACCACAGAGCCCCGAGTCTTTAAACTCGACGGAGGCTCGCCGTCGGGAAGCGGCGGGCCGGACCCCTCCTCCTACTACGACCAACGAGAAACGTTCGGTCAAATTTCAGGAAAAGAAATAATCGACAATAAATCTCCCACGCCAGTTTCCGAAATAAAAGATTCTTCGTCGGAAACTGACGACGAAATAGAGTCTCCGGTAATTAAATTAAAAGCTCCGGAGCTGGTTAATGGAATTGATGAATTTTTCTGTGATTCAGATTCGGGTTTAAACTTTATTAAACTTCAGGCGCTTCGCGACGGTATAATGTACGACACGTCAAAATCTCGTGAATATACTGGGCCGTCGGGCGAAAAAGCGTGGTCGTTAGGCACAGTAAAATTAACCATAAATGATCTGCCCCATACCTTTCATGTTGTCAAAGAATTCATGACAGAAAGTAACGGTTTAGTTGGTAGACCATTTATGCGTAGGGAAAGGGCAGAACTGTCCTTCCATCATAATTCCCTCGTAATGGCTAGTGACCCTATACGCTCGCGACCATTTTTAACCTCTGATTTGCCGGGAAATAAGTCGGGTAGAAATTCTCCCGCGCCGGTTAAAAGAGTATGTACAATAAAAGCCCGTACGCGGAAGCCTCTCGCTCTCGCTGTGTCGAAGGTTATCTACCGCGCATCGAAACCGAACCCGGACTATACATCGGTGATGCGTTGGTATCACAGAAAAATGGAGTTTGCCATGTGCTCGCGATAAACACTCTCGATTGCGACGTAGAAATCGAGGTTACGCCGCAAGAAATATTACCATTCGAGTATTATAAGGGCGATTTAAGCGAGGACAGTGCATCGTCGGACGATGAAACACTGCCTCCGGTAGATCGCGTAGCGGCCGTGCTAAAGGCCCTGCGACTGGACGACTTAAACGACGTCGAACGTAATCACGTCCGTCGGATCGTGGAGGACAATCCTACACGATTTAAGTTGCCCGGTGACAGGTTACCTTGCACTAACCTCGTGGCTCACCGAATCCCTACGGAAAATGATTTGCCTGTGAACACGCGCCAATACCGGTTTCCTTCCGTACATCGAGACAAAGTCAAGGCTCAAATTGACAAAAAGCTCGAAAATGGAATAATCGTACCTTCGCAATCCCCGTATAATTCTCCGGTATGGATTGTACCAAAGAAACCCGACTCTCAGGGTCGGCCGAGGATGCGAATGGTAATAGATTTTCGGAAACTGAACGAGAGAACAATTTCTGACGCTTACCCACTGCCTAATATACTAGATATATTAGACCAGTTGGGAGAGGCTCAGTATTTCTCGACTTTCGATCTGGCAAGCGGATTCCAGCAAATTCCGATGGATTCACGAGATAGCGCGAAAACTGCGTTCTCGACATTAAATGGTCATTACGATTATGTGCGTATGCCGGAGGGTTTAAAGAACGCTCCTGCGACCTTTCAACGACTGATGGATACCGTACTTCGAGGTCTACAAGGTGCCGAATTGTTCGTTTACCTTGACGACATCGTCGTATTTGCTCGATCGTTGGAAGAGCACGAAATAAAGGTAAAAAGATTAATAAGCCGTTTGCGAGACGCGAACCTCGTGCTCGAGCCAGACAAATGCGAGTTCCTGAGAAAAGAAGTATGCTACCTCGGTCATATAATTGGTCGAGATGGTTTACGGCCTGACCCTCGAAAGCTTGAGGCGGTAAAACGTTTTCCTCCTCCGAAAACAGCCAAAAATATTCGGCAGCTTCTAGGACTTGCGGGATATTGTCGGAGATTTATCGAAAATTTCTCCGCCCGTGCAAGGCCGCTTTCCGATCTTTTGAAGAAAAGAAGGAACTTCGAGTGGGGAAAACCGCAACGTCGGAGTTTTCGCAACTTGCGTAAGGCCCTTTGTAGGGAACCCATCCTAAAGTATCCAGATTTTAATCGACCATTCACGCTTGCCACGGACGCGTCGGATCGTGCGGTCGGGGCTGTGTTAGGCCAAGAGCATGATGGTTTTGACCTGCCAGTAGCCTATTTTTCCCGCATTCTCCTACCGCCCGAGGTAAACTATGGTACGACCGAGAAAGAGTGTCTAGCAGTCATAAAAGCTTTGGAGCATTTTCAACCGTATTTATATGGTCAAAAATTTAAACTCGTCTCTGATCACGAACCCCTTAAGGGGGGAAGCTGGTCTAGAATTTTGAAGAAACCGAATTTTTTTTTTTTGTCTTAAAAGGTACTTTAGGGTCTTAAAAATAACATACCAAAGGATGGATGCCGGCAAAAATGTCTAAATGCCCAAACTTTCCATTCTGCGGCAGCGCCTCTCAGGTATGCCCCGAGCGCCCTTTATGATCCCGGCGCACGCTGGAATTTTTGAGTACGGGAGCAGGTATAACGGCAGTTGATAGAGAAGGGACTGCCCTCCGATGAATTTAGAATATTAGGAATGTCCCGGAATGCGTATAGGGGTCTCTAATAATAATATATATGTGTAGAAAATGTGTGAAGCGTTAGTAAAGCGAAAGCCGACCGTTGAAAAGGACGCTCTTTTCACGGCGCTATTTTTTCTCGTGCATACGTTTTAATATTCGAATAATAGTTCGTGGAAATCAGTGTTAATTTGAATTAATTTTTATCATGAGTGATAAAAATGTTGGTCGTTACAAGAAAGGATCAAAAACTGATACTGCCTACGATAATAGACCGAAAACGTCGTGTAGACGACCGCTGAATCGGCACGAAATGGAAAAGCCCGACGATTTAAATGTCAGTGCATCGGCCAAGAAATTGAAGAACAATGATATTGACGATATCGAAGTGGATTCTACGTTTGGATATCATCTGGTGAACTTCGTAGCAGTTTTTGCCGCCATTTCAAGCGTTGTTGTTTGCAAAGTGTGCCATTCGGAAGTAAAATTCACCGAAACAAGTAAACGTGGCTTGGGCTTCAAAATTGTTGTGTCCTGCGATAATTGTGACAAGAAATATATACCGAACAGCCCGTACGTCGATAAAGGTTACGAAATCAATCGCAGAATTATTCTTGCCATGCGATTTCTCGGAATTGGCCTACAAGGCATAAAAAAATTTTGCGCGTTTATGGAATTGCCCTGTCCGGTTGTTCACTCGGTTTATGATTCGATAATCAAACACATTTCTAGTGCTGCAGAAGTTGTTTGTAAGAGAAGTCTATATCGTGCAGCGGATGAAGAAAAACGAATTTCGGCCAAGAATGGAGAAAAAAACGGAATCACGATATCGGGCGACGGATCTTGGCGAAAACGCGGATTCACATCTTTATATGGTTTAGTTTCCTTTATCGGATGGCACACTGGCAAAATTCTTGATTTTATAGTAAAATCAAAGTACTGCAAATCTTGTGAATATTGGAGTAAAAAACAAGAGACAGAAGAATACGCGGAATGGGCAGAACAACACGCAAGCGAATGCCAGGCAAACCACGAGGGATCGGCGGGAAAAATGGAGGTCGACGCGGCAATTGAAATGTTCCAGCGCTCCAAAACATTACATGGTGTAAAGTACGTGAGTTATATCGGCTATGGCGATTCTAAAACATTTAAAGGCATTACTGAAGCGAAACCCTACGAAAATACTACAGTAACGAAAAAAGAATGTGTTGATCACGTTCAGAAACGAATGAATACCAACCTTCGAAACTTGAAAAAAAATACAAAAGGCTTGGGAGGGAAGGGTAAATTGACAGGCAAAGTCATCGATGAACTGTCAATTTATTACGGGTTAGCCATTCGTCGGAATTGTGATTCAACTGAAGAAATGAAGAAGGCTATCTGGGCAACGCTTGATCACAAAATGTCTACAGATGAAAATCCGCAACACGACCGCTGCCCGACTGGTGAAGATTCTTGGTGCTCGTGGCAAAAAGCGAAAGCTACGAACACTTTGGACGAATATCAACACAAACCACCTATGCGCGATAATGTGTTCGAAGCTATAAAGCCGATCTACGAAAGACTTACATCGAACGATCTTCTCACTCGTTGTATCGGAGGCTACACACAAAATAACAACGAGAGTTTCAACTCAACTGTGTGGGCGATGGCTCCGAAAACTATGAATTCGGGTAAAGTGATCGTGGATATTGCTACCAGTATTGCTTCATGTGTCTTCAACGATGGACTAAGATCAGTTCTACACGTATTCGATGTCATGGGGATGAAAATTGGACCAAACAGCTATAACGTGTGCACGGAGATTGATGCGAACCGTATCAAGAAAGCGGAGCAGTCACTCAGTGTCGGCGCAAAAGAAGCCCGCATGCAATTAAAAGCGTTCCGAAAGGAAAAAGAAGCCGAAGAGATTGATACAGAAGGGCAATTGTACGGCGCAGGCATCGCAGATTAAAGGTATATACGCATTTAATATGATTTTATAGTACTTAAAAATTTAAACGCGTTTTTCTCGAAATCACTTTTTTTGAACTGGCCGAAGACATAACTCGAGCAAATCTTCACCGATCTATACGAAATTTTGACAGTACATTCGAAATACCTTTCTCCGGAGACGTACGTAGGATTTTTTTTTTATATTGCATAGTTTTTTTTTAATCAACAATTTTGTCGTTTTTTTATAGTGAAAATTTTAATGTTTTGTTCAAACGTGCACCGTTTCGCGAAAAAACAAAATATCGAAAAAATCCTACGTACGTCTCTTGCTGTTGTTATATAGAAACTAAAAATTTTCGGGATTTTGTTCCAGGACCAAAATTAAGGAGGTTACATCTTCGGCCATGGACCCGTCTAAAAAATGAGGCGCCTCCGAAGAAATGCCGGAAACCGCCATTTTGAATTTAATTGACACGAAAAAATTTGTATTTGTATATTAAAACCTAAATTATAAAACCTCTTTCACAGATTTTCGATTGATCTTTTTGTTGAGTCACAAAAAATTCATAAATTATGCCCATTTTTTTTACGCTCTAGACCAGCTTCCCCCTTAAATGGATCGGTGCTATGAACAACCCAGGTAAGAGGTTAATTCGATGGAGACTGAGTCTCCAAAATTGTGACTACGAGTTTGTTTACAAACCCGGCAAATTAAATACTAACGCAGATGCTCTTTCCCGTAATCCTATAAATCCATTATCGTCGGAATCAAGCGATTCGAGCGATTCGGAGAAGCCGACAATGGTACTCCCTATCCTAGGATCCTAGGAGACCGCGGTTATAATCATACCCGCAGAAAACTCGTGCGGCTCCTCGTAACCCGAGCCCGAACGTAGAGGATGAAGAGTCTCTGCTCGACGTGGAGCGACGAGTACGTGCTATGGGCATGCACAAGAGGGAAAGAGAGAGTCAACATTTCCTTACGCTTTCTAGCTTCATGAGTCAAGCAGGAATAATCTTTTTATTCCTGGCCTATGCTTCCAGAGGTTGGCTGTCTCTCTTCCTCTCATATGTCTGGGGGTGTTTATGCTCTCGAAGAAAGAACATTCCAGCGAGAGCCCCAAGCCAGGAAATCAGTCTCGGACAGAGTAAAGAATACGGAATAAATCTCTCTGCACGTGTCGATGGGCGTCACGGAGAGGGTAGTTCTACGCCTAACCAACCAATCGGGGCCCCAAGCTTCACAAACCGTGGGATCCCCCTTTGTAACGTACCCTTACAAGAACTATGCGTGTAGCGGAGCTGAGGAATTGGAGAAAACTTCCCCCCCCACTCCTGGGGACTCGTCACAAAGAGCCATCGATGTACGGGGGACCTCGGAAGTGACCGCTCCTCAGTCGCTCAGTGAACCTCGAACAGCACACGTAGCTAGCTCTATTAACTGTTCAAGGTTTAATTCAAAGACATTCGATACTTCACGAACAATGGAAAGGATTGTGTCGCGTTACGTGCGAAGGTGTGAGTGTCCGGTGTGCGCTCTACCGATAGGACAGTGCGACGGACTGAGGCACTGCCTCCTGCGTTATACGTCCGCGCGAGGCAGTGAGCGGTTGCCTCCATGGTGTCCGTTGTGCGACGAGCCGGGACGAGAGGACGGGCACCTCTACCAATGTTATCAGGGGTTCCGTATGGCCGCGCGAATACTTTCACGCGGCCGCGAAGAGGTGCTCGACCACATGGGCCAAATAAACGATCGCGACGTATCGTGGTTCGCGGATTATACCGCGAGCATGGCGGTAACGGTGTCGCCGCGAGAACAGTCGGACCCCGACAACGACACCACGTCAATGTCGAGCGCATCAACCGGACCACCGCAGCCTTCTACGTCGCGAGCGAGGCCGCCCAGATCCGAAGTAAATATGGAGCAAGCCCGTCTCACACCGGGGGTGCAATGCAGAATCGAAAACGTTCGATTCACCCTGGGCAAACTCGAGGGGTCGGGTTGCTCCATGTGCAAAAAGACGCGGGACTGCCCCGGGGTCGCGGCCTGCGTAGAAAAGAACGTGGCGCGCTACTCCAGACACAAGGGCAAGGTCGTGTGCCCCTTGTGCGGACACCACGTGGCAGGGCCGAGCTTCGCCACACACGCGGGCGGCTGCTTGAGCCGGTGGGAATCTCGGGGTGAAGCCACGCGTCGGCGCCCGGAGATTCTCGAACTCCTTCGGCTCCGAGACAGCGCGGCCCATCAAGATCAACATCACGTCCACGCCGTCAACCAGATTGTCCTCCGCGGGTCTTGCCGATCGTTGCGAGTACCCCGCGAGCTACGGCGACAGAGCCGTCATCAGCCGTGGCCGCACCTACGACCGCGGGCGACCTCCTCCGCCGATTCGCCGAACTGGGAGAGATGGTCTATGCAGCGGCGTCGCAACGGGGAGAGGAGCAACGCGACGAGCTCGGCGAGTTGGTCGCGGCAATGACGGCCGTAATGAAGCTGGACTAATAGGGAGTGGTCTGCATATTCGCCGAGGCTCGTAACGTGTGTTTTTTTCCCTTACTATTCTGTTCCCTTACTATTATGTTTGACGAGGACGTCAAATTCCTCCTAGGGGGGGGGGGGGGGGGGGGTGGGTGTCACGTCCCGTTTCACAATAATTCTTTTTTTTTGTTCCGGCGCATATATGTGTAAATACACATATATGCGATAGCAATTACATGATACGGCATGTGACAAGCTTGCGCTCCCTGGGAATCATAAATAATTATTACTTATCTTACTATATATTTTATATTTTCTATTTTAGATTTTATATTTTTTATTTTATATCTAACACCCTTGTCGCGAACAAAGTCTCTGTGCACGTCCTGGCCGGCCGTGAGATCGCCGTTGCGGGCCGGATGTATCGCGTCGAATTCCGCTGATCGCACATCGCGCGATCCGAGGAATTCGGCGATAGAAAGACCCCGGGACTATCCCGAAAATGCCGAGCAGCAACAAACCCCACCGGGACGATAGCTCTTCGAGCTCTCGTCGTTCCTGCGGCGGGTGCGGCTCAGTAGTCCCAGCTTAGCCACGGTTCACTCCTGGGGTTGGAATAAAGGCTCCGTATTAAAGCCATCCTCGCGGCGGTGTAGTAAGACCCGGTTGATCACCAGGCGGACCCGCATAGAGACATAAGTCTTTAATTCGATAACCAACTCGCGCTTTGTTCGATTGTGTACCACTTCGCGACAAGGACGTTTCTTTAATCCCTGTTCTCTACCTTTATTATTGTTATTATTACTATTCGACAAAATTCTTTATACGATATTATTAACATCGAAATCGTGCGAGAAACTCCCTTAAGCGATCGAACCGCGCACTGACAAGAGATCGCTCGCTTATTGGAGTTCAAGAAAGAGTGTAGAGCGCAGGAGCGATTACGCGGGGGTGACTGTCCCCGCGTTGTATGCGAGCGTCGTATGAGAGTAACGTAAGTCGATATACATATATATATGGTGTAACGAAACACTTACGCGTAGTCCCGGCACTTCTTTATAAAAACATTATCCTGATTTTATCCCGATTTTTATCCGATATTCGACATTTTTGGGAGGGAAAAATGTGAAAACGACGCGACAACGTCTCGCGTGCGTTTGTTGACTGTTGTTGTCGGCGGCCATCTTGAACACTATGCGAACGGCGAAGCTACACTTACGAAAGCGTCTGGCCGCCGCCTATCGTGAAAAACCGGAACTAAAAAATGCGTACGTGACTTTTTGCACGTTTCAATAATTAATTATTAAAGAGACATTACTGCAATTGGAATAATGCGTAAAATATGCAGAAAAATCCGACAAATCGAAGTGAATAACTCGCGCGGTAAATTTATGCGAAAATGACCGGGAATTTAAGAGTGAAAAGAACGAATGTTTGTGCGCATGCGCGTGGGACAAGCGACAAGGGAACGCACAAATGAGAGAGTGTGTTTTCCATTATTTCAAAATTTATTAAAAACTCTTTAATTACTGAAAAATCTTTGCAAAATGTTTAAATAAATTTAGGAAATGATCAAATGTGATAAATTTATTATAAAAATTGGTAAATTACGAAAATTGTTAATTTTTGCGCAGGCGATGCGTAAAGTGGGGGTAGCGTCGAACAAATTGAAGTATGAGAATACGAGAGAGGGGGAAGCGAAGAACGAATCCTAAAAATATTGTAAATGAGCGTGCGCAGAACGGGTTCGAGACTACCCGGCGAGCGAATCGGAACTCGAGCGCGAGAACAAAGGATCTGCTGGGTATAAAAAGCCGTGCACAGCAGCAGTGGGGAGGCATTCTGCTCATTCTGAAAACAGAGCTCGAAGAGACAACACGCTCTCAGCAGCAGAGATCCTTCCTAGTTCCAGCAGGATAATAACCTATCTTTCTTATCATATTTGATGCTTGGAGTATCGGAGCGGTTCGGCGACGTTCAACTCCCATAGTCCAAGGTCAATTCCTATTCCTTTAATTTTTTCCTATAATTCCTTGATGCTTGGAGTATCGGAGCGGTTCGGCGACGTTCAACTCCCATAGTCCAAGGTCATTCTCTAATTTTTTTACATTTTTCCTTTTTCCTGTGGGTGCTCGGGGTATCGGAGGTGTTCGGCGATGTTCACGTCCCATAGCTCGGGGTCTGCATCCTTACCTGTGGTGTGTGGGGTATCGGCGTCTTTCGGTGACGTTCGGGGCCCATAGCTTGCATACTACGTTTCCTCTAATTAATTTTATCTCTTGAATTTATGCCTGCTGGAAGTGGGAAGCCTGCTTGCTCTCTTTTAATTAAAATTTGCTAATTAAATTTATGTTTTGAATTATTTTATTCAAAATTATTTTCGATAAAATATAATCAGTCTGCAACACTTATTATGCTCAGCAATCCTCGTCTATCCTAAAAATCATCAATAATCCTGAATTCGATAATCCAAAAGGCCGCGGTAAGATTATCCATTATATAGAATCAATTAAAAACATAAAATTATCATTATTATTATATCGAGTCAATCCACTTTTGGATTATTAAAATTTTGAGTTATTTTTATTATTCACTATGAAATAAAAGTGAATTTCATAGCAACATAAAGCCCTATTAATTGTTATTTCATATTAAATAATTCAATTATTGTTTGAATTATTATCATTATTTTTCTGTCGACAAAGCTTCACCGAGTATTTCAATTATTATTGTTAATTAGCCTCGAAGACATCGTTTTTTATTTGACCATTATTATTGTTATTTTTCTCATTTAAACGATAATTCTCACGCGAAAAGAGAATTACAATAAATATCATCGTTTGAATAGTTACCGACAAAGAAACAGAATTGATACCGTTTCTTTCCGTTCTGATTCGGATTAATAAATAAATTCATGCAAATAAATAACCCGAACGCGAAATAAAACAAATATTCATTTATTGTAACAAAAATCGGGAAATTTACATTGTTTAATTGAATAAATTAATTTTGTTATTATTTTGAACACAAAATCCGCGTTCCTCACGTTTCTTTCATACCTGCTCCAAAATTATTTAAAATTATTTAGGAAGCTCGGACCTGCGCGTAGCGACGTTTAGCGTATAGCAAAAGCGTTCCGTTACAATATATATATATATATATATGTGTGTGTGTGTGTGTGTGCGAGAACATATATGTTTTCTTTGTATTATTAATATTTCTCTCTTATTTTGTTCTTAAAATAAACCTAATATTGTAGACTCCCAACCACGTCTTTTCTGTTTAAATAATTTATACCTCGCCAAACTACCGCCAAACTACCGGGTAACAATACCGGGGCCCGTACGAGACCGCACGGACACCCTCGCCTAAAGCCTAGCCCCTTTCACGTTACCTATTCATTTCCTCTCAGATTCTTTCTCAGGTTACTTTATTATCTGAATTATTTCTTTTATTTGGTTGTACCCTCCGTACAACCTGGTGGCAGCAATCTATCATTTAATTATTATTTTATTTCACTTTTGATTTTTATTTTCCACGTTACAAAAGTCCCTTCCGGACGTAACAGTGCAATACGTCACAGTAAAAGTTATAAATTTAAAAATTACATATCGAACATAATAACAAAACATAGTGGTAGTGAGCATATGGGTGAAGGAATACCGCAGTATAAAGTGGCAAGAAAAAACACCTCTTTCGAGTATGTTCATTGGGATGATCCGAATGAGCTAGTGGATCATCTTCGTTTACTGCTTGCATCGCAAGCTGCTGGTAACTTCTCCCATTTCAACGAAATCATGTCAATTATTGAGGAATTCCGTGAAGCTGAAATCATTTATTAACTCACTCAAGTTTAAATTTCATACATTCTCAACATGACCATTGATGTGTTTGGACGACAGCTGAATGCGAGTAGTACTAAATTGGGTCCTCAAGGAAAACCAGGTAATGGGTTCAAGACTACGGTAGATGGTCATTATAGTTTGGAGCAAAAACGACTTGGCAATGTTGGTGATGCCAAAGGAGCATATGACGCGGTAAACCTGGGTGTGTTAAGGAACCATATTAATGCTCTCGCCAATAGAATAAGCAATTCTATGAACGAAAGGTATGAGTCGATGATAATTGATTTTGAAGGCCGTATGAGAGCTAAGACTACTGATCTTCGTGTAGAAGTAGAGGGTATGAAAGTTGTGACGGCCCAACTTAGTGCTGAAATTAAGACTCTGAAAGATCGGGAAACTTCGAAAAGCAAGCGTAAACCTCCAAACGCTGTTCAACAAATGCTTAGGAGTGTAGGAATACCTGAAGAAAAAAAATGAGTGAGAAGAAGCTTGCTGTTGTGCAAGAACTACATAAGCCTGCTCGTCGAAACTACCCGCGTCGACATGTGGATATACGTGGCCTGGATGAGACGTGGCAAGCTGATCTTATAGATATGTTAACGTATGTACACCAAAACTCCAATCATAAATTTCTCTTCACCGTCATCGATATATTCTCCAAGTTCGCTTGGGGCATACCAATAAAGACTAAAGTGGAAAAGATGTCACCACGGCAATGGAGTCGATACTCATCAAAGGACGCATTCCGAAAGATTTACATGTCAATCGCGGAAAAGAATTTTATAATTCCAATTTCAAATCACTGTTAAAAAAGTATAATATTAATATGTATTAAACGTATAGTAATTTGAAAGCATCGATTTGTGAGCGCTTCAATCGTACACTTAAGAATAAAATGTGGATGCAATTTAGTCTTCGCGGGAGTTATAAATGGATCGATATTCTTGATAAGTTAATTGCTGAATATAATGATAATATACCTCGCACCATCAAAATGAAGCCGAAAAATGTAAATGTTACAAATGAAAAACAAATACTTCATGATGTTTTTATGAAAATTCAAGTTAGGAAACCGCCAAAATTCAAAATTAGAGATAAAGTACGCATCAGTAAATTCAAGAATGTATTTGAAAAGGGCTATACACCGAACTGGACAACTGAAATATTTACAATTTATCGAGTGAGAAACACTAACCCCATAACATATAATCTAAAAGATCATCAAGAAGAGCCTATTGCTGGTGGTTTCTACGAGCAAGAGATACTCAATGTTAAATATCCCGATATGTATCTCATAGAAAAAGTGTTGAAGAAACGTGGCAACAAGTTACTGGTGAAATGGTTGGGGTTTAATAATATTCATAATAGTTGGATAAATAAAAATGATTTGTGACAGATAAAAATGATGTCTCAACAGGTTTGCACTTGTATCAGGTAGAAAAAAGGATCAAACACATAGGGTATAGAGACGCATTTTATTTTTTTTCAAAAGTATGCAGACAAATGGTTATATTTATACCGTTCATCTCACATGGAAAATATACAGAAAAATGCTTATATTTACACCGCTCATCTGACATCATACGAAAAATGTATAGAGAAATAGCTTATATTTACACCATTCATCTCACTTCACATGAAAAATATACAGAAAAAATGCTTATATGAACAACAATCAACTCATTTAACATGAAAAATGTACAGATTTCTCTCATATTGACAATATGTTGCGTTGGTGACGTTTTTTTTCACATTGGTATTCAATAATGCCCCCATGGTGACGTTTCTACGGTTTCAGGTATGATATACCGCTTATCGTCGTAGGGACTCAGAGCAACTTTGGTTTCAGAAATTGTATACACCTCGTGTAATACAGATCTGATGGATGATTGTTTCGAGTCATTTTGATCTCTTTTTTTAAACATTGCATATAATCATGAAACGTGATGGTTTTTGTTACCACGCTATTTTTAACACCCTTAACCTTCTTCGTGTCCTTTTTTCCTTCAACTCGTGACGCATACCTTTTTGCTCTGAGCCCAACGAACTCAATCATAATCGCCCCATTGTTTTCGTCTTTCATGAGCCCTGGAACTTTCTTGTTAAGAAGCGGTATACCATACATATTGTCAATTGCATAGTCGCTCGTATCAAACTTATGAATGTGCTATTGCATATCATGATATACATCCTCGCAGTGGATGTGATAAATGAGACTATCGGTATCTGTATACATAACTTTACACCGGTCACTATAGAGTAGCATCATAAAATCGTGGTGAAATTCGTACAAGCACGTTTTTGAAATATCAAGTATCGCCATAGCCACGTATATTGGTTGGTTAAATTTTATCTCAAGCTTGCGCAATTCTATAGCAATTAAGTTTTCTGAGAATACACTGCGGCTATGAAAATTGGGCTTCGCGATCATTGCTTTTGCGCCATACCTGCCGTCCCATCGCATTAAAAATTTGACAATCACATGGTTATGCACATTCTCCATCGTTTTTCCAAACACTGCGTTATTTATTAATTTATATAAATTTTTCTCAAAATCATTTTTAGTGTGCGTCCTAAACCGTGTATTTAGCTCGATGTAACTACGCAACTATGGAGACTGTGTAAACTCCAATATTCTATGAATTTTGGAGAGTTGAAGTCCATGGCGCAGACATTGCTGCAAGGTACGGTAATGTATAATGTAACGTTTTTTGTTGTGCAGTGTTGCAAGCAGTTTTTCTTGCCGTTTGCCAGGAGGTTTCTCGTGGGTTGGGCAAAACGGTAAGTCTACGTGCAAATCATGCAATTGCTGAGGATACTCTAAATCTATCTCAAGAATGTAACCCTTTGGTGAATCCAGCGACTCATAGCCCATCCGTATACATTATTGACATCATAATACATTAAATATGACAATGGTTTCGATGTATCATGTGTCTCCATATATTTATTATTGGCACACGCATATCTATTTGAGCATTGGCTTAGGTCGCCGCGTATACCTCTCTTCACGAATAATACCATATCGATGTCAGTGAGCAGTTCAAATTTAATTTTTGTATGCTTTAAAATCGCAAAAAACTTTAAAAAAGTAAAAAAAGAACGCCAAGTATTAAAAGACGCGACCTTCGTTATAAAATAATCATTCTATTCTCAAAAACAATGATCAATAATATTCATCTTGATTTCGAGGAGAAATTGAAGTTTCACGATTCTTATTCCACTATTGGTATGTGCTCAGTTACTTTAACTTGAAAAAAAAAAAACATACTATGAAAATGTTGGCCTTCATTATCGAATTAAAACCTGTTTACATCTTTTATTTTTTTATTCTTGATATATGAGAAGTTATCGTACAACGAAAAAAGATCTAGTTGGAAATTGTCGCTCATGATTGAAAAAAACATAAAATCATTTCAACGTAGCCAAGAATGGTGAATGAATTACGGGTTTCTGGATGGAATCATATACACTTTGAACGGTACCTGCTGAAGGTTTTTGTCACCTCAAGGGCTTCAAGAATAATTCTGCGGATATAAAGAAAATGTTATTCTGCTTTTATGCTAGCTAAGCACTAAGAATGTACAACACAATTCCACAGAGAATAAAACAAAAACAATTACATAGAAAAGTGCAAATAAGCGAACAAGTGCACACATTGTATCTACACGTTTGTACCGCAAAAATTCACTGCAAATATTATACATGAACTTGGCGTGCATGGTTTTCAAATGTAACCTCGGCGAAGGAACGCTCCATCCATCTGTACATTGAGCGAACTCGAATATCCGTCTATCTATGAACTTTCACCTACTCGATTGTTTATTTATTTGTTCATCCTACGTACGTTCAAAAAATGAGTGTATGGGCGAACAGTTAGATATATTATTTATTTATTTACCGATCGCAAATGTTTTTCCTCTTTTTGCTGTTGGTGAGTTGTGAGCTCACGAGGCGTGATAGATCTTTGATCCACCCGTAGTGTCCTTCATTCTTTCCATAAAAATCATCGATGTACAGTAGGTTGGCATGTCTTTCCTTTTTATGGTTACTGACGCGCGCAGGTAAAATTTGTTCACCCTTCAAATAATACACGTTTATTGAGAGGTTGTTTAATACTTCAAATTTTGGAATTTTGTCGAAAGTCATAGGAAAGACAATCCCATCGCAATCCAACACCGTTGAATAATGCGGATATGAAGACTCTCGCGCACTGTCACGTTGAACTGGGTGGAGAGCGGCGACCACGGCCTATGCAAAACATGCCTGGTCCCGAGATCAAACATTTACAACTGCTCTTTTGAGCTTTATGTGCTCCGGCAATACAATATGGCATCCTGCATTAACCGTTAAGTTCAGTATTCGAGACAATGACCACCCACTGTCCTGTTCTTGAAATTCCTCGAGCAATGTTAACGTTGGCTCGACTACTTGTTGCTCGTACCACTCTCCCAAATTTGTCGTTTCGAATAGTTCACAGTTTCGCATATTGATACTTTTGTTCATCCGTTTATCACTCGCTACAAACTCGCCATTAAACATAGTGTTCACTTTTAAACTATTATACTTTTTGATAGCGTTTCTAACTTGCTCAATCACAATTTTACAAGCGTCTTGAAGGAACTGACGGGGTTCAACATGATTATAATTAATTACCGCGCCGGTTAATACGCGATTCTCGAATACGCTGTCCATTTCACACCAGCTCAATATATTATCACTAGAACCTGTACCTGTATGAACAAATCGTTGATGTGTGATATGTTTCAAACCTTCCAATTTAGCGATTTGAGCTATCAATTCATTTTGTAGTCCAGTTATCAATCGTGGACGTTTAATTTGCACTTGCTCGTTCAACTCATTTCGCGCCATTAAACATAGTGTTCACTTTTAAACTATTATACTTTTTGATAGCGTTTCTAACTTGCTCAATCACAATTTTACAAGCGTCTTGAAGGAACTGACGGGGTTCAACATGATTATAATTAATTACCGCGCCGGTTAATACGCGATTCTCGAATGCGCTGTCCATTTCACACCAGCTCAATATATTATCACTAGAACCTGTACCTGTATGAACAAATCGTTGATGTGTGATATGTTTCAAACCTTCCAATCTAGCGATTTGAGCTATCAATTCATTTTGTAGTCCAGTTATCAATCATGGACGTTTAATTTGCACTTGCTCGTTCAACTCATTTCGCGACTCTAGTATTAATCGCGAAGGTTTAGTTCGCGCTTGTTTATTCAACGATTTAATAAGTTCTTCACACTTTTCTTTCCACACATTGTATTCGTTAACTGAACTTATAAGCGCGGCTTCTTCGTGCAATTGTTGTTCCTCTGGGCTGATGTTAGGCATGGTGAATGAAAAACATACATGTATACAGCTAGACGACTCGACTTAAAATGTGAAAATTTTCGTTGGTCTTGCTAGCAAAACCCAGTTTTGAATTAATATATATTGCTCCAGAGACTTCAGAGTGCGTCTCATCTAAGCAGTGACAGGTCCAGACCTGACTCAGTAGGTGTATCGGGAGACACTCAGCTGGATTGAAAGACACATTCTCGCTGCTACATGGTGATTTGGCGGATGTTCACATTTCAATCATTATTGCTCTTTTTTTTTTACTTTGACGAAGTACATTTGCAGTACAAGGAAAAAAAAATGTATTGACTGCCTTAGGATTTTTTCGGAGAAGGAGGGTGCACAAGGTGCAAAGCTCGCACGCATTCGAATTGAAAGAGACACTCTTTTGGTATATGCTGACCAATTGGATGTCTACATTTCAACCTTTATTGCTGTCTTTATCCAAAGGGGTTTCCAGCAAAGAAAGAAAAAAAAATACACATTTACGCCGTCGTCTTTTAGCGAAGTCCTTACATTCTCATGGGTACATGGGGATCGGACAGATGTTGGCATTTCAATCACTATTGCTATTCTTTTTTTATCCTAAAGAAATACATTCATCGTACGAGAAGAAAAAAATATGTATTTGCTGCCTTAGGTTTGTTTTCGAAAAAGGAAGGTGGACAAGGTGCAAAACAGCTTTTTTCTCACCCACGTACAATCAATGTCGCAATTGAGAATTTCAAATCGCTCGGTGGGTATACATCCGGACCCGAACGCATCCAAAATGAAAGAGACACATTTTTTTGGTATATGCTGACTAACTAGATGTCTATATTTGAACCCTTATTACCGTCTCTTCATCCATTGAAGTACATTTTCAGGAAGTAAAAAAATATACATTGACTACCTTCGTCTTCTTGGCGAAGTTCGTGGAGAATGGAGCAGGTACAACGCAGCTATGACCTACAGACAATGTCATCATTGTGATCCCAAATGGCTCACTGGGTGCAAAGAGAAACTTGGTTGGAGTGAAAAAAGGACGCATGCTCGCTGCTGTATGTTGAACGATCTGGTGCCTACATTTCAACCTTTATTGCTGTCTTTTAACCTTGGGAGATTACACTTTCGAAACAGGAAGTGGAAAAAAGTGTATTGCTTTAGCGTTTTTCCACGAAACCGTTGGAAGGGTGGAGAGGTGCAGGACAACTATCGTCTCACTGACCAACAGAAGATGTCATAGTCCAAATTTTCCAAGGGTTGAGAGCAAATCACTGTAGTGTGTGTAAAAGTTGAATTTTGATTTTCGAAATGGCGCAAGATCATGAAGATGCTGCAAACAACATCGATGATGAAGTTATGGAGATATTGGACGATGTTGAGGAATGGTTGGATGACATGATTGTGGAACAGCCGTTTAATGAAAATGAAGATACGAACAATGATGGTGGTTATGTTAGTGATTTCGATACCGACGAGGTGAAGAAAACAGTGAAAAGACTTACACCGGCGCAGTTGGAAAATCTCAATAAAACTTCGAAGTATTGTAAAAGTGTCTATTATTATATAACCGATTATAGTCGGAAACTCTGCACAATATGCACTGTGGAAGATAGCGACACGATTGTTCCGCTTAGATTGATTAAAAAACACAAGACACAGCAGTACGATGCAATGTCGATTAAGTACTGCGACTCATACAATTCACCGCTATGTCAGATTATCGCACAATCGGAGTGCTCAAAATGTACCTTCTGATGGGAGAATAATGGTGAGTACATATTTTGAAATACTATAAATGATAAAAATAATTATCAAGTCATAAAAATATTAATTGACAATTGTTTTTTTTTCTTATCTGTTACAGAGGCACGCATCGAGTTGGTCTACATCAGGATACATCTTGATAAAACATTTTTTTACCACATTGTATTATTCAATTTTTATGTTGTATTCCATATTAAATTAATGTATTTCGTATTTTGATATTTTATTGTATAACTATTTTATTTTAAATGTATTATAAATGTTGAAATGAAAACAAATGTGTAGAACTTCGTTCTAATATTATTAAATAAGAGTACTTAAATAAAGTTAAATAAGAGTAAATAATTATTATTAAAAAAGAGAATTATTATTAAATAAGACCATACGCGATCCTAACTGTCTATCCATCTCTTTCTCACTCACTGTTCTTTCATATCTAACTATTTCTCTCACACTTACTATCCCTTATGTCTAACCATCTCTCACACTCACTGTTTTTCAACATGTAACTATCTCTATTCCATTCACTACACCTTACATCAAAGGGTCTCTCTCCCACTCCCCATTCTTCACATCGGATCGTCTCTCTTCTACTCACGATGTTCAACATCTCACCATCTCTCTCCAACTCACTATCCTTTCCATCTCTTCATTTCTTTCCCATTCACTATCCTTTCGATGTCTCCATCTTTTCTTCACTCATCATTTTTCCTATCTCACCATCTCTCTCTAACTTATGAGACCCTAAATGCCTTCCCCTTCTTCCCACACACCCCTCCATCTAGGCCTGCACTCCGTTTAACATCTCACTATCTCTTTCACACTCAATATCCTTCCTATCTTACCATCTCTTTCACACTCACTATCCTTCCCATCTCACCATCTCTTTCACACTCACTATCCTTCCCAGCTCATCATCTCTCTCCAACTTATGAGTCTCTAAATCCCTTCCCCCTTCTTCCCATACACCCCTCACCCTAAATCCTCTTCCACCTCCCCCCCCCCCGCCGCTGGCCCGCTACCTAGGTCCCTTCCCCGCGTGACGTCACCCCCGCTGTTCCCCCGTCCCCGCACCCCCCTCGGAGGACCAGCGTTAGAATCCGCTCTGTTTACCTACTATCATGTTACGTCCTGAAGGGACTGTTGTAACGTGGGTAAATAATGGAAAAATGAAATTGATAAATAAAATAATAATTGAATAGTAGATTGCTGCCACCTGGTTGTACAGAGGGTACAACCCAATACAATATGAATAATTGAAAATAATGAAAATGAGGGGTAAAAAAGTTAGGAAAAATTGAGATAGGTAACGTAAAGAGCTAGGCTTCAGGCGAGGGTGTCTGTGCGGTCCCGTACGGGCCCCGGTATTCTCTGAAAACGGTGAACAGATTTGGCAGGTACGAATTATTCAAACATGAAGAACGCAGTTGGGAATTTACAATAATTGGTTTATTCTAAGAACAAAAAATGAATATAAAGAATACAGAGATTATTGGAAATGTATATGTATATATATGTCTTTCTATACATATATATATTGAAACGCAAAACACTCTCTCACCACTTTTAAATAAATACAAATCCTTTTTCGCCACTTTTCTTGTCGTTTTCACGACACTTATGGCACGCACGTTTGTTTACGTAGGCGGCCATCTTAAAACTGTAACGCGAACAGAGCTGCACTTACGTGATGTGCACGTCGCTCACTAGCGTCGCCTCCTACCGGGGAAAATCAAAACTAATTTTACAAATACGTGTTTCTTTATTTTATTATAATAATTAATTGCTCTTTATGAGAAAATGAATTATTAGGAATTAGATAAAACGAAATAGCGAATAGGTAAGCAAAAAAGGATACAAAATTCTCCACTAGATAATTTTATTTGTACGAAACGAGTGGATCAACGACGTCTGCGCATGCGCGTGGCGATAGTACTAGGGAGTTGACGAATCAGAAAGAAGTTTTAGTTATTTTTTTTAATTATTAATAACTTTTGAGAGACCCTATCATTGGGAATAAAAATGGGAATAATCGATGACTGAAAAATGAAAGAGAAATAAGAAATTATAAAATTCGAAAAAAAATATAAAATTGAGAAGTTAATTATTCTCGCACATGCGCGATGTGAACTGGCCTTGAGCCGAGCCAATCGGGCCTTGCGTAGCAACAAGGAGGGCCAATAAGCGAATTTAGAAGCCAGACTTTGGTTCGAGATTATTTTACGGAGCAACCGATGCTCAAGTTATTTTTAGACGGTATTATTATTATGATTCCTTTGTTTCGAACAGTATAAAAGAGCGTGCTCAGAGGCATCGACAGCTCATTCCCAGCTCACTCTCAGCTAATACCTGACTCTGAAAAGAGACTAGTAAGCTAGCTCACGACAAGCATTGTTGGCTTATTCTGGATAGAGACACTAAACTCTTAGCGCCAAATTATTCTCGAGTTTCATAACCAGCTCAACTACCTTTCCTAAATATTCCTATACACCGGTGACGGGGTAGTTCGGCTCCGTTCTATCTCTGCAGCTGGTGTATACCCAATATTTCTATTTCCTCCAAATTTATCCTTTTCAGGTGACGGAGTCGTTCGGGTTCGTTCGATTCCTGCAGCCGGTTTAGGATAAATTACCGATTGGTGACGGGGTAGTTCGGCTTCGTTCTATCCCTGCAGCCAATTACCTATCCTTTAAGGGGTACTAGTGACGGAGTTGTTCGGGTTCGTTCAATTCCTGCAGCTGGTATTCCTAACCTCCTATCAAATTCATTATTCCTTTACCTAATAAAAAAAAAAGAAAATATAGCTGGCTGGGATTGGAGATTATTAAATTATTGTTATTATTATTATTAAACTGAATGATTGAAATTTGAATTTAAAATAACCAGAATGAGTCACCAGGACATTTTGTCTGAATAATTAAGATATAACAAAACAAGCGAAATTACAGAATTAAATGAACAATCAAGAAATAAAACGTTGAGAGTAATCGAAGTCAAGAATTTCCTTTGTCCAAAATAGTTCAATTATTGTAAAATTATATCGAGTCACGGACTAAGGTTGTTATTATTGTATAGAGCCTCTATAAAGTTTAATTGACTATTTTGGAAAAATTAATCAGAAAAGATTGTCATTTTTATTGTTTTTGAGCGCCGAATCTATTATTTCCCATTCTATTGTAAAGAAAGACACCAAACCGCTAATAATTGATGAAATAATAATAAAAGAACAAATATCATTGTTTCCGTGAAAAGAAATGATCCACGCGAATAAAGTAATAGAAGAAAATACGCGAGATAAATAAAAATTGTCTTTATTTGAACAAAGTTTGTTGTACAACAAAAATCATCTTTGTGTTATTTTGAATAAATGTTATTATTCTTTTGTTAAAATCAAATCCCTGCCTTTTCTCGCTTTCTTTCATACCTGCTCCTTACTATTAAGAAGCTCGAACTCATGCGTAGCGGCGTGTTCCATAAAAACGTACCGTTACAATATATATATATATATATATATATATATGTGTGTGTGTGTGTGTACAGTGGGGATATCGGGCGCGCGAGGAAAGCGATACTCGAGCGGGCTAAAATAATAACTTTGAAAATTCGATTTCTCGGAAAATATTGCGAGTCGTGAAAAATCCTTTAAGGCGCTCTATCAGTTGCATGAGTGCGAGGGAGATAACTAAAAAGTGGATAAATGTTTTTCTCGGACACGTTTGATATTTCGAAAAAAAGAAAAGTTTCGCCTTATTCTCTGATAAAAGGAGAACAACGTGTAACTTTTTCTTGAAATATCAAGCCTCTTCGAAAAAAATGTGCAGTAGGATTTTTGTCGACCGTACGGCTGATAGATCACCTTAAGCCGTTCTCTTGAAATATCAAAAGGAACGTCTGTGCAAAATTTGAGCCTAATCCGAGGTTTACCCTCTTCGGAAGTTTATCCCAAACTTTTGAAATCCAAGCGAATTGTTTTAATAATCATTTTCATTGTGTTTATTTCATAATAAAATGTTGAAAAATGTTTGATAAATTTATTATTTTTCAATTATATTTATGTATAAGATTCTTTGTTATTCTGAAAATTGCTCGTTTTTATTTTCTCATAAAGTTTCATTTCATCGCCGCTACATGGACCATTTATTACTATATGAACTATTAATTATTATGCTATATGAACGATTAAGTACTTAGCTAGAGTAAATTTGTAAGGTTTTTTTTCTGTATGACGAAATTGTATTTTGATTGAAAGAATATATTTGATGTTGCAACAAATTTTTTACGCGCAAAATTCAAATACACGTGCTTTTGGCAGTTAAACATTTTGAATTTATCGTCAAATTGGCGCTCCCTCAGTGCAAATTGGCAGTGGACCCAAGAAAAGCAAAAAAACTGGCTTCCGGCGCTAGTATTACAGCTGCAAACGCGACAAACAAGATTTAAAAAGCGTTTCGTGGTAATAACAAGGTGAAACAATATGGCAAATGAGGGGAAAATAATTTTAAAAATAAAGTGCCCGTTGAACTATGTACAATTGTTGAATTGTGTATTTGGAACAATCGTCTGATGATTAAGATTTTTTTGTTTTCTTCTTTTTAATTAATCGAAATGTTTGCTTAACCGCAAGATAAAAATTGTTTTGCAGCCTTTCTGTAGTAACGAAAGTTTCTTTTTATTTTTGAATTTTTTTTACAACGCACTTTCGACTAAACTTATACTATACTATACAACCTTGTAATCCTACGAATATAATATATTAGAGTGTTATCTCTTTGATAATCCTGTATGGGATAAATTTACTGAAGATTTCACGAGAAAGAGAGGGACAACTCTTTCCTTCTAAATTCACATTTTTATTAATGCAATTGTTTGCATCGCAATCGGCCTTTTAAGGAAGCTCCATCACATAGGGCCGGCTTACGTGGGCGCATAAGCAAGGCCCTTTTTTTAGTAATTCGCATGTTTGTCATGATACAGTTGGTTATAAACATATTATTGGTCATTTTATACAAAAATCATTAGTTGTACATCGATAAATAAATATAAAATTAGTGCAATTTTCTGTTAATGTACTGCATAGAGAACTACGGCAACGTCGCAGTTCTCCATCTCATTCTCTCCTCCGATTTCTTTGTCGTACTCATGACCCCCAGCTGGCCGCGGGTCGTCGCATATTATTGTGTACAAAATTTTTTATTTTTAAAAGCTTACAGTATATTATTTATTGAAAAAATGCATTGATCAAACAGTTCAACAGCTCAGAAAGACTTGATTAGATACATATATTTTGCTTTAGTAATTTATTCAGATATTTATAATTTTTAGTAAACGCTATGTGATATGAAATTTCTAAGATGTCTGCTTACTTTGTAATAAAAACTTATTTTTCATTATTGTTGCGAAATAGATAACTGGTTTCATTAATCGATTAAATTATTTATTTTATTCTACCTATACGTCAATCACAAACGAATGTAAAGTTAGGTAACTGATGATTTAAATCTCGCGCATGCGCTTCTACGTTATACAGAACACCTGATTTCTGCGACACTGCCGAATCTTTATACGGTTGTGAAACCTGTCAGAACTTCAAGTATTTTGACATTTTAACATTAAATATCTTTTTACATAAGTCGTTGACTCAAAAGTTTTTTATTGTATTCGGAATCCTTATAACCTGATCAACGTTACTGTAGTTTTCGTTCAATATCTATTGCGTGAATGCAAAGATATCACTTGATACATCTCTTTTGAGGGTGACTTTTCCATAAGCCCTGTGTTAAAAATCCCAACTTTAACCATGTTTATCTCTCTTATTTAGGGCGGGTTTTCCAACCTCTAGGTAAGCCTATCTGGCTGTTCAAGGTCTGCAAGTCAATGCTTTTAACCGCCAAATAAACTGCCTAGAAGTTGGAACAACCCACCCTTAGTCCTTGATCTTACCTGAAACTTTGCATACGTGAATATGGGGAATTTACGATATGCGTAAAAATTATTTTTTTCTGTTGGTGAACCTTTCGTGACGGAGCCTCCTTAAAATACACTCTCATTTTTATATTATATATTACGTTACTCGAGACAACCTCTGAGCTGAAGTATTCACTTCGTTTGAATTTTTTTCATATATTAATAAATTATATATATGAATTTGCAAGTTTTTTTTCGATGTTCAAAATCGAAAAGTATGAAAAAAAGATTTCGAAACGCTTTTGAAAATATTGAAACTAATGATATTTTTTTCGTTACGTTCCAACTATTTAAGAATCCTTCATATATAAGTTTTTTTATTTCATCAAAGCATAGACAAACTTTTTATTCCATCGAAATTTGTTACATTTTGTGTTACATTTGAAGAATCCTCAAGGCATTCAGCAGTCTTTGAATATTATAAAAAATGGAAATAAATAAGTAAAAAATAATAGTGATATCAGTGAAACATTTGGACTGCATAAAAACTGTTGCGAGCCAATGAAGAACTTGTGGTTCACGTGGCCATTACGATATTAAAGTTTGTATCGTTAGAGCGCAACGAATTGTTTTTTTTTTTTGCACCCTCAGGCTACGACAATTGGACCGATTTTTGTTAATTTCAATAACTGGATATGCAAAAAAAAATAATACACTGAAGATATCGATGAATAAAGAAGGAAGATTCGTTGCATTCGAATGATAAAAACATCGAAACCATTGATTGTGACCAGCTAGAGGCTTTAATCATACGATAATAATATTAACCCTGAACCTGTGGGCCTAGGCCTTCGAAAATTATTCGAAGGTTATATTAAATAATTTCTGTTCAAATTATTTCTTCCACTCTGTTAAACCATTCCAAGTCACAAACGACCAGGGTATACACTTCGAAGATGCGACAGAACATCGTTCAACAAGTTCCAGAGTTAATGGAATAAATAAAAAAGAAGAAAATCTTCGAGATACTAGTTAAATTAATTCCCGATTATAATTAATGTACAAACGAAGCGGCGGAGGTATAGGGAGTTGCAGAACTTTTATCTTCATACAACTGGCAAAAAGGTCTTTCCTTATAGCGTGAGAATACGTTTGTTCGTCGTTAGATTCACAAACACTGAAATAAGTATCGTTGTCGGAATCGGAGCGTGGATTATCGTTGGAAGAATTTACGCTCGTCGAAAAGCTATATCCCGAAGTGGATGATTTTTTTTTGGAACTCGAAGTAGTACTGTTGATGACGGTGGAGAGTGAATTTTCGCTCGAGTTGTTGTATTCTGAAATATTAGATTTTTTGCCAAAACTCGAACTCCCGTCGCTTCCCGAAGATAGAGATTTTCTCTCGGAACGTCTTTTACGGCCGGCCCGATAACCGCATCGGTTATTGGCGTTCTCCGCGTTCTCGTATTCATCCTCGCTAGACGACGTATCCAAAGAATCTACGGTGATTATACGATCGTTCTTATCTTCGATCTTTCCGATTTTGTTAACACGACAACTATTATCACTATTACGTCTGCGCCCCGCTAAATTCAGTATCTTTGTTGATTGATCTTCAAAATGTTTCAGCATAGAAAACACCGAAAGCGATGAACGCGGTGAAGATTCTCCGTTTTCACCATCGTTCTCGGATGATACACTCTCGTTATTGAGCTCTTCATCCTTACCGACACCTTTCAAATTAGTCACAAAAGATTGCGATATTCTTCGGGTTATTTCCTCTTCATCGTCATCGTCGCTTAACGAGTCACTGTTGTTAGAATTTGAAATATTATGATCTGCCATTTTCATTCTCAACAGAGCTCTTTTATATAGTGATGACTTGATTACGTCATGGCTCATAAATCCATGAGCGAAATCCAAATCATCTGAACTGTTGTTAGATTTTTCTAATGCGCAACGTTTTTTGCTGCTACTTGACGATTGATCGTTCTTACTTCTACTTTGTTCATCATTCTCTTCTTGTTTCTCTTCGACTCCCGCGTCCTCCTCTTTCTTCTCCTCATCATCACCTCTTTCAGTTTTTTCTTCCATAACAACGTCCTGCGTTTCTTTGGTATTTACGTAATTACCCATTTCATAATCCATCGTACTCTTGTCTTCCTCCTCCTCCTCCTCGTCGAATCCATAATGATTAATTTCGCATGTATTATTATCTCTCTCTCGAATCTCGGAATTTAATTGCTCTCTCGTCGTATACGGATCCACGGCACATCGTGGAGCAAACAAACCCTCTGTTTCCGATTCCGAATCATCCGAATCATCACCCATGTCCGGCGATACGAAAGGTCGTAGACATTCCGCGAGTATCGAGTGCATGGAGCAATTCATCGCGAGCTGCAAAGGCGCCGCTATTCCTTCCCTTTGTAGGGGTACTATTACGATAAGAAAAAAACAAAAACAAAAACGAAACATTTAAGATAGCCTTCTGGCAGATGTACCTTCCTTAAAAACAGAATAATAAAATGTTAACGCAGCAGTCTTATAGACGTCGGTCTCGGTCGCGATCAATCGCCGTAACCGGTCAATGTTTAAAGGTTTGAATAAATCTTGCGGAAAAATTTAATAAAGTTAGTTGTCAAATCTCATAGAAATCTAAAAACTTATTGATAAGTGGTGGAAAAATGTCCAATATAAAATTTAGAGTTTCAGAAATAACTACATTCCCCACAGGTGATACGCATAGCATATACTTTCCATCGCTATATCTCCGAAACTAAACGATCGAAAGCCTAGTTTTTGTTGACAAACTTCGTCATCAAGAGACTCGGTAGAGTCTCGGGACAAGTACACTGATTGACAGCTCTGTCGTCTGCTGGCCCGAGGCTCGCCGAGTCTATACTTTCTCTGAATAAAACGATTCGCGGTGGTGGGGGTAAAATTGGCATGTCTTTTCGTTTAATTACGAAGCTCAGGAGTCGTTTGATATAACGAAAATTGGACTGGAGACTAATTGTCAAAAATGCTTTCGATTGAGCCCAAAATCAGCATGATCGGTGGCGTAATTGCTGAGAAAAAACTTTGCACAAGTTGAAATTATCAATTTTTCTATCATTGTGTGAAGGATTTCGACGTGTCTGTATACAACACCATCAAAGGCCTCTTGAAGCCTCTCGAGTTTCTGATTGGTTGGTGTCTGTATCTGTGATAATACCATCAAAGGCCTCTTGAAGCCTCTTGAGTTTCTGATTGGTTGGTTTAAGACTACCAATAATAAATACCAGTGAATTCATTCATCGTCTGGTCTGTGTGATCTGTGTGAATCTGTGTGAAACGGAATTCAAAAAATAAATCATGAAAACAGTGCAGGACGTGTGGAAGAGTTTGGTTATAAACAGTAATAACCGTTTTATAACCGTTTTAACGCGCAATAGTCGTAAAATCGGGAATCAGTGACAAAATTCGGAAAAATCAATCGGGATAAGTGATCAGTGACAATAGTATTTATCAAAGTGTTTTATGAGGTTTGAAAGTTTGATCGAAGTTTCGTAAAAACAGTGCGGGATGTGTGGGTTTAGTTAAGGGGACAGACCTAGTTAGAATTTTCGAAAAATCGATTTTTTTTTATTTCATTTTCAAAAAGTAGAATCTCTTACGAACATTTTCCGCCCAGGTAAATGTAAATCGGACCATTATTCGCCGAAATACAAGACTTTGTAGCACGTCGTGTCTGAGCCATAGGTAAGCAGGTAGCGGCAGCTGTCCGCTCGACTAGCTGAGTCCGTTAGAGGGTACCTGAAGGTCTCTATTGTATTGCGTATACATACATATATTGTGACCATCAATATAGCCCTACACACTCATATATACATATAGAAAATAAGAAAGGCCTTTCGTAGTTCAAAATACGGTTTCAGTATCAGTAAGATTCAAAACGTTGGAGCGTGCGAACGTCCATATTCGGAACAATTTCGTGAGTTTTCGAGTCCAAGATGGATAGAAAAATATCGAGAGAAGTGCGGAAAAGTCAACGGGTTTATAAAACACGACCCTTGAAAAGGAAACAGTATTTCAATCCAAAATCTGCGGAGACTGATGATGGCGGAGCAAGTACATCAGCAAAAAAATTAAGAGGTCAGGACGAATATCATGTGCCAAAAACAGATGCAGTTAATTTCCGAATAATTAATTTTTTTACTGTTTTTTCGTCGCTCGCGAGTCTCGTAAAATGTGCTAAGTGCAACAGTAAAATATGTTTTGGAATAGTAAGCGAACGTGGACTTGGGTTCAAAATTTCTGTGGTGTGTGATAAGTGTACTCCTCAATACATACCGTCGTGCGATTTTATTCACCATTCTTATGAAATAAATCGAAGGTTCACATTAGCGATGCGTGTCATAGGCGTCGGTTACAAAGGTGCAAAAAAATTTTGCGCATTGATGGACTTCCCGCCATGGTTGGCTAAATCTACGTACTGCATATTACTGGAGCATATTTGTGAAGCGAGTAAAAATATGGCTCAATTTTTTATGAAGAAGGCTTCTAAAGAAGAGATAAACTTGAATTCTACTAACAGTGAAAGTAAGAATACTGATTTGATTGTGTCAGGTGATGGAACGTGGCACAAACGCGGATTTTCGTCTCTGTTTGGCGTCACATCGCTAATAGGACATTTCACGGGCAAAGTTCTTGACGTAATTGTAAAAAGTTCTTACTGCCAGGCTTGTGAAGTTTGGAAAAATCAAAAAGACACGGAAGAATATCAAGAATGGTATGAAGCACACAAAGAAACTTGTTCGACGAATCATACAGGCAGTGCGGGAAAGATGGAGGTCGATGCTGTAATCGAAATGTTTCGTCGTTCGTGCGAAAATCTTGGAGTGAGATTTTTGTATTACGTCGGGGATGGAGATTCAAAGACTTACTCTGGCATTGTTGCAGCTGCTCCTTATGGAGAAACTGTAGTGACGAAAAAAGAATGCGTTGGCCATATTCAAAAATGGATGGGCACCCGTCTACGATCGTGTAAAAAAGATAATAAAGGACTCGGCGGTAGAGGGAAACTGACTGCTAAATTAATTGACCAATTGTCCGTGTATTTTGGCAAAGCTATTCGTGACAACTCTGATTCGGTCAAAAAAATGAAGGATGCTATTTGGGCTACGCTCTACCATAAGATTTCAACCGACGAGAAACCGCAGCATCACAAGTGTCCACGAGGTGCTGACTCGTGGTGCAAATATCAACGAGCAAAGGCCGAGAAAACGTTGAAATCTTTCAAACACGATTTCACTGCGTTGCCGAAGGAAGTCTTCGATGCAATAAAGCCTATATACGAAAGTCTGACAAACACTGAATTGTTGCAAAGGTGCATTGGAGGTTTCACCCAGAATAGCAACGAAAGTTTTAATCAAATTGTTTGGAAGGTCATGCCGAAAACCTTACCTGCCAGCTATACTACCGTCAGCATAGCCGCTTACATTGCTACCTGCACTTTCAACGAGGGTACATACGGTTTGCTGGCAGTCTTCGATGCCATGGGGATTAAGTTGGGACCGTACGCACACGAGTTTGCCAAGGCCGAGGATTCTATTCGAATAAAGCAGGCTAATCGGCGATCCCTGGAAAATACTCGAGAGGCGAGAGTAGCTCGGCGGCAGCTAAAAGTGGCTTCTAATACCACCAACAAAGCGCAGGAAGGCGAAGTATATGGCCTAGGAATAGACGATTCTATGTAAGTTACAAAAAAAAATTTTTATCTGCATGCAAACCGTACTCAAAACTTTAAGTGCGTTTTTCTCGAAACCATGTTTTTGAAGTCGGTGATCACTGTAGCTCGAGAACGGCTTTACCGATCGGGTTGAAATTTATATCACTTCTTCTATACATGGTAGTCCTCCATATGAACGAAGGATTTTTTTTTTGGATAATTATTTTTATTTTTAATAGCAAAAAATGGAACTGATATTTTGGTCAAAAAAACACTTTTGACTTTTAACGGCCGCCATTTTGTGAAAAATGGAAATTTTTCAAAACCCTTCGTTCAACCGGAGCATTATATCATTAACTAAAAATCCCCTCCGTTTTTTTTGTTTCAGATGAGCCGTTGCAGCGTGAGCTTGATCACCGCAAACCATGTTTTTTTTGCAGCGTCCTCGGCAATTGACGGTCACCAGCTTATTTCGATATGTATTGCGTTGAAAAAATTGCAACATATACATTACATATGTATCTTTTAAACGGAAGAACTTTTGTTGTGAATTATTTTATCGTTTGACCAAAAAAAAATCGGAAAAAAGGCCTTTTTTTTGACGTTCCAACTAGCTCTGTCCCCTTAAACAATAACCATTTAACGGGCACTTGGACTAAGTGTCGAAATTATTGTATATAAGAGTCAAAAACTTTAAATGTCTGTCTGTTGATAAACGACAAATGCGAATTCGTGTATATAAAAGTTATTTCGATCATCAGTGGAAAAAAAAGTGTTACGCATTGAATTTGTACGATAAAATTATATGTATGTGAAAAATATTTATAAATGTTTCGATTACACAACTGCGAGAAAAATAAGTTCGTTAACCTTTAACTTCGAATTTTCTTTTTAATCAGAAATTTTATTTCTTAATAAGGCAAGAACACGCAAATATTGTATATATGTTGATGAATTCAAATAAACAACCTAAAACTTTAATCAAATGAATGTGTGCTAATTAGATTTGTTGCGTCATTATTATTTTAATAAGTTGTCATATTTTTCTTTATTCAATTTGGCTGTGTCTTTCAGTCCCTTTTTTTATCTCATTGGTATGCATACCAAGATCAAGGATCCATACCAAGTTTCATCATTTTATTGGACAAATGTGTGCTGTGTATTTCTACTTCTTCGCTTTGACTGCGGCAACATGAATTGAAAAATTTGTTACAAAAAGTAATTTCTTGCCCATTTATGAATGGGGTAAAATGTCTGTCATTGTAACGCAATGGGTACATCCGAACTTTAAGATAGTTTACGGCGCAGTGTATGCTAAGTTCTTTTCCGCTTCGGTTGTGGCATAATAAATTCAAAAAGTTGTTTCAAAAAGTCTTCGGGTAATCTTTTTCTGATGGTATCAAAATTTGAATCATTGAGATGCAGCGGGCACCTAAAAAGTTTGACAACTTTATGAAGTGACATATATGCTGAGTATTTCCACGTTTTGTCTGTGATTGTGGCATTATTAATTGATAAAATTCATTACAAAAAGTCTTGGGCTGCTCATTTATTGATGCGATCAAACTTTTTGTCTGTGAATCGCCATGGAGACATCCAAAATTTCTGAATTTTGTTAGACCCAATGTGCGCTATGTTCTTTCGCTTTTCTTCTTTAGGTGTGTCATAATAAATTTCAAAAGGTTGTTTCAGGAAGTCTTCAGGTGCTCTTTTTCTGACAGAATCAAAATTTGTATCATTGCAATGCAATGGATACCTGCAAATTTTGAAATTTCTGTGAAGCGGCATGTGTGCCAAGTATTTCCACTTTTCAGCTTTGACTGTGGCATATGGATTGTAAAATTTGTTACAAAAGTCTTTAGCTGCTAATTTCTGAATAGGATCGAAATTGCTATCTTCGAAACCCATTGAATACATAGAAAATTTTTGAATTCTGTTGGGCTTGTAGAGCGCTGTGTTTTTTTGCTTCCCCTCTTTAGTTCTGGTATAATAAATTTAAAAAGTTGTTTCAAAAAGTCTTCGAGTGCTCTTTTCCTGATAGTATCAAAACATAGATATTTGGACTGCAGCGGATACCTGCAAACTTTAAAAATTTTATGAAGCGACATGTATGCTAAGTATTTCCACTTCTCATCATTGATTGTGGTATTATGAATTTAAAAAATTGTTATAAAAATTCATCGAATGCACATTTTTGGATGGGATAAACATTTCTGGCTTCAGAACGCAACGGATATACCCAAAATTTTTCAATTTTGTTAGACTAAAAATGGGTGTCATGTTTTTTCACTCTCCCGCATTAATTTTGGCAAAATAAATTAAAAAAATTTGTTTCAGAAAGTCTTTGGGTGCTCTTTTTCTGATAATATCAAAATATGTATCATTGGCATGCAGAGTATGCCTCCAAACTTTAAAAATTTCGTGAAGCGACATGTGTGCTAAGTATTTTCCATGTTGGGCTCCGATTTGGCATCATAAATTGAAACATTTTTATTTAAAAATTTTCTTTCTATGGTCGCTCTGGTTCTGATGGCATCGAAATTTGCCCGAAGCTAATGCAACTGATACAACTATCCTCATTCCATTCTCCGAATAACTCACTCCATTTTCTTAGGCAGAATCCTGGTTTGAATTTGTCTACCTCGTTCAATATATTGTTTCGAAGTACCCATAACATACTATTTGAACTTTTTGAAATTCAATTAGAATATGAGAATAACTGTCACACAAAACAAAATGAGTTAATCCTCGCGAAAAGCTAAGGTTAGAGGTTTCGTAAAAAGTTATAAAATAAATTGAGCTATACTAAAATATGTGTGGCCAAGTACGGGAGGCTTTATCGTGTGACATAAAATCTTCAAGTACTGTTGAATGTTGATGGAGAAAAGAATCAAGTTCGAAAATGTAGTTGTTTTACCAACCAGAATGAAAATAAAAACTCTGTATCAATAAGTGTCCGAAGCAAAAAAAGATTGCAAACGAAAAAAAATTAGATGAAAAAGAATTTCGGCCGAAGTACTTGGCGAGGTTGTCACCATGACCGATACATTATGTGAATTAAGTGAAAAAACATTCGTCAAGTACTTCGGCCGAATTTTTTTTTAAACTAATTCTTTTCTATGTTTTATAAAACAATTTGTAAGCCAACGATGATGCATCATATTCTTCCGTCATTTCTTTTTTGAAAGAATAATAATTCTGAGGCTCCTTCTGATAATAAAGTTAAATATAATTATCTATTTATAGCTTAGACCCAAATTGCTAATATCCTCGCTGCCTTTTCGCCCCTGAATGACTTATTCTAATACACAACTTGAAAGCTAATGATAAAGTATTTAATTTTCTGAATTTTTGCCTTCGGAAAAAACTGGTACTTGAGGTCTTTTCTATAACACCTTCCTGCCAAGCTATAATCGAATAATAACCTATCAACGAATTACCAACATCTCGAAAATACCTCGAGCCTGTAGTTAACACTTTTGGAAACAAGATAACTTTTTTTCTTATCACAGGAACGAAACACTCCTATATTTAAACAACCTCAATAACAATGAATTTATGATAGAAAATCTGTCTCATTCTCTTATGTCGAACTAGTAGAGTGAACAGTACTGATTCCTGTCATTGAAATAAATCGATAATGTAATGATACAAACACGTTGTTAGTTTTTTTGTTTTATACAGACTCTTTTGGAGTCTATATAAAGCGAAATATATGAAAATACTATAGAAAAAAGAAGTGATATCAAAGATTAAAAATACCCTCACGGGGGGAAAAACCCGGACAAGTACATTGGTGGTCCATCGTTTCCATATACTATCACAACAAATCCAAAAGCCCGCAAATTTTTTTTTTTTAATGTTTACTAATTTTAATCATATCCCGGAGGGAATCCAACCATATAGATCACGAAATATCCAGCCAAAAAATCAGACTTCACAATAAATGTTACTTTGAATTTATTTCCACAGAACAAAACAGGAATCAAAACATTAAAAATTCAACGTTATGAGAAAAATACCACTTATAATTGGTGTGTAAGAAGTATCAATATTCTAGAAAAAAAATGAAAAAAGGTCACCATTTAAGTTACGTGCAGCAGTAAAATTTATTATATCAGTACTAGGACAAGTATTTCTTTGATGACTGAGAAGATATCAACATGGACGCACCGGCAACGTAGATTTTATTTTTATTTTTTTTTGTTTTTTATTTGATTTTTACTTGAATGAGCAATTTTAATAAAAAGTTATGGGCCGGACAAGTACTCTGTGCGTATACGCTCAACGTACGGTGGTAAACGTTCATCAAATTATTACTAATCAAACAAAACTGTGCTATCATGTACGGACATAAATTAAAGTCTTTTTTTAACATTACAAAAGCACGGGATCTTATGCGAAACTTCCTGTTCCTGCGTTTGTGTATCGAGTTTTCGACTGGTATCTGAATATTTTTCGTTGTTTTAGCCACGGCGCAGGCAATGTTGTTTCATTAGGTCATATAAGTAAATACTATTTGGCAACATTAGTCGCGCCATAGCCAAAACAAAAGTAGCTACTCGACTTAGGAGATCCCAGAAGCAATGCACCAACTGCATGCCATACGTTGCCAGTACGTCCATATTGATATCTTCTCAGTCACCAAAGAAATACTTGCCTTAGTACTGATATCATAAATTTTAGTGCTGCACGTAACTTACAAGGAAACCTTCCGAGGTGTACTCCGCCGAGGTTGTTCCGGTTGAAGTATGTTATTCTACATTAAAATCTAAGAGATACGTATTTTTTTTTTCGCGGAAACTCATATTTAAGGGGTGAAATACACCCCTACAGTTGAGATCTCCTAGGGGAGGTTATTCAGTTCCATATATATGCCGACAAGGGGACAAAATCAAACTAATCGCATTCAATGCTTCATAAACAGTTATGACTACTCGATTTTTTTCAGCCCTGAGGGGGTGAATAAGCCGAAGTTATAGGGGTTGAAAATTAAAGAAACGTTATAACAAATAGAATATGCTCGATATGGAAGTGAAAAAAATTGCATAATTAACAGTTTCAAAAGTTAAGAGATACATATTTTTGCATTTTTCGAAAAAATGCATCCTTAAGGGTGTATTACCCTTACATCCGAATACCTTTAATTTCTGTAGATACGTATTTTTTTAAGTATCTATCTGCTAGAAAATATTCTATTCGATATAGAACATATCGTGAAATTGTTTAAAAAGATTGTTATCAACATAAAAAAAAATCCCTTGAAAATAATCGATAGAACATATGATTCAGACATTCCAGATAATGAAAATTCTTTTCTTGAGGGATCATTTCTGTGTGAGGGGTCGAAAAGTAGCTTTTTTCGCGATTTTGTTTCAACCGATTTTTTGATGTTTCATTAAATCACTCTTAAAGAATAGAGAATGAATTCTTAACGTTATTTTCATTTTTTACACTGTTTCTTTTTCTATCATTGAAAATGTCCTATAAAAAACGATGTGTACGATTTTAGCCGTAATTATTGTCTGAAACAAAATTTTAAAAAGATTATTAATTTGCATGTGTGTCACTATTTTGCTATGGATGGTTTATTTTTAGTTTTATTTCTTTATTTTTTATTATCAAAAAACTGTTGAAAAAATCGGCTAAATTCGTTCTCGTTTTGTTAGAGAAAAAGAAGTTTGTTATACACGTGATGTTTGTTGTTACAATCACGTAGCAGTAAATGAAATGATATCTTTTATCATTTCGAACCTTACTTTGTATATGTTCGTTAGCCTTGCTTATTAGCTATCTGATTCTTCGAGTTGATATTCTACTTCACGTATCATTGAAAGAAGTTTCAAAATACGTTGATAAGAAATATATAACTGTTATCTGCCTCTGCCTCTCTTATTTGACATATGATGGCCTGTGCTACGCTTATAAATCGCGTTCTTCAGAAATTGCTTCAATTCGATAAGTGCGAGTTAGAAGGAATTTATCTCGTGATAAAATAATATCAACAATCAAAGGCGTGTATAACTCTGTGTTTTGTTTGCAATCAAAAGTTGTTAAAAGTTCCATAAGTTAAGAAATCAAGTGTATTTAATATCAAAAATGAAAGTGAATCCGCTTAATGTGATCCGATTAGTTTTGGCACATTTTCAAGCCCTAAATATACCGGAAAGCCCTATAAATAATGATGAAATACGATTAAAAGAAAGCATTGAAAATATATTAACGCATGCTATGCAAGATTACATGGGCGTCGAAACAATCGTAGAAGAGTCATTATATTTCCAACAACCTTACAAAGATTGGGATATGAAAATAGTAGAAGACGAAGAATGAGGATCGGCAATCAATGATCCGGTACTACCCCCGGATGTTTATACTACTGATGATGAATCTGTTTCGTACGAGTATAAATCGAGGGCAGTCAACTATTGTAGAAGTGGCAAAACTAAAAATTTGAGCCTATCAAGCATTAAACAAAAATTTAGAAAAGTACAATCAGTGACTCAACTAAAAAGATGGGCTAAATATTTAAATAAAGGTGGAACTTATAAAGAAAAAATAGCTAGAATTTACGAGTACACTTTAGCCAATTTTAAAGCTGCCGTTGATGCTGGTCTTATGGTACATGACATCGATTTGAAAAAATGGACAATGCAAGCACAAAAAGAAATCGGTCATGAAGATGCCCGTTTTAAGGCGTCAGACAAGTGGGTACACTCATTTAAGAAAGCTCGTAGGATTGTTTCCAGAAAAATTAGTAAATTTATCACACAAAAAATATTGAAAATGCAGACAATCTGCGAAAGCTTGCTGAACAATTTGTTTTTGAAGTGAAGATCGATATAGAAGAATATGGGTTATCGAACGTCTACAATTCGGACCAAAGTGGTTTCCAATTAGAAATGCATTCTGAAAGAACATTAGCGGTTGAAGAGAAACAAGTTGAATGCCTTGTAGAATCAATTGCTTCTACAACACATAGTTATACGATTCAGCCCACTATAGCAGGTGACGGAAGGCTTCTTTCTCCGCTATTGCTGGTTTAGAAAGAACCAAGTGATAAATTTGGTCCAATAGTGGAATCGTCACTATTCAGACCAGAAAACGTTTACATAGAAGTATCGAAATGTGGAAAACTCACTTCAGGTTATAATAAAAATTATTTTTTTTAGAGAATTCCTTATGTTGACACATAAGATAGTTTATTTCTTGCAACGAAGCAAATTGAAAAATTAATTCATACTTTCAGAACATTTTGAAACTTGGCTACAAAATGTCTTCTTCCGCCAGGTTGGTTCAAACAGTATTTTATTAATTGCCTCCTGGACTGGACATTGCCCAACCAATTATCATCTCCACGATATGTAAACTTATTTAGGTATTCATGGTTCAAAAGCAGTTATAATGAATGGCGACCGGAGAATTTTGAAAATCCTGTAGATTTTTGTTTTAAAACTTGCAAAGCGCATTGTGATGTACCCGGATGAGAAAATATTGCTGTTGTTAGGTGTTCATGGTGTAAAAATTCATTATGTTTCCAACACTTCTTTGACGATTTCCACTATTGTAAAGAATATAATGAATAATTTCATTTGTCAATAAAAAATACATCTGTACAAAATACAGCATATAGTTAAAATATAATAAAAACAATGAAACAATAATTAGAAATATTATTATGGTAACAATGTGATTGAAAAGAAGTTTCATTATCTGCGATGCCTGAATCATATGTTGTAACGATTATTATATATAACGAAGACGAAATCGCAATTTTTTTATTAAAAAAAATTTTTTCAAGGGATTTTTTTTTTATATTGATAACAATCTTTTTAAACAATTTCACGATATGTTCTATATCCAAAAGAATATTTTCTAGCAGATAGATACTTAAGGCAGTATTCTACTTTACAACTTTGAAAAAAAAAATTTCTTTTTTTTTGCATTTTTCGAAAATAAATGTATTCAAGAATGTTAGCTCAAAATTTTAGAAAGATTCAAGCAGTCTAACTATACTTTTTCACTTTCAAAAAAGTGAAGACTGCTGATCTAACTATCAAATTAATGAAAGAGTTATCTAAAAACTACAGTCTTGCAATTCAAAGGAATTCAAATTCAGTGGAAGGCATGCGAAACGAGATCTGGGCCGGCTATTACCACAAAATCTCAACAGACTCCAAACCACAGCATACGTACTGTTCAGACAGCTGGTGCAAGTATAAGAAGGCCGAAGCAAACAACGCTTTAAAAAATTATAAACATCCTCCTGCTCTTGCTAGTGACGTACAAGAGGTGCTGAAGGCGATCTACGAAGATCTAACAAAAACGGAATTACTGGAGAGATGTTTGGGTGGAAACACTCAAAATAACAATGAGTGTTTCAACTCAATAGTTTGGGCTATGGCACCGAAGCATGTCTATAATGGTAAA
The DNA here is from genome assembly GCA_963989365.1 of Rhimphoctona megacephalus. NCBI lineage: Eukaryota > Metazoa > Arthropoda > Insecta > Hymenoptera > Ichneumonidae > Rhimphoctona > Rhimphoctona megacephalus. Next base: position 6,192,719 of record OZ022415.1, on the reverse strand, counting down.
AAAATCGTTAAAATTGCATGTCTCACTGCTGCCTGCATTTTTAATGAAGGATTCAGCCCAGTTTTGAAAATAATGGAAATTATGGGCGTGAAAATCGGCCAAACCGCCATGCAGTTCGCCAATATGCGCGACCAACGGCGCATCGTTCGAGAGAACCGCTGCTCGACTGAGGCTTCTAAGGAGAGCAGAACTCAAAAAAAGCAGGCTAAATTAGATGACAATACTCACCTGGAACAAGTTGAAGGCATATTATATGGCCCAGGCATCGCTGATTGAGCGTAAGATAATTTTTTCTACGATTTGTCACTTACAAAAACTTTAAACGCGTTTTTCTCGAAACAACGTTTTCAAGTATAGTGGTCGTGAAAACTCAAAAACTATTGAACCGATCCTTATGAAATTTTGAACACATATTCTACATGTTTGTATCAACCGACCTAACTACAATCAACTTAAAATTTTAATTCTAACTATATTTTTATTGCAAAAAAAGACGCAATTTTTTTTTCTTTCGTATTTTAGCCGCCATTTTGTTGATTTTGCACATACATAAAATATTCTAGTTAGATCGGTTCCTGGAGTCATACTGAACATAAAACTATCCGATTTCTTCGTTTCAGACCATCCGTCGGCAAGATTTTACGACCACGGCAATGTTACCTACTTTTTGAGGTGTTGGCTTTGACCATACTTTACATGTATAAAAAATGTATAAAATAAATAAAAAAAATTTTTTTTATGTACTTCAAGAGTGTATTTATTAAGCATTTCAAACCCTACATCCATATCTTCAATAGTATTCTCAGAAACAATTCACAAAAATAGCGTTTTTTTCAAAGTTGTAAAGTAGAATACTGCCTTAAAAAAATACGTATCTACAGAAATTAAAGGTATTCGGATGTAAGGGTAGTACACCCTTAAGGATGCATTTTTTCGAAAAATGCAAAAATATGTATCTCTTCACTTTTAAAACTGTTAATTATGCAATTTTTTTCACTTCCATATCGAGCATATTCTATTTGTTATAACGTTTCTTTAATTTTCAACCCCTATAACTTCGGCTTATTCACCCCCTCAGGGCTGAAAAAAATCGAGTAGTCATAACTGTTTATAAAGCATTGAATACAATTGATTTGATTTTGCCCCCTTGTCTGCATACATATGGAACTGAATAACCTCCCCTAGGAGATCTCAACTGTAGGGGTGTATTTCACCCCTTAAATATGAGTTTCCGAAAAAAAAAAAAATACGTATCTCTTAGATTTCAATGTAGAATAACATACTCCAAGCGGAACAAAATCGGCGGGGTACACCTGGGAAGGTTTCCTTGTTAGAAGGTGACCTTTTTTCATTTTTTTCTAGACTATTGATACTTCTTACACACCAATTATAAGTGGTATTTTTCTCATCTTGATATCGCTGATTTTTGAATGTTTTGATTCCTGTTTTGTTCTCTGGAAATAAATTCAAAGTAACATTTATTGTGAAGTCTGGTTTTTTGGCCGGATATTTCGTGATCTATATGGTTGGTTTACCTCCGGGATATGAATAAAATTAGTAAACAGTAAAAAAAAAAAATTTGTGGGCTTTTGGATTTTTTGTGATATTATACGGAAACGAGGGATCACCAATGTACTTGTCCAGGTTTTTTTCCCCCGGTAGGGGATTTTTGCTCTTTATGTTCCTCCGTAATCAAAAATTTAGAAAAAAAAAAATCGTTAGAAAAGTTTGACAGTTATCGTGAGAGCGGTAAAATTTTTAAATGCTTTCTATTGAGATTTGACACAGAATCATGAAGTCCAATATGGCATCAAAGAGAGTGCATACATACATGCTGTGTAACATCTACGTGTGACACGTGAGTGTGTTACATGTCTGTAATACGAAACGAATGTAAAACTGCGGCATCTTTGATAGGAAATATCTCGAATCCGAAACGGTGAAACCTTTGAAGTTTTAGCACGTAATCACAAAGTAGTGTCCTAAATATATACATACACTGTATATATTTATTTTTATTTACACAGTGTATGTATATAGTAGTGTCCTAAATATGTTCTCCGAATAAAAAAAAATCGCAAAATGTTTTGGCATGACAATTACCACATGCATGCATGCTTTATAATAAATGTTCAGTATCTTGCCAGTTTTAACTGGAGAAAAAAATGGATACGGTAAAGTATTTTACTAAAAGCACAATACTGTTTACTGAGAAGAAATGTTTGAAGAACAAACAAAAATCACACAAAAATATTGAAAACTTGAAATAAATTGAGCATTAACATTGATCGATTTTGACAAATTCTCCTTTCCATTCCTTAGTTGAGAAAAAAACGATGAAGATAAATTGGCTACTGTAAGAAATGAGGAATTTATTAATGAAATAAAAATAAATTCTTACAACGATCGTGGGCTATTGGGATAACCAATTCAGACTGCCATCCTGTCAAAGCCTGGTCGGTCTTTGTTGAAAGTGTTACCGGCTGTTTTTCCTCCAAATTGTTATTCTCGGCCCAAACCATTTTACGCAAATGGCGCCTTATTGAGCTACGACATAATTCCTGAAGATTTCGTGGTGTCCATAGAGCTACAAAACGAATTAATTGGAATAAACAAATAAATACCAAGTAAACAAATAAAGATAGTAAATATCTATGTATGTTGATACGGATATAGATAAATTGAAAATGGATTTCTATTAAAATTAAATAATAAATGTTACTGAATTGATTTTCAAATTAAGTTAATTCCCAATTGAAGGATAAATATTCATGATTATTTGATCAATCGATAGTGCGTAATCGAACAAACATTTCTTGATAATTAAAATTCCTTACGAACGAATAAAAATCTATTGCCAACTTTGCCGACTCCTATAATCCCTTAAGGTATTTCGGAAGAGTTGGGGTCCACGTGTGATCATATATTTTTTGCATGGAATCGAAAGAAGATAATTTTTTTTACGTGTTGGTGAAATTTAAACTCTTTTTACCGTGTAGTTTTTGAGATATTAGCTATTAAACATACATTGCGGCCATAGGAGAACGCAGACGATAGCATAGGTTAAAACTTTCAATTCGAGAATACTCAAAAATTTGTCGTGAAACCCACGAAAAAAAACTTATCGCTCTAATCTACGCTATATGAAGCATCTTCTAAAAGAAATTGAATTGGATTCACCGTATAATTATTGAGAAATCGCGAATAAAATTACACACATAGCAGAATTTTGTCGGCTTGATTCGGACTTCTCTTTCTCTCGGAAGTCAGTAAATAATCAAGATGGCGGCTCATTTATGCCCGCCGGTACGAAATGTCAATTAGACGAGTGCCTTTCATAACCAGTAGTTGCTTCATTTCCAAGTTTTTTCTACTCATTGCATATTTCTACAGCTTCCAGCGAACGTTTACGTTGGTTCTGTTGTTTTTCTTTAATAAAATTGCCCAAAGGAGCTCGTAATCAATTCATCGTGTGGCTAAATTTTCGAGGTTATGTTTACATTCTCACTGATCTACGGATCTGTTACTACATGAGTCAGGCCAAGATCTTATTAAATTTTAATTGTCATTTAGATGATTTATAAGAGTATACGTGATTCGATAAATTTTATTTTCAATGAAAACGATTTTTCAAATCGATTTTGCCATTTAATCGTCCATTTACAAACTTGAAAAATGGACTACATTTGGACTCGGTTCAACTGTTCCCAATTACCTAATTACCTTAAGGCGAGAAATCCCTTTAGGAGCGTGAAAAATAGGTATTATTCGGGAATTTTTTTAGAGGGGATAAAATAATCTGATCATTTTTTAATTTGGACATGAGTTTATTATAACTGTCAAGTTTAAAAAATTTTTTTTTTTTGGGATGACCAACAAAATGGCGTTATTAAGGGTCTTTGGACGCCTGTTTTCCGCGACATCGAAAAGTGCTGCAGTTGTCACTTTTTTTCTGTTGATCTGAAAAAGTTTTAATAAGTGTCATTCGTTTACTGGCATATTAAGGGGAAGGATATACCTAAAAAATGATAAAAAAGTGCAAAATTGAAAATTTGGGGGCCTTTTACTCCAAAGTTCGAATTTTCGACCATTTTTTCGACATATTTGACCCCAAAAAAATTATTTATTTACACGCTACCTTTCAGACTTTAGGTATATCCTTCCGATAATATTACTGAGAGTAACCTCCCAAAATTTCATCCAAATCGGTCGATAACTTTCTGAGCTACAACACGAGCAGTTTTTGAGAAAGTAGTTTCGAGATAATCGCGTTTAAAGTTTCAACATGTGCAAACTATTAATTGTAGTGACTTACCGATTAATTAGCGATTCCAGGCGCGTACAGTAGACCTTCAACTTCCTCAAAAAACTGATTTACCTCCGCTAGCTGCTGTTTCCGGGCTGTACGAGCTTCTTTTGTCTTAGAAAGACTCATCCGGTTCTGTCGTACAATTCGCGCCTCATCAGAGGTTTCGGCGAAAACTTTGCAGTTGGTGCCAATGATTATGTCCAACACATTCATAATCCTTAGGATCGAAGAAAAGCCATCATTAAATACCCCTGCAGCAATGTGTAGTGTATGTGCATGCCGAGTGGCGCCGCTAGCGGCAACGAGACTAGCGAAGAAGGAAGGTATGTTTGTCTGTCATGGCGAAAAGCGCGAAGCGGAAAGACGTGTGTAAACTCAGGCTGTAAGAGAGACGAATAAAGACGTGAATAACCTAAAGGAATCTATGGTGTTTCGTAGACAATAAATTACATTGGCGACGAGGAAACGGAATCGAGGTGGATTGTGAATCGACGGACTCGGATTACGAGGATGCAAGAGACGACGTGATCGTGCACGAGGACACCACGAACGACAACATGGCCGAGCAAGAGGCGGCAGGAGGAATTCCACCGTTTAATCCGAACGAAGATCAGCCAGGAGTATATCAAAGATGGGAAAGATGACTACGTTGTCTGGAACTGTTGCTAATGAGCAAGAATATAACGACGAAAGGTCGGAAAAAGGCAATGTTATTGCATTATGGCGGATTTGCGTTGCAAGACGTATTTTACGCGATTCCGGATGCCGATACGGTCGCCGCATACGAGGACGCATACATTAAAACAAAGACCGAGTTAACAAAATATTTCAAGCCGAAATTGAAAACAACATATGAGAGACACATTTTCCGCGGTATGAGTCAAGGGGCCAGTAAATCCATCGGACAATTCACGACTCGAATCCAACAACAAGAAAAATATTGTGCGTTCACACAAGAAGAAGAGGAAATTCGAGATCAGATAATCGAAAAGTGTTATTCGTCGAAAGTTCGGAGACGAATATTAGAAAAGGACGCGGTGACGCAGGCAGACGTGCAAAAAATCGCGCAGGCATTCGAGGCAATGACAGTACAGGTGAAGGAAATGGAGGGGGAATCAGTGGCGAAGATATCGAACAATAGTCACACAACGAAACCATTCTCAAAAAACGCAGACGCTAAGTGTTTTCGATGCGGTTATAAGGGCTACTCGCACACTGACGAGAGATGTCCCACTCGTGAAAAACAGTGCAATCGATGTAAGAAGACCGGTCATTTTGCTTCTGTATGCAAAAGCAACAGACGTTCATCGGAAGAGGGCATTGCATATAGCCCGCGACAGCAGCAAAACCGGAATCGACAGAACGACGTCAGAGGAATTGACGATACGGAGACTGAAGGTGATGACACAGACGCGCATTATACGTTCAGCTTGACGGTGAGGGACACGAGAACGCAATTAAGGAAACAGGGGTCACAGCTCAAGTAGGCGGCGTTGCGGTGGACTTCATCATCGATTCAGGATCAACATGCAACATCATCGACGAAAGAACTTGGTGAGACTGCAAAGGGAAAGGTATCGATTGTAGATCAAGAGCACAAACGAACAAGAAAGTATTCGCGTACGGCCAGGAATCGAACTTAGAATTATTGGGTGAGTTTAATTGTAAAATCGAAATAGGAAAAAAATGGCAAAGGCTAATTTTGTCGTGATGAAAGAGAAAGGTCGATCTCTTCTGGGATGTGAGACGGCAACGGAGTTGGGAGTGCTGCGAGTGGGAGAGGAGCTGCAGGTTGATAGAATCGAGGAAAAAGAAATTGACGAAAAATTGTTTTCGGGGATCGGGAAATTAAAAGATTTTCAATTAGAGCTGCCGATCGATCCGAGCTATCCTCCGGTAGCACAACCCGTTCGCAGAACACCTCTCATATTACAGAAGAAGTTAGACACGCAAATTCAAAAACTCATTGACCAGGACATCCCAGAAGAAGTCGAAGGATCGACACCATGGGTGCCCCGGTCGTCCCGATTGTTAAACGAAATGGCGATATACGTCTTTGCGTGGACATGAGACAAGCGAACAAAGCGGTAAAAAGAGAAAGATATCCGTTACCCGTAGTAGAAGATTTAATTACAAAACTAGAGGGGGCGATAGTGTTTAGCACGCTCGATATAAAAAGTGCATACCACCAAATCGAATTGACCGAGAATTCGAGGGAAATCACGACGTTCGTGATCGATTCGGGTTTATATAGATATAAGCGTTTGATGTTCGGAATAAATTGCGCGCCGGAGATGTTTCGGCAAATAATAAAGGGAGTGCTTAAAGGAATACCAGGGGTAATTAATTTTCTCGATGATATTCTAGTTTTCGGTGAATCCCAAGAACATCACGACCAACGCTTAAGAGCAGTTTTCCAAAGACTCAAAGAAAAAGGCCTAACTCTCAATAAAGGCAAATGTCATTTCGGGGAAAAAGAGGTCAAGTTCTTGGGATTCAAAATCTCTGGAAAAGGTGTACGACCATTAGAATCGATAGAAGAAGCGGTAGAGAATTTCAGGGCACCAAATACAGCGGAAGAGGTGAAAAGTTTTCTCGGAGTAGTGAATTTTAACGCAGCGTTCATACCCGACTTAGCCACCATCAGCGAACCTCTTAAATAACTAACACGAAAGAATACGCGATTTGTGTGGGGAAAAGAACAGGAACAGGCATTTGCAAACTTAAAACAGAGATTGTCCGACGCAGGAACTCTGGGGGTTTTCAAAGTTGAGGCAAAAACTCGAGTAATAGCCGACGTGAGTCCGGTAGCTTTAGGCGCTGTTCTAACACAGTTGGGACCTGAAGGGTGGAAAGTTATTCACTACGCGAGTCGAGGTTTATCTGATTGTGAACGGAGATATTTTCAAACAGAGAAAGAAGCATTGGCATTGGTTTGGGCATGCGAAAGGTTCCATTTTTGGATATACGGTTGCGATTTTGATTTGGTGACTGATCACAGAGCTCTCGAGTGTATTTTTGGGACTCGCTTGAAGCCATGTGCACGGAACGAACGATGGGTGTTCCGCTTACAGAACTACCGATACCGAGTTATATACGAAAAAGGTTCGAGCAATATCGCGGATCCTTTGTCAAGATTGGTTAAAAACAAAACGAAAATCGAGAAGAGTACACTCGAAGGTATATTCTATATTCGGACTATAGTCACAGAAACTATACCGAGAGCTCTGTGCAGAGAGGAAATAGAACTCGAGTCAGAGAAAGATCCTCAATTACAAGAAGTCCGAAAAGCACTGTCAACAGGGAACTGGAACGCGTTGTCAAGTTCAAAGATCAGAGTGCTAAAAGACGAACTTAGTACATGCGAGAATACGGTACTCCGTGGGACGAAACTGGTAATCCTCGGGAGCTTGCAAAACAGGACGCTAAGAATTGCTCATGAAGGTCACCGGGAAGTCGCCAGGAGAACTAATGTCTGGTAGGAAGATCAAAACAAAACTGTCGGAGCTGTCAGAGGGGGTGCAATTCGACGACGAGATTCGTGAAAAAGACGGTTGGCATAAACTAAAAGGAAAAGAGTATTACGATTTTAAGTTTAAAATTAAGGAGCCGGAAATTCACCCCGGAGATATGATTATAGTCAGACAACCCAAAGAACATAAGCTAAGTACCGAGTACAACCCAACACCTTTCCGGGTAACGGATAGTCATAATGGCACGGAAACTATCACATCTCCGTCAGGAGTATCACATAAAAGAAATACGAGCATTGTTAAAAGATTCAACGACGAACCGCCGAAAGGTCCGGAAATAGGAAACGAGAGTATGTATTTAAAAAAAAAACATTACCGACCAAAGCAGGGGAGAGAAGGGTCAAGTAGGCACAGATGCAACTATGGAAAACCCTGTCACAAGGACTGGCGCTGAGCCACGTCGATCAGGAAGAGAGCGAGGACCGGTACAAAGATTTTTAAATGTAAAAAGAAAAAAAAGACTACATTTATAAGATCTCCACTGAGTTAGCCCCCCCATACTTTCAATTTCATTAATTTTCAATTTCACAAATCTCTTGGTGGTCGTACAGTGGTGTACGGTGTCGCATTTGAAACGTTTAATGGTTTATCATTTTTTCAAAAAAATAATTTCATAAAATACCCCCAGTTAGCCCCCCCATAACGACTATTTTGACTTTTTTTTTGCAAATCACTTGGTGGTCGTACAGTGGTGTACGGTGTCGCATTTAAATCGTTCAGTGGTTTTATCATTTTTTCAAAAAATTAATTTAAAAAAATACCCCCAAAGTTAGCCCCCCCATAAAGACTATTTTGACTTTTTTTTTTACGAATCACTCGAAAATCGTTCAGTGGTGTATGGTATCGCACTTAAATCGTTCAGTGATTCATCATTTTTTTGACAAATAAAGTTTAAAAAATTGCATCTGCGAGCGATATCTTCTAAAACGTCATCGATGCATCGAATCGAATTGAACTTTGCATATCGTTTACATACGTGCGCACGCTATGGCCGCCTCATGTCCGACTGCCCGCTCCCGTTTTCCATAATAATATTTTACAAATAAATGGTGGAAGTAGTTGTTCTTATTCGTGTTTACTCCAGTTCCATTCAGTTCGACGTGTGTTTGTTCACACATTTGTAAAGTTGCAATGTCAAAAAGTAGCTGTTAACTTCTCCATTTCTCATTCAATGATTTGGTTAGAGACTTCTCCCGACCAAAATTGAATTCGATTACGATTATAACATTTTTTGATTTTATGTAAGTTTACATTTTTTTATCGTCTTCATTCTTCGTACAATCATTCAACTTCGACAATTATATATAAAATTTTATTTTTGTATGTAAAAGACTTATCCTACCGTCAATCAACATTAACCATAGGAATTGAATCTCGAGGGAGTTGTACTTAACAATTGAATGGTTTCTTATCTATCTATATTATATTTTATCAATTTTTATTTCAGACTTTTTAAGGTTCACTATTATTTTTTTTTGTAAAGGAATTTTAAAATAAATCATTTTTTAGCATTTTTTTTTATTCTGCCGATTTCTTTTCTTGATTTCACCTTATTTCCATCAAGCTATACGAATTTTTCAAAATAACGATGAATCACTGAACGATTTAAATGCGATACCATACACCACCAGGGTTGCGAAATTTTTAATGAAAACATTTTCCATTAACCATTTAATTTAACCCATTAACGCCGAGGTGATCAGAATTTTTACTAACTTTTCAACGTGTTTATTTATTATGTTATCGGACCAAAAAAATAATGCAATACCTCTATTCCTACGCGGAATTCGATGCTCTTTCAGAATCTGAGCTCAAAATTTCGATTAGACACCGAGAAAAAAAAATATGGCCGATTTAAACGTGAAAAACGTGAAAATTTTCGAAAAAAAAATTTTTTCGCATTTTTTTCACAATGATACCGCAAAGCTATCAACTTTTTACAATGATCAGAGGTGATCATGGCACTCGAACATTAAGAGGAATTTTTTTCAGAAAAATTCATCGACGCGTTTTTTCAAAATGGCGGCGAGAATGAAAAAATTTTATAAAAATCTTAATCTATCGGTTTCTTCAAAATTATAAACTTGAGAAAAAAATTTCTAAGAACAAAAATGGCTTAAAATTAGTCGCAGAATACCCTTAAATTTTTTCAGAATTTTTGAAAACAATTTTTAATTTTCGAAAATTTCAAAAAATTCAATTTTTCAAAAATACCTGAAAAATTTTTGGAAAAATTTGAGAGTGGTCCTTGACTAATTTTAAGACTTTTTTGTTGTTAAAAATTCTTTCGTAAAGTCTATAGGTTTAGAGAAAAAAAATTTTCTTGAATGGTACATAAAATTTTGTTTCTATCTACCACTACAAAATTCACGAACAAATTCGTATATCCTTTTACTTGTGCATGGACACATATGTTGTATACAATTTTTACATGAAGTATAGGTAAAGCATATAAAAAAAATTTTAGTTTTCACTTTTTCAATACATTTGTTATGTCACGAAAACGTTCAAAACCTTCTGCTTCATTGCATGCAGAGTATGAATCAGATTATTCGGATAGTGATTCCGACGAAAACATTTTGATTCCGAATGCAGACAATTCAGGCTCCGATGATTCTGATTCCGATTGTGATTCGATATCTGATTCAGATTCTGAACATGAATTCACAATACCAAATATTACTTATAAAAAAGCTTGTGCTACTTATTCTGAAAACTTAGATAAATTTGAAAAAAATCACGAATTCATTTGGATCGATGGCGAGAAATCATATCCAAATACTTGTGAAGAAACAATATTATTATCTGAAGCTACAAAAAAGAATATACAGGCGTGCGAGCCTTTCCAATTGTTTGAAACCTTTTTTTCCGCCGAAATGAAACAATATATAATTGATGCGTCTAAAGAGAATAATTATGATCTGAAATTACAAGATCTTGACACTTTTATAGGTATAGTTATTTTCAGTTCATTCAATAAAAGAAAGTCTCAGAGAGATTATTGGTCATCTGATCCATTCTTACCTAGTGAAATTGTTTCTTCTGCAATGACTCGCGATAAGTTTGAAGAAATCAAGTCTAAAATAAAATATTCAAAAGCTGAAGACAAGGATCCAAACGATAGAGGGTGGCGGGTTCGTTCGATGTTGAAACTTTTCCAAAACAACCTCCTAAAGTTCGGAATATGGAAAACTTCTATATCTATTGATGAAATGATGGCCAAGTCTTATGCAAAAACTGTTTTGAAACAATTTATTCGAGGGAAACCAATAAGGTTTGGTTTAAAATTTTGAGGTTTATGCACTTCAGACGGCTATCTACTAAATTTAGATCTATATTGCGGTAAAAATTCCCAAACCGGAAACAAATTAGTAAAATGTGCTTTAGGTACTCGTGTAGTATTGCATTTATTAGAACCTTTTTTTCGGCTAATAAATTATAATAAAATCCCTGCATTTCATTTGTACTTTGATAATTTGTTTACAAATATGGATTTAATTTTACACTTGCAAAAATTACGTTTGAAATGCACTGGCACTATCAGAGACAATCGAGTCAAAGAAAAGAATATACTTGAAAATAAAGCTCCACGAGGTACTTATATTGTAAAACATGATCGAAATAGTAGCATAAATTTCATCACTATTATGGATTCGAAGCCCGTTTCAATAGCTTCAACTGCTGCAGGTGTAAGTCCACTATCAACTTCGAGAAGATATAGTTCAGAGGCTTGATCCAAAACTGATATACCTTTTCCGCAAGCTTTTCATTTGTACAACAAATTTATGGGTGGTATTGACGTGCATGATGGACACTGCAATAATGTACTTCCAAGTATACGTTCCAAAAAATGGACATGGGTCGTTTTTATAAGATTTATACAGGCATCCATTACAAATGCCCACGTAATTTTCAATGCTACACGTGATGGAAAGAAAAAAAGTGGAATAAAAGAGTTAACTACTTCAATTGCTAAATATTGTATTCAAAAAGGTCAAACAAGTAAAACACTTCATACACGATCTAATAGGGACAAATTAAAAAATTGTTCAAATGAAAAATGTCCAATAAGAACAAGGATCTATTGTGAAAAATGCAATCTATATGTATGCAATAATTGTTGGGCAAAAAAGCACTGATAAAAGAAATGTTAAAATGAAAGACAAGAAGACTCACGAAAAGAAGCACTCCGAAACGTGAGAGGCAAGGGGACTCACGAAAAAAAAGCACCCCGAAACGTGAGAGGCAAGGGGACTCACGAAAAAAAAGCACCCCGAAACGTGAGAGGCAAGGGGACTCACGAAAAAAGCACCCCGAAACGTGAAAGGCAAGGGGACTCACGAAAAAAAAGCACCCCGAAACGTGAGAGGCAAGGGGACTCACGAAAAAAAGCACCCCGAAACGTGAGAGGCAAGGGGACTCACGAAAAAAAAGCACCCCGAAACGTGAGAGGCAAGGGGACTCACGAAAAAAAGCACCCCGAAACGTGAGAGGCAAGGGGACTCACGAAAAAAAAGCACCCCGAAACGTGAGAGGCAAGGGGACTCACGAAAAAAAGCACCCCAAAGGAGACAAAGTTCTACCACGTCCACGCCGATGTCTCTGGGTAATGCTAAGAGTAGAAAAAAAACAATGTATATGCACAGAATCAGAAAAGAAGTAGTCAAGGAACACTTGAAGGAAATTTTTCCAAAAATTTTTCAGGTAATTTTGAAAAATTGGATTTTTTGAAATTTTTGAAAATTAAAAATTGTTTTCAAAAATTCTGAAAAAATTTAAGAGTATTCTTCGACTAATTTTAAGCCATTTTTGTTCTTAGAATTTTTTTTCTCAAGTTTATAGTTTTGAAGAAACCGATAGATTAAGATTTTTATAAAAATTTTTCATTCTCGCCGCCATTTTGAAAAAACGCGTCGATGAATTTTTCTGAAAAAAATTCCTCTTAATGTTCGAGTGCCATGATCACCTCTGATCATTGTAAAAAGTTGATAGCTTTGCGGTATCATTGTGAAAAAAAATGCGAAAAAATTTTTTTTTCGAAAATTTTCACGTTTTTCACGTTTAAATCGGCCATATTTTCTTTTCTCGGTGTCTAATCGAAATTTTGAGCTCAGATTCTGAAAGAGCATCGAATTCCGCGTAGGAATAGAGGTATTGCATTATTTTTTTGGTCCGATAACATAATAAATAAACACGTTGAAAAGTTAGTAAAAATTCTGATCACCTCGGCGTTAATGGGTTAAATGGTTAATGAAAATAATATCCATTAGCCATTTAAATTAAATGGTTAATGGAAATTATTTCTATTAACGATCTAATTAAATGGTTAATGGAAATAATATCCAATGACCTTTTTATTTTAATGGTAAATGGAAACATTTTACAATAATCATTTAATTTAAATGGTTAATGGAAATAATTTTCATTAACCATTTAATTAAATGGTTAATGGAAATCATCTCCATTAACCATTTAAATTAAATGATTAATGGAAATATTTTCCATCAACCATTTAATTTTAATGGTCAATGGAAATATTTTCCATTAATCATTTAATTTTAATGGTCAATGGAAATATTTTCCATTAATCGTTTAATTTTAATGGTCAATGGAAATATTTTCCATTAATTATTTAATTTTAATGGTCAATGGAAATGTTTTCCTTTAACCATTAAAATTAAATAATAGTAATCGAGGTTTCCTCGGTTACTGTACCGGCAGTAGTTTCGACTTCGGTCAAAATGACCCGATGGTATTAATCAAGCCTCACTTCGTTACCAGTAGGAGTACCAGTTTTGGTCTGGGTCAAAATAACCCTATGGTAGTAACCGAGGTTTTCTCGGTTACTACCATTGGGTCATTTTGACTCAGAATAAAACCGTTGCCGGTATTTATAACCGAGAAAACCACGGTTACAGCATTGGGTCATTTTGACCCAGAATAAAACGGTTTCCACTACTAGTAACCGAGAAAACCACGATTAGTGTCATTGGGTCGTTTTGACCCAGAATGAAACCATTCCCGCTACTAGTAACCGAGAAAACCATGGCTACTGCCATTGGGTCATTTTGACCCAGAATAAAACCGTTACCGCCACTAGTTATCAAGAAAACCTCTCTCTCCCCCCCCCCCCTCTCCCCCTCACCCCTCTCTCACCAAACAAAATGCCGCGTTCGAATCATAACCCAAACAAACCCAAACAAATCCAAACAAAATGCCGCGTTCAAATCGTAACCCAAACAAAATGACGTGTTCGAATCGTAACCCAAACAAACCCAAACATAACCCCAAACAAAATACCGCGTTCGAATCGTAACCCAAACAAACCCAAACATAAATCCAAACAAAATGCCGCATTCGGATCGTAACCCAAACAAAATGACGCGTTCGAATCGTAACCCTAAAACAATCCAAACAAAATGCCCCATTCGAATCGTAACTCAAACAAACCCCAAATTAAGGCCCACAATAAAATCACTTCCGCTATTAGTAACCGAGGAAACCGCGGTTAGAAAACCGTTGGGTCATTTTAACCCAGAATAAAACGGTTTCCACTACTAGTAAC